>JAWNOI010000089.1:0-1200000 GCA_035046045.1 Zaprionus bogoriensis | reverse complement strand
GTATGTGTTGCCGCTCAGATCGGTCATTTGGTATGAGGTTGTCTCCGATACTTCGATGCTGTTGCATTGGTTCTCCAGCTCGTGCCAGGTGCCGGCTATCTTAACGCCCTAAAATCGCGAATGAATAATGTAAAGAATTAAAATCAATTTATCGATAATTATAAAGAATCTTTCAACTAAATTCGTGACAATTTAATTGGGCAAAACTTGAGCTAACGATGCAATCCATGAGAAGCTTAGTAAATTTCTTTTATAAATAATTATTGTATGCAGAAAATTGAAAATATATTTTTTATGTAAATAGTAACAAAAGTTTTGTTACAAAACTGATCATGAAATTGCCAAAACATTTTCTAGAGATGACAAAATTATCGTTAAGCTTGGTAAATGCAATAAATTTGTTTTCATAATTCATTAAAACTCATTAAGGAAAATTTGTAAAAATTAAAATAAAAATTATTATTGAAATTGCCTTTCTGGTTACGGGAAATTTAAAGCTATTTATAAACTTGGTAATGAAATTTAGAATGACTTTGTAATGAGACTTAATGAAATTATTTAAAATAAACTGATGATGAAGTTTTAAAATGCAAGAACAAAAAAAAAAAAAAAAAACTTTAAAATAATGATAGAAAACATTAAAAATATGATAATGATTTTTCTGGAGATGAAAAAAATTAAGCTATCGATCAAAGAATGATAAATAGTATGGTTATTTTGAAATAAATAATAATAAAGTTTGAAAATGCAATTTACAATAAAAAACAATATAAAAATAATTAAAAAATAATTACTATTTTAGAGATGTTGTTAAAAATGGTAGTGAAATTTAAGATGAAATTAGTAATAATTTATGACGCAGTTTAAAAATTAAATATATAAAAAAAGTAAAAAAATTATGGTTTAAATAATGAGATAATTTCTAGAGATGGCCTCGCCTTAAGCTATCGATTATTATGGCTGGCAAATAAGTCGATTGGTAGCTGCTACTTACCGGACAGTACTTGATCTGGTAGTGATCGATGGGCTCGCCATTGTCGGCCGGCACACCCCAGCGCAGCTCAAAGTGATCGGAGTAGGGCGAGACAACGACGGGCTCCTCCTTGTCGTTCTGGACGGGGCTGTGCAGCGGCTTGGGCTCCTCGGGAGCGGAGCGACGCGGCGTGGACTGCTGCTGGTTGACGCCCCAGTTGCCGAGTCCGACCTGATTGCGAGCGGCAAAGCGGAAGCTGTACATGGTCTGTGGCCGCAGTCCCTCGACAATGTAGGGCGAGTCCGGGGACCAGCTGCGATTCTGTGCCGTCGACCAGTCCGGATTGAGTTCCTCCTTGTACTGCACACTGAACGCGAGAATCGGTAGCCCCAGCTCGGTGGGCGGTCCACGGATGTCGAAGGTGATTGTCGTGGCGGTCAGTTGCCGGGGTACCGCAGCCGACACAAAGTCCGGCACGCGCGCCTCCTTCAGCTGAATGTCGTGCTCCGCGGATCCATGGATGTTCGTGGCGATGCACTTGTAGGCGGAGTAGTACAGCCGGGTCACGGGGTGTACGATGAGGTCGCTGCGCGGTCCGGTGCCCTCGATCTGCAGATTCGTGTCGTACAGGTCCTTGATGTTGCGTCCGTTCCAGCGCCACTCGATGGTCGCATTGGGTATGCCCAGGGCCAGGCAGCTCAGGTTGGCCTTGCGCTGGTTCCAGCTGAACACCGGCGGCAGCTCCTTCATGTGACTGAAGTCTGGCGGGAACTCGATGGCAATGTGGCCGGTGCGGTAGGCGGTGTCGCCCTTGTTGCTCGCAATGCACTGGTACAGGCCGTCGTCGGCGCGCGTCGACTGTGCGATGCGCAGCGTGCCGGAGCTCTCGCCGCGCTCCTCGTCGGGGTACTGCTCCAGTGTGATGCGATCGTCGTCGGCCTGCAGGCCCGCCGTGTACTGCTGCTCGGTGCCCCAGCGGCGGAACGTGATCAGTGGTGCGGGACGTCCGCGGGCGCGGCACGTGATCGCGATCTCCTTGCCAATGACGCCGGTCACGTTGTACAGCTCGTAGACGGCGGGACGGACGAGCACGTTGAGCTTGGTCTTCTGGTAGACGACGCCGGCGGCGTTCTTCGCAAAGCAGGTGTACGTATCGTAATCCTCCTGCGCCACCGTGCTGATCGACAGTCGGCCCGTCAGTCTGTCCACCTCGAAGCGATCGACAGTGGCGACATTCAGCTGCGCGGACTCCTTGATCCAGTTGATCTCCGGCACAGGTTTGCCGGTCGCGGTGCAGTTCGCCGTGAAGGGTTTGCCCTCGACAGCCTCCAGCGTGTTGGGCAGCATGGTGATCTTCGGCGGAATGTAGACCTCGACGCGTATGGTGCGTTCCAGCAGTTCGCCCGTCTCGATGACCGCCGCGCGGCAGGTGTAGATGCCATCGTCGCTCTCCGCCACGTTGTGTATGACCAGTCCGTGGGTCTGCACCATGTACTTGTTATCGGTGCGAATCTGGGAGAGGGTGTCAACGAGGGGGTAGGATAGGAACTTGATTAGTTAGGGGTTTCCGAAGGGGGAGTGCGATGACTACTTACCGGATCGCCGTTGCGCAGCCAGTCGATGGTCGGATTGGGATCGGCCTTCACCTCGCACTTCACCTCGTAGTCGTCGCCCAGAATGGGGAATTGGTTCTCCGGTGCGTTGGTCCAGGTAATTGCAACTGTGCGGGGAGAGAGAGAGAGAGAGAGGGAATAATTAATCGGCTGAATCGGTTTAGAGTCGCTTAAGATCAGTTATAATAGCTTTAAATCTTTTATAAGCGCTTGGAATTGGGTTGAATCGGTTTGAATCGGTTTATTTTGAGGCTGAATCGGTTGAAGTTGGTATCATTTGGAATCGACGGAATTTCGTTTTGTTTTGTGTTGCCTTTAATCTGCTAGAAACGTTTTGAATCGCTATGAATCGCTTGTAAATGCTTTACATTGATTTGAAACGGTTAATATTACTTGGAACTCATACAGCTGTGAATCGGTTGCAATCGTAATTTAGATTGGTTTGAGTCTGTGCAAATATTTTCGAAACGCTTTGATTGCTTTAGATCGCTTTGAATCGGTTGAAATTACTTTGAGTTGTTATAAAACGGTTGGAATCGGTTTAAATTGAACTTGGTTAGAATCGGTTCAAATAAGTTCCAAACACTTTAAACCGCTTTGAATTGTTTGGAATCGATTTAAACTTTTTTTCGAATAGCTTTGAAACGGGTTAGATCATTTTGGCCCGTTTATAAGAGGTTCGAATCGCCTTGAAGCAATTTGTAAAACTTTGAATCGGTTGAAATCGGTTTGTAAGCGGTTAAAATAAGTTCGAATAAATTTGCTTGCATCGCTTTGAAACGATTGGAATAGCCTCGAATCGGTTAGATTCGTTTTCAATGTGTTGAAATCGTTTTCTATTATTTTGAATCAGTTCGAAAAGCTCAGACTCGGTTCAAAGCGCTTTGAATCGGTTTGAATCGCTTTAAATATGCTCGAAAAGCATTGTGAAACGCGTTGAAAAGGTTCGAAACACCTTGAATCGCTTTAAAGCACTTCAAATCAATGCGAATCGGGTTACATATGCCCAAATATAATTCTAATATAATTCCACACACACACACATAGAACTGTCAACGGCACAGCATGAAAGCAATTCAAACATCAAGCGCAAAATCCAAGTTATTTGCGCGTATTTGTTAGCAGCAAGTTTCCCGCACACACACACACGCACACGCACACACTCGTCGAACTTATGCTCAACTTGCCACAAGGGTCACACTAACGAGCAGGACGGACAGTCGGACGGACGGACGGACAGTCGGACGGACGGACGGACAGTCGGACGGACGAGGCATGCCAATAAATCTCTGTTGCAGCAGCAGAAATTGAAAAAATTGCTAACTGAAATTCCTAAATCAAATACTTGCGCACAATCCAAACACACAACAGCAACAGCGGGGGGCGTGGCCAGGGGTCCACTCAGGCAGCAAATCGAAGCTGAGGGGCCAAAGTTAAGGCGCAAAGTGAAATATATTTCGCACACGGCACTGTTTAATGCCAAACTGTGCACAGCAAATGCAATCGCAGTGCAGCGGGCCGGCTGAGGGGGCAGTGGGTCAGGTCAGTGCACGCTTTTTAATACCCTTGGGTAACGGGCAGAAGAAGTCGTCACAGCTGTTTCAAAGTTATAGGACCTGATCTCAGCTTTTGGTAGAGCTATAGACACCAAATTTGGCATGAAGCTGCCTGCAGGCCATACGCAGCCTTTGTAATATTTTGTTTTTCGATTATTTGGGTATAGTTTCTGGTAAATAACTTTCAGAATTGTTATTAATACCCCTGGGTAGTGGGCAGCAGAAGTCGTCACAGCTGTTCCAAAGTTAAAGGACCTGACCGCAGCTTTAGGTACGGCTACAGGCACCAAATTTGGCATGAAGCTGCCTGCAGACCATACGCAGCCTTTGTAATATTTTGTTTTTCGATTATTTGGGTATAGTTTCTGGTATATAACTTTCTGAAATGTCATACGCCTAGTTTATTCTAACATTAAGCTACGCTGTAAATTTGAATTCAATTGTACTACGAACTCAAAAGGTATAAAAGCAATTATTTGGCATAGTGCTTTGGCTTTTCACCTTGCGTGCAGGGTATATAGCAGTCAGTTGCACTGTAGCGAAGCTTCTCTCGCTTGTTTCTTAATTCTTGTTGTATAATTAAATTGAGCTTAAGTTATTTGCAATGAACAATTTCGTAGTGCTTGCCTTAAAACTAATTAGGCTGAGTCTTAAGCCGATTTTTGCTCTACCAATTGATTGCTTTTCTGGTATATACAATATACAATATAAACGGTATATTTGCCATTCATACGCAATTTCAATTTCTCATACATTTTTCAATAAATTTTTATTAACTTTTTGCTGAATTAAATTCACAAATTGAGCAGGTTTTTTGTTCCTGTGGTCGAATCGTTGCCGTAGAAATGTAGAAATGGACAGTCGCTTTGGGTTTTCTTTAGCAGGGGGCGTGGCAAGAGTGGGCCAGCTTCGGTAGAGCGGAAATGCAAGAGCAGTTTGCCTCATTTCCTGAGCGGAAATTGTGCAGATCGTTTTTGCGGGCAACTGCGAGGGCGTGTGAGAGGGGGGGGGGAGTGGTGTGTGTGTGGAGGTTGTGAGTGTGGCATGTTGCATTTGCTGAACTGGCTTTCAACATGTATGCGTGTGTGCAGTTCAAATATTTACAGTTTATTTATAAATCAGTGTAATAACAAGCCATCTGTCTGACCAGCTCAGCTGTCTGTTGCCTGTCAGCGCCGTGGAGGAGCGTCGCGGGGGAGGTAGCGGGGGAGGTGGACCAACTGCAGCAGAGGTTAAAAATCTTTTGAGCCAAAATCCTGGCTGGCCGGCCTTACGGTTTGCCAAAGCCAAACGGAAACTTTGTGTGGAAAACATTTTCTATTTTCCAATTTTATTGGCAGTGCAAGTAGCCAAGCCACGCCCACCCCCCCTGAAGTCATGTGTGTGCAACATATAAAATAAATAAAAGTTCCTGTCGAATTTTCTTTGCACTGGCCAAAGGCAAACAACTTTGTTGCTGTTGTTGTTGTTGTTTCGTTGTCGTTGCGTGTGAGATTTTGTTGTTCAAACACTTTTCGCTGACGTCTGACAGCAAAGAGAGACAGAGAGAAAGAGAGAGCGAGAGAGAGAGAGAGAGAGGGAGAAAAGATGAACTAGTTTACGATTTCATTATTAGTTTGAACAACGACAACAGAGCGCAGGAGACATGAAAGCAGACACGACTTCTGACAAGCAGAGACTGGGAACAGTTGCCTCGAAGTGGGAACAGTCGCGTCGCACCCGAAAAGCTAAAGCTAAGACGCCCGACTCGCAACTTATTGAAAAAGTTGCTGCAACAGCCATAAAAAACAACGTAGCGCCGCAGAGCAGTAGGGCCAGGGGCAGGAGCAGCAGCAGCAGCAGCAGCAGCAAAAAACAACATCGCTGCAGCGCAGGAAAACCAACAACTGCAGCAAGTTATTAAAAATCAGGCAGGAGTCGGTCGACGCGACGAGTCGAGCGTTGCAATTGGATTTCCTGTGGCACAACCTGACTGCGCAGCACAGCGCAGTGCAGCCCAGTGTACCCCCAGCTCGCTGCTCCTGCCCACCTCATGTGCTGAAAGCCCAGTGGGACCAGTCGAGCAGGCAAATAATCAGCGCAACTTTGCAGCGCTTCAAAATGAGCCTGGCCTGGACTCGAGTTCAGTCCAATGCGCTTTTAGGGAGCTTTAAAAAGCTTTTTTATTTATACCGAAAGCTTAGTGAGCTGCAAAGGAGAGAAAGACAGACAGAGAGAGGGAAAGCGATAAACAGAGAGAGAGATAGATGGATAGTGTTAGATAGATAGATAGAGAGATAAAAAGAGAAAGAGATAGATAGAGAGCTTTATTGATAAAGGCTGACAGACTCAAAGCTTTACCTTAATAAAAAGCTTAAGGGAAATTGTTTTCTTTTTCGCTTAAATTCCTTTACGGCAACGTTTAAGAACTTCTTGTGGAATAACGAAATTAATAGAGACTTACAATTTTGATTGTTGTATTTAACCATTATTCTATAATGCGCAAAAATTTTAATTAGGCTGAAATTCAAAATGAAGCCTGATTAATCGATCGCTTAAGGAAGGCGCTGCAGTACGTTTTACATTAAATTAAAAAAAACAATATGTTCTTCACACATGTAGTTTTAATTTTCTTGAATTAATTAATTATTGTTTTAATTAATTAATTTCTTAATTAATTAATTTTCCTCATTCCTTTGTGAAATGAAAATTTTTAAAATTGTACAGCTTTCAAGCAGTGCCAAAAACAGAAAAACAGCTTTTTAGGCAATGAAATATGGACAACTCAATAAGAATTTTTAATGCTCTTAAATAATAATAAAAAAGTGAAACTTTGGTGTTAAAAAAAAAAAAAAAACGAAACCAAAATTAAAGTTACCAAAATTACACATTTTAAATATAAATATAATTAAAACGAAGCTTTTAAGTGCTACAAATGTACTTAGCTAAAGCTTTAAACCTCAATCATTTATACGCCAGAAATTTAAAATTATTAGAAAATATCTGATTTTTGTATAAAACTGCAGTTTATCAAATTAAAAATAATAATTAAAAAAGTTACTTTACACACTTAAAAGCAATTGAATTTTCGCATTTTATACTTGATAAATTTGCATAAATTTGAAATAAAATTTTGCAATTGCAGCATAAATAAATTTAGTGCGCTGGAGCTGGGGAAGTCTATGTACGACTATAATACAAGAGCGACAAGAGAGCGGGAGTGGGAGAGCGAGAGAGATGGCAGCAACAGCTAATGACAGGCGAATGCCACAGCGTGTTGCACTTAAATATTTATAAGGCAACATGTGGCATTACGTGTACTTATGAGTTATTAGACGACCACAGGCGGCATGCGGCTTGCCACATTTTGTTGCAAGCGCCGCTTAAAGACGCAGCTTTAATAAGCCGCTTGTGGCACAGTGATCGGCTGTGCAGCGCCTAATGAGGACGCACGGGGGGCGTGGTCCAGTGTAAAACTTGCAGCAACATCGGAAGTTGCAGCGGAAGTTTGCTTGCAGCACATGCATTTATTAAGAGCATAAATATTGAAATATTAAGCTGCCAGTGGCACAAACAACAGCCTGTCGTGCCGTCTCGCTCGCACACGGCACTGCGGCACCTACAGCAGCAGCAGCAGCAGCAGCCACGTTGCATGTGGCAAGTACGAGCAAGTTCTCGCTGCAATTTGCACTTCTCCGCTCGCTCTCGGCTCTTCCGGCCTACTTGCCACTTATTTGCTTAGCTAAATGCAACTTGTGAGTTGTCAACACACAATGACAGCAACAGCAACAGACACACGCACACACACACACGCACACACACACACATGCACACACACATGTACACACACACATGCTTGGCATGCGGAGGCGTGGCTGATAACTAACTGTTGTTGGGCTTTGCGGCCAGGCTGGTCAGCTCGGCTTACTTGGTCTTTCGCCAATTGTGCGTAACTATGAGTGTTTACCAACACTGAAACATGCTTGAAATACTCTGTGCGGTTTCAAGACTGTTGGTAAAATGTGAAATTGGCTTGAAATTAATCGAATGCTTGGCCAAAGTCATAATCAAAGATATACGCTGCATTTACCAACACTGCTTAAGCACTTGATTACTGTTTACGCTGTTTAGCAGCACTGTCTGTCTATTATGTCTAATATATCAGGCCACTGGCAGCTCTGGCTTAATGTTTCAATGATTATACGCTGCATTTACCAACACTGGTTATGCACATGCATGGGGTTTACGCTGTTTAACAGCACTGTATGTCAACTCATTGGAAGCTCTGACTTGATGTTTCAATGATTATACGCTGCATTTACCAACACTGCTTAAACTATACTATATTTAAAGGTTTAGCTTGATGTTGCAACATGATTTACCAGCGCTGGTAATGGTTTAGATGTGTGTCGGCCACACTTAGCAACACTGTTTGTAGACTTGCAAAAGTTAAGCAAGTAACTTGATAATTGAAGTAATTTACCAACACTATTAACACTAGCACTAACTAATTTATCAACACTGGTCATGCCTTAAATGTGCAGCTGCAAAATTAAACAACACTGTTTGCCTATTGTATATACAAAAACCTTATAGTAGTGCACTTGATGGAGTAAAAAAAAACCGCATTAGCCAACACTGGCAGAGCCTGAACTCCACACTAGCAGCCTGCATTTTAGCACTTTCGCCCACAATAACTTCATGTAAAGTTTTCCTGCTTGCCAATGCCATGTTACTGGCACTGCCCTTCTCCAACACTGGTTGCCCACGTAATTCACTTATGCAACACTCTTGAGCTGCATTACAACACTGTGCTGCAAGCTAAGAGCATTTCCGTGCAGCTGTGGTAATCGAATTAGTATTGTCTTCTGTTGACTCTGTTCCCCAGCTTGCTGTCTCGCTCTACCTCTACCTCTACCTCTCTCTCTGTCTCTCTTTCTCGCTCGCATTGCTTTGACCCGAGCACAAAGTGCAAACAGAGAGCGAAAGAGCTGCGACTGCAGCTGGAATTTGTATCTCCGTACAACATATCGGGCAAGCGTAAGTGCCCCCTCCCCCCCTGAACGTACTCGCACTGCCCACAGCCACGCCCACACACGCACGGAGTTGCCCTATCAGAGGCACAAATTGTTGCGTAGCAAAATATTTGATTTCATTTCAAACGCAGTTTCGAGTTTAACATTTTGTTCCCCCCAGGCTCGAGGCCAGGCGAGGCGAGGCGAGGTCCAAGCTGGAGGCTTTGGTAACGGTAACTCCAAGGGTGTCGCTAGCTGCCTCACTCTTTCTTTGTCACTCACTCTCTCCCTCTCTGTCTCTTTCCCTCTCTCTCTGCCTTGCCCTGACGCTGTAAATTCCTCACATGTCGCACCGTTTTGTTTGAGCAAGTGCGAGTGTGCGACTGTGTGTGCCTGTGTGTGTATGTGTGCGTGTGTGTGTCAAGAGTGCTTCTGCCTGTTTTGCTGGGTGTTGCGCGCTGCACCGTGTGCACTTTAAATTGCTTAGAAAAATCAATCTCGTAAAAGTTTTCCGAGCTGCAGCAGCAAAGGCCCCACTTATGTGGACTTTTCCCAAAGCTTTTCCCACAGCAAAGTTAACGAGCCAGCAAAAGGGCTGCCCTAGTGTGTGCCTAGGTGTGTGTGTGCTTGTGTGTGTGTTGCTTGTTGTGCCTGCTGGCTTTGCTTGTGCTGTTTATTGGTTACGTCTTTGTTTGGACTCTCATCCATTTCATATTCCTATATGCCTTCGAAGTACTCGATACTCGACATAGGATCTACCTTTGCCCACCCGTACTCGATACTCGACAGCGTAATTGAATCAATGCTTCCATTATCCCTTTAAATTCTCTGGGAAATTCGTTATTTGCAATATTAAAATTATATTAAAAATTATTATAATTTGTTATTAATATTATTATTAAATTTATTATATACGCTTATATATATTATTTATATATAACATAATGGAGTGAGTCAAGCGAATTTAGAGAGTGCTCAAGCTTAGGCTTCTGCTAAATTATAAATTATTCCAATTATTGTAAATATTATTTTATATTTTATTTTCTGTAAGTGCTTTATTAATGAGAGTTTCTGTTCTTGATTTTGTATTGTGAGTGTGCTGAAGCTTGAAGTTTTGATGATATAGGGCTGGCTTGACAGACTATTGGAGTTACGATATATATTTTCTAGTTTCTTTCTTTCGCATTTTTTTCCAGGCATTTATTTCTTTAAATAAATTTCTAAAGTATGGCTTTAACTGCAAGTTCTATTATATATATTTTTTTATTTAATATAATTAATAATAATATAATATATTATTATAATTAATTTAATTTAATTTATTCCGCGAAATTTTATTATCAGTCCTGCCAACTCGAGAAAAACAAAACTAGTTCGCCATCTTAAGCACGCGAATTTTAAATTGAAAATTCACCTTACTTTTTGCCCACAGTAGTATATTATATTATGAAACTATTATACCATTGAAAGTTTCTGTGATTTAAAATCTTAAAATTTCCCAAACTGTAAATTTTGGTATACCAGGATTATAATCTTTACGGACAGACCTCGTAAATAGTTTTAATTTTTTATGTATAGGTTTGTTGATTATATAGGGCTGCCTTAACGGATTATTAGAATTGCGATATATATTCAAGCTTCGCAGAATTTTTAAATTAATTTTTACTTCATATTTTACTTTTTTTTTGCAGGAATGAAAATTTATTAAATGTGCCTGATTTTTGAGTTCTAAGTTTTAAGACCTTATAATCCAAAGCTATGCAAAATATTTGCAAAATTAAAACTTCTAATTGAGACTATACAATAAAATTAAAAAAAAACTCGCTTGAGTTTTCAGTATATATTTACTGTAAGTAACAGTAACTATCTAAACAATTTTCGAGTTGGTCTGCATAAATCACTGGGCCAACTTTGTTGTGGAATGTGCTAAAGTTGGAGGGGCAGTAGGGGTAGGCGCAGGGATGCTTGAGTGCCGTTACTTACCATAAGTTTTAATTGTGACGCTCGTGAGTATTTCGATATTCGCATACGATGCCGTGCAATAGTATCTGCCGCCCATCTCGCTCGTCAGCGAGGTTATCATCAGGCCCAAACTTTCGCCGGGCAACGTTTCCGTGTACATCAGCGGCTGGCCGCGTCCCGTCCTGTATGTGGCAGCGAGCGAGATAGATAGAGAGAGAGACAGAGAGAGAGAGAGGGATAAGAGCAAGAAGTTGTTGTTGTATATTAGTACAGCGTAATATGCAATTGTTCTGCTGCTTGAAGTTGTTGTTGTAGATAATGTTTATGCTTATGATTATAATAATTGTTATGGGAGAACATTGTCGTTGTTAGTAAGTTGTTGCTGTTGTTGCTGCTGCTTTCTTTTGCATTTGCCTTGCCGCTTCTGTTCTCATTTGCATGCCACGCATTTCGCCCCCTTTTTTGTTTTTCTTTCGCCATAACAATTACAGAAAATTAAAAGAAAATTGCGTTTCGGGGCGCGGTGTTAATGCGCGTCCGCGTCCTTTTCTTTTTTCTTCTTTTATTCGACTCAATTGCCTCGAAAGAAAATACAAAATACTGAATTTCGAATGCTTTTGGTACACATACAGGCATATCCCTTAAAGGAAGGGGTGGGGGAGGGGGCTAAAAGGGCTAATAATTTTTTAGTGTGCAGGGAAATTTAGAAATCGAAATCCAAAACGAAGAAAACTCAAAATAATGCGAGTTGAAGAACCTATAGCTTTAGCTTGTATACGATTTTTTTTTGTTGCAAATCTTTGATATTTTAAATCTATAACATGGTCACTCTAAAACATGTGTTGGCGGCATTTCACCAATTGTTTACTCAAACAATTTAAAAAAGTTTTGTTACTGTAAAGCTATTAATATAAATGCCTGCTCTTTAAGTAAGAGTTTTGATCACATGGTCACCCTAAACTATTTTTTCCTGCAGTGTTAGTAGTTCATCAAGTTCATAGAAGTATTGTTACCTTGTATAGCAATACCATTAAAATTAATATATGTTCTGCAAATCAGCGTGCTCTATTTAGGTCACATGGTCACCCTAAACTATATTTTTCTCAAGGAAAATGCTAAAACTTTTCAAAATCTAAACTATTGTTTAGCAAAAGCTTTTCAGTATCACCACATGGTCACCCTAAAAGCAATTGCTTTCAATCAATCAGATGATTTTACGTCCATACAGTCAACTACTATAATATCGTGCATTACAGCTTGTCTAATCTATTTGAACAGATGGTCACCCTAAACTATTTTTGACTGCACTTGACAAATCTGTTAATTAGCTATCGCGAAGCGAAGTTATGCGCCACGCAAGCAACAACTGCGCCCCTAATTAGGCAACCATTTCGGGCCTGACATATCAAGTAATTGTGCAAATTTTGTAATTAGCGGCGCCTGCCAGCTGCCTGGCAACTCTGGCCAAAAAGTATGCACACACACACACACACACACATATACACATGTGTGCAGGCGTTGCGCATTGAAAAACTTTCTTGCGCCATTCGCTTTGTTTGCCAATTGGCATTCGGCATGGAATCGCGCGCCAACCCAAAATTTTCGAGGCAAAAAAATAGGAGAAAGCCGTATATAACTATTGCTTACAATGGGTAGTGTAGGGTAGGGTAGGTAGGTTGGTAGTGTAGTGGCAGGCAGTTGGAGGCGCACGTACTAATTAATTAAAAAACTTTTGTTGCGCCAAAACTAAATATGCATAGCGGTTATTATTATGGCTTCACTTTGTACAGCAGCACCCTGCAGGACCCTCTGGAAGCCCCTACCTTATTCCCTATAAATATATATATATAGTTTATATATAGTATACCAGCATCTAGCAAACTTTCGAGTCAAACGTAAATGAACAGTTTTCGGGCATGGCAAAGTTTTGAGAGGGGATCGAGGGGTAGGAGTACGGAGTAAGGGGTGCCCGGCGGGCGTTTCGGTAACGACTATCGAGAGGAGTACAAGAAGTTGAGCTGCAGCCAACCTTGGCATATTTTCTCAGACGGTTGATTTCGATTTCAATTTGAGCGAGTTCCTGTTCTTATACCCTATGTTGTATATTATGCAAATGGAGTATGCTCGACTGGTTAAGTCGATTAATGGATATCGATAACAATTCAGTTGAACTCAGCGTGATTTTTAGATTTTTATCGATTGCTTGAGCTGTAAGTATTAGCTGCTCTGAGATAAATAAATGAATCGAGTGGTGAAAATATCGATAACCGATTAAATTAAAATATGTGAGTACTGAGCAAAATCTCTATGAAATTCCATGCCTTTTCAGTTCTTTGGAACAAATGTAATAAGTATAAGCCTGCATGTATGTGTTATAAATAGACATTTCGGGTATTCGAAAATTATCGATATCCGATTAAATTCAAATATCTGCGCACTGGAAAAAATCTGTAGGAAATTCCATGCCTCTTCAGTTGATTTGTAATATTTGCAAATGTAATATGTGTAAGTCTGCAGATATTGCTCCTATCGAAGGTTATCGATATTCTGATTGAACGATTGCTGATTGCGAAACTTTCGGCAACTTTGACGAGTGCATCGCAGCGACGATGTGAGCTTTTCCAGCTAGTTGCGATTGCGATTGCTGTTTTTGCTACTGTAATTGCTTTTCAATATCGTCAAAGTTTTCCCTATCCGTGTGTGTGGATGTGTACTGGAGGGGAGTGGCCCATACTGCCACTGCATTGTGTGTGCGTGTGTGGAGCTCAACTTGCGTTCGATTTGCAAATCGCAAAATGCAAAACGGCTTGCTATTTGTTTGCCTTACACGCACACACACACACACACATGCACGCACGCATGGAAAACTTGTCGCTGCGCCCAAAATTATGCTAACAAAAGCCGTCGACGTCGTCGAAAGGAAATAGAAAACCGAAACGAGCAAAAAAATTCATGAAAAATACTGCACGAAAAGGAACAAGCAGAGAAAGCTGCAGTCTCACTCGACTGAAAAGTATCTGCACTTGGTTTTTCTTTTGCACCAGTTACACACGGTATAAAGGCAAACAGTCAGGTATATGAACATTTCAAACTGCTATAACTTCTGTGTTTATTCTACGATCTTGCTGCAATTGGCAGTACAGCTAAAAATTATACTTAGCTATACAAACGCCAAATTTTAGCATTGTAACTGTTTAACTTGATCTTATATTTAGCAGAAAACTGAAAAATGTCAGTTTCAAAAGGCGGTGGGCGCGTCAATCAGAGTTTTGAATAAGCCCTAGCTGAAGTGTGCTATGCAGTAATCTAAAGACCAAATTTGATGTCTCTAGCTTTTGTTATAGCTGAGATCTGTGCGTTCACACTGTCAAACGGACAGACGGACAAGAATATATGTACTGTGTATGGTCTGCCATGCCTTCGTCTGCCTGTTACATAAATTTGTCCCAGCAAATATACCATTTCTCCCAAAGCGAATGGGTGCATGGTATTGAAATCGAGGAAAATAAAAAATATGAGAAACTGTGAAAAACAAAATTGCGACCGCATCGCGCCGCGTCGCGTCGAGCGTAGCGAAGCGCGTCGAGACATTGTGCAAAAAATTTAGCTGCATATTTGCGCTGGATTTTTAATATTGCGTCGAAAGAGGGTCGCTAGGGCTCGATGCTGGCTGTTAGGCAGTAAGGCAGTAAGCTGCAGAGGGGCAGGAGGCAGTGGGAAGGGGAAACCCACTGCCGGCTTGAGCGAAAGCCAAACAAACAAGAGCGAAAAACAGTTACGCATACGTAAAAATCAAATTTTTGATTGTCTCCAGGGCCAGAGGAGAGCATGAGGAGAAGGAGGAGGCGGCAGAGCACGCGGCGGCAGCACGCGAACAAGACGCCATTTTGGCGCCTGGGGACATGCCACGACAATTTTTTATTGCATTTCTTTGGCTTCGCTGCGAATAAAGATGTCGTTTCGCGCGCGTTGCCCTCGATCCTATTCCACTGCTCGCTGCCGTTTCTAGTTGTTGTTGTTGTTGTTGTTGTCGTTATCATTGAATGAGCCAAATAACTGGGAAGCTGGCACAGAGGCGGCTGCAGGCAGCAGTACAAGGGAAGTGCGTCGCTCCCCTGCAGCGCTGCATTTAAGACGCTTAAAGTCGTGTCCAGGCTGCACCAGAACTCAGTGCTTAAGGAGGGAGATAGAATGCAGAAGAGAGAGAGAGAGAGAGAGCGCAGATAGCGACAGAGGAAGACGGCAAGTGAGTATGAAATTGAGCTTCTAGCGGGCAATAAGCACAGATCAAAATGGAAGACGAAATCAGATTGGGATTGTGTACTTAGAACGTAATTAGCACAATCAAAGAGCACTAGATATACTAATGAAGTGTTGGGGGGGGTACAGATTTAAGGAAGGTGTGGTGTAGTTTTCCAATAGCAGTTTTTTTTTGTTTCATTTTAAATTAAGATTTCGTACTAAACTTTCAGAAAACTGTACATAATTGTCATTTTGTATTTTATTTATTATTTTTTATTTCATTTAATTATTTGTTTATTATTTTTCATTATTATTTTATTATTCATATTACTTTATTCGATTTTTATTTATTGCATTTTATTTATTTTTTATTAATTTCTTATTTTTATATTTAGTTTTTTTTTATTATTTTATTTAGTTTTAATTTTTAAGTTTAATTTTTTTTATTTTATTTTTTTTATTTTATTTTCTTTTTTAAGTTTTATTTTTACTTTTTGTATTACATTATTTTTTTTATTTTATTTATTTTATATAAAGCTGAACGTTGATACCTATGGTATTTATATAACATATTGTAACTGTTCTCACACTGCTTGTCTTGATCATTCTTCCAAATATATATTAAGTTGAGACACTCTCCACCGCCATGCGTACAGGGTAGTGGCACGTGGCATTGCCATTGCCATAAAGAGCAGCCGCTGCGCGCAGCCTCATGTGGCAATTGACCAAGTTAAGAGAGCAGTTGTGCTGCCCGCCGCAGAACTATTGCCAACTTAATCGCTTTAATTAACTCGAACCCAAACCAAACCAAACTCGAACCGAAACCAAACTCGAACCAGACTGAAGCGAACCAGAAGCGAGTCGAGTCGAGTCAGCGGAATAACTGACATTTTCGGCTCGAACTGCGAATTGTGTTTGAAGGGGTAGCCAGGCAGAGAGGGGGTGGTTAGAGGGGCCTGTACTTCAAACACAACAGCAGCAGCAGGCCCCTCCCCCCCCCCCACTATGTATTGTGGATTTTTGGGCCTGTTTTTGTGCCCGGTTTGGCAGCTTAATTACAATTCGCGCCTGCAAGTATGCAATGCGCTACTCCACTGCCCGCCTGCATTCCGCTCCCCTCCCTTCAGCCAACCCACGCAGCCTGTCGAAAACTTCATTTCAGAGGGGCAAAAAATTGCGAAAATACACCCAGAGCACATACAAAACAATCTGCTGCGTTGGAGGGAACAACCACACGGCCAGAGTTGCCAGGCTTTTGTTTCGCCAAATTAAATATTGCAGCTAAAGGGGCGGAGCGGCGTCAGGGCGGGGCGGGGCGTTGCTAGTTCGGTGCGTGCGGCTCCAAAATGCGGCCACGTTAGGGCAAATTGAAAACTTGCCAAGCCGAATAACAATTTCAGTGTACACTCTCTATGCGTGTGTGTGTGTGTGTGTGAATTGGCCGTGTTGCGACAGAGGTGCGTTTATTAGGTTGATCTCGCTGGAACGAAAATTCAACGCAACGAATTATGCCAGACTTGAGAGTTACAAAATATTCGAATTATAGTCAAATTGTTGCAACTGTGCAAGGATTTTGTTCCGCGCTGATAAGTAGGCAATATTTTTTTGAATGGAAGAAATTAAGTTTAAGTTTATAGTAATTTTAATAAATTAAAATTATAAATTTTTTAAATTTTAAAATGATCAAGTTTACTTTAAAATTTCAATTAATTTTGAAAAAAAAAAAATAGTTTGTTTATATTTTCTTATGTAATAATTGAGCAGTGATTGGATTGCACTCTATTAAGCTCAGCGCTGATAAGTAGGCAACGTTTTCAGTTGTAAGGATTTTTGCAGCAAATTGTAAATCTTCTTAGAATAAATTTAATTGCAATTGGAATTATAGAAAATTGTAATTTTTGTAAATTGAAATTTTTGCAATTTTTTTTTTTTTTTTTCAATTTTTATTTGTGTATTTAGACGAGAATAGCTAAAGAACCCCCTTCTAAACACATAGTCCAGTTGGACGCGCCTGCTATTAAAGAAATCGCGCTTTATCTAAATGAACAAATAAATATTATCAGCATAACAATATATATTTTTTTTTTTTTAAATACCAATAAGCAATTAAACTAGTTCTTTGTTGCTTTGTGTTATGGCATTTCTTGCAGCGCTCAAAAGTAGGCAACGAAAACGTAAAGCCGCAGTGGGAACAGTTCTGCAATTGCGAGAACAGATTTCAAATTTTGTTGCTCTACTTTCTATCATAAATGCAAATAAATGTTGAGCAGCACCGAAATTCAGCAGCTTAATACGTATCAAAGCAGCAGCCGAGCAGGCGAAAATTCAGGCCAAGTGCCACGCAATGCTTGACCCCAGAAGCAGAGGCAAGCACAAAATGCAGGAATTTCCCCTTGAGCCGACCACAAGATTGTCTAAATTTGATTGAGAAAATCGCTGGGCGAATTTTCATGAAAATTCCAAACAGAGAGAGAGAGAGAGAAGCTCTGCTAATTGCGGGCCAAGAATTCATTAAGGTGTTAAGTTGCCTGCACTTGATTAATTAATTCCCTGGCAGCACTACGAGCACTTTCCCAGTTAGTGCGCTATATACGACATATATATGTGTGTACAGTCGGCAGCATGCTTACGATTGACATTCGAATGGATGTTAGTACTGTAGACTATACTTTTTTTGTATTTATATTTTTATTTTTTTTTATTTTTTTTTTTATTTTTATTTTTTTATTTGTTAAGTGAAGAATCTGCACAGCAGAGAGGTACTTTATGTAGACTATACTGCTCTAGGTAGCTATTGATTATGCTAAACGAGTTACGATATAATGCGTTACGTTACGTTACGTTACGAGACGTTACGATGTGCTACGCTACGATAATGGGGGCAGCATTAGTTTCTCGCGTATGGCAAGTTTCATGTATCGAGGAGTTGCGGGTTTAAGTATGCGTAAGTGTGTGTATGTGTGTGTGTGTGTGGGTGATCGATTAGAACAAAATGGCGAAACACTATGGAAAACACAAACACTAAACGGGGAAGTATTCAAAACATGCCGGCAAACAAAACAACGGAGCAATAATGGGGGGAAGCGGGTAGTGCGGGGCGCTGGGGGCGTGCCACAATACGGTTGCTGTTATGCTCGCTATGCGGCGCGAGCGAGACAGATAGAGAGAACTACGCAAACGTAACGAGAGGTTATGTTGTTGCTATTGTTGTTGTTGCTGTTGTTGTTGTTGTTGTTGTCGGCACTTACACATTCTTCTTATTCCCCTTGGAATCATAAAGTGGATCATAATTGAGCCTACAGAAACGATAACAGGTATAGGTATTGGTGTCGGTGTATAGCGTGTGCGTGTGTGTGTGTGTGTATGTACAGTAGTGTGTGTGTGTGTGTGTGTGTTGTTTGGTGTGCGTGTGTGTAAAATCATGTAAAGAAAACAGAAATTGTAGTGAGTAACAGAAAAGAGAAAAAGAGTGAGAGAGAGACACACACACACACGTTTCGTGAAACGATCACAGTCACTGCGAGCAGTTGTCGCACACACACACAAACTTACGGTTTCGGCAAGATCGTGTTGTTGTTGTTGTCCTTCCACTGCAGATCGGTGACGAGCGACTGGTTGGGCACATTGGGGCGGCAGGTGAGGATGAGGGGCTTGCCGACAGGCTTGCGTTGTTCCGACTGCATGGGGAATATTTCCAGTTTCGGCTGCTGCTGGGCGAGGCTGAGCTCTGCAAAGGAAAGCAGAAGAAAAAGACGTGTAGAGGTGAGTAATGGTTGAAAGTTTACAGGGTATTAGGGAGACTATAAAGGTATTAATGAGTTTACTAGAACGTAAAATATATCAGTTTAAAGGGTATAAAACAGGCAACTTCCAGGGTATAAAGGCGCTTACAATTAAGTAAAGATCGTCAGCTTATGGGTTTTAAATCAGTATAATTTTTGTCAATTTACAGGGTATAAAGCGATTTACTTTAAACTAAAGCCAGTTTACAAGGTATAAAGCGGATTTATTTTAAAGTAAAACCAGTTTACAGGGTATAAATCAGTATAATTATTGTCAATTTATAGGCTAGAATAAGTTTTACTTTTAGGTAAAACCTGTCAGTTTACAGGGTATAAATCAGTTCACTATAATGTAATGATTATACATTTACAGGCTATAAAGAAGTTTATTTTCGATTAAAGTCTGTCATTTTACAGGGTATACATCAGTTCACTGCTTTGTATTAAATGCCAATTCATAGGGTATAAAGGAGCTTAGAATTAAATAACGGTTTTCAGTTTAAAGCAGTTCACTGTGATGCAGCGATTGTCAATTTACAGGGTATAAATAAGTTTATTATAAAGTAATAAGCTGTCAGTTGACAGGGTATAAAGTAGTTTACCCAAAATTAACTACACTCAATTTTTTTTAGAAATTCGAATAGAAACACTTGTAGCTTTCTACAGGGTATGAGCTAGTCGTGCTTCTCTTGCTCTCCATTTTTCAAGTGTGTGTGGGCGCGCAATTTATATTTAAATTAATTTTAATTGCCACTTGCGCGCAAAGCCAAAGGGCGGCTGGGCGTGGCCAGCGTGGCTGACCAGACAATGCCTCATTACGCAGTGCACTGGGTGCACACGTGTGTGCGTGCGTGTGTGTGTGTGCAAATTATTAATTAAAGTATGCACTTCTAGTGGGTTATGATATTTTTTTGCAATTTCGCTGCGAAAAAAAACTATCGCCAATTTCACTTGGAATGCAAATTACGTGCAGGCTTCGATGGGGTCAAAATACACAAAAAAAAGAAACAAAAGAAAAAAAAATGGAAAATCCGAGAGCATAATGGAAATGAGAAAAACATTAAAGGTATTTCCCTACAACGCTGCGGTCTTTAAGCGTGTGCAAATAGTTGGGGGTTTTTTTTTTTACGCAAGTAGTTTGCTTTGCATGAGTGTATCGCATAATTATAAAATATTTAATTGATCGGCCCCAACTTAAGGACTATTGATAGCTTTGGATTTGCTGGATATACGAAAAAAATCGTTGCTATGAATCGTTGCTATGAATGTTTTTTTCTTGATTTCAATCGAAACCAGAAGTTTTCAATTTTCAACCAAAAAAAACTTCTTGTTTTTAAAGCTTTAAATTTATTTTATTGAATATATTTTACTTTGAAAACTTTTAAATAATCGATTATTATGGAGTTTAATGGATTATTGTGCATTTTTTTTTATCGATTTCAACGAAAACTAAAAGTAGTACATTTTTAACACCATTAATACCAATCGAATTTTGAATTTTATTTTAGGCATGCTTGTTCATATAATTATTATAAAAAAGCCTTTGTTGTTTTCAGTAATTGTTTATGCAAATTTTGAGTTGAATTATGGTTTTCAAACAAATGCAGTACCAAATTTTCAACAATATTTTTTTATTAAAAATTTAAACACTGAAAACGACATTTCAGAGCAAAAACAATTTTTTTCAAGTTCAACAAATTTTGTTTCTTCTATAATTTTATTAATTATTGCGGGATTTTACTGAAATTTTTTGGAAAAGCAAAAAAGACTCTTTAGTTTTAGTATAAATTTAAAACATCGTGATTAGATAAAGAGATAGGCGTGGCTTTCAAAAACAACAACTACTGCATGTAATGATATACGCCGCAGCGACTGCAGTGCACAGTGCGCGCGAAAAGTAAGCTGACCATTGTGCTGCGAGTTGGGGCTAATTGCGGTCAATTTAACGCGCGTGTAACCCTTTTCTGTGCCGGGGTCAGGCGAGCTCAAGTTGGAGAACTTGAAAACTCGCTGGGGCAAAGTTGCGCCCCAGCCCAAGCTGCCCTTGCTCTGGTTCTCCCTGCTCTCGTTCTCGTTGTTGTGGGGCCATTTTCATTTTCATTCTCATTTTCATTTCGGTTTTGGTTTTCATGGGCATCACAATTAAATGTCTTGGCTATTTGTTTGACACTTTATTGGAGCAGTTCCAGCTGCAGATGCCGGCCGGCAAGTCATCTCATTAAGCGCCAGCAGAGCCAAGCGCGCCAAGAAGTCGCCTTTTGTTTGCCGGCGGGGGCGTGGCAGTGCGGAGTTTGGGCACGGTCTGCGGTTAATGTGCGGCACTTAAGAGCAAAATTTATGTACAACGGTCAGAGCAGTGGCGGGGACGGGGACGGTGGCGGGGGCGGGGGCGTGGTCTTGGGGCAGCTGTTGCCGGGGCTAAGCAGCAGATAATGTGGCATGGTCATGTGGCATGGTGCAAGGCGCAAGGCGCATTTGTCTTGCAACTTTATGGGTCGCCTTAAAGGGTTGCTGCCATTTGGCCCGCCTCCTGCTTTCACTCAAGCTTCTGCTCGAACACCGCTCCCAGCCTCACCCCCCTCCCTGCCCCGCCTATGTGTTGTGTTTTTTCTTGCTTTGACTTGGTCTAACCGAAAATGGAAAGGCGCACGGAACAGATTCTCATGCTGCACACTCGAGTGCATTATTCATTTAATGTAAACGAGTGCACTCAACACCCAAACAAACACCCGCAACAGGCGCACACACACATACACACACACACACATGCACGGACGGGCACACACTGACGCGTTGGCGAGTGCCACTTTGATACGCATTTTCCTTCTGGTTTTAATTTAATGATCTGCGGCGGGTAGGGTATATGCGTTCGATCTATGAGCTTGCGACTGTTGAGTGACAGCAAAGAAAATTATATATTAATATTTAAGTGTAATTTACTTTTATGAAAAATTTAAAAAATATATATATAAATAAAATATATATACAAATTTATAATTTTTATTGATTCATTTATTGTTTTTTTATGCGTGTTTAAATATTTTTTTATAATCTTGGTTTTTATTACTGTATTTTTTTTTTAATTATTATTTTGCTTGTTATTGCTTATTGTTTTATTTTTATTCCTTTATTTCTTAATTGTTTTATTTTTTTTAATTTGTTTTTACTGTTGGTTGGTTTCAATTTGTTTTTTATATAGGACTTGCCCGGGAAAGCGCATTACCAATTCGTTCTGCCGACTCTTTCTACTATTTTTTATGTGTTTATTTTTTTTTTGTAATTTTTTATTTGTTTATTTCTTGTGCCCGGCAAAATGAATAAATTGTGGTCCATGGCATTAAAACTGAACGCAATGCCAAAAAGCAACTGCAGCAGCAGCAGCAGCAGCGGCAGCGGCAGCGTCAAGTGGTTCTCGCAAAATTAAATATGAGAAATTTATATGCAACGCTGCCTCCTTTTGCGTGCAATTAATGCAGCCAGCAAAATGGTGCCAGCAGCCACCAGCAGCGGCAGCAGCAGCAACAACAACACGAACAACGAATATAAGAAATCAAGTTGGGAATTCTAATGAGCGCATAAAGAAACCGCAATGCTCTGCACTTTTGGTTAGAGATCGAAATTAAGTTCGATTGCCTGTTCGCAGCCAAGTTCGCAATTCTGTATGTTACCACATATGTATGGCAAAGTGTATGGGCATGTGACAGAGTGAAATTACTGTCACATTTGCTGTCAGTTGTTGGCTATTTGCTAAAATATATGCTGACATATATATGCCATATGGTAAGCATTTGTGCTAATATAATAACATACTAATAATAATAAAAATAACAATAATAATAATAATAAAATTAATAATAATATTTTTAATAATATTTATAATACCAATAGTTATTATAATAATAATTATAATAAAAATAATATTAATAATAATACGAATAATGATGATAATTGAATATAACAAAAAAGAAAATAATAATTATTAAAAATATAAATTAAAGAATTAAATTTGTTTGCTACTCTTACAAATTTCCCATTGCCATATAGTCAGCATATGTTCCATACAGCAAGCCATAGCTAATATGAACTGACTACGCTGCATGCACGACGGCGACGGCTGTTGCACCGGGCGTATGCTTAATTTATATTTATTTTATTTTAAATGCATGCTGCATAAATAAAGGCGCAGCAACCGCACGCACACACACACACATACGAAAGATAAAGTGTGTATGAGTGTATGCGTGTGTGAGAGCGTGTTTGCCAGTGTGTGTGGGTGGGTTTTTTCCGGCGCCGCATAAATAAACAAACGGTTAAGAATTATCGCCGGCAGACGCTGGCGCGATATGGCAACGCTGCTGGCGCCACTGGCAAAGCGGGAGACGGAGAGAAAGAGAGAGAGAGCAGAGTGACTGGTAAGAGGAAGCGAGCCAGATATTCGGCCATATGGCACTTCCTTGACGTTCGGCGTTTTCCCATTTAATTCATGGTGAGCCCAGAAAATATTGTTGGAAAACAATTAACAATTGCGCATTAAAATTATAAATAAAGTGGGAGAGAGAGACAGAGAGAGAGGGAGAAACCTGACGGCAAAGGCCAATGGGCAAATTAACACTCATACATTGACACGAGACGCATGCGTGTGTGTCTTGCCTTTAAGCTTTAAACGAAATTGCACGAGGTATGCAAAAGTTATGCAGCGGCATTTCAGAGCGTATGCAGGGTATACATGTTTATTAGTAAGCGGAAAAAAATATTTTCATAACTGAAAACTTGCGCTGTAAAATTTAGTATGTCATGTTTATTTTTTCAAAATTTTCCAGGGTATTTAGCAGTGCATATCTGCTCAGCTTGGACAGCTTAGACTGCACTCTGCTAGAGATGCTGGCTGTAGCGCCTTTTCTAATATTTTATTAGAGAAATGTAATGCCAATTTCGCTGTACAGGGTATTTCTCAGTCTATCACACATACACTCGCCATATTCTAACCCGTTTTTTTACAACTATTTTTTGGCTTATTTTCGTAGCTTGCGCAAGTTAAAATTAATATTTGTTTGCGCCAAAAAGTTTTGCGCAAAGCGCGCCACCAAAAATGTTGATTTATGTAATACTTCCCCATCCCCTTTCCCCTCCCGCACCAACTCGCCGCTCTGTGGGGTTGACCGGCAAAAGTTAGTTTTGAATTATGGCACAAAAATGCTGGCTAAAAGCGAGCGCAAAAAAATATGCGTAAAAAGCGTCTGGCAAATATTGTGCTGCAATATCGAGCACTTACCTTCAGTGCACGCCCACCACGGCCACGCCCACGCGCAAGACGTGCTCAAGTGCTTGGCTTTTAAATTAGGGCCCTCACCCCGCTTTGGGACAGATCAAAAGGCTGCCGGCGTTGCCAGATTGTCGCTAGAAGTGTCGATCGAGTGCAGCTCAAGGAGGAGGTAGAGGAGCAGGAGTAGGGGCTGCCAGAGGCGAGGGGGCTGACCTGCCTGTCAACTTACACCATAAACTATATGCCGTTGCTTCAAGGGCAATTCGAGTAGGCGGGGCAGCGGAGGCGCAGGCGTGGTGATTTGCTTGTTGAGCATATTCGTAATAAACATTAGAGGCGCCGCCAAGTATGCTGCAGAAACATGTTTGGCATATTTGATGGCATACTTTTCGGCATGCCCAGACATTTTTCAATACCCTGCAGCAGCTGCCAGAGCGGGTATGATAAGAATAAGGACAGCCAAGTTTGTTGCTCACAGATATTTAATTTTTAGAATTTGTTTATATTTTTCCGAGAGATTTTCAACGATTTTGACAAAAAAAATCGATAGTGATTTTGGATTTCTATAAATAAAAATTATACTTAAATTCTATTTTTATTTAATTCCAGCTTAAAGCTCTATAATTATTAATGCAAAGCTTGCCAGACTTTCATAAAACCTCCTCAAGGTATTCCCATCCATATATATAAATAAAAAATTAAAAAAAAAAAAACAGGGTATTTGCTGTTCCACCACTGCACTTCTGCTGGCCCTGCTTGGGCTTGCCAGTCACATGTGCACGCGTTGTGCTAGCGTCGCAATCTCCTCAAATTTCAAGTTTTATTTGCACTCGTTAGGCATTTCTGTATTTGCTTTTCCTGCTGCTCTTCGTATGCCTTCTCCATTTCTCCTCCTCCTTGGAGTTTTCTCTTCTGGCAGCCCACCCCACCCTTTTTTGGGCTTTCAAACATGTTGCATACTGCTGTGCGACAGGAAACTGGAGCAGAGGCGCCTCCACCGTCGCCGCCTCAAGTGGTCGCCCACGTCGCGTATTACAGCCATTTCTCTGTTTGTCTGTCCCCCTGCTCGTCCATCTGTCTGTCGCATGCTCTTTGAATTCACAAATATGCCGCACAACACAGACACACACACACACGCACACACAGGGAAGCGCACCAAGCATAGCGGACATTTGTCATTGACAGTTTTGAGCACCCTGTATGCAGTAGGAAATGCCAACTTGTCAGAGCGCAGGCTGCTCTCTATTTTTGCAAGTAAAGCTATCGATAAATTTGTATATTATGCACTTGAGCAAATTATTTAATTTTGTATTTACTTAGGTAGGTTGAAGGAAGAATAGACCAAATATTTGATAAGTGCTGTTGTGGAAAAACTATCGATATACGTTGTAATCGATAGCTGTATATGCTTTCTATTATGAAATTGAATATTTATCGCTTAAAATGCTGAATTCGGTATGCTACGATTGAAGCAAGAAATATTTGATATATCGATAAGATTAGTTATCGATAAATAAAATTATCATAATCATATCATTATAGCAATCATAAAGTAAAAAATATGCAAGCTAAGTTTTTTAACTACTATATAGTAGTGACAATCGATAGTTTCGATAGTTAATTAGAACAATAGAACAACTTTACATTTGCTAAAAATGTGTTTTCTTAAATGAAAGGCGATGAATAACGGGGAGAATGAGCAACAGAAAAATCGATTACATTTCTTTGTTTATCGATAACTAAAATTTAAAAATGTTCTACGGTGCTAATCGATAGTTCATTGGCTTTGCTAAAAATTTCATGTTTTACAATAAATAAAGCCTAGTGAGAAAGCAATTACATGTGCTTTATTTATCGATAGTTAAAATTTCCCATAGTGTCAATGATTTTGTAGTCCCTTCATTATTGAGTGAAATATTTATGTATAAAGTGCAGGGTATTGCCTAGTTGAGCCAAGCGCATATGCTGCGCTTTCATGTGATTTGACATGCGATTTTCATGCTTGGAGTACAGTCACTGGCTGACAAAGTCAGCATGGAGGCAGGGCTACAAGAGGGAAAGGGGCAGCCGGGGGTTGTTGTTGCATTCCCCTAGCACCTACCACGCTGCTCCCTCATTTTCTACGCACTGCACACTGCTTTCACACACTCTACTCGCGCGTAATTGCTGTCATTTAGGCGCCAGACATCGGAATGCCGCGGCACTGCGGGCAAACATATGTGTGTGTTTTTCACACTCATTCAGCGGATTCAAAGGGTCGCAATATCTTTGACACATCATTGACATCAAAGCGAAACTTTGACACATTTTTGAGTATTTTTGCATTTTTTTTTGTTTATTTTCTTGATTTAATTAAAGCGCGCAAAAAGTGAAAATCAGCTTAAATTGATTTTCTTACTTAACTTAAAGGGTATTTTTCATTTTGTAGATGCTCAACTTCGGGCACACACAAAGTTGCTCCTCTCGGCTGACAGGCAATTTGTTAGCCCAGAAGCAGCGTTAATTGCCAAGAAAATGCGCCCAAAAGACGGCAGCGAAAATTCATTGAGCGAGCGAGAGCGCGAGAGAGAAGCAGTAGGAGGAGGGCTGTAAGCAGTGACCTTCCCAGTGCGCCCCGAAGGTCAATTTACAATGTGTCTAATGTCTAATTGACACAAAATGTCTGCACTTGAAAATGCAAACACACACCCACACACACACACACACACACACACAATTCGGGCGTCTGCTTGGCGACCCAGAAACACAGAAAGTCTGTTAGCGCCAGCGTCAAGTGCTTCAATTGCGAGGCGATGCTAATACAAATGAGGTCATTATGAGCCAAAAGTAAGAGAATAGCAGGGGAGGGGAGGGGGGGGGAGTCGTGCGAAGGGGTACACAGCAGTGTAGGGGGAGCTGCGCGTAATGGCAACCAAGTGGCGACAAAGTAGTTCAAGTTTTTATCTCTTTGTTCGCCTCTGATAGAAAATTGCTAATGAAAACTTGATGAGCAGTTGAGCAAAAGTCAGCAGCAGTGCAACTAGTTGCACGAGAGGGACAGAGAGAGAGAGGAAGAGTGTAAGTGGGAGAGAGACAGAGAGAGAAGTGCTGAAACTAATGCAATGGCCAAGTAAGAGTTCGAAAGCTTTGCGATTTAATGGCAAAGTGCATCGATAAGTGCGGCATTTGGTGGAGTTTATGCACTGCTTGCAGCTAGCAAGCAGTACAAATAACCTGTAATGTGCTGCGAGAACAGATAAATGTCTATATTTATTATAATGTCCGCACCGCTGACTTTCGCCTAATGGCACGCAGTTTTGGTGCTTTTTTTGTGTGTTTTGAGTGAAATTTAAGGCGATTAAATACAAAAATTAGTAACAACAAATTTTAGATTATATTTAAACCATTTTTAGCTCTATAAAAAATTAATTTAATTACAATTTAATTTGATTTGAGCATATATTAAAAATATTTTTAGCTACAATTTAATCCATCCAAATACATAGCTTAATTCATTCGGCATTGCACCTCGCTTTCTCTTTAGACTTTTGCCAATTCCGCTTTGTGCGCTATCCTTAAGCGTTTTAGTAGTAAAATGTAGCTTCAACTGTTCGAATTATTTTTATTTTATGTTATTTTAAATTATTATTTCTTTTTTAATTTTATGCAAAGTACTGTGAGCGTATTTCCGCTTTCAAATTTTATTCAATCGCTTCTCAATTGCTTCTTCAATTCCGCCTTGCACGACATTCGTAAGCGTTCCAGCCTGAATGCTGTTTATACTGAATTCGTAACTCAATCTGAGCAAGCATTTTTTTTTTTGGCGTAAACATCGAGCAAACTTGCAACAATATTGTTATTTAATCTACTTCCCCCCCCTTCAGCTCAACTCAACTTAACTGAACTCTTTTCTTGCGCACAGTGTAAACACCGCTCGGGACTTGGGAAGCAATTCAATACACATACATATATATATGAATATATATGTATATATGCGCTCATCGAAGTTGATCAATTCCTGGGCATGGTGCGCTGCACAAACATTGGGCCAAGCGCTTGGGCAAACAATGGCGAAGACAATTTCGCTGTCAGACAAAAAGGGCAAACAAACAAATTGGATAAAAAATATGAATGAAAACTAGAGAAGAAGTGCAGGGGGGGGGGGGGGTTAGGAAGTTGGCTCAAAGATCAAGAGATGGTCAAACAAAATGGCGCGAAAATGTTGCAGCCGCAAAAGTTTTTCAATCACATTTTTGTAAGCGACAAGAGGGGGACAGACACAAGACTGAGAGAGAGAGAGAGAGAGAGAGAGGGAGAGAGAGTGAGGAAGACAGGTATGTGTTTTGGTCTGGGTCCCTTGCTCAGTTTGAACATTGTTGGATATTAAAAAGTAGTTTGGCAACAGCGCGCGAATCGAAACTGAAAGTTGCGCTCTCCAACCTACCAAAAAAAAAAGCTCAGAATAATGCGCAAAAAATACTAAAACTTGAGCTTATTATGCGCGCATAACTTTGGCCCTGCTGTGCAGCCTTCCCCTGCCTCCGCTTATGCTATGCGCCTGGCGGCAGCGCGCTTTTAAGTTACTTTGCGTATTAAGTAAACTTGACTGATAAAGTTCTCTCTACGCCCCGCTCTACTGCTCCCTGCCACTCCAACTCGCTCTGCCGCCATGTGCGTTGTCTACAAAATGCCGTGTGAAAGCGCAATGGCCTGCTCTCTGCAGGGGTGTAGGGGGTTTAGCGTGGGGTTAGGCAACTCTTCTTTTTCCACATGTAATTTTCCTTTTTTTTTTTGGGAGGTTTCTCTTGACGAACAGTGGTAAAACAAGTGCAAGGCTGCAGTCGTGCGCACTCGACACTCGAATACCGTTCACATATCGCCAATTATTTTTACAATAACTTTTTTATTTGCAATTCGATTGGCTTGCAGTATCTAAATTATTATTAGCTACAAGTTTGCCAGAGTAGACAACTTTAGCTATTCGTTGTTGATTTGCGCAGGCGGTGGGCGTGCCACTGCAAGTTTGAGATAAACTTAAAATGCATAGGGTATACAGAAATGTGCATGCCAAATTTCATATCTCTAGCTCTACTAATAGCTGAGCTCTGTATGTTCAAACAGACAGACGGACAGAGAAACGGACACGTGCAAATTAACTTGCCTATTAATGTTGTAGGGAAAACTTATTTATCAGCGTACATTTGCACATAACGAATATACCATTTTCGAAGATATAAAAATACTGCCAAGTTGTAGCAACTTGTAACATCAACCACGCGGGTACCCCAGCCTCTCGCCCCCTCTGCCTCTGCCGCTGCTGACTGTTTTATTTTGCTTTTAAGTGCTTGAATATGTCTTGTTAAGTAAGCAGTTAGTTTTTTGCTGCACCACACGCACCCGCCCGCACCGCGCCCCCTCCGCTGCTGCAGCCCTTTGGCTGGCAAGTTGCGTACGCGCTGCAAGGCAAAAGTTGCAACGAACCGCTTTTTTCTACTCTTCTGCTTCTGCTACACTTTCTTGCCATTTCTGGCCAAAAACTTTTGTGTTGGCTTTTATTTATTTTGCTTTCTTACGCTGTCTTTTCGCTCGCCAACTTTAAGCAAACCCCGAAAAGTCAGTGGCATCCTCTTCCCTATTTCCCTTCAGCTCCCTCCCCACTCCGCGCCAAGTCCGACTGCAAGTCCAAGTTGTGTTTTCTCTTCGGGCTCTTCTTAAAGCTTCCCCAGTGCGGCATGTGTGACATAAGTAAGCCTAAGCAGCTGCCAGCTGGCCAGAGCTTACCCGACTCCGTTTCATGCCCGAACCCCGCTCCAATCCTCAACGACCTCCTCCCGAGTCCCATCACATTATAAACTTGCAACTTTTTAAGCTGGCGACGACAAGAGCTCGGCTCTGCCGCCTGCCTGCTCTCACAGTACAAATCTATGACGTGCTAAAGAATTTCACCGTTCGATGCGGCGGCTTAAGCTGAGTATGCTCCGCCCCAAGGGGGTATCTCTCGGTTCTATAAAGTAGTATCATATAATCTGAACAGAAGTGCAGAAAAGTTGAGAGCGTGGAGGGGCACGGCGAGTGAGTGTCTTGTTGCCACATAGTAAGCTGCGTTTATGGCCCGTGTTTTGGTGCATATCTTGCAGGTAGAAATGTGTTTCGAAGATTAGAGTATCTTATCGATACAAAAGTATCTCAAGGACGTAAAATATGTCAAGATATAAAAGTATCTGAAATATACAAAAGTATTTGAAAAATACAAAAGTAAATGAATGATTAAAAAGTATCTGAAAGATGCGAAAATAAGTGAAAGATATTAAAGCAATGAATATAACTGAAAGATATTAAGTATCTCACAGAGAAAAAGTATCTCAGAGATACAAAAATGTCTTAAATATACAAAAATATCTAAACGATACAAAAGTATCTGAAAGATGCAAAAGTATCTGAAAGATACAAAAGTATCTGAAAGACACAAAAAGATAGAAGAGTAACTGAGAAACAAAATAGTAGCTCAGAGATACAAAAGTATCTGAAAGATACAAAAATATTTTATGGATACCTAGTGAGCATTCCTCAGATGACACACTTGGGCATGTGACACACCGCACTGAACTTGAGGCAAATTTGCTGAAATGCGCAATGACCGACAATGAACCGCCCACGACTGGCTTTATCTGCTAGACCCCCGCTCGCTCCCCCGCTGCCCACCAGGCGACCAGCCTATGCAGCCCGCACGGACCGCAGTTTGATCCGAGTTCCGCTCGGCACAAAAGTTCAATTGCATAAATTAACCAAAAGCAACGCGCAGCACACACAGCAATTCCACATTCTGGCAAGCTCCTACCCCTTGCCTCATGCCTTGCAGTCTCTTCCTCCATTATTGATGCATTCAATGACAATTCGCGAAAGGGGTAAGGGGAGCGGCGGGAGGGACGGGCGGTCAGCTCGCCAGTGAACTCATTAAAATGCCATTTAATTAATCATCGCAAACGGCGAAGCCGACCAAATGCTATAATTCAACGCGCTGCCGCCTACCCGCTCACTGCCTCCCACGCCCCCTAATTGTCCAGCGGGGAGAATGGGGTCTGTGGTCGATTGATTCATTCGGGAGTAGCTCATTAAAGCAGCGCCAAGAGTGCAACTTGCAGCTCGATGCAGCAGCGCAGCCTCATCAGCATTTGCACTGCGCTCAATCATTCTTTCTGCTCCTTGCTTCGCCCTATTCCGCCTGCCCGGTGCCTCTGCCCCGCCCACGCAGCAATTCTTTGGCCGCCGCTAGGCGACTTTCAATTAGCTCGTCTTACGCTCCACTTGCTCGCCCAATTGAGTCATCAGACCCGCTTCCAAACTCAACACGGCCCGAGGGCATCAATCAGGCCATCAATCACAAGAAAAACCAGGGGAAAAAAGGGAAAAATTATTAATTTTTACTGCCCTCAGTCGATCAATCGATTTGTGCGCGCCTAGACGATTTGCTAGGCAGGCGAGGAGGCTGCTACCTGCATCCTGGCAGACGGATCCGTTCGCATCCGTATCTGCTTGCTGTGAGGGCGGGTCGCTCGGCGGGGCAGGGCAGCCGAAGGAAGGGTCGTTCCACGCAGGCAGGCATGCAGGCAGGCAGACAGGCAAATTATGCAGCAAAGCCATCGATCAAAACTTGCAGACAAAGTCGGATGCTTGCATAGTTTTTGCCGTCATCAATTTGCTCTTTGATTTGTGCACCCCAACTAAATACCCTGTACGCAGAAAATAGCAGAGTATAGTCAGTTGTAAGAAGCTAAACTCTGTAGATTCAGCTATAAAAGCAAATTCAGTACACCGCAAGTTCTATAAGATGCACAAGTAACGCAAAGATACATAAGTATCTCAATGAAAAGCAATTAATATACGAAAGTATCGTAAAAATATAAAAGTTTTCTGCAATGATATAGTAATATCCTAAAAATATAAGTCACTTAAAGATACAAAAGTATCTCAAAGACACAAAAGTATCTGTTAATGCAAAAATATCTGAGAAACATAAATTTCTCTTAAAGATACAAAGGTATCTCATAGATACATAAGTATCTCAAAGATACACAAGTATCTGAAAGATGCAAAAGTAGCTAAAAGCATGCATATAAAACAACTGCTGCATACAAATATTTATTTGCAAAGTTTACAGGGCAACTGCTAGTCGTGACAACCCCTCGTCAGCGCTGGCTTTGTTCTCCTTTAGACTTTTGTTTTTTTCGAGCCCGTTTTTAATTCTTGGCCTCCTGCTTGCCGCGTTTGCATTTGGGATTTGCAATTTTGGCGACTTTTAGCGCGGCTCGTGACTCAATCGAGCTGTCACTGGAGGCTGAGGATGGCAGGGGACAGGGTAGGGGGGTAGCGGTACCCCGCTCTGTATGATGGATGACAACGGACAGCTGGGCGAGTTCCCAGCCAGCCAGCAAACTACGCACAGTCTGTATAATTTGGCCATATGCATACGACTCGAAGCGGGGTCTAATATGACAGATTAGAAGAGGGAGACAGGGAAACGGAGGAAAAGAGCAAGAGAAATACGTCAAATGCTCGAGGCGGATTCAACGGAAATTCCGCTCGTTGCCCTTTTCAACTGTCGACTGAATTGACTTTGCACTCGACAGAGTTGTTCAATGCGATTTGGACAGATTCTTGTTCGATCGTGGAAGCATTCAAAAATATCCAAATTCTGTTGCAATTTTTTGGGCACATTTGCGGCGTTTCAATTCCATTCAACGTTGGCTGAAGTATGCTTCAATGTCAATGATCTGAAGAGAACAACTAATTTCATTTTTGGTTTCAGCTCGCAAGGAATTGTACGCAAATTCCGCCTTGATTTCAATATATATTATTACAATTATAATATCTATTATATTGACTCTAATTGAAAGTAAATATTCTTATCCTTTGGCTTCACACTTCAAGCTTTTCAACTTTTATTACAGCTGCATTCAATTTCAATCGATAATAAATTTCCATATAGCTAGTTCCTCAACGCTCTACATGATAATTTCCCATAAGCTTCGCCTCCACTACAAATGAAGTGCAATCAATCAATCAGTCAGATCAGTTTGTTCAATCAACACACTCGAACTGCTTTCATTATGCAAATGCAACTGCATAATTATGAGTAATGTTTATGGGCTTCTTGCAGCCGCTTTCTTTGTCAGCGCATTCAATTTAATGCGTTCCATCAATAGTTTTCAATTTGCTGCACAATTGTCGATTGAAAGGCCTAGAAAGTATCTCACAGATACAATTGAGCGGAACGAATTCGTTCTTATCAATGCGGTTAACTGTCATCGTCGCTCGCCGCTCACTGCGAGAAGGTTAAGTGACTCAGTCGCTGTCTGCAGCATGTGTAGGCTGCCACATGCCACATGCCACTTCTGCTTGCCGCACGCCGCAGTTGACAAACGAGTGAGTGTAATAAAAACAATTTGTTATTGCTTGTGGCTACCATTTGAATTGTTTGAAGTATTCATACATTGTGCAAGTGCACTCGACATTCGCCTCATCCTAGCTTTACTCTTCTCTGTCTGTCACTCTCTCCCTCTCTCTCTCTCTCTCTCTCGCTCTCTCTCTCTTTCTTTTGGCTAGTTTCACGACGGAGGCTAAATTAACACCATCACACAAAGTAATTGACTTCAATTAAAAAATAATTCCATACAAATAGCAGAGCGCGGTTACAGTGCGGTTGTTCAATTCGCAGCACACGCTCTATTTATACCCTGCACTAATTTTAAATTGGGGTGGCCAGCACTTGTGTGAAAGTGCTCACAATTTGTTTACTCTGGAGTTCATTTCAAAGTTTTTCATAGCACTTTGCCCGATAAAAACAACTTCAAAAATGCAATAAAAAATGAAAAAGATATTTGTAATCGCGCGCAAATACCCTGCATAGCAAAGCAGGCATTACATATTCAGTTACTGCTTTTGTAAGCGCATCAGCTCGCCGCCTACTCTTTCTCACTCTCTCGCTCTCTCACCCTCGCTTTTTCTTTCTTTTACAACTTCAGCAGCTAATGAAAATGTGAACATGTAAATAAAACGCACATGTGGCATAAAACAGGGTGCTGTCCGTTTGCCAGTTTGAAATTAAATGCAAATTGTTTAAACACAAGAAAAGCGATTGTGTGAGGGAGAAAGAAAAAAGGTAGCAACAGCAAGGGAAACAAAAAACAATTGACAAACGCGTCAATTTCTCAATTCATTTAAAATTCATTTAATTCGCATTCGAAATAGATTCGAAATTTGTTGCAAAATTGCAAAACTGCGACGACATGTTGTTGCATGCAAATTACCGCATTTTCCCAGCTCAACGCCGTATCTGTCTATCTCTCTCTCTCCCTCTCTCGTACAGCCACTCCATCGACCTCTGTGGCTCTTTCAATGTGTTGAAGTTTGTTTCAATTGCCATTATAATTAACAATTTCATGTGGTTTTTCGCTCGAAATCCGCAGGAGTAGCGTTCAAGTGGTGCGAGAGCAGAGGGGGCCTGAGTTGGGCAGCTAAAGGGGGGTGTTAGTTCGCCAATCGGCAGCAGCATGTAATATCACAATTGAATCCACAAATTGGCAAGTCTAAATTGTGAAAAAGTTTGTGCTAATCAGAACTCAAGTGGAAATTCGATTGTGGTTGAGAGAGCGCGAGGTTCAAATTAAATTAAAAACGTGCAAAAAGCAGAGAAAAAACACAGAAAACTTAATTGAAATTGAAATGCTGCATGTCAATCGCTCGCAGCGGATTGAAACTAAAGCGTTGTCAATGTAAATTAGATTTTAATTAACCAACAGTAGAGTGACGGGTAAGCGAGAGAGAGAGAGCAGCAGAGAAAGAAGCCTGCGAGTATATTTTGTTTCAATTGTGTTGGCAGTTGAAGTTGATTGAATGTAATTGAGAGTGAGGTCAGATTAACTACACATGGAGAAAACTAAATACACGTTCGAGTAAATGGAAAATGAGTATTGCATCGAACGGGCAAAGTGTATTTCAACCGCTTGGCAGTCAATTTCAAGCTGGTTGAATGTGGCATAAAATGAGGCTGCATTACGTTGAGCATTTAGAAGTGGAAAAGCATATTGAACAAAACACTGAATTGAACTAAAAAGCAATAGGATTCAAGCAGAATTTTTCCACTTGCTTCAACTACATCTTCAACTGAAAAGTATGCCATAAAGTTAAGATCTTTGCCAGTTGAAAGCATGTCTGTTTCAACTGTATTCAACTTGCGTATAATTCGTAAACGTGTTGACTGTAAATCAAAGTTACATTGAATCAATCACTCGATTGAAGAAGTCGGAAATCACTTTGACTTCATTTCAAGTTGTGACCAAAAATGTAATTGATCGAGCAGTATTCAATTTCAGTTGAATTGAATGAGAACCTGCTTAGAGTTTTCTAATTACACGAGGCCACAGCTCGAAGACTTGAAACACAAACACAGTCCAGTTGAAGTTGGGCGGCGGGGGGCGTGTCGTGCTGCCGTTAAATATTTAATTAAATTCACACAAAAACCGCATTTGAAGTTGAAGCTGATGCTGCAGCAACAAAGTAGCAACACGGGCAGGGGGAGTGGCAGGCACAGTGGGCGGGGGGGCAGCAGCAGCTGCCCAAAGAAAGTCGAAGAATGAAATGCTTTTTGCGGTTGGCATTGAAATGAGGAAAGTGCAGAGGCTCACAGCCTGTCAGCTCGAGAGGGGGTAGCAGAGGGGCGTGGTAGGTGACGCCCTCGCTACTGTGGCTGTTGTTGTTGTTGTTGTTGGGGCAACACTTGAAAATGCCACTGACAACCAAAGGAAATTTATAGCAAAAATGTATACTCTACTGCTGCTGGCCCCGCTGTCCCCGCTGCCTCTTCATCTGCTTGTTGTTGCGTTTTTTGGCAGACACTGTTAGACAGTGGCGGGGCCAGGAGGGGTCTGCCGTCTGCCGTCTGCAGTCGCACAGTCGCACAGTCTACGCAAAATATTTTCATGCTGTTTATACTTTTATTGCAAAATATCTGCAGGGGCAGGCGGCAGGGGCCTAAAGATGCAGACAAACGGACAGCAGAACGGACATGTGTCAGCTTCGCTCCTGCAGCTGCTGCTGCGTGGGGGCTGCAGAGAAGTGCGGCTAGGGGCAGCGGTGCGGGCTACGGGTTTCCCCCCCATTCATATACGAAAAATATTTCCATGTTTAAATGTTTGCCGCGCGTCTCATAAATCACTTGGCAAAATGTGCAAGGGGCAGGGGGGCAGCAAGCTGTAGACGGCTCGTAGAGGGGGGCAACAGCCGCCACTGGGAACTGAAATTGAAACCAGAGTCCGGAATCCTGGCCAGCTTCAGCTCGGCTGCAGTGCGTCAAGCGTGAAAGAGGCAGCAACTCGTTGCTAATTTTGCAGCCACTGTTGGCGCTGAAGCATGTCGACAAGGCACACACACACACTCGCACACTCGCACACACGCACATCTGTCACGCCCAGGGGCATGCCTCATTTAAATGCCACTTGCCTGGGAATTTCGGCTCGTCGAGTAACTTTAATTGCAATAAATTTGCCACATTTTAAAGCCACCTTCAACCCGGTGCGCCTACTGACGGCGCACACTGTTTTCGAGACAATCGGTTGAAAGGCGGCAGGCGGTAGTGGCATTAGCTTGGATTGATTGAAATGACGGCTTAGCTAGAAGTTATGTTTCAAAGCATTGCAGCTGATTGAAAGCGAAATTGCAGTGTTGATTGATGGGCAGGAGAAGTCACACTAGAGCCTGCATTGAAAGCTGATTGACACCAGCATTGGCCGGGCAAAATATGCAAAATAATTGATGAAAAGGTGGAAAAGTAAAGCTTATCCAATGCGAATTGAACACAAATGAAAATTGTTGAAAAGTGCGGGCAAAAAAAATTGAAATTGAAACTGAAAGACAGTTCAGCTTCACTACAGCTTGACGAAAATCTTTCAAGCTCATCTGATTGAATAAAATTGAAAGACTTTGGTATTGGATATAATTGAAACCAAAGTTGAAAGACATATGGGCAATCGTTGTTTGCATAATTTCTTTCCCCGAAATGAGTTGAAATTGAAAGAGCAGTTTGAACAAAATTTATCAGAAATTTGCTCAACATGAATCTAAAGCCAAATAGCAAACAATCGAGTTCACATACTTATGTTCGACAAGAGCAACCGATTGAATTGCAATTGAAAGGCGAGTTTCGGGCAGCGTGTGTGTAAGTAAAGCACTTCCGATCCGACACCGAAAAGTACTCAAAGATACGTACGTGATTGCATTGCGAGAGTGTGGGGAGCAGAGGTGTGTGGACGGTAGGTTGGGGGTACTCGCGTGCGCTTGCAATTGAAAGGAAAATTGAAACTGAAATCGCATGAAAAGCCATTGAAGGCGTACTCTGCTGTGTGTGCGCTATCTATGGCAATTCGAGAGTTCCCAGCGCTCCTGCTTCTGCTGCTGTCACCTTATCGCCAGCAAATCTTGGGCTGAAGAGTGCACATTAATTGGACCACACACATAGGGAGCGAGCGCGAGTGAGCGAGGGAGACAGAGCAAAGCTGTGCATGAAAAAGCAGTAGAAGAAGCGCAGCTTATACAAATGCTGTCATGTGAATACAGGCAATGGATGCCTCTAATAGCATAAGCAGCCGTACTTAAGATGGTGTGAGCGCGGGCGTAGAGCATAGAGAAGGAGCTTTAGAGAGGCAGAGAGAGAGAGAGAGAGAGAGAGAGAGACTGGAGCGCGGGAGATACATAGATAACACGCTGTCGCATTGAATGAAAAGGATTTCGGTGTGCGCTTAAGACGAAGATGAAGGAGCTGCCAGAGACAAGGCGAAGCCAAGCGTAAGGCTACACTGTGCAAAGAGCTGCCAAACTGACAGCAAATTGGAAAATTGGCCAGTATTATTTATTCGCGAAGTTATGACGTTTTTTTATTATTCTTTTGAAAGTGTTATATCTTCGAGCTGAAGGTGTAAAAAATTTCAACAGAGCTATGCCTTAGTTTATCATAATACGATTGTGTGAAATTTTGTGATATTTTGGCATGGCGGAGTTATGTCGCGTGGACTTAAGTCGTCGCTTTTTCGTTTTCTCTCAGTCTTTCTCTCTCTTTCTCTTAACCACTCTTTGTCGCCCTCTGGGTGCACAGCAAATGACAGAAAATTTTAACATTGGCCAGTAATATTTATTCGCGAAGTTATGACGTTTTTTTTTATTCTTTTGAAAGCGTCATATCTACGCGCAATTTGAAATATCTCCAATCTGAAGGCGTAATACTATCAAACTGAGATATACCTTAGTCTATCATAATAAGATTGTGTGAAATTGTGACATCTTCGCAAGGCGGAGTTATGTCGCGCGGACTTAAGTCGCAGCTTTGCCGTATACGTTTTTTTCGTTTTCTCTCAGCGTTTCACTCTCTTTCAACCACTCTTTGTCGCCCTCTGGCTGCAGAGCAAATGACAGCAAATTTACTTGCGAAGTTTTGTCGTTTTTTTTTTTTTACTCTTTTGAAAGCGTCATAGCTCCGCGCGACTTTAAATATTTTCGAGCTGAAGGCGTAATAATTTCTAGCAGAGATATGCCTTAGTCAATATGATGTGTGGGAAATTATGACACCTTTGCAAGGCGGAATTATGTCGCGCGGACTTAAGTCGCTGCTTTACAGTCTTTTTGCGCTGCAAGTTTTCTCTCAGTGTCGCTCTCTCTCTACCACTCTTTGTCGCCTCCTGGCTGCACAGCACATGGTGCATAAAAAGTAAAGTGTGGAAACAAAGTGCAACTGCCGAAGGAGTGCCAAATGCATGCTTTCAAGCTGCGACTTCTTCACACTCTCCTCCCCAGTCTCGGTCTCAGTGTTGTTGTCTTTCATCAACAGCGCCTGCATAATTTTGCAGCGCATTCAGCGTGTGGCGCTATTAACACTTTTGTCATTATCGGGCGCAGGGCGAGGAGTTACGCAGGTGAGTGCAAGCCTGCCAGGGAGGGGAAGGAGAGACATCGTTGGAGAGGGGGAAACGGAAGTCTTAACTTCCGTTTGACGCTTCCCCTTGCACTGATGAAGCTATTCGATTTAAATGCAGACACTCCTGCAGGAAAGGCAGGGGCGAAATAGGGGCGCAGGGGCGCCCGTTCGTATGCACCCGAGTGCCGCTCCTGGACGTGGCATGCGTATTCATGCGCGAGCAAGCTGAAGTGTCATTGCGAATTTGGAGCACACGTTGAGGGGGTCGGTGAGGGAGGGACGAGCGACGTGCGGGTGTCCACTGATTAGGGTTACCCTGCCACACACACACACACACACACTCTCACACAATGGCCAGCATGTCGTGACGTGTACAAGTGGCAGCGCTTTTACGACACACGAGGGGAGATTTTAGCGATTCAATAGAAAATTTAGGTTACTTTGGAGGTAATAATGGGGTGAATATGATGATTATTACATGGTGAGAAGACAAAGCGCAAAGAGATGTTATCGATAAGTACTGCAACTAAACAAAAGTGCGAGGTACATTTTGATTTTGATTAATAATAAGTTATCGATAACTGTGTAAATAGTCAACGCTTCAGGTAACAGGTAAGATTGTAATGTTATCGATAGCAAATATTTTTTATCGATAACAAACTAAAGAGTTGAAACTTCAGGTTAGAATAAAATACAAGAGTGAGACATACAGAATAACATATTTTGAAAGACAGTTCAATGTTATCGATAACACAAATAACTGACATTCATGCATCACTGCAACACAATGCTTGTCTTTTAATAAGGCATACAAGTTCGATACAAATGGCTTATTTTGAAATGTAAAACCTTTGGTTTTAACGAATTTGCATGTTATCGATAACTTAAATAGATTAGCTGAACGCTTTAGAAAAAGCCATGTCAGCGATAACGAACGAGCGCCAACAAAACATGCTAAGCGACAACGAGTATTCAAATTTGCGTTTGGCTTGCGATACATATCGATATCGATATGCAAGGGGACAGCCATACAAGATGCACTCTTCCGCATGCGGAACATCCGTCATTTGCATGGGACACAGAGGCAAAGATAACAGAAAACAAACACGAAACACGAGTAAAAGGTGAGTAGCCAGACGAGGAAATGAATTATTCAGGATGCCACTTAATTTCGTATGTAATCCCATTCCGAACATGGGCCCCTACTCGCCTGCTCCCTCGCGCTCTTTCTCTCTCTCTCTCTCGCTCGCACTGCTGCTGCACCCGCATTGCCTTAAGATAAGCTCACGCACAATCGATAATTCATATGCATGACATTTGGCCGGGTCCAGGCTCCGAGATTGGGAGATTGCTGCGGCATATTGTCGATGTGTGTGTGGCTGTGTGTGTGTGTGCGTGTGAGAGACTTTTTTTGCCTGACGTGCGAATTATGCTGTATACCCGCCCCAATCTCAACATTTACTTATGCAAAGTGGCTGCAGTGCCGTAAAGTTCACAGATTGTCGTCATCGTCATCGTTATCGTGGTTGTTGTTATCGTTACTCCTGCTGCTGCTGCTGCCGCCGCCAATGAAGTGGAAAATGTGAATTTATATGTACGAGTACACGGCATAAGTAATAAAACGTTGCAAACGCTCAGCGTGTCCTTGTGCCCAACTCCCAACTCCCATCTCTAGCCTGCTATGCCTCCTCCCTCCCTGCCTTTCTTACTCTTTCCTGCGTCAGCGATGCCCGTTAAGATAATTTTAACGATGTCGATAAACTTCAATTTCATTGCCTGCTGACTAACTACAATGTCGGTTCCATGGATAGTGCTAGTGGACCCGAGTCCACTCTTCTGCCTACCTCCCTCCCTCCCTCTCTCTGCCCTGACCGAAGCTGGCGTTGTGCCCATTTATGAGCTACATTTGCCTGAATGCCATTTAACTGTGCAATATCGTATAATGCCGGCGATGACAGCGCAGTGTGATTGAGTCTTTTTTCTCGGCATGGAAAGGAGGGACAGAGAGAGGGAGCGTCGCACGGCGCCTACTACTTATCGATAATTCTTGATTACATTTGGCTTTTTACGACTCAAGGCGGGCGCGTGGCAGATTGAGCTTGAGTCGACTTTAAGTGGATTGTTTGCCTTTAAATGGAGCATACTTTAATTATCGATAACAGTTCAATCGCACAGAAAGCTGTAAGATTAAAGACAGCGTTTGTGCTGCTGCTTGTACTTGATCTCATTTTGATTTTATGCAAATTTTGTGAGTTTAAAAAAAAAAAACATTTTTTTTATATTTTTAAAATATTTTTTTTTTGAATGAAACGTAGATTTTTAGCTTTTTTTTTTGAAACTATTGATTGTACTTTCAAGAATTTCTAAAAATTAAGATTGTTTTAAAAGATTGTCAGCTTTTTTTTTATTATCGATTAACGTAATTCTTTATCAAATTATCGATAGAAGTTTTTATTCGTTATTTTAGTTATTTATCGAATTAACGATAGAAGTTTTATTTATCATTCTGTCTAGTCGAGCTCCCCATCTACAGAAGCGATGGACTTAAAAAGCTCTTTATGCTCTCGGCATTTTTCATCGTTAATCGATGCAGCGGCTTATCGGACTTGCAAATTGGGCAGACATTGGCAATTAAGTGCTGCCCGCGGAGCCATCAAAAATCGTAACACCCGCAAATGCACACACAGTTTGCAATCCAATCAAATCAAATTCCACTTTCGGTTGCCCCGCCTTTACTACCAACCCCCCCCCCCCCTCCCCCCCTCTCAGCAGACTCTTTTCCCGGTAAGTGCTGCAACAACAAAAACGATAACGATAACAGCTGGGAGTTGTTTAATGTGCGCGTTTTCAATTCATAGCCACGGCCGCATCTGCATGCCATGTGCACTTACCTCCAACCTGCCCCTTCCCCCGCCGTGCTCTTTGACCCCTTTGATAGTGTCGCGCGCGCGGTCAATGTAAAAATGTTGACTATTTCGGCCTGTGTCCATTTGCTCGCATTTTCTTTTCATATTTTGCCGTTTTCTCGTTTTTCGCTTTCTACTCTTGCCCATCTCTCGTTGTGGTTAAATGATTTTCTCCCTTTGCTTTTATTTCCTGGCAGCAGCTCCAGCTTCCCCCTTATTCCGCTGCTGCTATGCAGCTGCATATATCCAGATGCTGCTGCTGCTGCAGGCAACGCCTGCTGATGCTGACAATATTTTTTCAATAGCTTTTGCAGGTTTTCACAACGATTCATTTCATTTTGATTTTATTATTTAGACTTTTGCCACAGTTTTTGGTCGCCCAGCGTCTGTCTACTACCATGCTCTCCCCCCTCCCCCTCGCTTCCACTGTGTGTGTGTTGCACATTTTTCATGTCACTAAAAAGGTTGCCACATGCCCCCACCGATGCGATATAAACGAAAACATCCCGTGTGGCGCTTGTGCGAGCCAAAAGAACTTTTTCCCATATGCATATTGCATGCCCCCAAACGAGGCAGGATCGGCCAGCAGGTATGCAGCTATGCGCTACAGCTGTCTTATGCGTATAATAATATGGACAGTTTGGAAAAACTTTAAAGCTGTTTGGAGGTAACCCTCAAGTCAAGGTAGCGTAGATTTGCTAGAGCTGAAATCGGTAGTTAGCTCAGATTTTATAAAGCATAAACATATTTTTGATGCTATAGTCAAGGGAATCTATTTAAGCCTTACGCTGAGAAATTTGCTTCAAAAATTTAAGTATACTTATAGTATAATATATATTAAATTTAATTTAAGTAGAGATATTTTTAAAAAATATAATTAGATAATAAAAATGAATTTTAGTATTATAAAACAAGGAATTTAAACTTTATCAATTGCTTCTCTTTTTTCTTTTCATAATGATTAAAAAAGCTTTGAAAACTATTTGAGTGTTCGAAAAAATGATGCAGCATGTTTTTGAAAATTAAAGCAAATATTGTATAATGATTTAAAATTTTAATACAAAAATCTATGCAATAATAAATCTAAGCTATATATTTTTTAGCTCATTTAAATCTTTACTCGTTATAGTTTCTACAATTGCTTTAACAATAAAATAAAATATATATATATATTCTTATAACAACAGCACATGATACTGCTCCAAAGAGACATAACTAACTGCAGCTAGAGTTAAATTAAAATAGCTACTGTTCCCTTTGCGCTCTACACAACTCCCTTGCACTGTAGCGCAGCAGCTGCAGTCGCACTGGCCGAAGCCCAAGAGTGTCGCCGTTACAACATATAAATATTGAATGTACGTGAAAAATACTACAATATAGCCTATATGTGTATATATCTACTATATATATATAAATGGGGAAAAAAGATTGCAAATGTATCTGTTCTGTCGAACTCCATGCCAGAGCCCCCCGTCGCCTGCCCCCTGGCCACGCCTCTGTGCTGGTATCTGTGTGGCGCGATGGCTGCCATTTAATAGCATGTGTCAAGTGCATTGAAAAAGTCTATTTGCGTGGCAATTGCAGAGTTGGGCGCGGGAGTGGGCGTGGGCGTGGCGCCGGCGATTTTTAACATTTGAAAGGGCAGAGGTGCGACCAGCGGGGACTGCAGAAATTGAAATCGGTAGTTCCACTACAATAAAACGAAGCGTTCGGCAAAATATTTTGTTTTGAGCCTGCGGAATTTCATTTTGATTCTGATTTGAGTGCAGGCTTTTGCTCTCTTTACACTTAAAAAAAAAAAAAGAAGCAAATCTAGTTAGGCTTAAAATGTGGTCAATATACCATACGAAATGAATATTTAAATATTTCGTTGGAAGCTGCGTTGTTGCATGCAACAGCCGGCCTTAATGTGCGGCAAGCTGCAAGTTGCCCCGCCCCCGTCGCACACATGGCACAAGTTAAGGCTGTCGACGGCAGCGAAATATTTCGCAGTCCATTTAATGATGCGTAAAGTGCTGCCTGCTGCGGGATGCTGCACTTGCCCCCAAAAGACCACAGCCGCCCCTTGGCCCTTGCCAGAGCTCCATGCAGCAGGAGCAGTAGCAGCAGCAGCAGCTGGAAACAATTTTGCACTCAAGTCAATTGCCACAGAGAGTTCTGCCAGCAGACTGAGTGTGTGTGTGTGTGTGTGTGAGTGTGCGTGTGTGTGTGTGTGAGTGTGCGTGTGTGTGTTTTAATATATCTATGAAATTGAAAATCAATTAATTATGGTTGGCCTGGCAAGCCAAATGTTTTGCTACTTAGCTTCAGGAGGAGACTTCGACTTCAACTCGAGTCACGTACGTACCTGCAAGAGAGCGAGAGAGAGAGAGAGAGAGAGAGAAGAGTTAGAGTGTGTTAAAAGTCTGTGATTAATTGGCGCATAATGGATACACTTACTTCTAAACACTCTCGCAGGCCACTCGACACTACTTGAGACACTGTGCCGGCGAGTACAGTTGCCTCAGTTCGTGTTCGAGTGTGCTGCAGTTATCGATAAATCACAACAGTGTTGATGAAGTGCGAACTGTGTGTGCGAGTGAGTGGGCTACTAGCTACTTGCTACTATCAAGATAAATAGTTACTTTCTAACTTGCTAAGTGCTCGGCGAAGTCGTTGGCGCACTCCTTGCAGTTATCGATAAATTGCAAATGACAAGCTAATGTAATGTGTGCGTAAATTGAAATAAATGCAACTCGCATAGAGATGTTAAGTGAATTGCAAGACGCCATGTTGAACGGGGGCGGACAGTACACATGATTGAGTGCACTCGATACATCGATAAATTAGAACAGCGTTGATGGAGCGTGAAAGTAGATGGAAAATGTGGCAAGTTCGTTATAGTTGCAAGTTATGTAAACGGCATTCATAACTATATCGAACTTGGCATATTTTCCACTTAACACAGTACAGTAGTTATCGATAAACGATAAGCAATGGTTAATAAGCTCGATGGCAACTACTTTAGAGATTTCCAATCGATTTCAAGTACTTTACAGCAATAGCGCATGCTGCAGGTTAAGCCGATAACTTTGCCTGTTATCGATAAATCAACTGAAGCTCTTAACGCAATAAAACGTTGGTAATTTAAACTTTTAAGCAGCTTAATGCACGATGCCAACAGAGAAATGCTGATTTAATGAATTGAGCCTACTCTTTATTGTGCTCTGCATTTATCGATAAGTCGCATGTCAATGCGTAATACAGCAGCGCAATTAAATCAATCAAATTAATTATGCTGTTTATGGGGAAAACATGTATAATTAATTGCACGGAGCTCTTGGCTCTCTGAGAAGACTACCGCACCACTTATCGATAAGTCGGCAAAAGGTCAAATCAGCTTATGTGTGTACTGTACAGTATATATATATATATATATTTTGATATATATTTATATTTTGCTTTGCCTGTACCCTACATACTTTTGTAATTAACTCGAGCGCAAGTTAGCGAATGCTGTCAGCGCTGCCTCCGTGCGTTTATCGATAGATGGGGCTGCGATAACACAGAGAAAGAGAGGGGAAGAGTGAGAGCGCGCTCTGCCGGCTTTGGTTTATTTATTTATACATCATTCAGTCGATGCTTGGCTTAAAAGCATGCGCTGATGATGATGTCATCCACTGAGTCAACAATAAGGACAAACTTTCGCTTTTACAATGAGGGGAGGCAGGCAGGCAGTGCCCGGAGGAGAAGCGGGAAGCGAGGGGTTCGCGGCCGGCGCCTTAATGTATGCACAGCGTTTTCTGTTGTGCACGACGACGAGGAGCCCGGCAAAAGTAATTGACATTCGTCGTGATTCAGATGCAGCGGGCAGATAAAAACTTGCGCATCCACTAAAAAACAATCAAGACATAAAGCAGTGGGAGGATGCGCCCCGCACCCCCCCCCCCCTACCCCCTCCCCAACCATATGAAAATTGAAAAATCTATGTGTATATATAGAGCGCTTGTTTTGGCGCCTGCTGCTCTGCTGCTGCTCCTGCCTGAACTTTCATTCTTGTTTGGCTTCATCTCTGCGTTGCAGCAGCAAAATTAAATTCTATTAAGTGAAACTTTCGCACTTTTATTTACGTTTATTGCCAGCTTAATAGCTGGGCGGCGGGGGGGGGGGGGGGGGGCGTGGCATCACTTGGCCGACGCCAACGTCAATGCATGAGCTACGCTGCGAGAAGGTCCTTGAAGCGTGTAGATAACTTGCAACTTGTTGTTGCCACTTGAAACTTTAGGCGTGCCACGCCCCCACGCCCCTCCCCTTTATATGTCTTCCTTCACGTTGCTCATGCTCGTATCGAAATCGAAGAGGAATAAATTTGAAAGCGGAAATGCAAGCGCCTTTCTGACTTTTGCTTTTGCTTTGCTTTTCGCTTTGCTTATTGCATTGTGCTTTGTTTGGTGCTTTGTCCTTCCTTTGTTTCCCTTTTTGGTTGCCATTTTGGGATTTTTTTTGCCTTTTGATTGGGCTTTGCTTCTTGATTTTTTTTTCGGTTAGAATTGTCCTTTAGATTTTCGCAGCTTTTTTTCTACTTTTGCTTTTTCTTATATCTTCGATTTTCGCTTTGAATTTTCATTGCATTTTCTTTAGATTTTTTTTTAGATTTTTTTGTTTTTATTTTTATTTTTTTTTGTTTCTGTTTTTTGTGTTTTGATTGGGCTTTGGTATTTTTTTTTGCGTTTGGAATTGTGCTTTTGATTTTTACATAGTTTTTCTTTTCTTTCTTTTATATTTTTGATTTTCGCTTTGAATTTTCATTGCATTTTTTTTTGTTTTTTTTTTATTTATTTTTTTTTTTGCTTTGGTTTCTGTTTTACTTGTAGCCTTGTCTTCTGCTTTGCTTTTTGTTTATCTCTTTGCATTTTTTTTTATTTTCGCTTTATCTTTTGCCTTGCTTTTCGCATACTTTTGCTTTGCCTTTCACTTTGCCTTTCCGCATTTCTCTGTCTCTGATTTTGTTCTCTGCATTCATCAGAGTATTTTAATTAAAGCTCAACTTCTGTTTGCGTTTTCCTTTTTCCCACATTCTAACTTCATTTCCCGCCGCCTGCTCTTGGCGCTTCTCAAAACCTTTTCATATTCTATTTCCCTCAATATTTCCACATTGATTTCCATTGTTTCGCCGCAATTGCCTGCCTCCTCGCTTGGCTTCTCACTTTTTCCCTGTCGCAGTTTATTGAGGCCGCTTTTCCGCCTTTCATTCCCATTTCGCAAACGATTTTCATGTGGCAACTCACAGCAGGCATTTTCGTATGGAAAATCTGTGCGAAACGGAACCAGAGGCCCTTAGACAGATGGCGCTGTTGGCACTTCATTTACTTGTACTCGATTGTGTGTGTGTGTGCCCGTGTGTGTGTTGGCGAATAAAAGAAAATATTCGCTGCTGCGAGAAAAATCAGGAAAATGCATTTCCCAGCGCGCACCTTTGCCTGCTGCTGGTGCTGCTGCTGCTGCTGGGTATTTGCACTCATTGACATCGATGTCAGTGCGACGGTGCCCATTACCCTGCCACACTTGGCTACTTATTGCTGCAGCAGCGACTGCCTGTCTGTCTGTCTGTCTGTCTGACTGTCCTGCTGCCTCGCTGTTTGTCTGTCCTGCAGTCTGTCTGCTCATCCAACTATTTGCCTGTCAGTCTGTCTGCCCTACTGCCACTTAGTCTGTCCAACTGTCATCCTGCCTGTCTGTCCTACAGTCTGTCTGTCCTACAGTCTGTCTGTCTGTCCTACAGTCTGCCTGTCCAACTATCTGCCAGTCTGTCTGTCTGTCCTACTGCCTCTCAGTCTGTCCTACTGTCAGCTTGTCTTTCCAACTTCCTGCCTGTCTGTCTCTCAATTCCACTGTCTGTCTTACTGTCTGCCTGTCTGTCGGTCTGTCTGCCCGTCCTTTGGAGCCAACTTCCACTTGATGTCGCATCGATTTCGCGCTATAAGACCATTTCGCTGACTGCTTGATTTTGCTGTATGCCTCCCTCTCGCTCGCACCGTCCCTCTGGCCAGCTCTGTGCGGCTCTCTCTCTCCCTCTCTTGTGGCGCCTCGTTGTCGCCCTAAATGGGTCAACTTGTCTACTTTGGCAACACAAACGGGCAATTGTCACTCTGGTTGTGTTCTGCCTGAAGCTGCCTTCAGCTGCTGCTTGGCCTTCCTTTCACTTCAGGCTAACAGCTTTTCGCCTCTTGCTGTCTCCCTCGCTCTCAGTCTCAGTCTCAGTCTCTTTGGCTCGCTTTTAACTCGCTTTTGCTGCCGTTTGCAGTTAGTTGGAGGCAATCAGCCGGCAGACAGGTGCAACATGCATGAGTCATGGGAAGAAGCTGTCATTATAGCTGCATCAAACCGTCGACGGCTCTGCACGGGCAGAGATGCAGAACGAGACAGAGAGAGCAAGTGGGAGAGAGGAAGTTCGTCTCATAATCTAGTCAGAATGAGGTTAGCTTAACAAAAGGCACTTTTAATTATGCGAATCAGCAGACTTAACCGAGTTAAAGACTACAGAGATCTTTGTTGCCGCACAAAGGGGGAGCAGTCCAGGGCTGCACTGCAAGAAATTGCATGGCACTTCATTTTATTAAAATTGTTTATGAAATTTTTATGTTTTTTTTTAAATATATAAAGCAGTATTTTTGTAGATATAAAATTTAAATATTAAAAAGTTGCATGGAACGGAATAATATTTTTTATTTTTAGTATGAAGAAATGTAGCTTGCATTTTTAAGAAAATATTTTAATTTTTGCTATACACTGCAAGAAATAAAGATTTTTATTTTTAATTTAAAAATTATATAGTTTGTCTTTTTTTTACATTGTTTAATATTTTTTATGTATTTTTTTTAAGTTTTTCTAGATTCTTTGCTTGCATAGTGGAACTTCAGCTGACTGTTGATTAAAAAACACAGCAGTAGAACAAGAAGAAAAACCTTAAGAAAATATACACACACACACACAGCAAAGAAAACGTAGCGCAAAATGAAAACTGTCAAACGAAATTGAAATTGACGAAGTGCAGCAGAAGTTGTTGACTTGAAAAGAACTGCAGCAGCAGTAGAAATTGAAGTCAATTGATGATTGAGCAGTGCGACACAATGTGAATGGTAATAATAGACACACACACACACACACACACAGGCTCACCCACACACACACACTCACACCCGCACACACTCAATTCCTTTTCAAAAGCCGCCGACTTTGTAGCCACTGTCGCTGTGTGGCAGCTCTTTAATTAGGCAACGCAGCAATGCGGTGCCATGCAAGTGGGCAGCAGTGTTGGTTAACGTCGCGAGCAAGCCCTTGCCCTACCCCAAGCATTGCGTGTTCTTGCTGTGTATTAATTAATTTCAACATTCTTGTGCGACACGTGCGCAAAGGGTGAACCTCTCAAGATCAGTGTTGGTTAACGACGTTTATTGGAATGCAATAAAAGTCATGTTTTGACATGTTTATGCTTGTTAATTTACGTTTCCACAAATTTTGTATTGATTAAGTATTTTTTTGTGTTTATATATCAGTAAATGTACAGCTTTTGGTGTATTGCAGTGTTGGTAAACGCTTTTTGTAAATATCAATTTGGCTTAAATTGATAGAGCTTTTGCCATAATTGAAACACAACTGCACTTAATTGTCTTCAAGGTTAAACATTCAACTGCCTTGCAATGCTGTCAGTGTTGGTAAATGCGCAGTGTTATTGCATACACTAATACCTGGATTTACCCTTTTCATAGACATTTAAAAAGTTCAAACATTGGCCTGGCTGCCAATAGGCAGTCAATACGCATGCCAGTGTTGGTAAACACCGAACAAGCCATAACAGTTAATTGACAATAGTTTGGGCAACTTGCGGCACTTTTAACGGCACTGCGGGCATCATTGGAAAAGTTGAAAACGCCTGCCATGGCCATAAGGAAAACACATTCGCTTTGATGGCGCTGTGAAATGCGCAATTAGCAGTGTTGCTCAATGCCAGCAGCCAGCTGGCAGCTGGCAGTCGGGGAGGCTGGTTCAAGGACACGCACCGAGCACTGAGCGCTGAGCACTGAGCGCTTCGCTGTCCAATGCAGACGTCGCGTGCGGCTGAAAAACTGCTGCATAACAACAGTGAAATGGAGCTGGGGGCTGGGGCGGGGGCGGGGGCGGGGTCACGACTGTGACCTCAACAACAATTATGGCAACAATAGGGCAACAATGTTGTTTGCAATTGTCGGCTCATCAACAGTGTTGCCAAGCGCATTCGTGCCATTTGTGCCAGCGACCACGCCCACGATGCTGTTTTCATTTTTTTCAAGCGCTGCGCCCCCCCTGCCGCACCACTGCTCATGTTGCTCATATTCTTAATTTCGCTTGCAGCGTAAATGTTTATTGCAATTGCTGCTGCCGCTGCCGCTGCTGCTCGCTGTCAACCGCATTTGGCAACACTGGGCGTCAGGTCTTGGCCCGCTCGGTTTTATGGCCACACTGGAAGTGGAGCAGTTCTGCATTTAAAAGCTGTCATAAATAATTTAATCACTGACTTTGTAAGCGCTCGCCATAAACAACATTAAAAAGTTTTTGCCCTTTTTTCGGCAGGGGGCGTGGCTGGGCATTATCAATGGGTTACGTGGCAGCCAATGTACGCCCCCCGACACGACCCGACCTGGTTTGCAGCTCAGCCGTTGACTCGGGTTCTTTCAACCGGTTTAGCCGGCACACACATACACACACACACACACATGCACACACACCGACAAGCAAGCGCAGCGCGCAACGGGAAACGGTAAGCGGCTGGCAACTCTGGCAGTATCCGGTTTCCGTTTTCGCTCAACCGACTGCCGACTTCATGACAGCGACAGTTTTTGAGCGTCGCCCCCTCGCTCACTCTGCCCCCCTCTCTCTGTCTTTCGCACTTTCTATACCCTGTACTGAATGCAATAGTTTACAAGTTGTTGGCAAAGTCTATATCTATGCAGGTGTGTTGCGCATACTTTTTGCAGCAAGTGTGTTCATGTCATCTTATTTATCATTTATATAAATAAAATAAAATAAATATATAAATGTAATTAATAATAATTCACTCTCAGAATAATACCCTGTATTTTCAACTATTTTTTAAATTCGCAACTAAAGCGCAAAATTTCAAATAACACTTATTCAGTCTCAAAATAATACCCTGTATTTTAAAAATATACCAGTTTAACTCTTAGTCAAAGCGTAAAATATAAATAATACTAGATCAGTCTCAAAATATGTTATTTATTATTCATATAATTTATTTTATAAATTTAAATAATAATAATTCAGTCTGAAAATAACACCCTGTATTTTCAATTTTTTTTAAAACTCTCAACTAAAGCGCAAAACTTAACTAAAACTTATTCAGTCTCATATTACCCTGTATAAATATAAAATATAAATAATGCTATAACAGTCTCAAAATAATACCCTATATTTCTAATTTAACTCTCAATTATAGCGTAAAATTTAAAAAATACTAAATCAGTCTCAAAATAATACCCTGTAAATGTGATACTGATTTTCAAGCGGTTTAAAATTTCTAGACTAACTGCTAGTCTTCTCTTCTCTGACACTCTTGGCATTTTCCCGTTACTCTTTATACCCTGTACAGTTTCGTTTAGTTGCAAACTTTGCCAAGCTTGTTGCAAACTAATTATGCACATACTTGTTTGACTCACTGTAGTTTGCCATAAAGCTCGCCATAATTGCATGCAAATTGAATTAAAGTTTTATTTAATGATACTCGTTTCTATTACAGGTTATCGCTCAGTCAATACGCTATATCTGGCACTATCTATTTCTCTGTCTCTCCTTCTCTCTCTCTGTCTCTCTCTCTCCTCTCGGTGTTTAATTCGCACTAACGTATGAATTATGTGCAACACTTTGTTGAAGCGGTACCCCGTTTCAACTGGACATGGGTGCGCCCGTGTCAGTTGTCCGTTTTATAAAATGATATGTTAGCTGGGCTGTAAGTGAGGGTGATGGTGTGTGTATGTGTGTGTGTGTGTGTGTTTGTGTGTGTTTGTGTGTGTGTGCTGCGTCTCATTCAAAAACCAACTCCCGCTCAGTGGAAAAGTGAGTGATGTGAACTGAACTGTACTGAACTGCACTGCCTGCTTGTCCGTTTGTCCGCCTGTCCGCCTCTCTGACATTTCCGTCTTCCTGTTCCCAAGTTGAGCAATTTCAAATGTCACGATTATTAAGCGTTGCCCCCTGCGAGTCCTCTGTAACCCCCTTCCCCCTTCTACTCTTGCTTACCTACACCCTTGTAACATAGTTTTATGCTGATCCAAAAGGAAGGTGGCTCGAAATTCCCCTCCTGCGCTATGCTTCGCTTTGACAACTTCAAAACGAAATTACATAGTTAACGAGCTGACAGCGTCCAGTGTTGGAAAGCGACCGACCGCAGGCCGCACTTTGTTCGTAAGTATTTTAATTAGCATTTGTCGCTTGCAGACCGAGCGACAACCATAAAGTTCATTTCGATGAGAACTTTACCTTAAATATAGACTGCATATACCTATGCAGAGTAACTTCCAAATGGATTACTTTCAAACTGCAGTGTGTTTTGGGGGGAAGCATGAAACTATTGGAACTCTAGGGGGAATTTCAGTAACTAATAAAGTTGTGTTTTATTTAATATAGTTTTCAATAAACTAAGGAAAAATCTTAGCACCTTATATAGAGGCGTATTTTAATTGATATGGTTTTAAAAAAGCTTAGGAATTTGGAAAAAAAAACTTTCGAATTTTGTGATAATGGGAAAACCCCGATATATCGTTTCATTTGTCGATTCTTGTTAAGCATGTATATTTGCAGCAATGGAAAAAATAGTAGAGACAATTTTTAAAATGTTCTTTAGTTAAAGTTTTTGTTTTTTACATCACATAATTTTTAAATAATACCTATAAAGTTGAGCTTGAAAATATTATGGAAAAGTAAAATTTTTTTTTTATTTAAGGCTTGGAATAAATACTGGACTTTAAAACAGGAAATGGAGCTCGAAAATGTTGCCATCTAAATATTTACCCCAAAATTGTCTTCTGCTTCAACTTCATGCACACACTTCTTTCCCGAGTTTACAGGGTATCTGCAGCCATCGCTTTGGCGAATGATTATTTATTTGCCGATTTCAATTTTGGAGCGGATGCTGAAGGAAGATGCTAACTAAACAAGTTTCGCAGCATCCAGAGAATATTAATTGTTTGTTTGTTTGTTTTATTCTTTCGAATTCACACATTGCTGTATCGCTAAATTCGCCAGAGATAGAGAGACTGAGTGGGGGCGTGGCAGGGGAGGGCAGCATGAGAACCACTTAGCTGGATTACCAGGCACAAAATGCAACGCCAAATGCCGCGCGTCGAGCGGGCAATATTAATAATTAGAAGGAATATTCCCTTCCCACTCGCTCGCTCTGTGTCTGTCTCTCTCACTCACTGTAGTGCTGCTGTTTTAGTAGTTTTTGCTGCTTGTTGTTGCTGTGGTTTATTTAATGTGCGTGACTTGTGGAACGTTTGTCGGCGCACACGCCCAGCAAATTGAGCTTCCACTGTACTTATCGAGAGACTGGGTGAGCCACTGGCATAGCTTTATGCGACTAGCAGATGCTCTATGAAACTGGACTTATTTTATACAAACTTGACAAGTCTATGTATATTATAGTAAGCTAGATAGATCAGGTATTATCAGGTATAATGTTTTTTTTCGCTCTCTTTTCCACTTATATATTTTTATTTTATTAGCTTAAAAATTATTTCAACTATGAGATACCATTCACCACGTTGCTATTTAGCAACTATAAAAAAATAATTAAATTTTCACTGTTTTCTAATTTATAGTAACAAATTAGTTTGCAATTGTTTGAATGTATCTATGGTTTTATCAGTGTGAATAAATTTGTGCCATCATGGAATGAGCTCAACTCTTACTAGTCAATTTCCTTTCGGACTCTTTAATAGCTGCAATTAGATTTCTTTGCGATTTGCCATATAATTTTTATGCTTTGTGATGAGCTTTTTAATAGTTGTCCGATCAGCTTCATATGCCCATTAGTTTTTCTTCGCTTTTTTCCAACAATGAACGGCAATTGTTGCTGTTTGTTCGCATTTTACGCTTCTTTTTTGCGGTCCTCTTAGTATTATTATTGGGTGAAAATGGTATATTAGTTTTGTGCAAATGTGATGCACAAGCTACTTTGGGCTTCTCCGTCTTAGAAAACACAGAACGCTAAAAACACCAAATTTGCCTTGCAGCTGCCTGAGATTCTTACAAACTTTGCATGCCCAACGCCAAAATAAAATAGATTTTTTTTTATTTCGAACTCAATTATGAAATAAAGTCTTGCAGTTTCATGTTGTTATTTAAATTTGTCGCGCAAAAACTAGTTGCATGGTATCTGATAGTCGTGTTTTGCTCTTGACTATAATTTTTTATTATTGTTTTTCCGTTTTTCATTTTTTTTCTCTCTCTCTGTTGTGCTGCAATTATTAAAGCGCCACCGCAAATTGACCTCGTGCCAGTTCTACGGCTCAGAAACTGCAACTGCAGAGGGGAGAATGAACGGAAGAAGACAGCGGGGTAAGGGGGCTTTGCGTGGGCAGCTGCACTGACAGCGCATTGTCAAGAGACAAACTTCAATTTGTGGAACATTGTGACATTTGCAGCACTACAACAAACTGCCGACAGTGCGATCTTTCGTCTTCTCTTCCCACTCCTAATGCTTCACTCTTCGGAAGACTGCAGAGACGAGTGAAGACTGCCGCAAATGTCAGTGCAAGCGATAGAAATCTGCAGGCAGCCAAGCCCAAGACGAAGATGTCAACATGCCGCTGTCTCTGTCGCTGGCATTCTTCCCTCTCTCTCTCTCTCTCTCTCTGCGCTGCCAGACAAAAGATGCGCGCCGTCAACTTCAGCTTCAACTTTAACTTGAACTTTAACTGCAGCCTCGACTGCAAATCCAGTTGCAGTTGCAGTTCCACTTGCAGGCTTAGAAACAGATGCAAATGCAGCACGTAGTTGGCAGGCAAGAAGCAGCAGAAAGTTCTGCTGTCCAGTTGCCAGAGGGGGAGGGACAGAGTGGGGAACTGGCTAAGAGTCTTCAGCTGAGTCTAATAAGTCAGAAAAGTTAACTATTGTTAGCCTTCTGCTAGTTGCAGTAGAATAAAAGTCTCCGGAAATCGAATTTCATGCTCTAAAGAAGTTTGAGAATACTTCGCAGTATTTCGCGAAGACAAAAGAGACAGAGAGAAACATGATGCAGGTAATTCCCAAGAAAGATGAGTTCAATTTAATAAAAAAAATTTCAAAAATTTGACAAAGTTTTTGATAAGCATATATTTAAAGCGTTTTCGATTTTCAACTGCGCTATGTCTATGCAAATTAATAAATCAACGCACTTTGACTGCACTGACCTATGGTAACTCGACTCTTAGCTGAGATAACCTTATGAAATTTGGTAAATATGCGCATTTTAATTAAAACTTTAACAAATTATGAAATAGCTGAAATCGGATCACTAGAATTCGACTTATATGCCTTTGAAATCTGAAGACTTGCTTTGAAATCGCGCAAGGTAATAACGAAACGAAAAAAAAGCAACAAAAATTAGTAAATTGTGATTGTCTGGAAATATAGCTATAGATGCAGATAAAGACATGCGCCATGCTTATCAAAATTAATAAATCAAGTCACTTTGACTGCACTGACCTATGATAACTCGACTCTCAGCTGATATAATACCCTGAAATTTGGCGAATATGCGCACCTATACTGAAACTTGAGCATACAGTGAAATAGCTCAGATCGTATCACTAGAACCAGACTAATATGTCTATAAAATCTGTAGAATTGCTTTAAAATTGCGAAAAATTATAACAAAACGAAAAGAAAGACACAAAAATTAGTAGATTGTGATTGTCTTGAAATATAGCTATAGCAGCAGATATAGACATCAGCGAAAGGGACACACACACGCACACACACACACACACACACACACTGGCAACGCTGATGCTGCAACAAATGCAATTAAAATGCAATTAGAGTGAAAGTACTCGACGGCAAGGCGAAAGGTGCCGCAAAATAGAGAAGGCGAGAAGCGAACAGCGAGAAATGTGGAAAAGAAAACGAAATGCGAAAGAGGCGTGGCAGCTGAAATTAGGGCGTCGCTCTGCACGTGTTGCAACGTGTCAGTGGCAGCTGCAGCAACGTGCCTGGCCGCAACAAAATGTTGCAAGAGCAGCAGGGGGCGTGCCACCGGCACTGGCACTGGCACTAATAACTCAATTGCAGCACCTGTTTATGGGCTTTTAGTGGCATAACTTGAGATTGCATTTGGATATCGTTGGCGCTGCACAGAATTGAGTCATTAGCCCACAAGATCTACTGCTGCTGCTGCTGTATTGCTGCTGTATTGCTGCTGTGCTGCTTGCCTATGCTCCACATAGTTTTCCCATGAAATCCAAGCAGAGCTGCATGATAGATGCCTCGTTTCGAGTCGCCTCGCATCTCTCTCTCTCTCTCTCTCTCTCGGGGGCAATGAGTTATGCGAGCCATGTTGCCCGTTGCAAGTTGCTGCTGCTGCTGTTGCAAGTTGCTGCTGCTGCTGCTCCTGCTGACTGCCCATATCTGTCAGCGTTGCTCTTCAGTTGCTCTGGCTAACTGTCGCCTTATGAAATATTAAACGATGCTGACATGTTGGCACATATCTCTGTCCCACTCATGCCCCCGCTCCCCGCCCCCTGCCCCCCTCTCTAGCGCTCGCTCGCATGCCCCACACTGTGCTCAATTCGGACAAATTGATTTCACACACATTTTTACCCAACAGCAGCAGCAGAACAATGCGATGCCAGCAACAACAGTTGCTGTTGCCGCTGCTGCTGCTGCTGCTGCTGGCGCAGCGTCTTTAATATGCATAAACAAAACCAGAGCAGCTCCAGGGGCGTCGGCGGGGGCGGGGCACTGGCGCGGCCACAGCATCATTATGAAATATACCAAGTCATGGGTTTGTCATCATTTCTGTGTCGTCGTCTGTCGGCGTCGAGCTTATATAAATGTTGAAATATTATTGCATATAAATATTCTTTATGCTTGCGCTGGGGCAGACGCAACAGAAAAGGGGGCGCGTCTGCTAGCTGATCGATGTGGCAAATGCTTGAGCACTGCGCTAATGCCAAGGCTTGACATGGGGTCATTCCTCCGCCGACTTTTATAGCCCTTTCAAAGTGTCTGCTATAAGATCTGCCATAAAGTCTGGTCATACATTTTTTTTTTTTCACTTTTATTATGTTGTCTACAAATTGCTTGCAGTTCTTATCAGTATCTCTTAGCTATACCATTAAATTGCGCTTATCAAAGTAATTAACCTATCCCATAAAGTTGTGCTATAAAAACTGCTATAAAATATCAAGATGCACAATGCTTTTTCTTTCTTCATGCTGTTCAATTTGAAAAAACCCAGATTTCAGAATTTACTATAAAATACATTGCAGCAAACTGTGATAAATCTGTATTAAAGTCTGCTATAAAATATACTAGAAATGCTCGTTTCTTTGTTTGCATTTTCTTTTATCACTCTATGTGGTTTTTCAATTTTATATAACTTATTAGCTCTAATTTTAAAATTTGGTTTAAAAATTAAATAGCAAAAAACTATGCTATAAAATCCAGATTAAAGCCTGCTTTATAGTATAATTGAAATGCTCCCAAATTGTTCTTATGCATTTTCTTTTATATTACTGTTCAGTTTAAGAAAACGGATTTTAATCTACTATAAAAATTAATTTGCGTACTATCATAGAGTCTGCTATAGAATATAATCGAAATGCTCCCCATTATTTCTTTTGTATTTTCTTTCATTTTGCTGTTCGGCTTAACAAATCTACGGGAATACTTATTCAAATTTTTTTTATATCATGCTATTAAGCTCTGATTTCAGAATCTACTATAAAGTATATTTGCCAACATTGCCAAATTTGTTTTAGGTTTTTTTTTTGAGATTCTTTAAAATTCATAAATAAATAAAATTAAATAAAATTCCAATTTCCCATAGTTCCAATCAAAACGTATCAAAACACTGTGCCATAAAATTAAAATTAAATTGAAACTAAATTCAAATTTCCCATAGTTCCAATCAAAACGTATCACAACACTGCGCCATAGCATTGTGCTATAAAAATCAATTCCCGCAAGTGAAACTGTGCCACAAAAAGTTAGTTATAAAGTCAATGTGTTTGTGCTTATTTTCCCTCACGTATTTTGCTGCACCTCTTACCAAGTCAATTCTAATCAAAACTTATCAATGTGGCCACGCTGTGCGCATCAACACCGACCCCCCCATCCGCTACTCCCCTGGGGAGTTGCCACTTGCCGAAGGGAATTTTATTTATGGCAGAAACACAAAACTCAAATTGCAGCATAAACAATGCGCAATTTATCTGTCGATTTTCGGACACACAACGCAACACAAAACTCTTCGGCTGAGTGCATATAAAACTGAACAATAATACCAGCTATAGTCAGAGTCCAGGAGCTCCAATCCCTCCTCTCTCCCCCCCCTCTCCTGCCTAGTTGCTACGCCGCTGTCAGTCGCATGAGCAATCAACGTCATGAGCATTTTCATCGACAGTTTTAATAACTTTTTCGCATGCTGAGACGTTTTGTTTGGATAGCCGCAGGGGCGTAGTCCAGGAGGGAGCGGTGGGGCGGTGCGGTGCGGTGCGGGGCTTACACTAAAGTTTTTTGCCAATTCGATTCCTTTTCTGCTGTTTTTGCCTGTCCGTCTGTCCGTACGTACGTCCGTTTGTTTGTTTGTTTCTTTGTTTGTTTATGCGCTCTCGATGCGCTCTCTATGTGCTTTATGTGCTAGTCCCCAATCTTGCTCTGTAAAACCCCTTAACCCCCCCCCCCCCCCACATCCCTGCACTTCTTGTTGGTCGTGTTGATCTGTTTTGTTATCTTGTTTCCTTTTGTTGCTCCAACTATTGTTTTGATTCGATTCGGATTGTGATTCCGAATGCGTTTCTGATTTTGATTCGGATCCAGAAACAGATTCAGATTTTCGATTGAGTTTTGCGATTTATTTTCATTTCGCTGCAATTTCCTTCGTTTATGTTTACAAATCGATTTGACTAATGCGCCTGATTGGGCTTCAACTTTGTTGCACTACACTTCTCGCTGTGCCTCTCGACCACGCTTAGTCCCCCCTTTAGCCTGTGTTTGCCATGTTGCAATTCCCACAACGCTTAGAAACAATAAACATGGACAGTTTTTGCGTTTCAGTTTCAACATTTTTGAATCGACGCAAATTTACGTTTGCCTCGCTTTCAGTCAATTTTATTGTCTGTACACTTCTAGTGCAACCTATATATTTTTTTTAACTATTGTTGGCACCTTGTGCTGTGCCATAAATTTGGTTTTTACTTTAGAAAATAAAGTTGAAAATTTCGAAAACTTTTTTTTCGCTTTTTGCTTAAAACAATATATATTTTGCAACTGGAAAATTAGCATATACTACTACTACCCAAAATATATAATACTTTTTTAAAAAGTCTGTACCATATTTTATAACGCTGATTGAGAATATATATTGTGTTTATAAATATATATATAGCTTTATATTGATTTCTGATAATTCATTCTAATTGAGACAAGCACAAAATAAATGTATTTTAATTTTGTAGGCACTTGTAAGTATATATAAATCATGCATATATCTTCTTGAAGCGTTGCCCAACTTCGTACTGCTTTTATGTGCCTCAGTAACTTTTTTTCCACCGCATTTGTTGTATGTTTTTTTCTTGCTGCTGCCAACTCACAAAACGCTTTTTCTAACAATTATACAACACACATTTGCACACACACACACTTACACACACTCGCATAGAGGCAGAGACACTCGCTTATGGATGGGGGGCAATGTAAACTTTTGAAGCGTGTAGTTTGCAACGCACTTAAACCACTCACTTTGCCGTCGCGCTGGCACCTCCCCCTTCGCCCGACTGCCATGCTATGCCACTGCTGCTTAGCCCGTCTGCTCTACTGCAGCCTCTGCCAGCCCGCTGTATAACTCTCTCATATAGTATATCGCTGCTGATATCGTTGCACCGCATCGTCACATAGTTTAGTTTGTTGTGCAAATTTTTAGCCATTTTTTTCGCGTTTTTTTCTATATTTTTCAGTATTGCACGTAGCTTAGCTCTTGGCCTCTACCTGCCCCCACGCTCCATCTAAGTATTTAGATATTTTGGCCAGTAAAAATCGCAGCGCGGAATTCGCTTCAGTTTCAGTTTTGAGAGAAGATTCTGTTTTTTTTTCGGTTCGCTCTGTGTCGGTGTTGCTATTCACATGAATTGGCGATTTTTGCCGGTTGGCCAGCGTACTGGCTGGCAAAAAATCCGGCATACAGTGGCAGCCAGAATAATGTTGCGCTTCAAATGCAGTTGCAGTGGCAGTGGCAGTGGCGGTTGCCTCCCGGTTGCACAGATATCCGTTTGCGTTCTGTCCGCCAAAATAAGTGAATTATGATCGTAGGTGTGTGCAAGTGTGCCTGTGTGTGTGTGTGTGTGTGTAGGGGAGAGTGTTGAGTGTAAGTGTGTGTGAGTGGGTGTGTTTTTGGTAGCTGTATGCTGTGTTAGCAAATTGATGATACCCGAGCGAACATCTGTCACGGGTTTCGTTTTCGATAAGATCTATTATCGCTTATCGATAACTATCGTACATAGACCTAATTCCTCTCAAAGTGCTCGAGGTGCCTTTAATATAGTTACTACTTCCCATGCGACTTTGGATATACTTTGAATAATTTTTAAAGTTTCAGTAAACCTATGAAAAATTATATTATCGTTTATAGATGATTATGAGTAGTTTTTTTTTTCAGTTTGTTACATACAGTGATTTTTCAGCTCAAGTGCTCGATTGCCTAACCACTCAAAAGGTTATCGCAACTATTACTACTTTCCATGAGGCTTTGGGTATACTTTTGAATAATGTTAAAGTCTAAGAAAAATTCTATTATCGTTTTTAGTATGATACATAGAGTGGTTTTCCAGCGCAAAGTGTTCGATTGATAAGGCTCGAAGTGCCAATCAAATGCTTATCGCAACTATTACTACTTCCCATGATATACTTTTGAATAAGATATACTTTTGGATATACTTTTGAATAAGAAAAAAAAATAAGAAAAATTCTATTATCGTTTTAAGTGATTTTTGGCTCAAAGTGCTCGATTGATAAGGCTCGAAGTGCCAATCAAATGCTTATCGCAACTATTACTACTTTCCATGAGGCTTTGGATATACTTCCGAATAATGTTTAAGTCTAAGAAAATTTATATTATCGTTTTAGTTTGATCCATAGAGTGGTTTTGCAGCGCAAAGTGGATTGATTGATGGATCGATTGATAAGGCTTGAGGTGCTTTGGTTATCGCAACTTTTGTACTTCTCAATAATTTTCACAGATTTAAGAAACTTTTTAAAGTTTAAAAAATATAGATATATATAAATCTCATATTTTTCCTGTAAATTTGCTCATTTCATTGCAGCTTTCAGTGTCTTTAAGTTTCTCTCTCTGACAACAATTTGGCATTCACATTTTACAGGGTATCCCAGACAATCACGCGCGAGCAAATCGCTTGCCAGTTGACCCAGAAATCTCAGCAGCTGTTTCTCTGCTCTCTCACTCTGTCTCTCTCTCTCTGTTTCTCTCTCTTCGCCTTTCTCGTAGGCTCTGCCGTTTCCTGAGTGTTATAAATACGCATCGGAAGCTGCGTAGATACACATGTTCTGCCTGCTTTGAGATACTTAGATACTTGGCGAAGTCTGCCCTCGGCGTGTTCTTTTTGGCGACACATTTCGCTGTGATATTTTTAGAGTTCCATTCAATTCTCTACAGTTTTATAAAAAATCAATTGAGGAAAACACTTTGAAGTGAAAGCGAAAAGCAACTCGAAATCTGTCTCTCTCTCCCTTTCTCTATTTCTCTCTCTCGCGCCGTCTGGCTGTCTGTGTTGTTGTTGTTGTAGGCGCATAAACAAAACTATAAAATTCTTTCAGCAGGCGCCACAAAATGTTGTAGGAGACATTCCCCTGCTCTGCTCGCTGGTTAAAATGCCTGTGGCATGTTTTATTTATAGTCGGGCAGGCTGTCGCGTGTGCAGGGGCAGAGGGGGGACTGGGCCCGTTTTAGTTTTGGGCTAATTGAATTTCTGTCATGTCGATAAACAAAAGTTCTGCTAACTGACCGACAAACATAAGGGGCGGGGAGCTATAAACGTTGCTATAAACAATGCTATAGCTGGCAGGTAGCGTTACCTTTGCACAGTGATTCGATTGCCTTGCATTTGTTGTAGTTTTATATTTTATATTATTAATAAAAATATTTTGAGTTATTTTGGCAAATGTATGGCAACTATAATATAATACTATATTTTTTTTTTTTTTTAAATATACATATCTGAGAGACAAGTTTTAGAGACATGTTTATGCTCAGATATATTTATAATTATTTTATAGTGTATCTATCTGGCAACTGACTAACATGGGGTCTGGCTGCATGTCAAGTCGAGGCCCAAGCCTCAGTGCTAATACGTTTAAACTGTCGGCCAAATGACGCGCAAGTTAAACCATCGCTCGTCTAGTCTGTTATTCAAATATTTATTCATTTACAGCCAATGAATACAATCGAGCAGAGCGAATCGATCAATTAGCAATCTCTGACGGGGCATGTGTGAGTGTGTGTGTGTGTGTGTGTGCGTGTTTGGGTACTCGCATTCAATGTCAATGCAGCTGTTTGGCTGGACAAAACAAGCAACAACAACAAGAACAACGAGAACAACAACGACAACTGTTGCTACAAAAATAACTACACACACACATAAAAAACACAACAAACTCCCACACACACGTTGTTGCACTCGCTTGTTCACACCTCGAAAACAACAGCAACAACAACAACAACGCAGCGCACATTTTGGACAAATAATTTGACAACTTTATGCCAAAAAGCAGTATTTTTCTTCACAGTTAAGCCCACCGCTCCCCTCCCGCTGTGTAAGCGAGTTTTCCACATATATGGAAATTCGTGCGTGTTGCTTTAGTTTTCGCGCTCGGCGTTGTTGTTGTTGTTATTGTTGGCTGTGGAAGTGTTTTCAAGTGCCTGTCGCTGTCTGCCTTACAATTTATGACATGCAATTAGTCTGCCAGTGTGTGTGTGTGTGCGTGTGTGCGTGGGTGTGTCGCATTGCATTGTCACCTCTAATGACTTGTCGCCATACCCCGTATGACTGAGCATAAACAGGCCATTAAAGTGTGCGACAAAGTCAAGGGAAAGAAAACACTCTCCTCACGTGTCTCGATTACAATTTATGATTTCGCCCAAGCAAATCGATGAATGAATCTGTACTTCCTCCACTGAGTAGCTGCTTCCATAAACATGCGACACTTACCTACAAAGAGAGAGAGAGAGAGAACAAAGGGAAAATATTAGTAAGGCGTCAGGCTTGTTTTATGTGCGCACTAGTTGGGAATTCTAATGCAAATGGTCTATTAGTGGCAGTGTAAATAATGATAGCTAGTAGATGGTCATATATCAATGTACATACTATGTATATGTATACATAAATAACTGCCTACTCTTATTCCGGGTTTCTGCATTAAAAGATACAAATGTATCTGCACTATTCATGTGCTAATTTTTGCTATAAAGTGCGTTGCGTGCTAAAACTAAAACACTTTTTATTTCGATCTACAATCTATGAGCAGTTTTTATTACCCGCATTTTGTTGTTTCCCACAAAAGATACAAAAGCATCGTAAACTGAGCTATGCCCAAACAAGTTGCAAGTTATGACTCAAATTTGAATACAGTTTGTTTTCTTTTCGGAAATCAATTTGCATAAATAGATACAAAAGTACCTACGAAATATGCAAAAAGTTTGTCTGCTAAAATGAAAAGTAGCTACAAAACTATTTGACAAGGTAAAGGGCGAGTGTTCAAAAATATCTACAAAAGATACAAAAAAATTTACATAAGGTACAAAAGTATCTACAAAAAAAATATATATATAAATATATATATAAAAAGATACAAAAGTATCTACAGTACATATACAAGTAACTTCCAAAGTATGTACAAAAGATACAAAAGTATCTACAGTACATATACAAGTATCTTTCAAAGTATATACAAAAGATACAAAAGTATATACAAAATATTTATAAATGTTACTTTCAAAGTATATACAAAAGATACAAAAGTATCTACAAAATATATTAAAGTATCTTTTAAAGTATATGCAAAAGATACAAATGAAATTGTTTGGTGTTCCAAGCCGTATTATGCCTTAATAAGTTGCGACTTCTAAAATCAATCTATAATTGAATCCTAGACAACTTCATAGCCCTCACGCTCTCTATCGCTGCGATCTGCTGAGCATATGCCGCACCGCAGCGCGGCCGACTCGCTAAGCCTCTAAGCCAACCTAAGACCTTAAACAAAGAGTCCCAAAAAATTGAATTGTAAACAACAATTAAGGAACTTAAGACCCGATGATGACAAAAAGTACAACAAATGCGCTTAAGTGCGGCACAAGCGCATTAATTTTCGGATTTCCGCGGCAACCACCGAAGCGCACACCCAGGCACACACACACACACACACACACACACACACCCCTCTAAAGATTGATGCTAATTGAAACGCATGGGCTCGATGCGATTGTCCTTTTGTTGAGGACTCTTCGTACTCGTACTCGTTCTCGGTCTCGTTCTCGTCCTCGTCTTGGGGGAGACTCAAATGAAGTGTTAAGCGAGACGACGGCCCGAAATGGTGCCGGGCATAAATCACATTTGCAATTTGGCAAAGTGCATGCCAGCGAGATACAAAGAGATACAAAAAGATACTCGGGTACTTGTAGATACGCAATGACAATGCAAAAGACAAAAGTCCTGGAGTTGGGCGCCATTTCTTGACTTGCCAAGCGAGCACTTGATTTATGCGGCTGCAAAAATCAAATTATTATTTTGTTTTTGCATACCCTGCACTGTGATGTGAATAGTAGAGGGTGTCTTGAAGCTATAGCTCGCTCAAGAGTTGCGTGTTGTAGAACAAGTTGCAAGATCTCTGCGGGAAGAGCTAAAGTAGGAGCTATATATTTTATATTCTATATTTTTTTTATATTTTATGTTTATATTTTATATTTTTTAATTTATTTTTTTTATTTTATATTTTATATTTTCATATCTTATTTTTTATATTTAATGTTTTATATTTTATATATTATATTTTATATTCTATTTTTTTTTTACTTTATATTTCATAACATTCTGTTGCCTACAGGGTATCTGGCTCGTCTTTCCCTGCAGTTTGCTCTTGTTTCTCACCCCAATAATTTGCAGTTGTTATTCTGCGCGACTTGCTTAGGCATAGCGCCATTAGAAATATGCCAAAGTAACTCCCGTCGCACCCCCGGGAAGACGTCGCAGTGGGCGCCTCAATTCAATGATTTTGGGCTATAAATTTGCTTTATGTTTTCGCCATGCCCGAAACTAATGGATACGCATTGAAGTGGGCAGGGGTACGGGGTTGCAGGCTGGAGCCAGAGTCAGAGCCGGAGTCAGAGCCGGAGCGGGAGGAGGCCTCGTCCCATTTGCCTTAATTGACATATTATGTAAACAGGATAGTTAACATTTCGTATCGTAATAACTGCGCCTCCTTCTGCTGCTCGTCCTTTTTTTTTTTGGCCGTCCGGGGAAAACGCACAGCTGTATTTACACAGACGTTAAGCCAAAGTGCTTCGACGGACGGACAGGCATACGCGGACGGACAGCCCTCGCGCTGTCTGACAGTTCTAATTGGAAAAATATGTTGCAACCCGATTCAAGTATATTTTCTACATATTTTCCCATTTGTTCGTTCTGTTCTCCTCACTCTCTTTCTCCTTTTCACTGTTTCCCTCTCCCCTTTCGATATCGATAAAAATTCCCAAAATGTTTGCCCCATTGCCTAATTAGGCGTTCTGCCAGATCGAAAGCTACTGATAAACTGCAGCTGGCGCTTCTGTTTTCTTTCTATTTTCTTTTTTTTTTGTATTTTTTTATGGGGGGTAAAACTATTTTCTAGATAAATTGCATTGAGATATGCTCAATCCATGCATAATTAACCAAAACAGTTCCGACGCCCCTGATTCATTCTAGAAGAGATTTGTTGGAATTTGATTTGGTAGTTACCATCGAAATACTGCAGGCAGAGCTATATACAATCTTGTGTGGAATTCTTAAAGTCAAAATCGCAGTTTAATCAACATTAATAGTATGTTAAATAAATTTTTAAAATTCTAAATAATTTAAGAAAGTCTTATCGATCAGCTCAGTTCAATTCTTAGAGCCAAATCAAGCTGTCGGAGACAATTTTCGTTGGCCATTCGCAACTGGCTCCAGCGTACTTGGCTTAATAGCTCCAATTGAATTATTTTCTAAGCAAACAAACATTTCTCGAGGGACTTATTTAAACGTTCTCGGAGACGCAACCGTGTGGAATCCCCAATCAAAGCAAACACCTCGCTAGGGGCACTCAAAATAGACACAAGATATGATGTGAGGCAGGGCTGGAGCAGGGACGGAAAATTGACACTTTCGACTATTTAGTGGCCAAGGCGTTGGGAAGGGATAGCGAGCGGGAAAGGAAGGAACGTGATATTTTTAGACAGCGCGTTCCGGCGCAATTGTCGCGTGTATCCATCAGATACATTTTGTGTATCTTCGCATCGCACAACTCGGGCTCAACTCCTAGACTAAATGCCGTCTGGGGAGCAGCAGCCAAGGCACTCGCTAGCTATTTGTATCTTTATATTCACTAGATGGCATAGATGGGATATCTATATATATATATATATATATATATATATATATATGGGATGTGCTATATGTATGAGTACGGATTGCAGTAGCAGAAACTCAACGGAGTCGACAGCGCAGACTGCCACCACGAACACAACCGCCGGCTGCCGGCTTGACTTAAGTGGTTGTCTCGGAATCTCCCTAGACCCCCTATCCCTACCCCAGTGCACCCCCCTATATCTGATGGAACAAAGCACATGCGACAATATATCAAAAGCGGCGACTGACAGCAGGCAGCAGTAGCAACAGCAGCAGCAGCAGCAGCAGCAGCAGCCTGCGAGTGTGGGAAATTGTTTTAATTAGTCAAGCACATGAGTGGAGCGAGCGTATGAATGCGAGTTTGAATATGACTATGAATGCGACTATGAATGCATATGTGAATATGCAGCGAAATTAGCTAAACTCGGCCAAAGCCTTTGGGTGGTTCGTTCCAATGAACTCAACACACTGAAAACGATCGAAAACGCTAATCGTCTTGGACTTCCTGTCGAACAAGTTTGAGGCTACAGTTACACAACCGTTAATACCCTGTATGCTAGTGAGAATAGGCTAGTAGTAGCAGTAACAGTATCAGCTTGAATGCAGCAGAGCTTACAATAATATTAAAAATTTATTTTAATATAAGTAAAGGTAGTTTTCAGTTTCGGGTTTCAAGCTAGAAAATAAGCCAATGAAACTCACAGTAGCTTTGACTATTAAAGAACTAATTTATGTCAGCAGTTTTATTTTTTTTAAACTTTTTTTTTTTGTTTTTTTTTTAACTTTTATTCATTTAATTTATTTATTTTTTTTTAATTTTTATTTAATATATTTTTCTCTTTTAACTGCATGGTATTTCTGAGTTGTGTATAGTCAATCATAATTACAATTTAAAAGTATCTGCTAGATGTTTAGATGTTGTAAAAACGCTACATGGCTCTCTCCCTCTCTTTCTCTCTACTGCAGGGTATTTGCTCGTCGTATTTAGTTGTGTCTACTCAGTTTTCGATGCGTTAAGTTTCGCTTATTGACAGCCAAAAACGAATTTTCACGCATCGCTGGTCTACGCAATAAGAACAGAAAGCAGGGAGAGTAGACTGGAGACAGGTATAGCGACAGAGACAGATAGAGCGAGAGAGACTGAGAGAGAAGAGGAGCAGCAAACACCTGTTGTTTTCAGGTGCCGGTCGAAGGGTTCGAGGGAGCGTGCGAGTCGCATTATGTGACGCTTCGTTAGCCGCATTAAGCGGCAAAATTGAATTTCGAGTAAAAAATGCTACACCAAAAATAACCAACAGCAACAACAACAAGAACAACAACATGAATTACAACAACAGCAACAACATTTATGATTCATTGAGTGCAAAATGTCGTGCGCAGTCGTACGACTTCCGCAGGGCCCCAAACAGGGAATTATCGAAATTGTCTCTTTGTTGTTGCAGTTGTTGCTATTGTTGTTGGCTTTTTTGCTCCGGTGCGAGATTGCGAGCATGTTTGGGGCATGTTTGCGTTGACAAATTGCCAGCTGGCCGAAATGATGGAAAAAACGCGGCCAAAGCCAAAAGGAAGTCATTTCAACATCATTAGGCAGCAGCGGCAGCAGCAACATCGATGAGCGATTAGGGCGCAGCAGCGGGACAAGAGTACCAGGGAGTGACAGTTCAAACAAAAAAGAAAGAGACAGAGGAAGAGAGAACGAGTGAAGACTACAGCAGGAAGTTGTTGTAGCAGCCTCAAGAGACGCTTGAAGAGCAAAGCAAGAAATTGGAGACTGCTGAGCGAGGAGAGAAAGAGAGGGAAAACCGAGCGAGAGGGATAAGAAGACTACTGCTAAGAAAGAAAAAAATAAACTGGTATAAGACAATCGAATCCATCAAGAATCTATTGGCTGAACTAGAGCGAAGAATGAGACTGTTTGAATTCCCAACTTCAAAGAAAATATAAAATAAAATAAGTAAAATAAAAAAATATAATAATGATAATTATTTTATCGTTATATTGGAAAAGATTACATTTTAAAATATTTGAAAATGCATGAAAATGTTGCTTAAAAACGTCAAAGAGATTTGAGAGAGAACACGAACATATATACATATGTATAGAATATAAAGAAAACCACTTTTTTTCTTTACATAAATATTGAGTATGTAAGTATTATCTTATTTATTTATAAGATTGTAACAACGAATTAAATTCTAGAGCACAATTCTTTGTGCTCATTTGTATGAAAATCGAATATTTAGTACTATAAATTTATTTTTCCTTATTTATATGGGTGTAACAATTTATTAAATTTCTGAGAAAAATGTGGGAATACTATTTATAGTGCGGTTTAAAATACAGAAGTCGGTTCGAGTTAGAAAACAAATTAAGAGCCTTGAATGGTAAACGAGACAATGAATTGTCAACAAATTTGCCATATAAATTGCAGTTTAAAAATTCAACCAATAAGAATTCTACCTCAGTGGAGCAGCAAAGAAAATTACCTAATGTGACAGTAGTTGGAACAATACTAATTCCACTCTACAGAAGTGGAAGCGAAGTCAAGGGGTATGACAACCACAACTATGGGGGAAGCAGGGCGGCGGAAGGTTTTCTAATAAACAAAGTAAATTAGCGCAATTCATGGAAATTGAACTAGAACTTAGTCCGTGTCTAGTTGCCAGCGTGCAGGACACGTGGCACACGCTGCTGCTGCATAGTTCTCCCAATGAATAATTAATAAATCAAGAAATTAATGAGGCCGCAACACGCGCGCGCGTTCGCGAGGGCAAAGCGTTGCAGCACGCAGCACGCAGCACGTAGCACGCCGCACTCTTCGGGCTGGAAAAGGAAAAGCGCGTACGTCATCAAATTTTCCGCCTATTTGTTTGCAACAAACAGAATTAAAAGAATCGTAAAAATGAAAATAACCAGAGGAAGCGTTCGGCCAGCATGTGGCACTCCTCAGGCCAGGCCAGGCCAGGCCATGCCAGGGGAGGGGAGGGGCAGCCGATGAGGGGAGCGGGATGTGCGGACTTCGAGCTAATATCTAATGCCAAAACAGTCCGCTCGTCGCATTAGACACCAACCCGAGGGCCGTTAAAGCGGCACGCGTCTCAAATCAAAAGTCAACCAGTACAAAGGGAGAGACAGAGACGGCGACAGTGTATAAGGGAGAGGGGTGCCATGCCTGGCCATCCCTAGACGCCTTTTTAGCGCACACGCTTTCGCAATTTGCGCAGCGACCCTCTGCCATACAGCCCTACCCCCCTCACTGTCTACACCCTCTAATTGCCGTTGCACAAATGTTGCAACAATTTTATTGCCAAATCGAAGTGTGTGCGTGTGTGTGTGAGTGTGATTTTGCATTATGACAGCAAGCCGTAAGTCGGCCCAATTTCAATCTATTAACAGCACTATTTGATGAGGCGCAGCTGAAAGTCGCCTAACACAACACTAAGCTACAGGGTTTTTGTCTAGGCTTTTAATCAGCACCACTGCACACTAATAAAACCCGTCAGATTTAGTCCTCATAGACGCACAAACAATAAGGTTTTTTATATAAAATTATTTTAATATTCTAATATGAATCAACAATTTTTAAAATCAAAATATTAAATTTTGTCGTTTTTTTTAACAAGTTTGTTATGTTTAATGTATTAGTATTGACTTGATAAGCGGAACCGTCCACCAATTCGGAAAAGCCCGGGCCCCTAATTGTGCGGATTATCGAGAATGTACTGTTCTAAAGAATTTTTGTATTTTTTTTTTGTTATTATCATTATCAATTAAGGTTCACGAGTTCAACGCACAAAGCCAAAATTCAAGCGCAATTTAAAAAATTCTATAAATTTTAAACATGTTGTGCATGCATGTACCTTGTTTGGGTTTTTTTTTATAATTTTATTCGCCGAATGTTTTATTCATATCAATGCTAAAATCACACACGTCAATGTTTTTAATGGATTTTGTTTCCTTGATAAGAGTATATCAAGTTTATAGAAAACAATTTTATTGAATTGAGATATTTCTTTTTTTATTTATTTATTTTACTTATTATTTATTGCTTATTCATTATTTGTTTATTATTTATTTATTATTTATTTTTTAATTAATTATTATTTATTTATTATTTGTTTATTATTTATTTATTATTTAATTGTTATTTATTTATTATTTATTTATTACTTACTTATTATTTATTTTCATTCATTATTCTTTTATTTTATTCAAATTTTCTAGTTGCATCTCCAATTTATGCACAAACTGCTTCCAACTTTGTTGGACAGTGTTGCGCGAGCTACACATTGTCTTGACTAATTCCCTTGGTGGTCGAGACTGTCTGGCTAATTGCGCTGGGCTCGTTTTAAGTTTTTCCCAACAATTTGTCTAGCAGGAGCAGAAGATGAATGAGGCAGGAAGCCGGCCGCAAATGGTATTCAAAATATGATGGCGAAAAAGGGCGAAGGCAGCCACAAAACTCACCGAAAACATACACACACACACATACATATATAAGTATTATATGTATATATACGAAATCCGCAAAATGCCAAAACTGAATCAGCAAAATTTAATCATCAGCCGAGAGTAGCAGTATCTTTTTAACTCCGACTCCAACTGTATCTGTGTATCTGTGTCTGCGCTTCATGCGCTTTACTCGGAATTGCTACAGAGCTTAAAAAGCATAAAGCTGCTGCCCCCAAACCCCACACACACACCGTTTACTCATCTCGCACAACAAAGCGAAAGGAGATGAACAGCAGAAGACAATGTTGACTCGTTTCGCTGGAAGCCCGGAAGAAGGTGAAACATCAGACTGTACCACACGGCGGACACGGCTACAGCGGCACAGCGATGGGTGCGTGAGTCGGCACGAGGCACGATTAACAATAAATATTGATGGCATTCCTTGGGCATCGCATGGCAAGAGTCTGCGATTTCCAAATACATTTTTTGTTTATTTTTTATTACTCTTATTTAGACTTGTCTCGACTTGCGCTTCATACCGCTGCGTGTCACGCTGCAAGCTCCATGCCAAGTTTAAGCCTACTCCGCCGCGCTCTCTCTCTGCTTCTTCGCTCTGCTTTCCGCTTTGACCTTTGTCTGTTGCAGTTCAAAGTCCCGAAAAAGCCAAAGATAAGACCATAAGTTACGCATAACATAAAGTTCTGCTTGCCTGTCGCCTTCTCCTTTGTGCCGGAATCTCAGCGAGGCAAAGTGAAAGAGAGATAGAGAGAGAGCGAGAGAGACAGCGAGACATGTGAACGAACTTTTACTTTTCGAATGGGCGGGCGGCTGGGCGTGGCAGCAGCTGCAGCTGCAGGTACCTACTATCACATGAGCTCGCATCATTAATCTTGCCACAGCTCGTGCTCCAAGCGTAGCTTCTACCTATAGCCATACCTAGTCCTCCTTATCCCTGCATCCCTATCTCCCTCTCTCCCTCTCTGCCTCTCTCGCTCCTGCTGCTGACTCAGCTGCGACTTGTTATTAATGGGTTAAGCTAATTATTGACACTGATGTCTGTCTGTCTCGCTGACTAATGCTCGCCTCGAACTCCCACATTCTCCATCATCGAGATCCTCCGCCTCCCATGGACAATAACAATCAATTTAAAATTCTTTCCAATACATTTGGCGCGCAAATTATGCATGACAAATGTTTAAAAGTTCATGACTAAAATGCAAACAAAGGAGCACCAACATCATGGACGTAGCAAGAGGCAGGGGCGGGGGCGGGGGAACGAAACGTTTTACAGGATTGTAAGACAAGCTGCTGATGCCCGGGCAGAGTTGCCGCACTGCGAATGTGCCATGTGAAAAATTGCCATAAAATTATGAAAATGTACGCTAAACTATGCCCCAGACATGGGCGGAACAGGGCATGGGCAGGGGCTGCAGGGGCTACAGGGGCGTATGCGAGTCGTTGGGCAATCAGTTGCTGTAGCCAAGTTGTCGACTGACTGCAAAAGTCTGCTCGAAACTTTTGCGTACGCTTCTTCTTCTTTTTTCTTTTTTTTTGTGCTTCTTGCTGTCCAGGCGCTGATGACAGCAGGCGCACAGAGGCGTGCCGTCGGCAGGGGCATGGCTCCAGGTTCGCTTTGAAAAAGTAAGTGCTGCGAAGTCTGTTTAAATAGCAGATAAGAGCGTAAAGTGTGCCTGCAACTTGATTTTTGGCAACTTTATTTCCGATCTGTGGGCTCTTTTGTCTTTTATAGTTATAGTTACAGTTATAGTTATAGAATTATATATTATAAATACTTATACTTATTTTGGTCAGACATTTTCAAAGCACAGAAGAAAGCATCCGAGATATTAATGAAAAGCCGCGTCAAAATAGCCATGTCCGTTTGTCCGTTAGGTCTGTTTCAAAGCAAGAAAGTCGGTGAGTTTTGCAGCTATCGGCATGAAACTAGGCACACATACTTCTTTTATCAGCTCGCTTAAAATAAGTTGGAAAAAACCAGATCGGACCGATATATCATATAGCTGCCATAGAAACAAGCGACCAATTTTTTTTGTTTTTCAAGATATTTTAAAGAAACTTCCACATCGTATTATTAAAGTGCTCCCAGCATTCTCTCTGAATTAGCTGACATAAAAGATATAAGCCAAATAATATAGTGTCAAAACACTATTCAAGTCTAGTACATAGAATTGGCAAGTTTATAAAATCTTCTGTATACCGTAAGTAAAGTTTATTTAAAGTTTTAATTAATTTTGGTGCTCAGGCAGTAGCATAGTCAAGAGATCAGAGATCTTTATATAGAAAGCAGGCTGGGAAAAAGATTCGATTTCTCAAGCCTATGCATTTCTCAAGTCAAATTGCGAACTGAGCACATTTTACTTTCCCAGCAGCCCGCACCCCACCCCACCACTGAGGCCCCTTGGAGCGCCGCCTATGCGCGGGTCTGGCAAACAGGCAAACGTAGCGAATTTAGTCAAGGTAACTCTCATCACTCAGGCAACGGCAAACAGAAAAGGAAGAAGCGACAATGCAACAAAATTGAGCTAAAGTGGAGCTACAAGGGAGCCAGGGGCGGGGGTATTGAGGTAGGGAGGTAGGGGTAGCAGCAGCTGAACGTGGGGAAAAACGTTGATAATGACGCCAACGCACGGAGAACGGTTCCAACGTCATGTGAATCCGATGGAAGTAAATGCAGATGGAATCGAGTCGGGGGAGCTGGGAGGGGCAGGCGGTTTATTTGGTTAAATGCTGAAAATTGGCAAAACGCAGAGGAATGGCAACAGTGCGAAGAGGACTGGGACGGGGACGGGGACGGGGCGTGGCAGGAGCAGGAGCAGGGGCTAAACGAGTCGAGCAAATCTGTGGATGCACTTTTCTTTCTTCTGCTTGTGCTTCTTCCTCTTCTTTTTTTTTTTTTTTTTTGGTTGGCCTGTTGTCAGAGTTGATGAGCTGCAGCTGATAGTTCGGAGCTTAATGGTGGGAAAAACACAGGCAAAAACCCCCCACACACACACACTCGCACACACACACATACTGGCAAGTACGAACTGAAAATAAGGTACGAATAAGTGACTAAAAGGGGCGTGCGGACGAGTCAAGCCGAAAACAATTGGAGTGTGGGAAATTTAATAAGTGGGAACAGTACCAGCTAGATAAATGCCAGACAGAGAGGGAGGCAGCAGAAAATGGGCATGGGGGCGAGGCACTGTTACGGGGCATAAGGATTAAGGTTATGCAAAGCTGCTAAGCAATGCGAGACCTGAGATTGAAAGAACCAAGCGAATTGATAAGCAAATGGAAATGCAATGAAAACAATTGACAATTGGCCAGAAAGAGATGGCAAATCAAATGAAATATATACATGGGTATACGTAGAGTGTAGTCGAGAAACGAATTGATTAAAAACGTTAAACGAAAGAGGGAGCCAAAGTGCAGAAACAAAGCGCTGAGAGGGCTGAGCCGCAAGACCCAGTTGGACCTGGCGAGACGCGAGGTGTGAGCTAAAGAGCTCGTAGATCTCGAGAACTATAAGAGTTAGAATGATAAAATTTGGTATGCAGATACTTCAGGACTTAATTGAAATAAAAATAAGTTAATAGATCAAATATGCTCTGTATAACTGAAGTAAATTTTAGTATGTAAACTGAATATAGGGTGGTATTGTATTGTATATGTATGAAATACTATATATACTGAAACTATTAAAAAATCTATTCACGTAACAACTGAGCTGAAGGACTAAGTTGGACTTTCTATGGGAATTTCGAGTTCTAAGTTAATAAAATTGGCAGATCTCGAGAACTATATGAGCTACAGTAGAAAAATTTGGTATGCAGCTGCTTGAAGTTGAAATCTAAATATATATAATCCAAAGAATCAGATTTGCTACGTAGAACTGAAATTAATCGGCAATCTCAGCATGAGCAATAAATATTGTATGATGATAATAAACGATATAACGTAATACCAAAAGTCCGACTGGGCTATGCATGGCAGCTGACCTGCACTTTGCATTACCAATTACAGGAGTTCAGTGCAGACTGAAGCCCGCAGCCGGTGCTAACGTAGTACGTAGAACTGCGACAATTGAGGCCGCAATCAGGAAACAGCACGAGGGGAAGGGACTTGAAAACGAAATCGAACTTGGTTGCTTCGACTCATTGTTATGCAATTGCAGAGGGACGGAAGGCAAGTCAATTAAAAAAACGAAAAGGGGCTGAGGAGAGAGAGAAAGAGAGAGAGAGAGGGGGTTTGGGTGTTTCTCTTCATGCTAGTCAGCTGGATTAGGGCCAAAGGCATTGTTGGCTAACAGCAAGTGCTCGTATCATTGACCTTTTGGCACACGTCATTGCCTGTGGCTAAATGCTACATTCTTCCAGCGAATGAATGTGCCACTGTGTGTGTGTGTGTGTGTGTGAGTAAGACATAATCCAATTAGCAATTAGTTGTGAATGCCTGGCGTCGTCGTCAGGTTACCTGAGTGAGTGCGAGACCCTCCTTAGATGGTTCAATAGATAGAGGCGCGCACACACACACACACACAAACAGGTAGCCGAACCGTACCCAGAGCCTTAGCCAGACCCTCCATTCCTTGTCGCGTCTTCCCGCTCCTCCAACCGTCGAGACTATACATAGGTTTAGGCACTTGGGCCAATGCATTACGCATGCCAATGCCGACTAAATAACTCAATTTAGTATGCCAGACCAGGGCCGGGCGCACTTGTAAGGCATGCGGGCACGTCTGGCTCGACTTCCTGTGGAGCCTGAGACAGAGAGAGAGAGAGAGAGAGAGAAGCAGACACGCCTACTGCCGCCCCTCTTTCGGTTGTCGTATTGAAAAGGAATTTCGAGCCCAATTGCAAGTGTTTAAAAATGAAAAATCGTCTGCATTGTGATTACCTTCTCGCATGCCGAGGTAAAATTTGTACAGCCACAGCTCGAGCTGTAGCTCTGACTATATGGGGAATTTCAGGATCATGACTGCTCGAAATTCTAAGAAATGTAATTTTGAAAATGTGAATACAAATGTGGTAGCAGGTTGCTGTCACGTTGTCCCATACCAAACTCAAACATACCGAAGTCTAAGCTATATACATTTTCTATGCATTTACAGGGTATGCACAGTAGCCGTAAGGTCAGAGTGTTCCAAAACAGTCGATGACTTATCACTCAAAAATGAATTCGATAGTTTTTTGAAAAATTTGCGGCGAGAATCTCCCCAAAAAAAATAACCACAGCAAAACAAATACCGATTTCCATATATCGAGTGGGGTAGGATCCGATGGAAGCACAACGCGATACATAGAGAAAAGCCTCCTCGCCATAGAAGAAAAACACACACGAAACAAGTTCTGAAAATTTCTAGTGGACTTTTTGTATTTTGACGGGTAAGTGGTGCAACGGGAGTCCAGCTATAGATACATATGTATCTATATGTCTGCTGGGATCGCTTTCAACATGTGGCTTATCGTTTATTATGATTTTCCAAGACATTCTTGGGATTCTCTTTACGAACAACTGAATTTTTATTTAAAATTCATTCATCATACTTAAAAAAAAGAGGGGGGCAGGGTGGGGGACGTGTTTTGGACAGCAAGACAATCCTTCATTTGTATTTTCAGTGCAACTCGTTGTTGTTTTTTTTTTCACTCTTCCCACATCGCTGTGCTGGTTTTCGGGTTTAGCTACTTATTGTTTGTGTTTTTGTAATTCCGCTGGCATTATGCGGGTATTCATTTACCACGCCGAACCCGAGCCCAGCGCCCTCTCCACTGCAGCACAGTGGAAAAAGTTGTTTAATGGCATTCGGGAGAAGCTTCGGGCGCGCAGCCAAAGCGATTAAAGAGCAGAGCATTGTGAGAAGAGTCTGAGGGGAAGGAGTAGTAGGAGCTGCTGCTTTGGAGCTGCTGCAGATACTTGAAACTGCCACAATCATTGGCATATATTTTCATTTTTCCCACTTCTTTGTTGCTTTGTGTGGCTTGTAGTTTTCAGCTTTTCTCAGCTCATTTTCAGCTCGCGAGTGCAAATTGAGCTGCAGAGACACAATCGTTATTATAATAATCATGCCACACACACACATACGGCATGTTGTCGAGTTGCTGCCACATTTTGTTGCACTTGAAGTGGTAGCGCGCAATGCTAAGGGCAGCCGAAAAGTCGCACAGAAATGCGCACTGCAATTGCCGCTTGAAGTTGCGATGCGAGCTGGCAGTTTAGAGTGAAAAAAGCTAGTTTTTAATGGAGTTAAATTTTTTTTAAGAAATTGAACATTTTTCAAAAATTATAGGCATATCTGTAAAGTATATAGAAGGAAAGGGAAGAGAAGGATGTATATTAAGCAATTTAGAGTGCCATAAAGCACAATATTTTGCAGATCAGAGGTGCAGATAGAACGACATTTTGAAGTCGCCATTTTGAATTTCAACGTAATAAGAATTTTTAGGCATTATAGAATATTGCACTAATGCAACAGTCAAATCTGAAGCCTCTACGTCATTTCGTTGTTCCACAAGAATTTCTCAAACTTTGCTGTTTTTTTTGTTTACGTATATGAAAGAACCTCACCCTCAAAACGATAATCCAGTTTAAAATTTATTATTCTTATTATTGAATAATAAGAATTTGAACCCTCGATTTTTACCGGCTGCAAAATATAAGCCATTCCCAATCTATGCTCAGTTGAAGACTAACTCCATGTAGATTTTTCAAAAACAAGCCTCAAGGCTCAATTACGTACACACCACGTTGGGCGCCGCAGTTCATTATATTCGCAATTAGAGTCACCCCCTCCCCATTCAAAGAACATCTTGCTTTTAATTTTTTTTTTTTTTTTTTTTTTTTTTGGCGAGACTCAAGGCGACACAGGAGTGCAGTGTGCTCGTCGCCGCAGCCGCAGCTCATTTGCAGTTAATTTATGAGTCTGTGCGAAGAGGCGCAGCGGCAGCGAGGCAGGGGCGGAGGCAGGGGCAGGGCTGTGGCATGCAACAATGGTTGCTAATTATGCGCAAGTTTTTGGATCAACTTCCAACTAATTGTCTGTCAGTGGAGGCCCCCACAACCCAAAAAAATGAAAGCCAAGCGTGGAGGAAGCCAAGTCAAGTGCAGACCAAAGTTATGCAAATATTATGCGCGAGTCTATAGCGCACTTATTGCACAGCATGAATATAGATATAGACATAGAGAGCGATATATATATATATATGTATATGTATGGACGACAGATTGTGCTCGTTAAACGCCTAATTATCGGACTGAGCTCGCAGCTCTCTGGCACTTCCCCTGCGATCTGATCACAAAGTCCTTAAAACGCTGCGCTTTAATTTCTGTTTTCCTTGCTTTAATTAAGGCGAAAGCGAGTTGCCTCAAACGAGTTGGCAGCGCTGCAAGAGAAAAATGAAAGGAAACCCAGCAACAATGCACAATTGTCTGTGAGTGTAGATGAAGGGGTGGGGGGTGCGGTAGGGGTTAGAACATGGGCAACTGCTCTTAAAAAAATGCCCTGCACTGTATTGAAATTAAAAGGAGAAAGCCGAGAGCGAATGTGTGCGTTGTGCGTAGTCAGCGCAAAAATACCTCATAGACTGAAGTTGAGTTTGGCTAAGAGCAAAAAATAGTGCCGTCGGTTTTTATTTATATTTAAAATATTCTAGATATTAAATATTTTTATTTATAATAATGTTAATATTTAATATTTTTGCTTAGAATATTCTTTATATTTATTATTTATATTTATAAAAGTCTTAATATTTAATATTTATATTTATAATATTGTTAATATTTATATTTATTTATATTTACTTAATATTTATTCTTATTTATTTATAATGTTTTTTATAGTAATGCTAGCAAGTTTTAGCAGGCAGGCTATGATAGCGAAGAAGTTCTTATAGCTAGCAATAGGCTTAAAATATTATAAAATATTCTTAGAAGTTGTTGTATAGCAGCATCGCTATAACTGCTATAACTACTCCGATTGCAATTTTTATAGCACACAAGACACACTGTAGGCCTGTCTGCAAAATTTCAGAAGTGAGATCCAAATAGTTGGCCGCTTGCGACACTCTCTCAGCATTTGCAGGGTATACAACGCCAGCAAGACAGCGCAGCAGGCATAGGGGGGAGCGGGTGCGGTCTGAAGCGGAAAGCGGACCTGCTCTTGCCACATAAAAGACAAGTAACAATTCTTTTTCTACGCACGGCCAGACTTGCAGCATAATTGGAATTTCCTTTTTCCTGCTGCTGCTGCTGCTGCTGCTGCCGCTTCAAGTGCTACAAAAGACAGGCTCAAGAGCTGCAGCCACTCCCCTGCTGCTGTTGTTGCTGCCGGCGCTTGACCATAAGCTTGCAACAATAGCGGGCAACAACAAGGAGTACGGGAAGGGGAACGGACAGGGGAACTGGAACTGGAACGAGATTGAGCACTGACTTCATCAAACCGAGACGAAGAGCTTCCAAGAAAAATTCAAATATGTCGCAGCGCGCAGAGCAGAGCAGAGAAAGCGAGCGCTTCGTTTAAGTTCAAGGGTTAAAGTGAATGTGCAGCAAGCAGTACTTACTCCGCTCCCCCCTTCACCGCTGCCGGGCTAATAAGTTGCGCGGAATTCGCTCTTTGCTGCTGCTTGGCTTGGCTAATTAAAGCAAATTTGTGCGCGCTGCGACTTGCATGCCACGCCCACATTTAGTCATTGCTTTATTGTGCGTCGCCTCTACGGCTCCTACGGCAGCTTCTGCTGCTTCTTTTGATTCTTCAGCGTTTAGTGGGAATTTCCTGCGCGCTTTCCCAGTGAAAGCTACAACTAATTAGAACTGTCTTCTTTTGGGGATTCTCCAAGTCGTAAGGCAAGCAGTGGGGCAGGGGCAAGGGGCGGCGATTGTGGCAGCGTCATAAAACAAAATATGAAAGCAGCGCGTTTAGCTGCAACTGTTGCTGTTGCAAGCGGCAAGAGGCAACATCAATTGAAGCGGCAGCCGGCAAACATGACGCTCTTCTTTTATGTTCTGCTTCTGCTGACTGTCATTCTACTCGTTGTTGTTGTTGCTGTTGTTGCTGCTGCTAGTTGTAGTGTTTCATCGAAATCCGCTCGGCAACAAGAACAAGCGCGTTAAGCGGCAAAAAGTCGGGCATGGCCACAGAAAAAGTTGCGTTAATTAATTTCATTTAGGTTTTTTCTCGTCGAAAAAAAAAACAGACACAGCTGCTACCCTGTAAATGTGCAGCTAAGTACAGCTCGGTATATCGGCTGTAGAGCAGATATAATTATATAATATAATATTGCAATTTTAGCAACTACAAAAAAGCTGTGCTGAACTGAACTTTCACCTCAACCTTCCCACTTTATAGTCGCATAACTCTGGCATTACTCTGGCTAACAACCCAAAATTTGGCATACAATTTGCCCTAAACCTTATCCGACTACGCTGCAAATTTCAGCAGAAAAAGTGCGTAAGCAACAAAGTTCTTACAGTTTGTGCGTCGACCTGTCTACCGTTAGCACTCGGTATAGTTCGCGCTGTGCCGTTAGGCCAGAGACAAAGCGACGATTAAAAATGAGACACAAAACAAACAGGGGGCACATAAAAAAAAAAAAAAAACAAAAAAAAAGAAGCAATGATATATAAAAAGTTGTTCGACAAATTAAGCGGATGTGGTAATTGCTCGTCGTCTTCTTTCGTCTCGCCACTTTCTGTGGGAATCGCACATAGAGAACCCTGACACTGGGAGGTCAGTTTTGGGCGCGTTGTAAGTCACCTACATGCCTCATCCCGCACGCCGAAAAAGAAACAAATTCGTCAGCAGTTCCGCTCGGGTTTCGAAACCCCCATGTAACAGTAGTGCTGCAGAGCGATTAGTGTGCGGCCCGCTTTGCGGGGCAGCGGGGAAAGGGTTGCAAGTGGGGAGGAGGTAGGTTCAAACGGGGAAATGATGGGGGCTTAAGCGCAGGTTTCAATTTAAGCTCGTTACGTTTCTCTTTTTCAACTTTGGCATTTGGAAATGTTGCAACGCAACAAGAACTCTAATGACTATCGAATGTGCTATCGATTAATTAGTGAAAATCGTGCCAGTACTAGGGCTGGAGAACTGTCTGGAAACTTCATAGATCAACGCCGTGCTAACAACTGAACTGATTGATTAGTTTGGTTTCTCTCTGGGATGTGCAGTTAGCAACTTATCGAGTTAGCGACTTGTTTGAGCTCTTGATTGTTGTAGCAAAAGTTTCACTTCTCGTAGAACTTTGTTTCAGGTCAACAGATGCGCTCTTAGCGAAGGGAGAGCAACTTTCAAGTCCTCAAATGTTATAGACGCAGTTAAACTAGACAGAAGCAGAGTGCAGGTAGTAAAAGCTGATTGAGAGGAATACAAATAACGACCTAGCGTTAAATATTGAATTAACTAATATATTTTAAAAATATCGATAAGTATCGATAATATTTGTGCTTCACAAAACCAAGGCTACCACGATTTATTCATTTTTTTGAGATTAAAATTGGAATTTGAATTGAGGAATGCTTAGCGAATACTATCGATTCATGTTTGGTACTTAGAGAGGAAACTTTAACGATTATATATGAAACTATCGATTATGTTAATGCTCTTGAAAATTGGAGTTACCAGATTATCAAATTTGGGTGTGACTTAGGGTGAAGTTTGATATCGAATTGAGGAATTTTTTTTTTTGATTAGCGAAAACTTAGCAATTAGAGAGGAGACCTTAACGATTATATATGAATCTATCGATTTACCTAGAGCGATCAAGTTAATAATTCAGTTGAAACTCAAATTGGAGTATGAATTCAAATTGAGAAATTTGTTTTAATAGCAAAAACTATCGTTTCCCGCTTGGCACTTAGAGAGGAGACCTGCACGATAACTTTTAATGCCTTTCATCCGCAGATCTTCGATTTGGATTTGGACTTGACCATGGGCAACAACTTACAGCGTGAACAACAGCAACCAGAGGAGGCTTCCGATGGCCCCCATAAGCTGGACAAGGCAAAGTACTATCGATTCTTTGGCATACGCACGGCCAACGAGGGCGATGGCTACGAGCTGCCAGAGTTGTCATCGCTGGGGCAGAAGGCTGACTCGGAGGAGCAGAAGCAGGACCAGCGGCCAGCTGATAACTTCAGCTCATCTCCGCGCTCAGACGAGTCTCCGGCTTCCGGAGAGCGTGCGCCCTGCCTCGGGAATCCGGGAACTCTGGTGGATCTGCACCGCCGCTGTCACGACATGTTCCCGCAGACGTTCGAAGGCCTGCGCCTGAGCATCTGCCGCCCAGTCTCGCCGAGCGTGGTCATCGGACACTCGCTGCAGCTGGGCAGCAAGTCCTCCATGGGCGACTGCCAGTTCAGCGCGAGCTACGCCTCGAACTGCGACCCTCTGCTGACCGGCGAGATCGATGCGCGCGGCAATGTCACGGCCAGCGTGATGCACTTCCTCGGGCCGCGACTGCGTGGCAAGCTGACGGCCACGCTGGGGGCAGCCAAGTTGCAGAGTACTCGCGTCGCGCTGGACTACTACGGCGACGACTACAGCTGCACGTGTATGCTGAGCGACCTGAGCATGCTGGTCGCCTCGTACCTGCAGCAGGTGACGCCGCACCTGGCACTTGGCGTGGATCTGGTCTACCAGCGCGAGGACATGGCGCCGGCCGGCCAGATCGCCATGGTCTCCGCCGTGGCGCGTTACGGCCGCGACAATCGCATGTGGTCCATCGCGCTCAGCCCGCACACGCTCGAGCTGTGCTACTCGCAGATCTATGGCCAGAACCTGGGCGCCAGCGTGCAGCTGCAGGCGAACATGCTCAAGCGGCAGGCCGTCTCGCGCCTCTGCTATCAGTGCAGCATTCCCCGCATGGGCTTCGCCTTTCGCGGCGGCATCGACACGCACGGCGTCATCAGCGCCGTCTGCGAGCGGCGCCTCGATCCGCTGCCCCTGCTGCTGCTGCTGAGCGGCAAGCTCAATCATTTCACCAGCCGCTTTCGCTTCGGCCTCGGCGTGATCATTGGCTAGCGTCCAAGCTGAGCTTCACCTCGACTGGCGGGCAGGTGTTTCTCGCCGTCGTTAGCTGCCCGTAGCCGATTCGATTTGGATGCCACTTATCTGTATAACGATTCGCGAACGATTCCTTTTGTCTATTGCACTTGAAGTAAATACCCAAACACTTGTTTCACAAATAACTTACAAATTGTTTTTAATTAAAAGGGGTATTTTGCAGCATTGCCTAGGGGAAGCTCTTACGAAAATATTGTAAAAAATTTAGTATATTTTATTTCACAGAAAAGTTATAGCTACACATTTGGAAAGTATGTGAGCAAGAGGATTTGGCAGTACGATGTAAATTAATCGAGTTGGAGCGCTTTTACTTCATACAAAACGCTTTGAAAAGAACATATAGAAAAAAAGAAAAACTAATATTTTAAAAAGGTTTACATTTAAATTTTTTACAAAAGACATTTTTTTTATTTAGTTAAACTTTTTGAAGTTTTCAAGGTGAAAAAAATTGCTGGTTTTGTTTCACTTAAAGTCTGGAAATGATATTGTTTAGAGTAAAGCTTCTATGATTTTTTTAAATGTTACAAAATTTAAATGTTAAACAAATGTTTTTTAATTTTGGACAATTTTTTTCAAGTTATGTATAGGTCGTAGAATATATAAATATAAAATAGAGAATAGAAGTTTCACAACGACAAAACGTCATAGAAAAAAATGGAACTTTTAATGTCGCTCCACCTGAAATTCTCTTATATTTTCGACCGAATTTGAAAGACACTCAAAAGTTTATGCCATTCAATCGCAAGCGAGTGCATTTGGAAGTTATCATTATTTTCTTTTTTCCAAATACATAGAGTCCACTCTGATGTGAATGAGCGCTATAAACAACTACTTGCTTAAGCAGCTGCACTTGTGGGTGCACTTCATGCATTCGAATACTTGCAAGTTACTTGCACTCGCTTAAACAACTTGGAATAAAGTAAAGCATTTGTATGGCAGTTATGCAAGTATATAAAATAATATACAATTGTAGGCTTTAATTAGTGTATAGTATATAGTTATGCAATTCTATAACTGCTATGCTTGAGCTAACCCAATCAAGCACTCTATTCATCTGGAAAAATCCGTTGAGGTGCCATAAAATGCCATAAAAGTGTTTTCTGGAAGCTGCTTTGACGCCATTTATGTAAGCTTTTCGCATGGCACCAATCCAGCTAAAGGTTAGACCAACATTTGTAAACCAACAAATTTCGTAATATCGTAAGACTCGCCACACTCACGTATGTAGTTGTCATCCTCTTCTATATTTACTTATTCTTGTTCTGCTCTTCTGTCGCATTTGTGGGGCAAATATTTGCACATGAATCTTTTATGGATGCAGAAAGTCAGGTGCTACATTCAATGGCAGATAACGCGATGCTGTAGTTTATTCAAATGACTTGCAGACAAGTGGAGAAGACAATTGTAATGGGCCTCGGGGGCCTAATCGCACAACATTCATTTATAATATTTGCACTTGGCTCGCAACTCGCTCTACATGTATTGCTCTCAGTCGCTCACTCCAATTTTCCGTCTGCTTTTCGGGCGATAAACATTGTCTCAACCTAGTCTCAAGCGTAAATATTGACACTGGGCGCGATAAGGGACTTTGGGATTCGTTCTCGAAATGGGCATGGGGGCTGTTGTTTACCTGACACTGGCTGCGGCCCACGGCACCACGTGAAACGCGATGCAGGGTTTTAGGTAACCGTAGCATATATGACAGTTTATCTGGCGAGATACGCAACGTTTATGAAGCGATTAATCGCACTGGCAACGATGTTGCCTAACGATAGTAGAGCAAGGTTTCTCTCGATCATTGTTTGAGCTAGGCTTTAACGTTTGTTTGGTTTGCATTGTAAAGCAGTAACAGAAATATGGCAAAACTATTTCCAAAATTTTATTTAAGGCACAAATTGCACAACTATCGCTACTACTATCGTACTATCGGTACGTTTATATTGGAAAAGTAATTCAACCATCAAAGCAACCAAATAAATTGCATTTGCGAGCAACTCTTCCGCATTCGAACGCGATTAACCCATTTAAAAAACTTCAAAATCGGCTGCAATCGCCCTTGACCGCTTGCCGATAGTTATGGCGATACTTTTGATGTCTGCTGCACTCTCTGGCATCAACATAGGCATTTTTGTGGCAATTTAGTGCGCGCGCCATTACAACTTCATCTCTGACCGATTCGTGCCTAATTATAGAAAATGTGAAAAACGCGAAAAGTCGCATTTTCCGCTACATTCGGGCAACACACACACACACACACACACACAGATATAAACGCAAACTCACCTATAGTCAAGCAGCTGCAGAGCAGCGCGTAGAGCACGCCGCGCAGAGCCATTCGCTGCGCTTGCAGTTGGCCCATATTTCTCGCTTCTTCTCTCGTTGTTGTTGTAGTTGTTGTTGTTGATGTTATTCTTCTGCTTCTTCTTGTTTTGGCCTCTTCTCTGGTTCTCTTCGCGTCGTGTGTGTGTTTAAGTGTGTTCACTCAATTCAATTCTCTCTGTATCTTTCTGTTCGCGTTTTACACTGCACACAGTAAAAAAATGTATAAAAAATTTGCAGTTGCTTTTTCGTAATGTGATTTTAATTCTATAATTTGCGCACTATTTGTGAGAGAGTGGGATGGCGATAACAAAACACTTTTTTGCTTTTTTAGAGTTATGTTTCTCTTGAGTTTATGCTGTGGTGCGTGGCATCTGAAAATAGTGATAAAAGTGTTGGAAAATTCGGTTAGTTGCGGATTAAATATGCTTTCAAATCGAACAAGTAGTATAGTGTTATATGTATTTATTTAATACTAGCTTAAAAAAGGCTAAGAACGCAACGAGTGAGTGGTAGCAAGCAGCGAGTGATTTTTAGCGAGTAAAGCGTCGCTTGCCTGGCATAACTGCTTGCAGCTAAGAAAGCAAGCTGAATTGGCCAACTAACGTTTAAAAAAAAACCAACGAGTTAATTGTAACGAGTACAAAACTGACGTATAAGCTTGTCGGCTTAGAAAAAAATTAGGGAAAGAAAGATTTGCAACATCAATCAGAATCAGCAAAACCAACGTGTGGATTTAACGAGCACAAAATCTAACGAGTTGTATTTTTCAATGTAACGAGTGACCAATATTGAAATAGCGAGAAGCTTATTTTACCGCCTGAGCAAGCTCTTAAGACTTATTAATAATTTGGAACAATTTTAAATCCAATGAGTTTTATTTTTCTATGTAACGAGTAGCAAAATATGAAAGTAGCGAGTAGCCTTTTTATACAACCTGAGCTGGCCTGAGCCTAATGACATAGAACAATTTGAAATGCAGAAAATCCAACGAGTTGTATTATATAATGTAACGAGTGAGCAATATTGAAATAGTGAGAAGCTTACAATACTTCCTGATTAAAATTTTGAGTCAAATCTCATAAAAAATTTGAAATCTAACGAGTTTTATTTTTCAATGTATGGTAGTAGCGAGAACATAATTTTGAAACTGTCATTTCGAGCAAAACTTCAAAACTAACGACTCGTCTGACCGACGAGAGTTCTTAAAACTAGAATAAAATGAAAAAATGTTGTTTGAGCCCGACTAACGAGTTGGCCAAGAGCACGACAATCGCATTTGGCTAGTGGAGATTTGAGCTGAGAGCTCACAAAGTGTCAAACTCGAGTCAAAGTTCTCGCACAACTGTGTGACAATTAAATTTGGCTCGTTAAAATGCCAAATGTTGGCCTTTGCTTGCCGGCAGAGGGGAAACACAGCGACAGCAGCAAAAAAACGTTAAGAGCGACGCACTGCCGCTGCGTCACACACGAGCGACGCTGTTGGCGGCAGCAAAAAAAAAAAAAAAATGTCTCTCTGTATGAGTCGCAAGTGGCGATTATGAGTGTGTGTGTGTGAGAGAGACTGAGAGAGAGAGAGAGAGCAACAATTGCGCTTGGGCTTTGTCTTTGCACTCTAAAGTTGGCAGCTGAAGTAAACCTGCTGTCGCCGCTGCCGTTGCCGCCGCTGCTGCTGTTGCTGTTGCTGTTGCTGCCACATGTGCCTGCCACTTGGCCAGTTTTGTAACGGAAATTGCTGCGCTGTCTGCAGTCGAGGCACGTCGAGTAACAGATACCCGCACGCATACTCAAGCAGCAGCAGCAACAGCAACACAAACAATAACTTTTGACTTCTACCCCCCTCCCCCTCTCTCTACATCACTACCACTCTCCCTCTTTCGCTGCTTATCGCGCAGGTAGCTTCGCTGTAGTGTGTGTGTGTGTGTGTGCGATCGCCACTGCTTGCTTATCTACAGAGCGCATTTGATTAGCGCTCAATTTGTCACTGCTTGACAGTGCTGGCACTACAGCAGGTTGCCTGCCAAATCTCTAGCAGAATTTCGCATTTTTCACTACTGGCTTTAATTCAGAATGAATTTTGGTTATTTGCTAAAGAAAATATAAAAAAAAACAAATATTTCTTAAAAAACTTGTTCGGCAGATTTCAGTAGTTTGCTTAAATTATTTCAAAATCATAGTATATTGCAATTATTTTACACAGAAATTTTACTTGACTGTAATAAATTTGTTTCATAGATTGTTCTAGCCACATTTGAGTTTTTCGTGCATACAAACACGCAAAAAGATACAATAGAAAAAGTTGCTAAACATATGAATCTATTAAAAAATGATTTACGTTTACAAATTACTTTAAAAATAAAACAGCGCTTAATATATGAGCACAAATTAGTTTTGAAATAAAATAGCGCTTGTATGTATGACATATTTTTTTTACACTTTGTGTAAGGTTTTCAAGTTGAATTCAAATAAATTATTAAAAATGCTTTTCTGGCAATTTAACTGTTTTTGGTTAAATTGAAAATATATCTTGTGAATTTAATAAAAAGTAATAATATTTTCAGGCTCATCAACTAATTGGAATCTTTATTGTGAAATTTTGACAATATTTCACAGATATAATGATTTTTTGGCCGCACAAAATTAATTAATTAATTAAATTAATTTTAAATTGAATTTAACTCAATCGTTACACTTTTTCTAAGTTTTACTAAGTTTATCTGTCTAGCTTCTGTGCCAAAAATAATTACTTTAAATAAATTACAAGACTTTTTACTTAGCGAAATCGCTGCTAAATTTACTTGTTTCAGCTAAAGATAAATAATTATCATAAAACTTCAGAAAATGATGGCAACTGTTTTTTAGTGATTTTTTGGCCGCACAAAAATAAATTAATTTGCATTTGAATTTAGCTCGATCGTTAAACCTTTTCTGAGTTTTACTAAGTTTATTTGACTAGCTTCTGTGACAAAAATAATTACTTAAAATAAATTGCAAGATTTTCAGCTGAACTTAAAACACATAATAGTAACTAAACATAATATAACTAAATCTTCTGAAATTTATGGCAACTATTATTTTGCTCGCAAATCTAGCAGTTTTGGCGTGTAAAATTCCGGCAGCACTGGCGACTGACTCACTCGAACGCGGCACACTCAAACCTGGCTGAAAAGCTCTCGATTGCAATGGCGTCCTTGGACGGCAACAAGTCTCTGACTCTAAACAATTGCGGGAATTAACTAGACTTGTATTCTAATCAATATTCTGAGTGCTGGGGACCTTGGGCACAATTACAGTAACAGTTACAGCACGAAGTAACACAACACACACACAGTGAAAAAAAGAACAGAAAACGCTCAAATCGGTTGCAAGCAGTGCGAAAACAGTTGCAACACTCCACGCCAGAGTTTTTGTTTGTTTTACTTGCTATATTTTTTTCTCTTGCTGCATATATTTATAACTATTCTCTCCCTCTCTCTCCCTCTCTGTTTCACGGTTTCTCTCTTTTGGTCAATAGTTTTTCAGCGCGCACTGTGCGTGCCGCTAACACGTTAACAACAACAACAAACTGGGCGTCATTCCGCAGCGGCTGAGAAAACCAGTTTTGTGTTTTTTCTTTTTATATTTTTTTCTCTTTTTATTTTTTCATTTTTTATATTTTTCTTTATTTTTGTTGTTTTTTGCTGTTATTTAACTATAGTTTTTCTCTCTCTTTGTTCTTTGTTTCTTTCTATTTATTTAGCTTTTGTTTATGTTCTGCCGCGGCTTGGCGACATTTCCAATTGCACGTGACTCAGCCGAAAATAAGTGCAACAACAAAACGAAAAAAAAATTGGTAACACAAACAACAACAAACAGTTAAGAGCGTTTCGGGCATATTTTGTGTTTTGCATAGTTTGAAGCGATTTCCATGTATTTTTAAATTAAGTTATTTATATTTTTATTACAGCTAAAATGAGCAGCGAGCGTATTACCAATTTCTCGAAAAACGTTAAGAACACAAACAACGCAATCGCAATCGCGCTGCGTTTCGTTGTTGTTGGTAGCACAGTCACAGTCACAGTCACCGTCACAGTCACGGGCACACAGTCACAGTTAAACAATTTACGAGTCTGAGAGTAGACGACGCCAGCGCACACGACGACGGCACGGCGACAGAACTGAGCTGAGCTGAGCTGAGCAGACGACGTCCGATTGCCACGACAAGCGAAATGAGAATGATTCGTGGGGCGAGCGCGCTCTCGTGCCGTGGCCCTCGCGCTGCACGCTGGCTGCTTTGACGTGTCGCCAGGCTGTCGGCAACATGTTGCCGGGCATCGGCGCCAGTCGCCGGCATGTTGCGAGAGAGCCGGCGCGAACAAGCCATGCCCGGGCACAGTGTACCCAAAGAGAATGCAGCGAAGTCTTCAGCTGCAAACGGTTTTTTCTGAATAATTGTTGTTTATTTTTTTATATCAACTATTTTTTTATTTTTATTTTGATATATTTTATTTTATATATTTATATTTTATATACATTATCTTTAACTTTTCACCATGCAGTTTCAGTTTTAATTTGCGCTCTTAATACATAATAATATAATATATAATTGTAAATCAATTTATTGTTTTTCACAGTTTTGCTTATCAACTTTTATTTTATTTATATTTTAATTTGAATTTTCATCGTTTTGTGCAATAATCGAATTATTTAGTGATTTTAGATATATTTATATAACTGATTCGTTTTTTTATATATATATATGTGTTTACATTTTTTTGTTTTTTTATTTATATTTACTTTCTGCTATTTAGTTTGTGTTTGGTTATATTAAAGCTTTAATTACAAATTTTTGAATTAATTCTAATAAAATTTATGGTTTTTCCAGGATAAGTTATTTCTTTTTTAGATTTCTTTATTTCTTATTCCACTTTCGTTGCTTTGCATTAATTTTTTATGTTTAATTTTCACTGTTTTTTAAATAATATTATTTTCTTGTGTCTTAATTTATATTTATACAATTCATTAGCGTTTCTACTTCTTCCTACAATTATGGTTTTTTCGACTTAGTTTAAATTTTTATTTACTGCAAGTTCTCAGTTTTCTACCCTCTGGAATGTTGCTTTGCTGCCTAGCAACATTTAACGACCGCCACTTGTTGACCGTCTTCGAATGTTGCGCAACATTTCGCACACAGCGTACATGGCGGCAGGCAGCATGTTGCGGTGCGTTCAGCTTAGCGTACGGCGTGCTCTTGAGTTCATTGAGCGCTGTGTTCGCTCTCTAGCAACAAACTGAGCGGAATGGATCGCTGCACAGTGGACTGATGTTGCTGTGAAAAAAAGCGAAAATTTTAGTGCTAATTGGAAAGTAGCATTTTAAAAAATGTATTTATTTATAATGTTTATTTTGAAATTGATAAATAGGAAAACTTATTTAAATATTAAAGTAAAGAATAGAATATATTTTTATATAATACATTTTTTTTCTACATAGTTTTTTGAGTGTTAATTGGAAGAAAATATATTTTTAGATTTATAAATATAATTAAATGCTTATGTAATTATTATTTTGGTTTTTTATTGTTCTGCATTTTTTTTTTGTTTTAACAGCTAAGCTCAAGATAAAACTTTAATTTGAACAGCAGCTAGAATAGGAAAAGAAAATTGTAGTGGAACTGGAATCGGAACTACAGATAAAAAAGATAGTAAATACCTAGCATTGCTTGTATTTGGACGGCAACTTGAACCAAATTCTGGTTCCGCACACTTCATAATAATGAACTATACAGTAAAAGATCTAGCTGAAGAAATGGAAGCAATTGGAACTAAAACTGGAACTGGAGATGAAACTGCCTCTGGAAATTGAACTAGGTTCGGATGCCGACTCTTTTTTAATGAAACATTTTAGAACTGTAAATTCCATCGGAACCGGAACTGGAGCCGTAAACAGATCTAAGACCAGTTTCTAACTTAAGTAATTGCAATTGTAATGGTAACTGCTACTGGAAGTGAAAAATGAACCAGAATCCGGTTCCGATTCCGGTTCCAAATCACGCTTCACACTGTACTTTCACTGAAGGCTCATCCCCTGGCGACGCTCGACGCTCGTTCTGCATTTTCGCAAATGCAACTTGCGCGTCAAATGCGAATGCGAGGGGCGCGCTGCAAGTTGCAGTTATCTGCGTTACAGTCGTCTATGCTGCTGCTGTTGTTGTTACTTTGGCATTGCTTGGCAATTTATCAACGCACACACCCCTCAGGCCACCCCCTCGTCTCGGCCAATAGGTGATTTATTGCATTGTTATTTTGTCGTTGATGTCGCGTTTTCTGCAGAGCTTTTTATTTATTGCCCGGCGATTTGAACGATTCAAACGATCTGAAGTGTGTTAATTTTATTTTCATTTTCCCCCACCTCTACTTCTATGCTCCTTCGGCCTTTGGCTTATCCAATTTTCATTTTGATTTTTTATTTTATTATTTTTTCGATTTTTCTTCAATTTTGCTAATAGCTCGGCACTCCGTGCGAGGGAAACTCTGCTTCAAACAAGGGGAAGTCTCGACTCTCTTTTTGGGTGGTCTGCCTTATACCCTGTAGGCATTCTATAAAAAGTTAGCGTTGATGGCCACTTGAAGCTGAAGTTCTCGGGTATATTGTGCATAGAAATACCTAAGGTAACCTGACAGTCTTCTGAGCGGGGACTATGATTTGGTATTTTGTATGCAGTTAGTTTAAGGTATGAGTATTCAAAAGTTAAAGCTCTGCCACGCCCATCTAAGGTGTTACACAGTTAAAGGAAATACTTATACTTAGCGAGCATGTCAGCTCCTTACTTAGAAAGGGTATTTGAAAGCAAGTTACAAGTTTTTTAATAAAATAAGTAAAAATTGATTTTTACTTATTTTTACTTATTTTATTAAAAAACTTATATATTGCGGGGTAGCTGCTAGTCAAGAATATTTTCATTACATAGAAAATGCTCTATAAGCCGTACTTACTTTTTATAGAGTATTTGTGACTCGAGCATACCCCAAGTTTACGATAACCTGATGATAAAGTTCGATTTCAAGTAAGCAAATACTTAATTTTAAACTTTACAGGGTATCTGTTGGTAGACCCACCCAGCCATGGCACTACCGCAGCCTGTGATCCAATTCAGTGCCCCTAACCTAGAGGAAAACACCTGCATAAGTCCGACACACGAAACGCAGTAATCAGAGCTCAAGGCGGAAAGGCGGGGGGAGCGGTGCAACTCGCTCAAATTTCAAATTACATGAGTCTAATGATTGTGAAATGGTTAATAACTCTATACGCGCATACCCTGTAAGCAATTAACAGCGCAACGATTTACCTTTGCTCAACGATTTACCTGTTCCCTCTGCAACTCCTTCTCCCTTTCTCTCTCTCTCTCTGCTTTGTGTGGCCACAAAGCCATTGACTGACAGGTTTTGTCTGCGAGAGTTCTTAACTCTTCGACTACAGATAGCTGGAGAGAGAGAGAGAGCTATGGCCCGCACTGACTAATGATGCCAGCGACAGATAAGAGTCCCTCGAACAAAGAGAATGATGAATTATTGTTTTCAAATCGCTCACAAAAGGAACAAAACTCATAGAACTCCCGCTCCGGCTATGGCCACGGCTACGGCTCCGATTCCGTAATAAATTGATATTTAAGTACGCGCTTTATAACTTGATTTCGATTTCCTTCACTCTGGCGAAAAGGATGCTCGGATGCGCTGAAAGAAGTGCGAGATGTGTCAATAATTAGCTTACAATCCCTCAACATGGGCGCATTGTTCGTGCGGTTCGCCTTGGGTTCATTAGCGGTTCGTCGAGTGGGAAAAATCACTTTGCAGCTGTCGTTGAGCTCTATAGTCTATGTCTATAGCTGTGGACTGCACTTATTTAAGCGAAGCTTAAAGCGAACTTAGTTTTCATGCGATGGATGCAGGTTATTTGATAGTAAATTATTATCTACTTCACTCATTTCTTTAGCTCTAGACTCTAAGTGCTTTCTTAAGCTCTCACATAATTCCACAAAAGCGAACTAATTCGATTTTGGAACCTTAAAATCTTAAAAAAAAAACGTTCCTATCTAAAGAACTCAATAGGGAGCAATCCAATCCCAAAACTATAAAATTACATGTTGGAAATTCAATATGTACGCTCCTCTTCTGTTCTCTCCAACTCTAGGACCTAGCTAAGACATTTGGTATTCAGTGCCTTCTTGCTTCGCTTTTTGTCTTTCGTTCGCATTTTTATCTCCATATTCTTACCTACCTCACGGTCTACCACCTACCACTCTCTATTTTTCACTTCCTTTTCCTCACTTTCTCCCACTTTTTTGCTCTGCCCCCCTACTCTCTGGAGGACCTGTTCAATTGGTCTCATTAGAGTGCAAAGTGATATTCGGCGGGTTGACCCCGTTTAATGAGTCGTCGGGTTTGGCAAGGGGTCTTCAACCCGGTCATGACCCGACCGCAGCATGCTCGACACTATTTGTACCAGTATCCGCTGCGGCATCCGCCTCCGTACTCGCATTCGTATCCGCATCCGCATCCGCATCGGCCTGCTGTTTGGACTTCCGCAATTGACCGCAAAAAATTTTAAATTTCGGCGACTTTTCAATTGATTTGATTTGTTACTTTGCTACGGAACTGACCCCGACAGCGACCTCCCCTAGCTGTACTTCTACCCTACCTACCCATTACCCCCTGCCACCTTCGACCGTTGACCTCTTGCCATGGCGCGTGACTCGTTTCATTTGCACATTTCGCAGTTGCTTCTAAAATTTGCGAAACTCTGCGCAGCGGGTGGTCGTCGGCGACAACCCGGACAACCCTAGCAAACCTTGACCCTCCCCCCTGCTCCCCGACCCCGGCGACCCCTGGCACGCGTGCTCGTTTCCTCTGTTGTTGTGCCATAAATATTTGCCACATAATGCGTAAATCGATCGAAGCGTTTCGCCTGAGTTTTCCCGCTTTTCCTCGACTTGTTTTCACTGAAATTGCCAAAACGTTGACAATGTATTCTGTTGCTCTTGTTGTTGTGGGCGTTAGCGATCTACCCGCCTCCCCCTCCCCTTCGATAGAGGGATGATGCGACAGACTGACCGTAGCGAACGTGGAACCAGCTCATTTCCTGCCTCGCCTTTTAATTGATTCCAGTTTCAAATTCATGAGGAGTTTCCAATAGCGAGAGGGGGAAGGTCAAATAGGGCAAGGCAGTGGAGGGGAGAGGGTAGTTGGAATCGAGTGAAGCCGAAACAACATGATTACTTTAGATATATAGCAGGAGGTTTCCCTGGTGTTTGGCTTACAGCAGTTATATCAATGTGGGATAACAATAAGATAACAATCGAGGAAATATCACGAAGTAAACGTAAAATATATTTACAAAATTGAGCTGTAATATAAAGATACTGAGTATATATCTAGGTGTGAAGCTAAATAAGCTGATATGTAGATTGATAAATAGATGAAAAGATATGTGTATTTAGATAGATATAAATAAATGTTCAAATGCATATCCTCCATAGATAAATAGATAAGATGAATTTCGTACATTTGTCTAGGTAAATAAATATACAGATAGATAAAACAGGTAGATATATGAAAATAGATAGATAGATAAATTATTATTTAGGTATATAAAAATGCAGACAGATAAATTGATGTATTGACTCATAGGTAAAAAGACAATTCCATTTTATATTGATTAATAAGTAGTTAGATAAACATTTAAATAATAGACAGAAAAATTCATAAGTGATAGAAAATAAAAAACACCAACAGATGGATATTAAAGGTAGATTAAAAGACAGTGATATTATGTAGATACAATAGATAAACCAAATATAAATAGTCAAATAGAAAGATAGATCGATAGATACTTTTTGTTCATATAGATACAAATGCAGACAGATAAACATATAGACAAATATATTGGTAAATTCATAAGTAAATGAAAAGAAAAAAACTTAAAAAGATTTAAACAGATAGATAAAAGGATAATTCTTTAGAGATAGATAAACAGGTAAATTAATAAGTTTATGAAAAGATTGATGTACAGATGCAGATAAATAAAAGAATAAAACTACATTGTAAATTATTTGTAGTTACATATGTAGATAGATAAACATGTGAAATCATATGTAAATGTTTAAATATTTTAGATAAATATATAAACTCATTGAGAGTAAGATAAGTATCAAATATATAACATTGTATATAGATAAATAAATGTGTATATACATAAAAAAAACAGGAAAATAACTCTAACAAATATTGAGAGCCTTTGAACTCTCATCCGATGCACCGTACAAGGTACAGTTGCCACACAAGCGAGACCGAGTCGGAGATGGCGATGGATGGAGTCGCACTGCAGCAAGTTGAGACCCGCATTCGCTTGCGAGGGCCTCGTCGGGCCCGCGGGCCGAGGGCAATTAGCGCCGGGCCGCAGCTAATTATGGCCACACGCCGCGGGTGAGGCTCGACGAGGTGTTCGTCCAGCCGGCCAGCTCGAGTTCCACTGCTAATGCTGATGCTGAGCAGCGGCAGGGGGCAGCGGGCAGGGGCGGTTCGTCTGGACAACGCATTGGCTGCAAGCCTGCGTGCGAATTCGCTTGACATTCGCCATAAACTGTGAAACCCTTAATTAACTTCTCTTGCCGGATAATCCCGATGCCCGATGCCCCTCCCCCTTGGGCCAACCATATTCGTGCATTCTCATTGTCCCTCTTCTGCCCTCTTCTCATCCTGCTCTGCTCCTGCTTGTTTGCTTTTGTTGTCCTGCAATTCGAGACGAGGCCCAAACGAAGCGAACTGAACGCAACCAGAGACCTCATTGAGGTCCTGCCTCTAGCCAGCGCTCCCCGCTCCCCGCTCCCCCACCAATTGGGTCACATACATGAGCGGACATGTCCTGGCCGGTCTTGCTTTGTTTGCTTTTGTGGTGAGTGTGTCGCTTTCGCTGTGGAAAGTGAAAACTCGCCACAGTCCACACACAGTTGCATCGGGCACACACACAAAATATACATATGTCTATCCTTTGTCTTTATGGTATACCTGATAGGAGTATATAGTAGCACCAACAGTCTTGCTGTAGACTCTTGCATATCCTTGAGACCTTTCAAATAGAAAAGTTAAAATTTGCTATTGCTGCTATAACGCAATTTTCTCGGATTTAAAATTTGTATATAGCTGAAAGCCTCAGAAATTAATTATAATAAAATATACAAATTATAAAATATATATCAGTGTATATATAAAAAATATCTTTATGAATATAGTATGCTTGGAGGAGGAAAAATTTTAGTTCAGAAGTTTAGTAGGCTTAGTGTTATATAACAGAAAAATATAAATAATAGGAATTAAAAAATTATGTGTAAAATAAAATATATTATACTTATATCATTCAATAAGTCCTTAGAAAATCCGAGTGAAGAAATCCGAAATCCTATTTTTTGGACGGGATAAAAATGTTGGAAAAACGATTGGCAAAGTGTGTAGAGCTAAAAGGGGACTATGATGAAAAATAAAAAAAAATTTTTGCAAAAAACAGTATTTTAATATTTATTATTATTATTTATTTTTTCTAAAGACTTATTGAACGACCTTGGTACATTTGCGATAAGTTTGACAAAAATTATTTTTTATATGTTTTTATAGGTATAATAATAATTTCTTATAATATATGATATCAAAAATAATTTTATTTAATAGTTTTTTATAGAAACTATAGAAAATAAAAAATCTATAAGAAATAAAAGATTTGTGTATAAATAGCAGATATCTATGATAAGTAACTATGTAAAAATTCTTATTTAAAATTTAATTTTAACCATGATTGAAGTTTAGTAATTTTTTTTAGCAGAAAATAAAAAAAATATATTTCTAATAGGTAACTATAAAAATTATAAACGAAACTGTACTTTAAGTACAATTTAAGTTTTCAGATTTGAAAGTGAATTTATATATGGTATATCGATTTCTATAGCTTAATCGCACTTTAAGAATATCTTTGCGCCAACACCTTGGGATTACCGTGCACAATAGCTTCTTTACTCTCTGCAGCCCCTGCTTCCACTCACCCACTGCACACTTCACACGCCTCCATTGTTCTTCCGGGCACTACTCGAGGGCTTCCTCGACCAATCGATAAGCTGATCTATAAATTAGTTTTGCGTTAATGCGTCGCACGAGGCGCAAGGACATTCGCATAATATTCAAATTTAACGCGTGCAAGGCGCTGCGAATGGGCCCAAAACCGCAAACATCCTGCGGCACAGGAACACCTACACACACACAGCCATACACGCTGAGCCATGGGCATACACACGCACACCTAGCACAAGTCGCGTGTGCAGGTAGCTCGCACGTCCTTCGCAGGACATTCTCATTATGCCATGTGGTCAAACACGAACAATGTTGAGCTCACACACACACCAATACACACACTTGAGCACACACTTTAGCTAGCCGTCTCTTTCTGCCTCTGTCTCTCTCGGGCACACGCAAAAAATGTAACAAAATAATTTGGTTGCGCCCACAAAAAAGCAGGAAATTTAAGGCTTCACCGGGGCCAGCGTAATGCGCCGCCATTAAGCGCATCGCCTTTGCTGCGGGGCGTGGCAGGGCGCATGGCCAGGCCTGGCATTTCTGTTATAATTATTAGCTTTACGGGTTGTCGCGGCGACGACTCGTCTAGATTACACACCTCACACACACACGCATACACTGACATACTAGGCACACACAGGCAGACAGCCGTGCGCTTTGTTGTGGTCAACGGTTGAAAGGACCCATCCCAGCTGCCTGCCCCGCCTCCCCACTTGGAGTGACAGCTCAATGCCCAGCGACAGCCACATCCGAAACGCGTAGAACAAAAGCCTCGCACGGAATTAGGAAAACTTGTCTGAAATTTGACTTGCAGCAGGAAAATGTTCTCGAATTCGCTTTGCGGAAAAAAGGAGCACTGTCAGAGGGGGAACCCCCTTTCCCACACCACAGAAAACTTTTACTTAAAAATGTCGAAGTTTGCTTGTAATTAGCCAATAGTTTATTCAGGTAAGTAATTTATTTTTTTTTATTTTATTTTTTTAATATTAAATATTTATTTATTTATTTTTTTTTTTGCCGGAATCATTTAGTTTCTTCTAAATATGCACAGACGTTTAACATTTTGCAGGGGAGTATGGCACTTAGGGACCTTAATATGAGTTAAGCATAATGCTCGTAAAATTATATACATTTTTTAGCCATCATTTTGTAGGCAAAATGGTATAATAAATATTATTTATTTTATTATTTGTTTAGAATATAGAAATCTGGGAAAAACGTTATGCTATGATATATACAAGGATTTGATTGGTGGAAAAGTATTCTTGATTCAATGAACTTTTAAACATTAAGATAAGAAGGAATTTTTTTTTATAAATGGATACCTTTTACTTTTTGCTTGAGCCTATTTTGAAAATATAATAATGCTACAGATATCGGTGCTTCAACCATCGATTAAAAATATTATATTTTCCAATGTCATCTCGACTTGAGGTCATATTTAAGTTGAAGCCTGAGAATCTCAATAAAACCTAAAATTGTACTTATCTTAAAATAATTTTTAATACATTTTATATATTATATTTTCTTCTATCCCGAAAAGACATTGCTCAATAAATTGTTCAAGTCTTACTTCCTCCAACTGAATCGCACACCCCAATTCCAGTTCCATTCCGAAACTCCTAAATAAATAAAACAAAATAGAGCGTTCGCTTGTTCTGCTTAATTGATGGGGATACCTATGCAACATCTTACACAATTTTCAAGTAGCATTTCTAAGTACTTTCGGTTTTATGACCACACGTTTTTATGAGGGTAGCTGGTAGCCGGGATATAAAGACAGGTAGTTACAAAGATTTCGGATTGATGCTGTGTTGATGAGTTTGGAATTGCCCGAAAGACCAACGAATGGATTTGAAGATTTTTTGATTTGTCTATAACTCAATTATAGCAGGGATTTGAAGGAAGCGAATGAAATATGTAATTATACGCGAACCCAGATGATTTTGTAAGTATCTTAAAAAATAGCTAAGCTATTGAGCTGGGGTTTCATATGCATCGTTTGAATATCTGTAAGGTTTTCGGTAAAACTAGAAGTCTGAGTTTCTTAAAGTTTATATCTCATTATTTTCCCACAGCCCGCATTCTCTTGCCAAATTGAAAACTTTCTCTAATTTCCCAATTATTTGATAATCTGACAAGAAATCGGAATGGATTCCAATCGAACGACTGACCAGTTGACCAGGCTCTGCGACCCACTCCGCCCCTCCAATTACCCGCTAATTGAAGACAACAAATAAAAGCAGCTAAAATAATAATGAGAATTACAGAGAGACAGAGAAAAGCAGAAGAGGAGAGGTTAGTGGAGTTTGAAAGCCAGCGAGATGGATAGACGTAGCGTGTGAAATGCTGGCCAAAGTAATCGGATAGTTTTTATCTAGCCTCCACCCACAGACGCAACGAACTTGTGAATAAGTGTACGATAGCACGAGCATTAGGGTGCATCAGGATTTTAATGAAATGTATGAATAAGAAGTTTTTTAAGATATTTATAAAGAATAGGTGAAAAAAAATTAAAAAATTGAAACGGAGTTTTACTTGAGAGTGATAATATCGAAACAAATTCAGAAAATACTATATTATATAATCATATAGAACATGCCAGCATTGGGGTAACTTAGCACTTCGAGTTTCAAATGTGAAACATTTTAATAAATAAAAAATGTTAAAGAAAAGTTCGTAACGTGCTCTTTAAGCCGAGTTTTCGTTCTTGACACACTGATGCTGATCCAGAGCATATAAACTTAAACAAAGCACGGGAATTTGATTAACTATTTAAGTATTTTTAAAGATACTATAGAAATAATTGTGTGAAGAAAAAATTAAAAATATGAAAAATTATTTCCATGAAATGTTTCTAAAAAAAAAAGTCTTTCAATTGAAATTTTGCTCCTGACATACAGATATTAATCTAGAACATATAATGTTATAGGAAATATGTGCATTAGGGTAGTTTTGCATTTTGACAAAAATAGGAATTGAGTTTAAAAAAGTAAAGCATATAAACAATTAGAATAATTTTAAAGTAAATTTCTTAACGTGTTCTTTCAATCGAATTTTCGCTCTTTAGATTTCGTGAGACACCCTACTGCACTATATACGAGCATGGCCTTCTTGGGGACTGTGCACAGTGCGAGGCTTTTGTGAAATTTCGTGCATGTTTTCCGACCGATATAAGGTTACCTACAGACCCCGTGAGCGGGCTTCTTCCCTCTAGCTGTTTCTCTCTCTTTTTCTCTCACTTCGCCTGTCTCTTTCGCTTTCACGTGCAGCTTAAGGAAATGCCAATATTTGTGATTACCGCGTGGCGTTTGCTTTTGTTGTTATTTTCCTGCTTATTGTTGTTGTTGTTGTTGTGCGTTTTTCTAGCGAAGTTTTCGGCATCGCTTTGTGGGTCTATTACGCGGCGATTACCTTTCGGGTGGGTTATGCGGCTTTTCCTTTTGTCAGGCCATAAAAACCGTAGAAGGTGCGGGAATGCAATGGTTGGAAGGGAAATGCCAAGGAAAAGGTACGAAGCAGAGCTGAAACAAAAGGCCGATGCCGAAATTAAGACGCAGTTGCAATCGTGCGCTGTTTGCTTGCCAAACACAACAACAACAACAACTCGAGGAACACCAGGAACAACAACAACAACTGAAAGTTGTTATAGTTTCTGTTGTTCTTTGTTTGCTTGCACTTCACAGTTTGCTCTCTTCCGTTTCCGATAATCGGATATGGAATATTCGTTGCGTGGGAGCGAAGGAGAATAACCAGAGCGGCAGAGCGACGCAATGTTTACAGGGTATGCGCCCCACCTCCGAAGCTATCAAACTGCTTAGAGCGCTGACTGAGTCCGATTATGAAAGAGAGAAAGAGGGTACGATGAGTTTGGAAAGAAAATGTTTGTTGCTGGGTAACGTTTTTGCAATTTATCGAATAATCCATTTATCGATTATTTTCCTGGTGCCTAATACTATTATCGCATTTTGAGTAATCCACATATAAATCCAGAATAAATGTCATTAAATTTATACTGTGTCGATTTTTTTAGTTTCAGTGTGCTATCGACTTATCGAATACTATTTAAGCTCTACGATATATATTTTGATCTGAGTTTGAACAGTAACTTAAAAAGAAAGCCTCTAAAAGCAAGTGCACATTCCTAAGCTTTTAGTCCTTAAGGGGAAAATTATAAAAGTTATTATTAATTATTTGATTTTATTTTTAAAATATTTTGATCTAAGCTTGAACAGCGATTATGAATGGAAGTCTATAAAAAAGCTTTGAGTCTAACAGGCGATTAATTAAAACTTATTATTAATTTGTTTTATTTGTATTTATTTTATTTATTAAATATACTTGTATATATTTTAAACTGAGCTTTAAAAGCGATTTTTAAAGCTAGTCTCCAACGAAGTTTGGAATCTTACTGTGCAATTTATTAAAAATCATTATAAATGTATTTTATTTTTAAGGAGAATCATATATATTTTGTATATATTTTGATCTGAGCTGGAACGGCGATTTGAAAAGGAATTCTCTGAGTCTACACTTCTAACTATTTTTAATTTTATTTGTAAGTAGAATATAGTTTAATAATCTGAGGTAAAACGATTTGTATGGCAAAGCAAGTCTCTAAAAAGGAGTCCACGTATCTAAGCTTTAAATTCTTGAAGGAATATATTAAAAATCTGTATTATTAATATAAAAGCATAATTACGATAAATTGTATAATCAATAAGAAATTATTGTGCAGACTTTCACTGTTTTTTTGCCTATATAATCGAACGTATTACTCGATCAATCAAGCGTATATAATCAAGAACAGTGTTAGTTAAAACTTTTCTTTAGCAAGTTAACGATTGATCGATGTATGGAATTTTAATTAAATTATTAAAATATCTATGTATGAAGCAAATGGCAATATTTTTTAGGTATTCTTATGGCCAATAAGATGGATTAGAAAAGCTGTATTGAAATTAATATAACTCAATTAAACTCAGTCTGCAGCTCACTTTTATATTCGATATAGTTGAGCTGATGTTTGAAACAATAGTTGCCCTCTGCTCCCTGCGCATGCAGTTCCATTATAGAACCAGTCCAAAACAGCCTAGAATCGATCAATCTTCCAGCGTCAGCTGTGTGCGAAAACGCAATCGATCAATCAGCCGAGGGGATCGCAACGGACTCATCGAGCACTTGTGTCAATGAGGACCGTGTGGCAAGTGTTTAAATGAAGTCCGCACCAGGCGGGATTCGCAACGCAACGGGATCGAGCACGGGCACGGGCATGGTCAAGGGGTGTGGCGGGGTCTAAGCGGATTAGGTTACGACAGCGTGCGCAGGACAAAGGACGAAACTGAGGACGGGAACAGAGCGATGCGCCAAATGCAACCACGGACAACAATGAGCTGCGAAACAAAGCGGAAAGCGGTAAAAAAACAGGGATGAGAGAGAGCGAGACTCAACAATGGCCAGGGAGCAGAAGGACGAGTGGAGGCGGGGGAAGGTGGGAGGTTGAGCAGGCGAGCGCAGGAGGTGCGTCATGTGCCAAGTGGATTTGCAGCTTGTAATCCTTGTAACAAAAACTCAAGTGTTCCGCCTGAATTTGTCAGTGTCTCTCCCTTTCTCCCTCTTTCGCACACGCTCTCTCTTTCTCTCTCATCGATTACACAGAAAGTGCATCAGCGCTTTAATGCGATTTTTATACATTTTTGAAAATATTGCCAAAGTTTTTTGCTTAAGTCTTTTGATTGCGCCGGGGCGCAGGCACAACTGACCAAGCCGACAGGAGGAGCAGGGGGGAGTGCAGCAGCGGACTGTGTGTGTGCACATCTTTTTTGGGGGGCCTGCCACTCGAGCCGTGCCGCACTCGACAATGCCGCAGAGCATAAGTTGCGTCTGTCTCAAGTGCAACTTCAAAGCGCCGCGGGGCATGCAAATTAACCAAAAATCCCATTTGCCACTTGCCATTTGCCATTTGCTGCCACCCAATACGAGGCAACACGTCGCAGCGCCGGGTACAGTACACGCCAAGCGGCGCTACCAGCAGCTGTGCCTGTCGTTAAGTTTCTCTCGTTAAATTTCAACGCAGAACGCATAAAGTTTGCGGTGTGGCAGCGTGGGGGGTTGTGGCAAGGACAGGGTCAGAGCCGAGCGCAAGATTTCCTGTAGACTACACAGAAGTTCCGGTGTCATAACTTGGTCATTTCCCACGCGATTGTTATGAAATTTGAGAGGTGAATTTGGCAGATATAAAGCGAGTACTGTAGCAACAAATATGTTTTATATCCTAAGCAGCATGCTTATGTTATAGCTTTAAAAATTGTATTTTGGTGTATAAAATTGTATTGCCAAAACTACAATATACGCAAGACTTATTAGTTTCAGTATATCAAATTTCATAATTTTAACTCTCATAGTTACAGTGTTATACAGGATTACAATTTCAAAGTGATTTTTAAGCAAAACTATTAAAGTTACTGAGTATTAAAAAAATACTACATGCTTATATAACTTTTAAGCTTCTGTATACCAAATTTAATTGCTGTAGCTCAAGCATTTACAGAGATCTATGCAAAGAAAGAGATAAAAGACGATGGCAGTACAAGCAGAGGCAGGCAGAGCCTCTACCATAGCTGAGCACAAGACATAAGCTTAAGTTCGGACTTTTTCAGAGCATGCCCCACATGCCACACGCACTGCAGGGTATCGAAAGGAGTACCCAAGAGCCTGCAAAAAGTGTTGCAAGTGCCGCATAAAAGAACAACAACAATAAGATGGCCAACACTTGGCCGGACAGCAACCACACGCCCCCCCCTGGCGGTTGTCATCGATAATGATGAGGCTCATTTGGCGGCTAAATGGGCGCTTTTTATGCTCGTTGCGCTGTAAGTGCGCGTTGTCCTGCACTGCAATCACAATCGCTCGACCAACAACAGCAACAGCAACAGCAACAACAACGACAGGGCAGCAGCGCGGCGGAGGCAACAACAACGGGGGAGACAGCGCGTGGCATCATAAAACGCAACAACGACACCGAAAATGATTAAATTTGCAATGCCTGACAAAGGGATGTGCGAGTGTGTGTGTGTGTGTGTGTGAGTACGTGCATAAGTACGGCAGGACATTGAGTCGTAAATAAAAGATTTCATCTCAAATGCTCAATCTGCAGCGCAGTCTGCTGCACAGTAGAAGTAGCAAATTTAAAGGCCATTGCGATGCCCTGCTCAGAGTACGGCAAGCGGGGTATATGAGCTATATAAAGCACTGGCTACGTTACCTTGATAGGGAAATGCTTAGAAACGGAAGCATAGAATAACCCTAATTTCATTACAGGGTATCTCATAGTCAAATACGGCGTTTCGTTGCTATTACAGGCTCTTGTCTTGTGCGAAAACTTTTGTTGGAATTCCAAAAATATTTTGACCCCCGAAACAATCTCAATAAAATCGTGGAATGAGCCTGAGTAAACTGCAAATTGATTTAGCTTGAGTTTAAGCAATGCTAACAGCCAAATTTGAGAGTCGGCTGTAATATATATGTACATGCATTATCTACATATATATGTATAAATATAATTAACCTTTGTTTTTTAATATTTAGTGAAGTAAAATGCAATCAAAAATTGCTTTAATATGCCAAGAATATAAAAATATATATATGTAAAATAGTTATTATGCTTTATAAATATATGGTATAATAGATAAAATATATTTATAGCATTTCGAAAAATTCAGGAATATTTTCCACGACCTTAAATCTTTATGAGATGCGATGCGATCAGATAAGATGCGATCAAAAATAGCTTTAATTTGCCAAGAATATAGAAAAAATATATATAAAAATATTAATAATACTTTAAAAATATATAGTATAATAGATAAAATATATTTATAGTATTATGAAAAGTTTAGAAATATTTTCCAAGACCTTAAAACAGATATCATTTATTTCTTATTTATACTCTGCTTATTTAGAATATTTTTAAAATTTTTATTATGAAATAAATAATATAAACTAACAGAAATTTCCCTACATGCATATTAATAGTTACTGTATTTTAGCAAATCGAATTAAAGCACATAATAATAGAGTTTTAAGCAAGAATACACACAGACTACAGTTCAATGCAAAACGCACAGTTTAAATTCATTTTGCGCGCGGCCTAAAAGCATGCAACAGAAATTTGTTGTAATTTGCAGTGTGCATTTGCTTTGTGCGGTCGCGCTCGAAAGTATGCCATAGGAACGAATCCATTTAATATAATCAATTGAATTAAACTCACAAATAGTTGCTGCTAATGCAACGGGCTACGGGCATTGTGTGCTAAATAGCTTAATTAAATATTTATTAGTGCCGCCCGCGAAATGCTTGATGAAATATTCAAATATCAACTTTTCGGTGCCGGCATCGATTAGCCCAACTATTTGCGCGGCGCGCGCGAAAGTATGCAATGGAAAGTTTTCAGCTGCTGTGTGTGTGAGAATGGAGTGTGTGCGTGTGTGTGAGTGCGCTTTGTGGCCATTTTAAACTAGCGTGAGAGCTGAAGACGCATCAAAATCAACTTAATTAAATCGTAATTGGATATATTTTTTGATGCGCTTCCTTTGGCCACACAAAACAAACAAGCGCACAGCATGACTTCCGCGTCTCCTACGCCTACAGCCTTCATTTGCTGTCACTTTTCCTGACACGTGTCCGCTCGCGGTAGAGCGGGTGGGGGGTGACGGGAGGGAGGGTAGACCAGAATTAGATTGTGTTTTCACTTTGAGTTTGAGTTTTTGGGGTTGACTCGCGCCGCGTGCTGCTCTTTAAAGCCTGACAACATCCACCCCTCCCTCTCCCACTCCCTCACTTTATCTCTCTCTCTCTCTCTCTCTATCTGTCTCTGGTTCTCTTAGACTCCCTTCCACTGTCAGAGATGACGGCTTGTTTATGCAACGAAACTAATTTAAAGTACTTCACGCGGCGGTCGACTAATCCGACGCACTGTTTGTGCCTGTGTGTGTATGTGTGTGTGTGTGTGTGTGTGTGTGTGCGTGTTTGTGTGTGTGATAACTTCGTTAAGTTGTTGACGCATATGCGGCCCCATAGAAGTAATAACAATAAGCTGATAGTAATTAAATAGCCCCGCCACGTGGCCGCAGGCCAATAAGTCCTGCCTTCCCATGAGAAAGTCGGGAAATGTCAAAATAGAAATTCGAATCTATTCATTAGGAACTCATAGTTGATCGCACAGAACAAAACATCGAAATCTCCATAGGCGACTACTTAGTTTTGGGGTTACTTTCGCGCACGAGTTGGTCTTTTGTGTCCCCGGTGGGGTATAGCATAGAGCAGAATAATATAATACAGAATAGTGTAGTATGGTATATAATATTATGTATATTTGTATAAACCTTTTTCGCACTAAGTTTATATATTCCTAGTTTATTAAATAGACCCTTTCACTAAAGACTTAAATTTTAGAAAAACACCAAACCAAAACATTTTTTTAATTAATTCTAGCAAGTTGACATAACATTCCAAGCCTCACAGCTCAGTGTCACAGCAAGCTAAGCTTATGAAATTTGGCATAACTGAAGCTGAATCAATTTACTACCAATTATCTAAATTTTTCAGAAATCGAAAGATTAATTGCTGAGTGACAGCCAAAACACACAGCAAGCAGCAGCCGAACTCATTCAAATTGTACGCTTGCATGCGCATACTTATATATATATATGTGTGTGTGTGTGCATGTGTGCGTATTTGTAGGTGAGCTTAAAACGTGGCGAAACTAATTTCGCAGCTGTTCAAATTTCATATTTATTTAATCTTGACTGCAGGAGCCCTTCTCAATGGACTTAATCAATACGGCTTAAACCGCAACGAGCCACTTAACTATCAGGGAATCGCTTGATAGTATCTTGCAACAACTCGGGCCCTAAGCGGCTTAAAGGAGCTGCTTAAATCGCCGGGCTGGAGCGAAGAACTTTCCGCAGTGCTTTGAAATGCAAATTATGCATCTATTTAGTTGCAATTAACAAGGCTCCCATATTTGCGGCTTTGTTTGCCCGAATTTGGGCAGCAATCATTTATTGTGCCGGTGCACACGCATAGAAACTCACACACACACACACACACACAGAGGCGCTTTAATCGAATTCCCTTTGAAATTGCATAATAAATTTTGGAAAATCTTTAAGCGAATTTAATTTCATTTGTTTACGACTCAATGAAAAGCCACAAAGCTTTTGCCTATGGGCTTTATCTCTCGCTTCGTCTTGCTCCTCTCTCTCTATCTCCCTCTCTCTCTGTCCCTGTCTCTGTGTGCGAAACACAAAATTATTGCTCGTATTTTTTGGCACAATTAAGACTTGCGCACATAAACGCCCAAGTTGACAGCATTAGGAACTCTCTGCCCGAGAACGAAAACTTTTAATTGAAATAATTCGTTTTTGGGGATTGGCAACAAAACTTCAGACGCAAAACTTTGCGGTTTGTTTTGCTCCTTTTAACATTTCTGTGGCTCCAGGGGGTGTAATTGGGTGTCTGCGTGCGTGTGTGTGTGTGTGTGTGTGGGGAAAGGTTCTGTATTTAATGCAACTTGTGTTCTACAAATTGGCTGCGTCAGTCGGGGAAATTGACATCCATCATTCGGTAGCGTCAATCGCAGGGAGTTCGACTAACGAGGCACCTTGCAGATTTGCGATTGCATCTCTTTGACAATTCGAGACTTGTTCGAGAGCTAACGAGTGGCATGTAGAACAGATATAATTAGTAATATAATTGCATTTGGACTTCAAGCGCATGCCTGAAGTAAATGCTATGAGTTCAATTCCATGTGATGTCTTGACACTCGTATTAAGTTGCACATGCTTAAGTAATGACACAGTGTGTTGTATTGTCGTGATTTTACTTATTTATTAAAATGAGTGTAAATTGTATTTATTGATTTAAATTTGACACCTTTAATAATTATTATAATTGATACCCTTAGACAGAAACCAACGAGTAAACTAAACTTACGAGTCTGGCTGAGATTGAAATTTCTGGCTTAACTGCAAAATTTGCATATCTAAGAAAAAAAATATAGAATACTTTAGTAATCCAATGCTTTGATATTTAAAATACTCTATAGAAAAGGTCGCCTGTAGCTACTTCTCGATTTGTTTGTTTTTTCATATGAAAATCAATTTTTGAATAATTTTTTCTATGACAGGTACATGTTTTAGTGAAGCGATTTTGATAAAATTTGTATGGTATGTTGAGAGGCTTATGAAAAAAGGATGTGGCAAGTTTGCTGAAAATATCTTAAAAAATAACCAAAATCGGCCGATAGCTTCTATGGCAGCTATACGATATATCGTTCCGATTTGGCTCGTTTCGACTTAGTTAAGGCGTACAGCAAAAATAGTTATGTGTACCTAGTTCCAGCAAAATAGCTTCAAAACTGAGAGACTAGTTTGCGTTGCAAATGGCCTAACGGACAGACGGACAAGATTAGATCCACAACTGATCAGTTATCTATTTTTCTTTACATGATCGGAGGCGCTTCTTGCAAATATATGGCCAGAAGGCTTATATCCTCTGCAAAGATATAAAGATATAGCAAGTCAACGAGTAAAGCACCTTTTCCAACGAGTATCATTTCAAACCAACGATCTGTCATCAGTAAACATTTATTATTTTGTAGTACGCCTAGAAACTAACGAGTGCAGTGATAGTTGCCTTTGGTATATCCACAGTTTAGCGGAAATAAAATATCAAAAGTACAGCGAGTATGGCTGAAACCCCACGAGTGTTGAGTTTATTCAGAGTTTCCCAGAGCTATACTAGTAAATGTAACCTCTATCGTTCTTAAACTTATAGCAAACACGCTTGAAGCAAATGCGACGTGCGAGGGGCGCCGCGCTGGTGCTAGGTGCGATTGTAGTGGTGGTGGTGGTGCTGGTGGTGGAGCTTGTGCTAGAGCTACTACTGGAAGAGCTGCTGCTGCTGCTGCTGGAGGAGGAGCTAGATGAGCTGCTCGAGGAACTGCTACTGCTGCTGCTACTGCTGGTAGCATTCAACGCCGACTCCGTGGTGCTACTCGCTGTCGAATTGCTCGCTGTGGTTGACGACGAGACAGAGCTCTCTGTGGTGCTGGCGTTCGTTGTTAGCGCAGGATCTATTGTTGTAGCATTTCCACTGGGACTCTCCGTGGTGGTGACATTATCCGTTTCGGCATCGAGGAAATTCATCAGTACATCCATAAACTTCAATATGGAGCCACGATCCTCGGTGCTAAAGGTCTGCGCCTCGGTATGCGCAACGAGCCAAACACCACATGCCAGGCCGCACAGCAGCACCACCACAAAACGCTGATCGTTCGACATTGCACAAAGGTTCTCTACTCCGAGTTCTAACTGCTCGCCAGAGTCGCTCGATTTGGGCATTTATACGCGCCTCGTATCTCTATGCGGAAATCGCAGCACCCCAAAATTATCCACTCGAGTGCGAGAGACACGTGCTGCGAGCGCAACTGATTGCCAGTGATATCTGCCATACAACTGGGTCAATGTCGGGCTCTAAGACAGCTCAGACCCAGCTGCCCAGCTGCAACTCGAGGAATCAAAGCGGGGTCATTTTTACTATGCACAATATCTGCACATCTGAATGCTCGTCTCGAGCCATGAATGAGACTGGAAAAGCATTTGATAAAGTCTCTCAAGAAAGTCTCTGCAGAAATGAGTAATGTGATTGAGAGCATTCGGCTTGGGTTGGCATACATCATATGAATATGTTAAACATCGGCTTTGATTCTGGTTTCTGGTCTGGTCATTGGGTTTCTCGTGCAGTGTCTGCATTGGCAGCAACGTCGTGAATGTAGTACAATTCGCATTCGGATGATAAGCTGAACTACTACGGACTTATCTTACTTTTGCAGTTTTTCCTCATTCATTTTGCAGCAGTTATCAATGTAAGTGACAAGGGAATTTTGCAGATATACAAATATGATATTTCCAGGGGAAAACTTAAATTTTTAGTTGTTTCGAAAATTTTTTAGCGACCTTATCTTTGTCGAAAAATATTATATTCTGGATATATGTATATTTTTATTTATTTATATGAATATAACAAATAATTTAATTTTAGATTACAATGTGAGGTTAATAAGCCTTTATATATATATTTATAAATTGTATATATATTTGTGTACAAATTTTTGTTTATCTGTATTCTTGAACTTAAATAAAATCGTAGAATTTCAAAATTTTTTTTTTTGGACATTTCGATGCTTTATTTTAGTAATCTGTTTCTCAAATGAAGCATCGAAATTTTTTATATAAATTTTATATATATATTTAAAGTTTGATCTCCAATATTGATTGCTCACAAACATTCTCTATTTATATATAATATATCTGTTAATATTAGTAGATAATAACAATACATTTGTCCTATCGCATCGAGGAAATGTAAAGCTATCAAAGAAATGTGTTAAATTTATTTTGATTTGGGATATATAAACATATTCCTAATAATTCCCTAATATTAATTTTTCAAGTATACATTTCTATATAAGACAATATTACATTGATACGCTTGTTATGGCTCAGTGTTATTCAAATCTAAATCATAAATAATATTATAATAATGAGAATTCCAAAAAGTTTTTTATACTTTACTAAAAGATCATGATTGAGAAAGCTAGTCAAGAATTTTGCAATATCTTTTGTTCATTCAAAATATATAACTACCATTTTCAAAATAAACTTATTTATCGAGCTTAGAAACAAGAGATTGACACACGCACACCCACACACACACACACACAACAGAATGACAAATTGTGGTGGAAGCATGTGAATCGCGATGGTAGGTGCGAGAGTCAAAGAGAAGACGCCGCTGGTGTTTGGCGGGTTGGGAGCACGTTTGCGGCATGCCAACACCGCAAAGTGCGACAGACGACACGATTATCGGCGATCTGGCAGTTAGCACTGTTATCAGCAGATGCGACAGAGCCGCATTAACTCACAACATGCACGCGATAAACATCAGCACAAAGCGCGGCGAAATGGCAATAAAAGCGCGTGGTGCCGACACCAACGATATCAATCTCTCGAATTGCACTCATCAAGCACTTGCGAACCGCGCAGCTGAGCCACAGGAAAAGAGTAGAACGCAAAAAAAGATAGAATAATCAAAGGAAACGGAACTGCGATCAACGCGTGCAACATGTGGCGACTACAGCTCTTTCTACTGCTCTCGACCTGCTTCCTCATACCGCATGAGGCCAAGCCCACCACTCGCCCGACCATGGCCTCGATCCTCACATCGACCTTAGGCTCAACGCTGGCATCGAGTACAACGACGGCACCAACTCCCGGGAATGTCAGTCGCAGCAACAATATCGGACGTCTGGCGGCCAAAGATCTCGCCGATCTGCTGATGGCAAGCATGCAGGCACGCAACGTCAAGCTGAGCGACGCGCAGCAGAAGACCGTGCAGATGCTGCGCGAAATGGAGCCGCAGGAGCTGCAGAGCGGCGCAGTGATGCTGCAGCTGGGCATGGATGTGATCATCGATGTGCTGATCGGCAGCAACACGGACGCCAGCTGCGATCGCGTCATCAAGGACATCAAGCACTCCAAGGACAAGAATAGCCTGACGCTCAGCCTGAAATCGTTCCTGGCCCTCTGCACGTTCAACAACATCGAGTGCGCCCAGAAGCAGGTGGTGCAGATCATCAAGAGCACCGTCGCCTTCAAGCAGACGGATGTGGCTGTCGCTGGTGCGCGTAGCACACGCACAGCCCTGGCCCAGGGATCCCAGTCGGTGGCCAATAGCATCAAGAGTGATCGTGAATCGATCGTCAGCTTTCTGCGTGCCCGCAAACTATCGGAGCTGAGCGCCATCTGCAGTTCATTGTTGCAGATGTGCGGCGCATCACCTGGCGAGGCATCGAACATTGTGCAGAACCTCGTCGAAAGTAAGTAACGAATAGCAAGTAACGAGTTTGGGGGTGACAACAAAGAAAGTGATGACTGGCAAATCTACGATCTACTGACGATCAAAAAAGATGTAGAGACGCGTCAAGGGATTTCCCTTCAAGAAATGAAAAAAGAAACTGACGAGTAGTAAATCAACGAGTAGACACTGACGATTGCGTTGAAGTCAACTCAAGTCGCAAAGGAACGAGTAGATACTGACGAATGGAATCGAAAAGTATAAAGAGACGAGTTAAGCAAAAGATTTGAGCATTGAAACGAAACGGGCGAGTGTTACTCGTCCAACGAGTAGAAACTGGCGAATGTCATTGATAGTAAAATCCAAAGATTCGAGTACGAAAGAGTGAATAGGATAAGTAACAATAGCTGAAAAGTAACGAGAGATTTCGACTTCTAAGTTATAGTAAAGTCAAAAAGCGATGAGTGAAAGCTAATGAGTGATACGTAGCGAGTAGAGAGTAATTGGTTTAGTGTTAGCGATTTACTAAATCTAGTAACGAGTAACAAGAGAAACGAGCAACGAGTAAAGCAATTTTCCCTTGCAGTGGGCCCCAAAGACAGCGGCAAGAATACTGGAACGAGCATCCTGCAGATCAATGGCTTCAGCACGCTGATTGTATCGCTGATGGACAGCCTGACGTCCATTGCGAATGGCAACACGAGCGGATTCTGTGCAGCGACCAGCGACAGTTGGATTGTGCGTCTGCTCGATATGGGCGTGGCCAAGGTGGTCATTCTGGGTCTGCTGACTGCACTCGATCGCACGATACCCACCTCACCCAACGCACTGATTCGTAAGTGATGACGCGACAGCACCGCCGAGAACAATTCTCAATCCCGATTTCCACTTGGAACTTTCTCGTTGCAGAGCAAAGCAATGCGGCTGCCAACTTGGTGAATGCTGATGTGCCGTCGAGCAAGGAATCACCCACCTCCAAGCGATCCAGTGGCTCTCTGCCCGTCGTCGGCAACTTGCTGAGCAACCAAATCAATCGTGAGTATCCATTAGCCCATCACTCCATTCCCTGCTCACTCGCTACCTTGCTTTGCAGAGGGTCCCTCCAACATTGTCTCCGGCAACAACAACTTCTTTGGTAAACTCGTTGACGCCAATGTGCCGGTGCTCGCCGATGTCAATGCTCTGAACTCTGTGCAGGGTATTGCTAACGGCAGATCTACTGGTGCTTCTGGCCGCTCCAGAACAGTTGGCAACGATGTTAGCAATGGCATCAATCGTGAGTTTTCGATTAAATTTCTGTTAAGGTCAAGCTCTAAGCAACATTTCGGTTTTCCAGTTGGTCCCAAAAATGTTGTACAAGGCTCTGGCAACAGCTTCCTCAGCTTGGTGGATGCAACGATTCCGGTAGATGCTCAGGTCAATGCCCTTAATAGTGTGACGGGCACAGCGACTGGAGGATCAAGCGGCAGCTCAAGCGGTAGTTCTGGCGGTAGTTCAGGAGGCAGCTCTAGTTCTGGAGGTAGTTCCAGCGGCAGTTCCGGCCGTGGTGGCTCGCGTTCTCAAACAGCTGGCAACATTATTAGCAACAGCATCAATCGTAAGTCTATCTAAATTGTCCTGGAAATGGGGTGAGAAAAAGCTAAATATATATAATTTTAATTTACAGAGGGTCCCAAGAATATTATTAAGGGTTCTGGTAACAACTTTGTCAATCTGGTGGATGCGAATATTCCTGTACTTGCGGATGTGAATGCTCTGAACAGCTTAACTGGAACAGCGACTGGAGGGTCTGGTTCCGGAGGCTTATTGGGTGGTGGAACTGGAGGTCTATTGGGTGGTGCAACCGGTGGTTTGTTGGGCGGTGGCAGTTCAAGCCGTGGAGGTTCTGGTTCCAGAGTTGTTGGCAACGATGTTAGCAATGGAATCAATCGTGAGTGCCTCATTAACTCTGTGCCAAGGATCGAGATTAATAAGACTTCCCTTCTTCCAGTGGGTCCCAAAAATGTTATTCAAGGCTCTAACAACAATTTCATCAGCTTGATAGATGCAACGGTCCCAGTCGAAGCACAGGTCAATGCTCTGAACAGTTTGACGGGAACAGCGACTGGAGGATCTGGCGGCAGCTCCGGTTCAAGTAGTTCGGGCGGTAGCTCGAGCGGTACCTCTGGCGGTAGTTCCGGTAGTTCCGGTTCCAGCGGCAGCTCTGGCCGTGGTGGTTCTCGCTCCCAAATCGCTGGCAACGTCATTAGCAATAGCATTAATCGTAAGTAGTTTTTTCTCATCTGTAGAATTTCCCTCTAACTCAAATTGATCCTACAGAGGGTCCTAAAAATATCATCAAGGGTTCTGGTAACAATTTTGTCAATCTGGTGGATGCGAATATTCCCGTACTTGCGGATGTGAATGCTCTGAACACCTTGACAGGAACAGCGTCTAGAGATTCCGGCTCAGGATCTGGATCTGGATCGAGCTCGTCTTCGGGAGCAGGAGGCCTATTGGGTGGTGCAACTGGCGGCCTAGTGGGCGGCGTAACCGGTTTGGTGGGTGGCCTCACAGGTGGCGTAACAGGCTTAGTTGGTGGCTTGACTGGAGGCTTATTGGGTGGCAGCAAAAGTAGCAGCAGCTCTGCCGGTACTTCTGGCGGTAGTTCAGGCGGTAGCTCTCGCGGTAGTTCCGGCAGTGGTGGTTCTATTGCCGGCAACAACATTGGCAATAATATCAACTGTAAGTATCTACCTAAAGTGTTGTTAAGATGCGTATTATAACCAACTTCCATTTTTATAGTGGGTCCCAAAAATGTTATCAAAGGATCTGGTAACAACTTTTTAAGTCTGGTGGATGCCACGGTCCCGGTATTAGCAGATGTAAATGCTCTGAACAGCGTAACAGGAACAGCGACTGGTGGATCCGGATCTGGATCCGGAGGTCTATTGGGAGGCGCAACAGGAGGTTTGCTAGGCGGCGGTAACTCGGGCCGCGGAGGTTCTGGTTCTCGAGTTATTGGAAACAATGTTAGCAACGGCATTAATTGTGAGTATACCAAGGGATTGAAGTTAAGTGCAATAATAACAGGTTTTTTTGTACATAGCGGGGCCCAAGAATGTTATTCAAGGCTCTGGCAACAGCTTCCTCAGCTTGGTGGATGCAACGATTCCGGTAGATGCTCAGGTTAATGCCCTGAACAGTGTGACGGGCACAGCGACTGGAGGCTCTGGTGGCAGCTCGAGCTCAGGCAGTTCGGGCGGTAGTTCGAGCGGTACCTCTAGCGGTAGTTCCGGTGGAAGTTCTGGCGGTAGCTCAGGCGGTAGTTCCGGACGCGGCGGCTCTGGTTCCCAAATAGCTGGCAACGTCATTAGCAACAGCATTAATCGTAAGTAGTCTTTACTCATCTGTGGAATTTTTCTCTAATTCCAATTGTACCAACAGAGGGTCCCAAAAATATCATCAAGGGTTCTGGCAACAATTTTGTCAATCTGGTGGATGCGAATATTCCCGTACTTGCGGATGTCAATGCTCTAAACACCTTGACAGGAACAGCGTCTAGAGGTTCCGGTTCAGGATCTGGATCTGGATCGAGCTCGTCATCGGGCGCAGGAGGCCTATTGGGTGGCGCAACTGGAGGCTTACTTGGTGGCGTTACCGGTTTGGTGGGTGGCCTCACAGGTGGCGTAACAGGCTTAGTTGGTGGCTTGACTGGAGGCTTATTGGGTGGTAGCAAAAGTAGCAGCAGCTCTGCCGGTACTTCTGGCGGTAGTTCAGGCGGTAGCTCTGGCGGTAGCTCCGGTAGTGGTGGCTCTATTGCTGGTAACAACATTGGCAATAATATCAACTGTAAGTTTTCATCTAAAGCGTTCTATCACGATGCTTTTGCTAACTTCCTTGTTTTCCTACAGTGGGACCCAAGAATGTTATACAGGGCTCTGGCAACAATTTCCTTAGCTTGGTCGATGCAACAGTTCCAGTACTTGCGGATGTAAATGCTTTGAACAGCTTGACGGGTACAGCAACTGGAGGATCTGGTTCCGGATCCGGAGCAGGCGGCCTATTGGGAGGCGTAACTGGAGGCTTATTGGGTGGTGGTGGTTCCCGTGGTACTTCTGGCGGTAGCAGTGCTGGCAACAGTATAGGAAATAGTATCAATCGTAAGTGGTTTATACCAATCGAGTAGACCGCAATTTCACCTACGTCTCCATTCTCAGAGGGACCCCAAAATGTTGTTCAGGGTAACAACAACAATATCCTAAAGTTGGTAGATGCAAATGTTCCGGTTCTTGCCCAGGTCAATTTATTGAACAACCTTGTGGGTTCAGTAACCGGTGCCGGCCGCAGCGTCGATCCCAACGAAGTGGTTGAAGTGGTTGGCCCTAAAGGTGATCTGCTCATGCATATCGCGCATAAGAACCAGCAGGTCGATGCGAGTGGCAATACCATTCAGAACTCCATAAACTGTAAGTCGAGCTGTAAGTCACAAAGAGGGTGTTAGACTAATCATGCAACCTTTACAGCGGGTGCTCGCCAAATTGTGCTGGGCGACAACAACAACGTGGTGAAGCTGGTGAACCTGGATGCCAGTGTGTTGGCCGATCTGAATCTGGCTAATACCATTCGAGGCAGCAGCGGCTCCTGCAACTCAATCAACTGTAAGTTCGCTTTGTGTGCTGCTTCTTTTTCACCTAAGCTAATTTCGAACTTGAACTTTTTGAACTTTTAGCTGGACCCAAGAATGTGGTTGAGGGCGATAACAACAATTTCGTCACACTAGTGGATCTTGACTTGAAGGCTTTGCTCAACTTGAATGCTTTGAATAGTGTCATTGGTTCGGTTGCAGAGGATTGTCCTACTCCCGAACCGCCAACCCCCGAGCCACCAACGCCAGAGCCACCTACTCCCGAGCCACCAACTCCAGAGCCACCAACTCCGGAGCCACCAACCCCTGAACCCCCGACGCCCTATCCACCAACTCCATTCCCACCAACACCCTTCCCTCCAACACCCTTCCCTCCAACACCCTTCCCTCCGACACCCTTCCCTCCAACACCCTTCCCTCCAACACCGACACCACCTTCGCCCAACCCAAACAAGTGCTACCGTCGCTATTGCCGCAAGTGGCGCGTTCGTCCCAGTTACTTGTGCAACCGGAACTGTGGCGGTCCCTTCGTCTACAGGCCCTAAGCGGGACCCCGTGACGAGGTAGAGCACCACTGCGTGAACACAACGTGAGTTGATTGGCAACCAGGCAGAGTCTGCCCGAATTTTATCCCAAATGAAATTCGCACCTATTTATTCTATTTATATTATTTTATTTATTCTATTTATTTGCCTATCTTCTAAGTGAACCTGTTAAAATTGCTTGATGTATTCGAATACAACTGAATTATTTATTATAAATCGAAAAGTTTTCATTTTGCGGGAATTCATGGTTGCTCCCAAAGGTGCTTTAAATTCTAGCCATAAAAGCAGTAGAGCCCGCATTTGAGTCGAAATAATTGCAAAGGTCGACCAGTAGTCGAGGCGAAAATACCCTTTTTAATATTGATAAACATTTTGTATATTGCTCTATGGCTCTACAATTAATTGCTAGTAAATATATTTTATATATATTTTTTAAATTAAAAAAAAAACAGTACCCCATAAAAAATGATTGAGAAGTTGCAGTTACTTAAAATGATCATATCAATTTTTGGAATGGTTGTGAGATAATTTTGGGATATTGGACCTAACTGGAAAACCTTTGGATCGTATTTGAAAGAGTTTCATATTCTTAATTACTTTGTGTCTTTGGTCTAATAGTTCATTACTTTGAGTATGTAAAAAATTGCTGTAAAATATTATTTCTGGGCTTCCGGATGGGAATGAGCGCAGCGGGTTGTGTGGCAGGTAGAGCAACTTGGCATAAATAAAAGATAACATTATTAACACCAAAGAGCCAAGTCGAAACGCTCCGAGCTCTCAGTTAGACAAATGGGCGTCAGCGTTGACTCAATACGGAAAAGTTGCCCCACACCTACAGCAGCAGTATCTACCCCCGCCGCCCGGGGTAGAAGTAGCAAAGACTCCCCTTTCCACCGTCCACTTTTCATCTAGAGCCACAGCCAATGTGGAACGTGCTCACGCCACATGAAATCATAATGAAAGCAATAAAAATATCACCAAAGTTGCTCGACAACCGAGAAACAAAAAAATGGAAATTTAAAAAAAAAAAAAAATAGAAGAAGAAGAAGAGCAATAGCAAAAGTGAGGCAGCAGCTCATAATTGATGACCTGAGATAATTTGTTATGGCTGTGAAACGTGAACACAGACGCAAGCGGAAATACAAAATATGGGCACAATTATAAATTTTAGACCAACGCCAGCAGCGGCAGCAGCTGCGGTGGGTTGTGCTCAAGTACTGCCGGTTACCGCCGGGGCTCTACCGGGGTATTAGCGCTGATGTTGCCAAGCTGCTAATGATAAGCGATAAGCGTGAACCGAGCGGGTGTTAAATATTATGCGACACCTCTGGGACACAATTCGTTCCACTCAAAATGGTCCTTTTGGCTGGCTAATGACGACCCACTAGGCCAACTCGGGGTCAAAGAAGTCAAGAGACTCGCTTCAAGGCTTTACAATTGAGCCACACTTCAAGCACATTAAAGCTCGTAATTATGAAATTTAACTTTGATAAAGTTTGAAATGCTTCACCTTTCAGTGCTGTGGGAATGCCACTCAATATGGCGTAGAGTGCGTTAATTTGGGAGCAACTGAAGCAAATAGCCATGGAGTTTTTCGTAGGGCTTAAAGATATTTTTACATATTTAAATAATTAATCAAATTGGTTTATAATTATCATATAAAGAAATATCCTGAGCTGTATTCCGTTTTTGCAAGTCATGCTCTCAGATAGTACTGCACCTTAAGTAGAACATTTGCTGAATTTTATCCGGAAGTTTTTTTCAAGTTCCGCGAGCCGAATAAATCGATAGAAAGCAGAAGTTTGGGGCTCACTCGCATAAAATGCAACAGACTTTTAGGCCCAGACATGTTTATTCACTTGTCAGACATCGTCAGACAAGTTCCGCAACTTACCCAGCCTCCATCCACTCTCCGTTCGACATGAAGCGACTTTCGACCTGTCTGCGTGTCCGTCTGCCCGGGTGTCTGACTGTCTGCGACCCTGTTTGGTAAGCGGTACATAGAGTTCTATGGTCGTGTCTGGGCTCAGGTTGCGCTCCACGTCGTAGTACATCTTTCTATGGGTTTTATTTCCTTTTTTATGTGTGTTGTGTGAGTGTGTGAATGTGTGTGTCTGTATGTGTTGTGCCCATTTTGATTTCAACTTTCGCTTTGCTTTGCCGCTTTCGCTTTGTTTTTATACCCTGTAGGCATGGCAAGGGATAAGGTCCTGTCTTAAAAGAGCTGTATTTTTTTTTTGTTTTTCATATAATTAAAAATTATTTTTATGCTAATAATAAAAGCTTAAGATTTATAAATGTAAAAGATTTAGTAATTTAGGATTGGAACTATGTTTAATTAAATTTATTGTAAGGGACTAATTTTCGACTTTAACCTTTTTTTTAATAACTTAAAAACTTTACAAAAATATTGTATAGATAATCGAAATTTATTTTTTTGGAAAATTTAATATTTTTTAATATTTATATTTGTATTAATATTTTTTATAATAAATATCTATTCCTTTACTTTAGAATATTCCACTTGATATTACTTTCGAACTAACTACAGGGTATCTAAAATGTCAGCATGCTGCACTATGCCATTTCTACTTGTTGTATATTTTTTTTTATTATTGTACATAATTTGCACGTGCTACGAATATCTAAAATTTACGAGCAATGAGGGGAGTTGGGGCGGGGTAGAGCAGACGCCGAGAAAGTGCACAGGTCGTCGTGTGGGTGGTTGGGCGCATGGGTGGATTTCCTGGCCACCAGACACTAGTTACACTGTCCTCACCGTGCGAGGTGAGGGGTGAGCCGTGCCAGGGAGGCGGGCTGTGAGGCTGAAACTGAGGCCGAGGTGTGGTCTGGGCGCTTTTGTCGTGTACATTATTTTGCTTTCAAACGTTCGAGTAAAAGTAAAAGTCCCAAAGCTTTAAATGAGTCGAGAGTACGAGAGAGAGAGAGAGAGAGAGCGAGGGAGAGACAGAGCGAGTGAGACAGGACGCGCTATCAGTGCGTTTTTCAAGCTGCCCCCCGGGGCAGCGCCTGGACGTTTGCTTGACTTTAACACGTTTTATGTCCAAAATAAATGTGAACTAATGCATTTTTATTAATATATACAAGCGTGCTGGGAATCTCCAGCAGCATGATGAGCATCATCGTCCTGATCATCGTCGACATGATGATGATTAAGCATAAAAACCGCAAATGTTTTTTAAATGCACTGCAAATGCGTGTGCGCTCGTGTGTGTGTGCGTGTGTGTGTGCGTGTGTGTGTGCGTGTGTGTGTGCGTGTGTGTGTGTACTAAGTAGTCCGACGACTGAGTTTCGTAATGCTGCTTAAATATTTAGCACGAGGCGTACGTGTGAACGTTTGATTGGATTTTCGGGAGCGACGAGTTAAAGCTGACCCACTGTGGCCCGCCCGAGGGTGCCCACTGTGACCGAGGCCGGGGTCACATATGCGATGAGTCAGCAGCTTATAATCGACCATTCACACAAGTCTTAAGATAAGCCCAAGTCGCTACAACCCCACGCCCCTGCGTCCTGTTGACAGTGGGCGTGCCGGCTCATGACCCTTTCTTGTATGCCAAGCTGCAGTCACCCCACTGTTCTACTAACACCCCCTTCCACCCAACCATACGTGCATCAATTGTAGCAACTATGTCAAAACACACACACACACGCACATGCACGTAGTGTGGCCATGTCTGGCAACGCCCGCTGGCCTGAGTTTCCAAAAGAAAACAACAATAACAACTCGTACGACAGCTGTAACCCCCTACCATCACCCCTCGCTTCGTTTTCACTTTTCTTACTCCTTTTGCCATCCCTTTGCACTGCTGACAATAGCTTTTTCTTAATTTCATGACACGATTTTGCATAACCAAATTATCGCATATATTTTCGAGTTTTTGGCTAACGAGTAACGAGTGTGCAGCGAGTAGGCGAACAATGACTCCATTGGAGGCATGATGAGCGCGAGCATCTTCCGGCAATCAGAGTTCAAAGTCCTGGAGTAAAAATCAAGCAGACAAAAAAGTAACGAGTGCGATTAACGAGCGGAAAAAGTTAGTATTTGGTTGGAGAAGTAGTATCGGGTTGGTCCCTGGGAGGTCTCTTATAGACGGCTGACGAGCTAGGACTAAAAAGTAACGAGTAGGCATATAAAAAGACGAGACAAAAAAAGTTTAGCGAGTAAGCATATAAGAAGTCTGTTATTGAGGAGTTCAACAAAAGCTTAAGAGACTATCAAGCATTTTGCAAGTGCGGAATCGCTAGCAAGTTAAAGCAACGAGTAAGCAAGTAACGAGTTTATAACAAACAAGTCTATGAAACTTTAAGCTGCTCAAATACTATATAATAAGACTTGGAGTCACCAAAATCTAACGAGTATAAAGTAACGAGTAAAAGTAACGAGTAACGATTGAGTATAAACAAAATAATGAGACAAAGCAGACTACGAGACTATATGCAAGCGTATTGTAAGCTAGGCAAATATAGGTTGACGAGTAAGGCTTAAAAGTAACGAGTAATCATGCAACAAGTTCCTCATTGACAACTGAAAGAGGTATCAAAAAACTATCACGCATTACAAAAGTAATAAATGACTAATAGGAAAAAAGTGCTAAGGCTGAAAAGAAACGAGTGTGAGTAACGAGTGAGCATATGTTGAGTATGTAATGGAGGAGCATTAGTTGCTCTCGTTAATTGTCTATAATGTAATTTAAGAGTAATTAGACAGCAGCATACATATATTGAGACTAGGCAGACTTTGGTCTTACCAAAGATTTCAACTTTTACGGACATTTCAAAAAGTAGCGAGTAACGAGGAAAATGAAGTAGCTTCAGTGAAAGTTTAAGCAGACACCGCCCGCAAATAGTTTTGCTGGAATTAAAGAGATTTACGATTCAGGAACTTGTCAGTTTTCAAGTTGTCTGATGGAATTACTCGCCGCTTGTCATACACGAGTACGCGACGCGACTGATGACGAGTTGTCGGCAGACATGAAGGGTGTGGGGAGTCGCGAAAGACGCAGACGGGACAGCAACAGGGGGCAGGATTTGGCAGACAGACGCGCACATGCGGACCTCATTACTCACACGCTGGCGCCTGTGGTCCATTGTCCGGGAGAGGCGACTCGTACTCAGGCGGGTGCTGAGAAGCCGAACGAGACTGAGACTGAGACCGAGACCGAGACGGAGACGGAGACTTTATTATCCACTTCTTTTCAATACGCCGACCAGAAAACGAAAAAGAAAATGGCCAAGCCAACAAAAAAAAAAAGAAACAAACAAACAGTAGCCGACAAAAAGAAATAAAGTATATGCGAAATGGGTGGGTGTTAGCTACAAAATACCCTGTACAAAATTATAAACTGAATATGACCATATACTTTGAATACTTATGTTTGAGTTTTCTTATCCTCGTATCATCAAGAAATTCCAGGTATCGCATCAGTCCATCTGCAAGTACATAAGATCCCAGGCTCCAGCTAATATACCCCATAGTCTACTTGTTATGCAGTTTTTGCGAACTGGCCTTTTCCTCAGCTGGTCTTACAGGGTATGGCGAATGCAAAGGCATCACTTTGCATACTAAGCGCCAAGTGCCATGGACTGGCTCGGGGGGGCTAACACTTGGGGTTGTACGGAATAAATAGGAAAAGCAAATAGCGCGCCGCTCTATTGACATTTTAGGGTTTCATTGTAAAGCAATTTAAATTATTGTGTATATTTTATTTCTATTTTTTCGCCCGACTTTCGCCCGCTCGCTGCTCGCACTTTTCCCCGCTGCGTGCCTTTTCTTTGTGTCGAACTTAAGCATTCAGGACATCGTGTCGCGGTTCGTGTCAGGAGCTGAAGCGAGGAGAAGAGAAGGCGGGAGGGGCTGCGGGTGGTTGCTCTGCACTGGGTGGGATCTGTATTACCCCCGGCTTGATTTTATTTTGTGCAAATTTTTCAAATGTTATCCTTAATTTAGTTTATAAGTAGATGCCGGTCACGTTCCAGCCAAATGACATTTTATTTGTGGATTTTTATAGACTTTCGCCCATTCTCCATGCGTGCGTGGTGGGGCAGCAGCGTTGGCAGCATCATCAGGCCCATGTACAATATCTGTGTATGGCTGCTACTAGGCTGGGAGACAGAGAGGGTGCCAAAACCGAGAAATAGGTCGTAATTTGGTTTTTGTGTTTTCTTTTGCTCTCTCTTTCGCTCTCTTTGTCCGACTCTGCCTACCTCCCCCTGCTGTCGCTTTGTTGCATCTTCCGTTGTCCTCTCGCTGGGTCACATGTGTCATTGATGAGTCACTGAAAGCCATAACAACACACGCCCGAGTGCCACAGGAGAGGGTACGACACCCGAACGGACATTAAACTTTACGTTTGAATCGTTGAAAATATTAAAAACGTGAACGCATTGCACAAATTCAAATGGAACACACGCGTCATCGTGTCGAGTTGAGCGACTTGGCCCAGTGAACGAGCCATTGGACGAGCTCTTCGAACGGGCGTCGACATCGGGCCAAAACTGCTGCCTGATGTGTTTTGAAGTATTGGAATTAGAGGGAAATGGGCCAAGTGACTGGACGAGTGGCAACAACTGTGTCCAAGTTCTTACTTTGACTCGTTGAGTATGTATTTTGACATTCAAGACACTTCTTCATTTAATTTGCCATACGTATGAGCAACCATACATATATGGTTGTCCTGCTTAATAAATTAACGTAATGTGCTGAAACTTTTGCGAGAGACTTTACATAGTATATACGAGTACATACAAACGAGGAATTAATTCTGATATAATCCTGAACAAAAGGTTTGTTGAATTTCTTCAGATATATTCCTCAAAAAAAGGTTAGCATAATTTAGTTTGACTGTTTTTGAATAATTTTCTAGATTCAATATATATTATATATTTTGTTTTCTGCCAGAATTATACTAAAATCTAATAAACTGTGGAATATTTTTAAAATAGCGTATTGATCATATTTTTTATTTTGAAAAAAATATGATAATAATATTTATCTTTTTAAAAAATTTTTTTTATTAATTTTTTTAAGAGTTTTTTTTTATTTCCCGCAAAAATGTAAGAAATAAGTCTACATTTATTTGTTTATATACCTTGTCATTGGTACTAAATGTCAATATTTTAATGCGTATTTCTAGTTTAAAAATTTCCAAAAGTAAATTTCCAAATCAAAGCCAACTGAAAACTTAAGTTTTCATATTTATTAGTGTAAGCTTAAAAGGGTTTTCTTAGACGAAATTTTATGCGCGCTTACTTTAAATTTTTTAACATATCAAAAAATATAAAAACAATATCGCGATTTCGTAAAAATTATAAAAATATTACACTTTTATATAAAATCTCGATATATATTTATGCTGATATTTTGGAGTTTTCTTCCTTTTTTAGAAAAAAACCTATCATGTTTTAAAGTCAACTCGCACAAAATTCAGAGCTTTTCACGAAAATTACTACACTGTATGCTCACAAAATTTGATCAAGCGCGAAGCAACATTTCTGATATTTTAAGAGTGCCTTTTGTTCTGAAACTCTGTACACTTGCTGCCAAGCATCCAAACTATAGCATCATCAGCATATATCATAGTGTAGTGCCTCCCCCAAGTAGATATGTCGCAAGACAATCACGATTCGTAGCGTGTTTAACTTTTGTCCTCGGCGACGTCCCATGGAGCTGGGGAACTGCTTTAATGGCCCGAATCGTGCATGCTGCCAAGATAGATGTATGATGGCGATGCTAAAATAAATGAAAGCACAGAAATATGACCGTATAAATGTATTAAAAAGCAACAACAACACGGGGACGGGCCAAAGGAAAATGGGGAAAAGCGGAAAAGCTCGTGCTGTGCGAATTGTAGACAGGGCGCAAAATTATATATGAGCGGACGGGGCGGGACATGGGTATGGCGTGTGCTCAGGTAGGTCGCAGGCTACCTCGGGGATGGTTCCTGCCATTGTTGTTGCCCCCATTGTTATTGTAGTTGTTGCCACTGCTGCTACTGCTCTCGTTGTTGTTGCTGTTGTTGTTGTTATGGATGATGAAGCCCGCGTGGCAGTCGGCTGCAGGTAGGTTGAAATACAACATTCTCGTACATAACTTGCGCACAATAAAGCAAAAATTAAAAAGCGTAAACCAAATTGCATTTTTCCGGGATGAAGACCTTTCCGTATCGCGTATCCCGTTGACTGTATTAACATCGAATCGGATTTTTGGCACGCTGCAAATTGCAGCTCTATGTAGTAGTATAAGCGGCATGCGGGATATATGCGAAATTGGGAATGCGCCGAGCGAATCATCCCCGAGCAGTTCTGGCAGTGCTTTTGTTACTTTATAGTTAACGGTTTCTCAAATGTTCTGGAACAGTTGCGAACTGCGTACCCCCCCAACAACACCCCAATAGCATGGTAGGGCGGGTTAAGCGGCCCATAAAAATGGGGATTTTCCAGGTAGCCTTCAAATTGGTTTCATGGATTTGTGTGATGGATTAACCTATGGTTTATGTCGGACAGCGGGGATATTGGACAGGTTGAACAAGACAGAAAAGAAGGTGGAGAGGGAAATTTAGGGGGGGGGGGGAGAGATAGAAAAACTAGGTAGCTACGTAGTAAGGCGAAAAATATCAATGACAACAATGGCAGAGCATGAGAAAGAGAATATACACATATAGATAGAGAAATAGAGAAAAATAAAAGAAAAGAGAGAGATGGAGAGAGAGAGAGGGGGAGAGGGAAAGAAATATCGGGAACTTTGTTAAAGAAATATTAAAAAAATATTTTAAAAAAAACTAAAAAAATTAACATAAGTTCAAAAAAAAAAGTAGACAGATGGAAAGATATAAAGTGATGGTGTTGGAAAGAGAAGAAGAAAGACAGGCTAAGCTGAAAGGCTACTAGGGAGCTTTAGGATAGAGCAAGAACTAAAAAAAGAACGAAGAATTACTATAGACAAAAAAGAACAGAAGTGCAGCATAAAGTACTGGAAGTATCCAAAAAGCCTCTACAAGATTTTAAAATATTATTTTCAATTTCAACTCAAAAAAAAAAAAAAAAATGCGAAAAGCATAGAAAACTGCAGAAAATACGAAAGCGTATACAAAACTGGATGCCAGTCTGCAGCCCCGCCCACTTTGCAGCTAGTACCGCCTAGTATTCAACTCCGGCAACGTTTACAAATTTAACGGTATTTATTTTCGGCATTTTTTCACGCTAGCGCGAGCTTAAGCGAGACACGGACAGAGCGAGGGGAGACAGAGACAGAGCGAGAGCGAGAGAAAGAGATAGAGAGAGAGAGAGTCGAATGATAAGCGACATCCGGGAGGCGAACTGAAGCGCCTGTTTACCTGTGGGCGCGACGCAGCGTCGCCCCAGCAATTCCCTTTCGCTGCTTACCCCAGCCTGCCTCTCGTCTGGCAGGCAGCAGTAGCTAAGGGGGGGGTCTGTGCATTTTTTGTGCTATTGTTACAGTTGTGCCTGCTGCTGCTGCTGCGTTGTTCTTGTTGTTGCGCAACTTAATGGCCATTGTTGTTGTTGTTGCTGTAGCTGCTGCTGCGGGTCGCAACAATGGTAGACAAAAGGCGCCAACACTTTTGCATCACTTCGATTGTAATTTCATGCCCGAATTATCCTTGGGGAGACATTTACCCTAAACGAAGCACGGAGCGAGCACACGGACACACACACACACACATACACACAGACACGCACACACACACACAGCGCGCCAAACACGTTTATAAATTTCAATCGCAAAGCGGCGAAAAGGAAAAGTCAAAGGCAGAAGCTCGCACACACACACACAAATACACACACCGACAGGCAGAAGCACACACACACACAGCCAGGCACACACACACACACACACACCTTTATTATTATTTTTACACTTAACTTCCGGTTTACGCCTATTATGCCCCTCGTCTTTGCTGCCGCCCCGCAACTGCCTGCCAGCCTGCACCCGGCTGCTGCCCCCTTGCCCCTTGCGGCACCCACTCGCGCAGCCAGGCGACACCTCTGTGCGCCGGCATCAAATTACAAAATATAAAGCCGTTGTCCTACGCTTACGCCACTTCCTGCGCCTGCCACGCCCCTGCCCCAGCCTCAGCCCCAGCCTGCGCCTGGCTGCCTCTTCCGGGCTGCACTCCTTCGCCTCGGCTGTCAGTCTCTGCGCCTCGTTCGCCAGATGAAGTTATTGTCCTCGGCATGTTTTGTTCTTGTTGTTGTTCTTGTTGTTGTTGTTGTTGCTGCTGTTGTTGTTGGGCGCGTGTTTTCACGTGTTCGTTCCGCATAGTTCCGTTTGATATGCCACAAAGGTGTCACAGTCAACGGCATTGTCCACATGGCTGCCACAACCTCAGCCCGCTGTGCGTGTGTGTGGTTGTAGGTGTGTGTGTGTGTGCTGCACGAGGCGTGCTTCCTCTTTTCACGCCAAAAACTTTGGCATGCCGCTCGAACGCATCGTTTGACACTGAAATATCTACCGTTCATCCTTTACTTATTTGTCTTTATTTAGAACTCACACACACACACACACACTCAAACACACACACACTACACACGTGTGCTTGGGGCAACAGATTTCGATTTTGGAACTTCAATAAAGTCCAGGTAACACTTTCTATTAGCCAGAAGTTTCTAGCCAGCGCCAAAGTTAATGTTGTTTGCTCAGCTCGATATATTTATGTATATATATATATATATATATATGTCTCTATTTGGCTTGGCACCAACTTGGAATACAATTTGAAATTGAAGTTGGTTCCGCAATGTTTTACTACAATTTTTAGAATTTTTATTTCTTTTTCTTTTTGGCTGTATGCATTTATTTTGATAGGTTCGGATTTTTATTCCTTTTTCTTTTTGGCTGTATTTATATTGATGAGTTGTCAAAGTTACTGCTTCTAATTGAAACTATGTTTTTGCTTGTGCAAAAAGATATTTTATAAATTAATTTTTCTGCATAGTTTTTTTTTTTTTTTTTAAATGCAAAACAGTTTTTATTTATTACTAGCAAACCCGGCGAACTCCGTTTCGCCACCAGATGGCTATATTTCTTCCAGTCGTTCTCCCAGTCGTTCTCCCAGTCCCTCTTCTAGTCCCTTTCCCAGTCCCTCTCCCAGTCCCTCTCCCAATTCTTTTCCCAGTTGCTCTCCCAGTTGCTCTCCCAGTCCCTCTCCCAGTCCCTCTCCCAGTCCCTCTCCCAGTCCCTCTCCCAGTCCCTCTCCCAGTCCCTCTCCCAGTCCCTCTCCCAGTCCCTCTCCCAGTCCCTCTCCCAGTCCCACTCCCAGTCCCTCTCCCAGTCCCTCTCCCAGTCCCTCTCCCAGTCCCTCTCCCAGTCCCTCTCCCAGTCCCTCTCCCAGTCCCTCTCCCAGTCCCTCTCCCAGTCCCTCTCCCAGTCCCTCTCCCAGTCCCTCTCACAGTCCCTCTCACAGTCCCTCTCACAGTTCCTCTCACAGTCCCTCTCACAGTCCCTCTCACAGTCCCTCTCACAGTCCCTCTCACAGTTCCTCTCACAGTCCCTCTCCCAGTTCCTCTCACAGTCCCTCTCACAGTCCCTCTCACAGTCCCTCTCCCAGTCCCTCTCCCAGTCCCTCTCCCAGTCCCTCTCCCAGTCCCTCTCACAGTCCCTCTCCCAGTCCCTCTCCCAGTCGCTTTGCCAGTCGCTTTGCCAGTCGCTTTGCCAGTCGCTTTGCCAGTCCCTCTCCCAGTCCCTCTCCCAGTCCCTCTCACAGTCCCTCTCCCAGTCCCTCTCCCAGTCCCACTCCCAGTCCCTCTCCCAGTCCCTCTCCCAGTCCCTCTCCCAGTCCCTCTCCCAGTCCCTCTCCCAGTCCCTCTCCCAGTCCCTCTCCCAGTCCCTCTCACAGTCCCTCTCACAGTCCCTCTCACAGTTCCTCTCACAGTCCCTCTCACAGTCCCTCTCACAGTCCCTCTCACAGTCCCTCTCACAGTCCCTCTCACAGTTCCTCTCACAGTCCCTCTCACAGTTCCTCTCACAGTCCCTCTCACAGTCCCTCTCACAGTCCCTCTCACAGTCCCTCTCCCAGTCCCTCTCCCAGTCCCTCTCCCAGTCCCTCTCACAGTCCCTCTCCCAGTCCCTCTCCCAGTCGCTTTGCCAGTCGCTTTGCCAGTCGCTTTGCCAGTCGCTTTGCCAGTCCCTCTCCCAATCCTTCTCCCAGTCCCTCTTCCAATCCCTCTTCCAATCCTTCTCCCTCTCACAGTCCCTCTCCCAGTCCCTCTCCCAGTCGCTTTGCCAGTCGCTTTGCCAGTCGCTTTGCCAGTCGCTTTGCCAGTCCCTCTCCCAGTCCCTCTCCCAGTTCCTCTCACAGTCCCTCTCACAGTCCCTCTCACAGTCCCTCTCACAGTCCCTCTCCCAGTCCCTCTCCCAGTCCCTCTCCCAGTCCCTCTCACAGTCCCTCTCCCAGTCCCTCTCCCAGTCGCTTTGCCAGTCGCTTTGCCAGTCGCTTTGCCAGTCGCTTTGCCAGTCCCTCTCCCAATCCTTCTCCCAGTCCCTCTTCCAATCCCTCTTCCAATCCTTCTCCCTCTCACAGTCCCTCTCCCAGTCCCTCTCCCAGTCGCTTTGCCAGTCGCTTTGCCAGTCGCTTTGCCAGTCGCTTTGCCAGTCCCTCTCCCAATCCTTCTCCCAGTCCCTCTTCCAATCCCTCTTCCAATCCTTCTCCCTCTCACAGTCCCTCTCCCAGTCCCTCTCCCAGTCGCTTTGCCAGTCGCTTTGCCAGTCGCTTTGCCAGTCGCTTTGCCAGTCCCTCTCCCAGTCCCTCTCCCAGTCCCTCTCCCAGTCCCTCTCCCAGTCCCTCTCCCAGTCCCTCTCCCAGTCCCTCTCCCAGTCCCTCTCCCAGTCCCTCTCCCAGTCCCTCTCCCAGTCCCTCTCCCAGTCCCTCTCCCAGTCCCTCTCCCAGTCCCTCTCCCAGTCCCTCTCACAGTCCCTCTCACAGTCCCTCTCACAGTTCCTCTCACAGTCCCTCTCACAGTCCCTCTCACAGTCCCTCTCACAGTCCCTCTCACAGTTCCTCTCACAGTCCCTCTCACAGTTCCTCTCACAGTCCCTCTCACAGTCCCTCTCACAGTCCCTCTCCCAGTCCCTCTCCCAGTCCCTCTCACAGTCCCTCTCCCAGTCCCTCTCCCAGTCCCACTCCCAGTCCCTCTCCCAGTCCCTCTCCCAGTCCCTCTCCCAGTCCCTCTCCCAGTCCCTCTCCCAGTCCCTCTCCCAGTCCCTCTCCCAGTCCCTCTCACAGTCCCTCTCACAGTCCCTCTCACAGTTCCTCTCACAGTCCCTCTCACAGTCCCTCTCACAGTCCCTCTCACAGTCCCTCTCACAGTCCCTCTCACAGTTCCTCTCACAGTCCCTCTCACAGTTCCTCTCACAGTCCCTCTCACAGTCCCTCTCACAGTCCCTCTCACAGTCCCTCTCCCAGTCCCTCTCCCAGTCCCTCTCCCAGTCCCTCTCACAGTCCCTCTCCCAGTCCCTCTCCCAGTCGCTTTGCCAGTCGCTTTGCCAGTCGCTTTGCCAGTCGCTTTGCCAGTCCCTCTCCCAATCCTTCTCCCAGTCCCTCTTCCAATCCCTCTTCCAATCCTTCTCCCTCTCACAGTCCCTCTCCCAGTCCCTCTCCCAGTCGCTTTGCCAGTCGCTTTGCCAGTCGCTTTGCCAGTCGCTTTGCCAGTCCCTCTCCCAGTCCCTCTCCCAGTCCCTCTCACAGTCCCTCTCCCAGTCCCTCTCCCAGTCCCACTCCCAGTCCCTCTCCCAGTCCCTCTCCCAGTCCCTCTCCCAGTCCCTCTCCCAGTCCCTCTCCCAGTCCCTCTCCCAGTCCCTCTCCCAGTCCCTCTCACAGTCCCTCTCACAGTCCCTCTCACAGTCCCTCTCACAGTCCCTCTCACAGTTCCTCTCACAGTCCCTCTCACAGTTCCTCTCACAGTCCCTCTCACAGTCCCTCTCACAGTCCCTCTCCCAGTCCCTCTCCCAGTCCCTCTCCCAGTCCCTCTCCCAGTCCCTCTCACAGTCCCTCTCCCAGTCCCTCTCCCAGTCGCTTTGCCAGTCGCTTTGCCAGTCGCTTTGCCAGTCGCTTTGCCAGTCCCTCTCCCAGTCCCTCTCCCAGTCCCTCTCACAGTCCCTCTCCCAGTCCCTCTCCCAGTCCCACTCCCAGTCCCTCTCCCAGTCCCTCTCCCAGTCCCTCTCCCAGTCCCTCTCCCAGTCCCTCTCCCAGTCCCTCTCCCAGTCCCTCTCCCAGTCCCTCTCACAGTCCCTCTCACAGTCCCTCTCACAGTTCCTCTCACAGTCCCTCTCACAGTCCCTCTCACAGTCCCTCTCACAGTCCCTCTCACAGTCCCTCTCACAGTTCCTCTCACAGTCCCTCTCACAGTTCCTCTCACAGTCCCTCTCACAGTCCCTCTCACAGTCCCTCTCACAGTCCCTCTCCCAGTCCCTCTCCCAGTCCCTCTCCCAGTCCCTCTCACAGTCCCTCTCCCAGTCCCTCTCCCAGTCGCTTTGCCAGTCGCTTTGCCAGTCGCTTTGCCAGTCGCTTTGCCAGTCCCTCTCCCAATCCTTCTCCCAGTCCCTCTTCCAATCCCTCTTCCAATCCTTCTCCCTCTCCCAGTCCCTCTCCCAGTCCCTCTCCCAGTCCCTCTCCGAATTATTAGCTGAATGTCGCGCTCGCGCTTCACGCGTTTGTGATATCCGAATTCTTTCTCGTTCATTTTCCTCGTCATGCTCTTGCGAAGTTCGATTAAATCTGTAATTAGCTTGGTTTGTAGCATTTCTGGTTCTTCTTCCTAAATTACATCGTCTTATAGGTGACATGTGTACTGAGTTTGCTTTTGTCATAAAAAGTTGATAACATCGAAACTATTACAAAAGAAACGCGCTGGTTAGTGGCCGAGGGATTTTAAAATAAATAAAAGTACCTTGCTGCTAGGTGAGCAAAAGTAGACTATTTATGTATTTCAAATATGTGTCTGCCATTGACGAACACGTCAAAGTAAAACAAATCTATATACATTATTTGAAATACATAAATAGTCTACTTTTGTTCACCGACCAGCTAGGTAGTTTTATTTATTTTAAATTTTTTTTTTTTTTTTTTATTTAGTTTCGATGTTATCTACTTTATGATTTCAAGTCATATCTAAATTTAAAAAAAAAAGTCAGCCACCAAACAAAAGTAGACTATTAATGTATTTCAAATAATGTGTATAGGTGTGTTTTACTTTGACGTGTTCGTCGAAGGTTCCTTGAAGTGGCCGGGAAAATTTTTATGGGAAAAAGAAAATCGCCATTATTTAGGGTTTATCCAGCAATAATTCTTATTTAAAACCATAAAAAAACCATCCATGACAAAAGCAAACTCAGTTGTTTTGGTGGCAAACAATTTTTTTTTTTTTTAATTTTGATATGACTTGAAGTCATGAAAAATAGATGTCAACATCGAAACTAATACAAAAGACATTTTTTTTTTTTAATTTTGATTATCAACATCGAAACTAATACAAAAGCCTTTTTTTTTTATTTTGATATGACTTGAAGTCATAAAAAGTAGATAACAACATCGAATCTAATGCAAAAGAAACGCGCAGGTTAGTGGTCGAGGGATTTTAAATTTTTATTTTTAATTTTTAAAATAAATAAAACTACCTTGCTGCTAGGTGAGCAAAAGTAGACTGTTTATGTATTACAAATAATGTGTTTAGGTGTGTTTTACTTTGACGTGTTCTTGAAAGGTTACTTGAAGTGGCCCGGAAAATTTGTATGGGAAAAAGAAAATGGTCATTTTAACGGTTTTCCCAGCAATAATTCTAATTTTTCTTGCCGTTTCCACAAACCTTGAACTTCAACGAACAATTTAAAAAAAAATTTGGCCAAATTGGTTCAGGCGTTGTTGAGTTATGCGCTTACCAACACATTTTGCGATTCATTTTTATATTATAGATGGCTATATGCATTTATAAAGACGAGTTGTCAAAGTTGCATCTAATTGAAACTTTGATAATATTTTAGAACTGTGTTTATAAAGTGAGACAAAAAAATATTTTTATACATTTATTTTTCATGATATTTGTTTTATGAAATTTTTCATTTTTAAACAATTTTCAAAGGGCTTTCTATTTTTTTTTTATTATATGCATTTATATTGATGAGTTGTCAAAGTTATTGCATCTAATTAAAACTATGAAACATTTCAGAACTAAAGCGAGAAAAATATGTTTTTATAAATTAAGTTTTCTTGATATTTCTTTATGAAATTTTGCTAATATTTTTAAATAATTTTTCTATTTATTTTTACTTTGTGCATTTATAATGGCTGGTTATCAACGTCGGCTTAAAAATGAAACTGGAACTAAGGAATTTGTTGCTTGTGTCTTACAATTTTTTTTTTAAATCGTAAAATTCATATTTTTGTAGCTTGAATTATTTTCGATATTATTTTTTTTAACATTTTGCTACTTTTTCTGCAATTTATATGTGTATTTTTATTTACTTATCTATATTTTATATTTTATTTTTGCTAGTTTTGACGAGTTAACAAAGTTTCGGTACTAACTTGAAACTACAATAATTGCTCAAGTTAAATATTTGAAAAATTTAAAAAAAATCAAGAAAACAAATATTTTTATGTTTGAATTATTTTCTTTAAAAATTGCTTAATAAATTTTACTGCAAATTTCGTGCTTTTATCTGCTTAGGTGGAAATATATAAAAAATAAATACACATTAGTTTGAAAAACTTTTTTCAAACAAATTTTATATAATACCATTGTTACAAAGTTGATATTTTAGCTTGAAATACTTGCGTTTCATAAAAGTTCATAGTTTCAAAAATACTTTAAAATCACCATATGCCTTTAGACTTAAAGAAATTCTTGAAATTCACTTTTAGCTTTTACTTCAAACAAATTTGATATTGGAATTGAATTTTAAGATTCGCTGATACTCAAATCTTACGTTCTACTGAACAGTTTAATGTCGCCCTTAGCTTGAAGCGGAAGTTAAAAGTACGGGGGCAGGGAGTGAAGGAAATGGGTAAGTGGAAATTGTTGCCCCCAGCCACACACACTCGCACACACACACACATGGAGTGAAAGCTTTGATTGATGCGCTGTAACTTCTCATGAAATTGCACAGCAAAATGAAAAGAGGGAGGCGTACAGAGTGGCAAAAGGAGAGCAGGTAGCGGAAAAAGCAGAAAGATAGGAGCGGCAATAGAAGGGGGAGTGGCAAGGCGGGTAGACAGATCAAGTGGAGCGGGGGCCCGGATGTAGCAGCTACTTGCAAAACCAAAACAAAGCCAAAAGACAAAGCCGCTGTTAAAACGGAAGCACATATACGCACCGGCACACACACGCGCGCATATGCCACCTATCACAAACACACATACACACACACACATACTCGCACGCAGGCAGTTTATTTGCGCCGGCTCGACAGCTTTAAAATAGGAAATTAAAATTCCAATAATAGCATTACCTCCCCCTACCCTCCTTCCCCTTGCCGCAGGTGTGTGTGTCGTACGCTCGCACACACTCTCTCTCTGTATGTGTGTGTGTGTGTGTGCAGCCACTAAGTATGCTTTAACTTTTGCCGGTTGTCGGTCGAGCTGCGCTTCTATCTCCGTCGCCGCGCGCGATAAAAATAAATTAAGCCACAAATTGCAATTTAATTTAAGGTTTACTTTTGCCACGCCCCCGCCTGCTCGCAGCATGCCCTCGGCCGGCTGCCTCCCTTTTTGGGTCATATTAAAATATCTTGCCACATATTTCGGTTGTACTAGGTGTCGGCAAGAGCAAAGCCATCGCCAAAGTCAAAGGCGAAGGTGTCTCTGCCCAGCCACGCCCCCAGCTTCCCCTGCGCTGTTTGTTGCATACTTCTGAGCAAACTTGTGGCGGGTGTGTGCGTGTGGTTGTGCGTGAGTTTGTGTTGAAAATTTATGGCATTGCAATTGCAAATATAATTAAAATTTTCAGCTCCAGCTCGAGTCCCAGCGCGAGCTTTTATTTAATTTCGCGTTTCACGTTTGCTTTTCGCGTTTTTCTTTTCCCGCTCTCTTCATCTTCCTTCTCATAGCTTCATGAATTTTTTCGAGCACATATTTGACATTTATTATATGTTTTTAGCCGTCAGTTGTCGTCAAAATTTAATTGAAATTATTTGCCAGAAATTAGTAGAGTATGCGTAAGTAGAAATTCGAAGTCTCTATTTTTTTGTTAATATACATTTTTTAGATTTTTATTTGAGCCATTTTTAAGGGTATAAGCCCACTAGAGCACTATTTACTTTTTGGGTTTTTATTGATTTATTTATTTAGAGCTTGCAAAGTAATAACTAAAATTTTAGGTGTATATTCTGCTAGTGTAAAAGTGTATGGGCAACAAAAGGGAGTAAAAAATAAAATTACAGGCTGTATTTATTCTATTTTGTTGCTTTAGTTAGTAGAAAGTGGCTTACTATGGGTATATACGATTTGTGTAAATATGTATGAGCACAAGAAGGTAGAAGTGGCAGTTATATGCTGTCATGTTGCCATATACGTATAGAGTATGTATTATTGTTACTGTTTTTTAAACTATCTGCAGGCTATCCAACAATCGTTTCGAACATTTAATTTTTAACTTAAGAAAAAATAATATATATTGACTGCTATTCTGATTTAGTCACACAAAAATGTGATTCAATTATGCTTATGAGATTCGTTAATAATTATTAATTTGTATACGAAAAACAATTAAAAAAACCTTTAGTAAATTAATTTTTGTATGATCGATATATTGAGTATTTCTTAATGTATTACACGGTATTTTGTCGTTTAGAAGTTTAAAGGTAATAAAAGGAAAATCAAGAAGAGCAAAGATAAAGCTTAAGTTTATTTTAAATCCGTATTCCATTTATTAAGCTTACAAAACTGTACCAAGTATTTCGATTTTATACTCTATAAAACTAATTTGCTTTCTAGTACAGGCATTTTCATTTCCCAAGCGAGACAATAAATTCTGCAAACTTGTTAAATTCTATAAATCTTCGGAGTTGGTCGAAAAACTGTAACCAAACTTGGTATGCACAATTTTGTATACTTAAGATACTTAAAACCACTTTGAGACTATGGAAATTTAATATAAATTTGGAAAAATTTAAAAATCAAGTGAGCTGTGCTCTGCGAGGGAATGCGCATACGCTAGTCGAGAAGCCTGGGCAGAGGAACGTTTAAATCTGCAGCTTAATGGAATACCGCGAAATTTTGCACTCTGCTCGTGTTTTTAATTGACAGCTGCAGCTTGCAATGGACGTGCAGAGCCAGGGAAGCAGCCTGGTGGGGCGGAGGAGCAGTGACAGGGAGAAGCAGATAGGAGACGTTCATTCAATATGTGGATAATGTAAGCGAATCCGAAGATAATGTACACAATTTCAACGTTAAACAAACTTATTTCCGTTGCCTTGTGCGATTCCTTTGCCATTGATATCCGACTTGTTGTCGTATCGTTGTTGTTGTTGTTGTTATTGTTGCTGTTGTTGTAGCTTTTGTTGTAGTAGTCGGAGCTGCAACTTGGCAATTTTATGCTTCAATTTCCGCTTCCTGTAAAGCGAGCAGCACTCCTGCTGGAGTTCAGGGCTGCCATCACGCGTCGCGTCATTGCCAATTGACTTGCCCCGCGAGCAGCTGAGGGGGGGGGGGGCAAGTACTAGAATGGTTGCTGGCTGAAAGAGGGGGGAGGAGTAGGAGGGGGGGGGCTTGGTGGCTGCAAAAGCCCGAGCAATAGAACTGGCAATACGCTCTGCGTATTACATATTTTCTTTCGTTGCTGCTTGCCTTTTTTTATTGCCCGTTCGAGGCGGCTGGGGTTGCACCTGTAAGTGTGCTGGTGTGTGTGTGTATGTCTGCTCGTGTGTGTGTGTGTGTGTGGCGCATTCAACCGCACCATAAAACCGAACGACCCGCACTCGCTCCCCGTGAGTTTTGTTTAGTTTTTACAACTGACATCGCCGTCGTCTTTAGTGACATTTGACATTTGATATGCCTTAATCAACTATAAAAGCATATCCTACTAGACACAAAGACACAGCAGAGGCGTAGCCAAAGTGCTGTGGGGAGCTGCAGCCAGCAAGGGGGTGGAGCACGCAATTTGAACAACCACACATAAAATTCCATCGCTTGCAACATGCAGCAACATGTGGCCATCAAATTGACGGCAAAGAGCAGAACAAAAAACAAAAAAAAAAAAAGAAAGAAAGGAAAATAAAAGTAAAAGAAAAAGAAAATGGGGAAAAACAAAATAGCAACAAAAATACCAGCTAAATAAATAATACCCACTATTCGCAGAGCCTGAGCTGAGCAACATATCGTGCAGCAGCAGCGTATGCGATGCGAATGATTCGATTTTTGGCTCGGCAATTCGCTAACTCAATCAGTCGCCCATGTCCAGCAGTTTCGGGAAGGCAAGGGGAAGGGGGGGGGGTGGTAGATTCGGCAGTGCAGGCTTCACAGTGGGGTCCTGCACGCTGAGCGGCAATCATCATTCCAACGACATGTTTTTCATTTAGTTTGAATGGAATTTTCTTTCTTTTTTTTGGTCTCAGCTTCGCAGTCAACATTTTGTAGTTAGGGTTGCCATTCTCTTCCTCTCACTCTTTGTCTCAGCTGAATACTATTCCTGAAGTCTAGCAGCTTTCAATTATTAAATTCCATTATTTGTCGGTATTTACCAAGAACTCCAGCTTAATGCGGGCAAGAGTTGAAAACTAAAAATTTGTGTAGAGCTCGAAGGCGATTTAAGGGTTGCCAAATTTTGTGCTGAAACGTGAAATTTGATTATGAATTTATGCAAAACACAAATAAGGAATATTAGTTGAGATAGTTTAGAAAATAAAAAAATTATGATAAGCAGATGATCGAAATTAGAAAAAACTTACATAAAAAGTATGTGAACGTTTAAGAAATTTTGTTTTTCAATTTTAGTAATTTTACAAAATAAATTATATGATACATTTTATTTTAAGTTTTAGTAAATTTAGAAAATAAATTAAATTAATATATTTCCTAATATTTTTGTATTCTAGCATATGTATAAGCTATACAGAAAAATTAAAAAAACTAGAACTATTTTTTACTAAGGGTATTCAAGCTATTGGAAAACCTATCGAATTGAGTTCTATTTCGAATCCAAAAAAAAGTTTTATGTTATTTTTATGAAACTTTTTTAAGACTGCATTGCAATTAATATTATTACAAAACTGTTATACTTGCCAAGAATTTCGATCTTATATATATATTGTAAGCTATATATATATATATATTCTGTATATATATATTGTAAGCTATACTATTCTATCGCTTATCGACTTATCGCTTTTCAGAGCAAGCATAAAGCATGACTATCGAAATGCAGCTTAAACTAAACTCATGCTCATACTATCATACTATCATACTACTAATGTTTCTAGCCAATTACCCAGCTGTAGTCCTCGGCTGGCGCATCATCGAGGCAGTTGGAGGCAACCCAGGGCAGGGTGCAGGGGTTGCTGCAGCTGCCTGGCGAGCTGGCCGCGAGTAAATCAAGCGCTTTATTTGCATTTATCAACTGGCCAAACTGTGGCATGGGCGTGGAGTCCGAGAGGGGCGCCAGGCTGACAGAGTGACAGCGGCGTGGAGCAGGGGGCAGAAGGGGCACTGCGCCTGGTGGTGACTTTTACAAACGATAATTAATGAAATCTGACAGTGTGTACGCACAGTCTGCCGCGTCTGCTCGATGCGTGCATATATGTATGTATGTATGTATGTACTCGTTGTCTAATGGATGGTTTGAGCAGCGAGGGGGAGGGGGTGGAGAGTGAGGTCTGCTAAGGAGCTGAAGCGGGGGCGGGGCATATTTGCTGCCCCGCCGTATCGATGAGTGACGGCGGCGGCTCTGTGTGTGTGTGTGTGTGTGTGTGTGGCGCTCTGAATGCTCTTAATGAGAAATCGTTTTAATTGAGTTTGCATGTTTATGGCTGCCTTTCAATGTTGCACTTTTTTGCCCCGCCCCCCTGCCCCATCCCCTCACTCTACGTATAGCCTGTCGCTCCATTACCTCCCTGCTACAGCCAGTGGAGCAGCTCCAAGCCCACACCACGCTTCATATGCGCAATTACTTTGAAAGCCCCCAATTGCTTTAACTTCAAGCTGTAAGCATGGACGTTTGCTGGCTGTATGGGTATGTGTGCGTGTGTGTGCGTGTGTGGTGCGATTCCAACCACATATTGTCATGTACAATGGCATCATTTGTGGGCTGGGCGCTGCTTGGCAGCCACAACCACTTTTGACAAGGACAACATCAAATGTAACCGCATGCTGCCGCCTGATGAGGGTCAATTGTCCATTAGTGTGTGTGTGCTGTGTGTGTGCTGTGTGTGTGCTGCGTATGTCTGGGTGTCTGCTGGGGCTTCTTGAAGCCGCATGTGGCGCAACTTTTGGCATTACAGCGCATTCCATCGCCCAGTTGCCAGTTGGTTGGCCATTAAGCCCCGCCCGATGCAGCAGCTGGCGCATAATTATTTCTTGATTATGTAAATTTGCAGCGTGCGTCCGAAAACTCTATTAATAGTTGCCCCTGACTGGACTGGAAGCTCCTTGTTGGTCTATACCCTGTAGCCACTGGAGATGGGGTAAACTGACGAGAGGCCCGTTATGGTCATCACATTTATTGGGTTCACAGTTTGTCTGTAACTGCTCTGACTTCTTATCTGGCTTCTATGTCTGTCTGTCTTTGTCTGCCTGTTTATGTCTTTATGTAAATGTCTGTCTGCCTATGTCTGTCTGTTTGTCTCTCTGACTATATTTGTCTGTCTGCTTATATTTGCCAGTATTTTTTTCGTCTGTGTCTGCCTGTCTATGTCTGTCTGTCTATATCTGTCTGTCTATGTATGTCTGTCTATGTCTGCCTGTCTATGTCTGTCTGTTTATGTCTGCCTGTCTATGTCAGTCTGTCTGTTTATCTGTCTGCCTATGTCTGTCTGTCTGTTAATCTGTCTGCCGATATTTATCTGTCTGTTTGTCCATCTTTCTATGTCTGTCTGTCCATGCCTGTCTATGATTTCTGTTTATATCTGTCTGTATATGTCTGCCTATCTCTGTTTGTCCATCTATGTCTGTCTGTCTACATTTGTCTGTCTATGTCTTTCTGTCCATGTCTGCCTGTGTCTGTCTGTCTTTGACTGTCTGTCTATATCTGTCTGTTTATGTCTGTCTGTCTGTCTGTGTAGCTGTCTTTCGCCTAGTTGTATGACTTCCTGTCTGTCTGTATACTATTATCTGGCCGTGTCTGTCAGTCTTTGTCTGTCAGCCTGCCTGCCCATCTGTCTGTCTATATATCTCTCCGTCCGCCACTTTTTTTGCTCTCTGTCCGTCTTTTTGCCTGTCCTTTTATCTTGCTCTCTGACTTTCTCTCTGTATACCTTTTTCTGTGTCAATTTATCTGTTGATATTGATGCTTATCAGGCTGTCTGTCTATCTGTCTGTCCGCCGATCTTTATGTTCACCGTCTGCACATTTATATATTTATATCTCTGTCTGTCTTTCGTCTCAGTTTGTTGCTCTGTCTGCCGCTATGTTTATCTCTCTGTCTTCCTCTCTATTTTTTCCACTCGCTCTCTCTCTTTGTCTGACTCTCTCCGTTTGTCTGTCGGTTTGTCTCTTCTGTCAGCTTTACTGTTCGCCTGATTTTCAATCTGACTGTCTGTCCGCACGGTTCGAGGACTACCTTAAGCTTTCTACAGGGTATCAAGTAGTGGATTTCCTTCTGACTTTCTTCCCGCTTACTTCTTTTATTTCCACTTATTTATTTATTATTATGCATAAGTATATGGACTTGCAGCGCAGACTTTTGGTGTCAGCAAAAGTTCAACCCATCCGTCCGGCTCTCTGTCTCTCTCTCTCTCTTCTCTTTTTCCACCTTATGGGGATTATAGAGTGGCCAAAGAGGGATCGCGGATGGAGCAAAGCGTGGGCAAAGGGAGACCGCCGTTGCAAGGAGTTTCATGCCACACTGTGCCATCCTGTTTGCTGTTTGTGCAACAAAGCAAATTGCTGTAATCCATTTTGCAAGGCGCATCAGCTGCTGCTTGCTGCATGCCCCACGCTGCCGTTGCATGCCTCACGCCGCCAAGTTGCAGCTTTCGCTTTGCGCTGTTTGTTACCAAATGAAATGGATTTTTATTAGATTTTGCTTGTAAAGAAGATTTAAATTTATTTCATGTTTTGTTCGTCTCTTTGTTGCACATTTATTTTTAAGTTCTCTCGCTCTCGTTCTCTCCTTCGCCCACTCTCGTTCCTTCTGTCTCTCTTTATTTTTTTCCACCGTTTTTCGCCCTTCTTTTACTTATTTATATTTTATTCTTATTTTCTCGTTTTTCGCTTTCGACCGCTTTGTGTTCAAGATTAATGAGTGAACAGACTGCAGGAGACCCCCTTTCCCTGCCCCCCAAAAAAGCATGAAAGGAACTTGTGTAACGGTCTCTGGCCCCTTGGGGGCTTTCAGCGCTTCTGTCTCCGCACAGACAACGTGCAATTGGGGATAAACTTTTATTTACCAAAAATAAATTAAACTCTTTTTGCACTAAATTTGCGCAAATCTGCAACTTTCCCTCGTTTCTGCCACTAACGGCATTTTTATGGCATCGGTATTTGTGCCATAGATATATATGGCCATTCGATCCGGTACATTTTTTATTCAAGCAGCAAAGCATAATAACTCTATTATCGCATGGGGCAGCTGTAAGTTATAGTTGCTTCCAGTTCGATCGCCATAAAGTGAAATTATAACATATTATTAAATTAATTATTTGAGCATCATTCAATATTTATAGTATTATTAGTTAATTAATTTAATTTCGATCTTGTAACTTTTTCTGCTACAAGCTGAATTTCCATAGGAATATCTATTACATTATCTGTTGCTTATGGTAAATAGATAAGATATTGATTCCGTTGAACTAATTCCGTTGAACTAATATGCCTAAGCGTAGAGATAAGTAAGCTACACTCAATTTTATTATTATATGTTATCTGAGAGCTGAGTTCATATAGTATTGCTAACATTCCTATCTTCAGAAAATTCATGAAAAATTTATATGTGTGTAATGAAACTGTTTCCATTTATGTTTAAACGGAAATAATAGAAATAAAATTCACTACATCAATTTTTATGAATATATGTAGCACTGCTGAGAAAAGAGTTGCTATAAGTTGTTTTAGGTTTGGGTATAGCAAGGAAATTTGATATGCTTCTTGATGCTCACAGCAGCTTGAACAATATTTGTAAATAATAAAAAAAATATAGTAATTTTAGCTAGAATCTATAAAATATTTTTTTATTTTTTTGCATAATTCAGATTGTGCAAAATATTCTTAATTCTAAGAATCGCTTAGTTAAATTAAAATATATATTATTTCATTCTTCAATTACTTGCTTTTTTTAAGAGATGCCAATTTGGCCATTTCCGAGTTATCTTTCAATTTTCCCTTTTTGGCCTGTTGCCAGAAATTCAAACTGATTGTTGACCCGCTGCTGTCAGTCCAGTTGACACTGGGACAAGGACAAGCACCCAAACTTAAGGCTATTAGCGCCATTAAGGTAATAGAGAGCATCGCAGCATCTGGCAATGGCAATTACAACTTGTCGCCGGGTTAGGCTCTCACGTGTCAACAGATGCTTGCACCTTGTCGAGTGGCGGCAATAAAATGTGCAACTAATGCGATTACAAGTCGACTACCCGCAACCCACGGCCCCAGCTCTGCTCGCTCTCTGCCACGCTCTACCTCAGTGCACACAGTTTCCCCTCAAAAAGGACTTTAAAGCGCTCGCAGTACATGCGGTACGTGGCAAGTATCTGACTTCCTGTTCGACTCAACTTAACTGGAGTCTCGACGCTAAACAAAAATACATTTTAAATTATGATAAATTGACTCTCTCTACGTCTCGTGCAAGTAACTGCGCTTGTCACTCGAGCTGGATGCGTGTCTCGTGCTTTCCCGCGTGACACGCGAATACATATAGATTTTTGCTCTGCTGCCAGCTTATTTTTCCGACAGTTTCTTCGGCAATTATGTCCATCATCAGGATTAACACAAAAACATTGGAATTTGCTTATGATACTTTTAAAAATGTAGAACTTAAAGGGCATCGTAGTAGAGCTGAATACTCGTAACTTATCAATATATATATATATATCGAAACTATCGATTAATTATTCACTTGGTAAATTACTTACATAAGCTTATTATAATTACACAAAAAAAAATTGTATATTACATTTTGAGTTAGTTTGTCTTTCGATATACTTAGCTATCGATATAATTAGCGAAATGATCGATTAATAATTAGTTTAGTGAATTATTAAAACATGTTTAGTATAATTCCACTAACGAAAAAAATTTATTTTCATTCTAAGTTAATTTATCTATATTTTTGTCGATATAAATATCGAAATTATCGATAAATTATAGGTTTTAAACATTATAACATAGGCCTATCATAATTCATACCATACCAAAATTATAAATTATTAAAGTGTATATTTTGATCTTTACCTTTATATGGAAATATCGATAACATTAAATTAGAACAAAAAACAGCAATTTGTCTCTATTATGAACCACTGCCATTGCAGCGCTTCACTTTCCACTTTCGCTCACAGTCAACTTTATCCCTCTTTCTGTTCCCTCTCGTGTTGTACGCTGCAATCGATACAATTTTCTATCGATTGTTTGGCCACGTTTCACTGCTGGAATGCAGCACGTGCTCAACGCTGAGCGCTTAACTACTTGATGCTGCTGCTTAGAGTGCAACTTGAGAGTGGAGTAGTGGTGTTGGGGGAGAAGGGGATTGGACTGAAAGCGGAACCGGAAGGGGGAGCCCGGAGAGGGTTGTCATCTCATTATGCTGAGAGTCGGGCCGAGCGTGACAACGAGACAATGTCCGCCCATTCGCAGTTTCAGTTCAGTTCCTTGTTGCATTTGCAGAGCGAGACGCGTGCTAGTTGAATTTATTGTGCTCCACGCCGGGAAGGGGTGACGGCCAGGGGGAGTGGGCGTGAGATGGGGCAGAGCAGGGAAGAGGAGAGACGAGACGCGAGCGATGTAGACTCGTCCGGCAATTTGCAGTTTTACGCTTACTTAAATTGTGTCTAAAATGACAAGGGGCCAAGGCAGCAAAAAACGGGGTAGTTCGTGTTTTTAGCTCGCTTTGCTACCCTTTCCGCCTCCCCCTCTCTCTCGTATTCCCCTCCCCCGGCGACCGCCGAAAAGGGTTACTCGCGTGTCGGCGTAAAAATTTTATTGTTATGTGTTTCCCTTTCGTCTGTGGTCGGAGTTCCTCGACCGTCTGCAGTCTCCAGACTCCAGTCCCCCTCCAGTTTCCGTCTTGCCCCTGCCCCTGCCCCTGCCCCTGCCACTCGGCTGGCCACAATCGATATTAATATTGGGGCATACAAATTGAAAATTATGACGCACGCTGTCAGGATACCAGAGGAATTCATTTGTGTTTTATGGACAACACTGGATTACAGTTGTAATACACACTCGCACACACTCCGGCACAAAAGGGTTAAACGCACTCCAGAGGGCCATATCTCAGCGCTCGACGATTGAGAGCAGCTTGAAGTGAGGCCGGGCGAGCGACCAGAGAGATTAATTCAATTAAGACAACAAAAGCAGAGCGCTTAAAAAATACTGCAGGGGTATCTAGAGAGGGAGTAGGAAAAATCCATAACGAGCACCAAAAAACAAAGTGAAGTTATGCATGAGCAGAGATACGCAGCCGCAAAAAGGCTAAAAATTTAGAAAAATCAAGTAAATGTAGAAGAAAAAAATAAGAATGCTACTAGAGATTGCTTAACATTAGCTGGGAAATTTTAAAAAATTAAGCTATTGAAAAATTAAGAAAAGAATGAATAATCTATAGGCATGGGTAAGTACGAGGGTCGTTCAATAAGTCCTTAAAAAATCCGAGTGAAGGAATCGAAATCCTATTTTTTGGACGGGATAAAAATGTTGGAAAAACGATTGGCAAAGTGTGTATAGCTAAGTGAGGACTATGTTGCAAAATAAAAAAAATTTCTGCAAAAAACAGTGTTTTTATATTTATTATTATTATTTATTTTTTCTAAAGACATATTGAACGACCCACGTAGTAACTATAGATAAATTATAAACTAGAAGGGAATACGCTAAATATTCCAAACTGTAAAATGGCAGCTTTCTGCCATTTGATAAGTCAGAGCTTGAAACTGCACTATTTCCTAACACTAAACATTAGAGCCATAGAGATGGAAAAACTAAAATATATCGATAGAAGTAATCGGCAACCACATTAAAGCATGGAGCACCTTCACCTTCTCTTCTTACCAAATGCATAGCTCTCTTTTTGGCAGAAAGCTAGCAAAAAAGTAAAGAGCTTGACACTGCACTATTTCGTTACGTTAAGCGTTAGAGCCATAGAGATGGACAAACAAAAATATATCGACAAAAGTAATCGGCACTCACATTCGAGCATGGAGCAACTTCTCCACCTTCTTTGCTAGCATATGCATAGCTTTCCTTTTGTGCTTCGGCTCATTATATTAACTAACTTTCTATCTCACTCTCAGTCTCATTCTCTCTTTCTATCTCCATGTCTTTTTCCCTTTGAAATGCTTATGCAGTAAAGCGTTAATTGCAGCCACAAATTGCTCAATTAGCTCTTCCCCCTTTTGCCTGCTCTCATAGTGTGTTCTATGTGTCTCTCAACTTGCTCTCTACGTAATGCTCTTTTTTCTCTTTTTTTCTACTCCAAGTTGCTCAGGTCTTTGTCTGTTGCTCCCAGCTCCAGTGGTTGTTTATCAAGCAGTTCGGTTCAGCACATTTGCATTTTAAAATCGGTGAGGGAAAATTAAAGAATCGCATTAAAATATATATGGAAATGCAGGGGAATTCCCGACTTATCGGCCGGTCGCATCTTTTTATTTTTGCGTGAAAAAAAAAAAAAAAAAACAAACTAAATAAATGTTGATGCGTGTATCCGCATTCGCATGAGTTCTTTTCCGCCCAACTGCGATGCTTGGCGTGGGGTAAAAAAGCGCCCCACATGTGCCGGGCAGGGGCAGCGCCACCCTGTGTCGTTTTGTGTTATTCGAGCTCAAGTCTGCGGCCTGTTACGTAATGTGATAAGAATGCCAAGGCGCTGGGCGACGGCTGGGACGTAGAGTGGCGCGGCAAACCCCAAAGAAAACCCACCCAGAAGTCAACCCAATATCAACCCTCAGGCCCGTTCCCCTGGTACAAGCATGCATCGTGTTTGTTTTCCAAGCTCCCTTCTGCCGGAAAAGTCGGCTCTTTCGCTCTCTCTCTCACGCTCTCGCTGTCTCTTTTCTACTAGTTCTCAACTTACAGCCAGCTTTGGTCTGGTCCACTTGCTTTTACTTTCAGCATTTGCATAATATTATTTCTTATTTGTTTTTATTTGCCTTTTGAGCAAATATTGTCAATTCCAATTGAATTTTGACATTAGTCGGACCCGCACTCTCCCTCTCTCTCTCTCACACACATTTTAGCTTACTCTCTCTCTCTCTCTCTCCACGCTTGGCTCCAAGGGACTCTCTGCGATTTGTCATGGCGACTAAAGGAGCTGACAAATTGCCAAGATTTGCCCGGAAGTGCACGGATTTTGGCGCTTTTGTAAGGCTGTAAGGCTCTCCCTTTTTCCTTTCCCCCCTCTCTCGCTCTCTTCTGCTCGCCCTGCTCCCTCTGCCTTCTCCCTTTTTTATGGTTTACCTGCGCCTCGGGCCGTCGGCGTCGGACATCGAGCGGGCAGCGGCTAATTGTAAGCTCCTCTGCAGCAAGTTGTTGCTTTTGTGGCAACAACAATGGCCACGACAACAACAACAACAACCACAACAACAATTACTACAACAACGGGCACAACGACAAGGTGATTCGAAGCGTCGCCAAAGGAATTTCCTGTTGACATTTTTTAATTTTACACTTGACTGACTGACGCGCACTCGGACCGGGAGACAGGCAGACCGGGGGACCGGCCCCTGCCTCTGGCTCTGCTCCTCCCCCTGTCCTGGCCTGCCCGTCATACACCTGCCTGCTGCCTGACAGGGATTACAGCGGGTAATGTCCATATCGCTGTGCCGCTCGCTCTGTCTGCTCCCCGTGGATAAGCCAGATTCGAGACATATCAAAATGCAATGTAAACGAAAAGCAAAAGTTACACACGACGACGACCCACTGCGATCGTATGCAACTAATTTCGTTACACTGCGAGAAACTATTGCGGCAGTTGTGGTGAGCATGTGTGATTTCAGCTGCAATTCAAGCTTTAATAAGCTGAGCACCAAACGCATTAGAAAAAAAGAAATTAATAACGTCTACTAGTTTAATCGGCTGATTTACTCAGATTGTTCAGATTGTGTCTATATCTCTTTGGAATTGATGTTCCTATTTTAATATATGTTTTATATGTACATCAATTGTAATTAACTCAAACCTGCAGTAAAAGCGCAACCAAACTTAAAGTTGAATAAAGTCGGAATCGACGCGCTTGCTTATATTGTTCAGGAATATATATATTATACTCTTCTTTGATTATTTCTAATGAAACTGCAATTTGCAGCGCATGTCAGTATTATAGCTAGCTACTGGTTTACCAAAACACAATGTTGCCTTTAATTGTGCGTAATATTTGAGCTGAATATAAATAATATCGATTTTTGGTGGCTGTAAGCGTGACACACCAAGTTTGATATATACTTAATCTGCATATGCTACACATGAACCTTCATACCAAATTTGGTTTTTCTAACTCTTGTAATAGCTGAGATCTGTGCTTTCTTACAGATAAACGGACAGGCTGACGGGCATAAGCAAATCGACTTGACTATTTACAATATTTCCATTTCTTGCCATTTTCAATGGGTAAGTTTTCTGTTGATTCAACACGTTATGTAAGAGTAATTTTGGCTAAATTAATAAAAGCTCATTAATTTTTGTTTTTAGTTAAAAGCTTAGAAAATATAATAGAAACATTAAAACAAACTATATACTGGGCTTAAAGGATAGTAGTTTGAAATTTAACACATCGATTTAGCTGGAATTTATTTTAAGCTGCAATACATTGAAGGGAATACCAAAATGGTTTAACTACTTGGAGCTGGCTGCGTCTTCCTTCTGCTCGTGTAGAGTTGTAAACGACGAAGATGACATTGTGGCTGCTCCGGTTGTCGCAGTGCCCAAAGCAGAAGCCCAACAACAACAGCAGCAGCAACAACAACAACATCAAGAGGTCTATGCAAATTGACTAACAGATTTTGGCTTTGATTTAACAGCAAATAATGCGAAGTATCCATCGAGCAGCCTCTGACCCGCCTGCCCGTCGGAGAGCAACCGCTGCCAGCTGCAGCTGCCCATTGTATTTGCATAGCAGTCGCGGTGTGGCACGTGTCCTGCCCAGAACTCAACTCGACTCCCAATCCCTCAACTCGACTCGACTCAAATCCTACCCTCGAACCAGAGCCGCGACCTGCCCCCCACACGCGCTCCAAGCACAGGATGTTATGAAGACATTTGCATATTTGCTGTTTATGTTGAAAACAAGATTTCGTTATTAACATTATTTAATTTGTTTGCTCTGGCTCGATAACCCGTAGAGAGTCGAGGGAAAATCTGAGCGAAAGCAACTCCAGGGAAAGCGAAAGCCGGCTGCAGTGCTCTAGCGCTTCAGCGAAGCGTTAGCTCCACATTCTGTTGACCCAAGCGATTTTGCGTCGGCCAAAAGGGATACCGTTAATTGCAATTGTGAATGGAGCGTCCTGGCATCGGCATCAGCATCAGCATCATCATCTTTCACTCCAGCCTCAAGCACTCTCACTCGCGTTTTCCTTCCTTCTTGGCCTCTAGCGCTCGCTCTATCTTCTCTGCGTCTCTGTCTTGCACTACTCGAGACCCATAAATAATGCCAAGTACTTTTTCTGTCTGCCGGGCGAATTTGTGCTCCATTTAATTGCTGAACTGCCAGTAGTACCAGCTCTGGCTCCAGTTTTCACTGCAGTACCGGTTCCAGCATCAGCATCAGCTCCAGCTTCGGCTTCGCTCGGAATCTTTTGCACATTAACTTAAAGTGCAAATTTAGTTTTGCATAAATTATGCCCGGCGCCAATCCTTGAGCTGACCCTCTGAAAGCTGCGCTGAAGGCTGCTAGGATTTGCTTGCTCAACTTACACTGGACAACGGGGTTTTTGGGCTCTAGGCAGGCAGAGGCTGCTACAGATACTTAAATATAAATTATACTATTAAAGTTAGAATATTGTATTATTAGGTAATAGTATTAGGTAGCGGCAAAGTAAGCAATATGACAATAGTTAATTTGACCTTGTCCGCTCCTATCCGTTAGATAAGATTGACTATATTTTCGTTATCATTCTCTGGTCATTTTTTCGTTTTTTTCGTTTTGTGCCTTCCTTGCTGCATACAGAATAAGCAGAAATTTAATAAACATAACTAGTCAACAATTTATTTGTGTTCATTAATACATTATTATACTGGTATTATTTTACATTAATGTATGGTATCATGAAGTGGGGAAATTCAAATATACTTTAAAATATATATATTAATACAATATATAATTAAGTATATATATTTCTTATCTTAAATATACGTATATCAATAAAAAAGGTCCAGATCGGTACTTACAATTAGGTACTATAAAGTGTTTTTTGATTTTTGTAAAATTTGTCAGCATTTTTATGGAAGAAATTTATTCAAAAAACTTTAATGCTCAATTTTTTACATTGGTGTCTGAGCATAAGCAAGTAATTTTAATTTATAAACCTTTCTTTTTTTAAATATCAAGATTTTCGTTTTTGTTTTTTACAAAGTCCATATAATTATTTTATTTTATATGTTAATAATTTGTACGAATGAGCAGGTTTTATATACTTTGCATTTTACAAGTACAGCGAGTATTTTATCCACCTTTTTTTAGAAATTAATCTCAAGCCTTTTTACTCAATAAATAAATAAATTCAAGCCATGTCAAAAAAATTCTTTTTTTTTATTTTCAGACATTATCTTATATTATATGTAACCTTATAGGAATGATCAGAAACCTTGTCAATTTTATTTTAGAAATTTATCTGAAGCATTTCTAGTCAAAAGATCAGAACACGTTGAGTGTGGCGCTTTGTTGGCCAGTGTTATCGACAATCGACAGTCGCGCAACCCCTAGTCGTCTTTGTTGTCTCTTGCCACTTGCCGCTTGCCTCTTGCGCTGTCTGCCACACACTCTCTGTGCGGCACGTCTGTGCGCTGTCTCGACGCCTGTCGCTTCGCATTGCCTTTGAGTTGGGTCCATGCCCATGTCCATGTCCATGTCGGACTTTCGTTTGGGGCTTTTCATTTCGTTGGCTTTCGCATTCGCATTGGCAGCCGGAAGTCGCTTTGTGTGCGCAGCTAAATGCTGCTTCCGTTTCGTGGTATGCATGTGTGTGAGCGAGGGTGTGTGTGTGCGTGTGTGTGTGTGTGTCAAACTTTCACCTGCACGACTGTGATATATGCTTTGCTTTATTTGATTTGAATTGATTTCGTTGCCTGCGAGCTGGAAAATCTCTGTCAGATTTACTGCCTGCGCCTCTCAATCTGCCACTCCCCCCAATCTCCCCGAACGCTAATTGCCAACTTTGGCAGCAGTCATAAAAACAGATTTCGGAGGGAGAGGTAGTCATTTCTACTGGTCGCTCTCTTTTGGCCAGCTTGTTTCGCTTTCTGTTTGCTACTCGCTGTACTCCCGAGTTCTTTCAGTTCTCTGCTCGGGCGCAATAAAACTTCAAATTCTGGCCGAGAGCTTCAAATGCTCGTAATAGCCGCAAAGTATGCAATAACAAAAACATTGTTGGACATAAACTTGTGCACAAAGTAAACGCGCCTGGCAACCCTAGCGCAAATCCGAGCAAACAACTGCCCAACAATCTTGACCAGACAAAGTTTTTCATACCCTGTAGCCATAAAATTGCCTAAGAACCAGCGGACAGCAGCTGAAAGTTGTGCCAAGGCATGCAAGAGAGCATTGTGGGGATGTGGGGGGTATGGTAGGGTTTTGTCCTCACGGCCAAGTTGATTATGATTATATTGAAGGGTGGATCTAGACTGGTAATCGAGTGGGACAGCTGAAAATTGGCAGGCAAGGTTTGTTAAAGTAAAAACTTTTTTATTTTTCAGTTTCTCACTGTATTTCAAATATAAAAAAATTTTTAAATAATTTTCATAGGTTGAAAAACCTGAAAACATAATTAAGTCTAAGTTTTAGCTTGGTAAACTGAAAATTTGACAGTGAAAGCTCCTCAGCCAGCAGAGAAATTCTAGCACTCGCCTTCAGCTGCAGCTACAGAGTATGTACTAGTCTATCAGGCATACTGAACAGCTGCCTTTGTCGTTTTTTGTATTTTGACTGGTTCTTAACCTCAACCCAAGCCGCAACCTCATCAGCAGCCTTGCCTCCCCCCCCCCCCCTCTACTCTCTCTTTCTCTCTGGCAATTGAACAACGACTTCAACTCGGACGACAGTTTTCCGAGCGTTGCAAAAACTTGTAGCATACGTTGCGGCGCAGCCTCCAAAAAAGAAAGGGGAGTGGGCGCAGGAAGTTTGTGGACTGAGCAGGAAAAAAAAACAAAGGGAAGCGAAGAAGTCTCAGACGAAAGTAAAAACACCGCACTGACAGTCCACAGTCAAAACTTTTTTGATTATCTTAATTGCGATTACGGGACTCCAATGCCAATCCCAAGCCAACTCCAGACCCAATCCCAATACGCATCCCACTCCTGCAGAGCGCCACATGCGTGCGTGTAACCCCAGCAATCGGACCGGCAGACAGACAAACAGACGGAAAAGTTAGATAAATAGATAGATAGATGGGATTGATAGCGCTGATAAAGTCGGGGGGTGCTCCATGCGGCGCTTTCCAAGGAAACCCCTGGAAAACGCAGACGCTCTGAAATTAGGCAGACGAGCGAAGATGCTACCCCCTAGCAGCACTCTCGACATTATCCAGCCCCAGTCCACTCTGCTCCCCAGTTGAAATTAACAAGATTGACCCCCGCTCGGGGGCGGCGAAAGAAGAGAAGAGAAAACTACGGCGAGAGCAATGAAAGAAATTGGGCTATCAAAAAGCTGAGCCAAAAACTTTTGCTCAACTCATGTGGTAGGGTGCACTTGCTTTCTTAGATAGGCAATACCCTGTAGCAATCGATGATATGGTGAAGGGTGTTAAGGCCCATCGAATATTGTACATGGGGAATATATAGTAAACTGGCAAATTTTAAGTCTGCAAATCGTAAGATTCTATTTAATTTTGGTGTTATTAAAATATTTGCCATACATTTAAAAAAAATATAACCCATAAAAAAATTAAAGAAACAATTTTATACGAAAAAAAATTGATAGAAAGATCTGGTGAGTAGTTTCGAAAATTTATATAAAATAGCCTATAATTTAGAAAATTTAATTACAATTCAAAATCAGGCCAGAAATACACTAACTACAAAGTGTATGGGAGCAATGCTTAGCGAAGTCAACCCAAATCACAGCCCAATGATATTATCCTCTACCTTATTACCCATTTCTGCATGTGCAGGGCATCGCCTAGTCTATCAGCTCAAAGCTTTTCTCCTTGCTTATTCATCGCCTCATAGAACGAGGCTGTTGTCCATTTGCTTGTCGGCTGTCGACCGTGTGGTGTCTGGGGGCTCAAAGTTGGTCCAAAGTTTCTCGTGTAGCAGTTGACGGAAATGACAAGCGAAGCCCCGACCATCTACCTCCATCCCAACACAATTGGAAAATAATCATAGTTTGGCGAAAGAAACGAAACGAATACAAAGAAAAGAAAGTGAGGAAAAATAAAATTCTGATTATGCCGGGGACTGCAAACAGTCGCTTGGGGGCATCGAGCAGGCGTCGCCCCGGGAGGGCATCGGCCGTTGCAGCTAATCTACTAACAATGTGAGAAATAAGCTAATAGAAGTGTCCGGATAATCCCCCGTCTCTATCTACGCTGCAGCCCTCTTTCTGGCTGCACCCCTGGAACTGCTCTTTAATTGTCAGACATAAAATCCAATAATGTTTCTTATTGATTTTGTTGTTGTTTCATAAATCGAACAGTTTGAGAGCTGCAGACAGCAGAAGGTGCTATTATAGCGGGGGTATAGCTATAAAATAGCTACGGAAATATTTTAGAAACACCCATAGTTTCCTGAGAGTAAGTTCTATTGGAAGCTATCATAAAGTTTTAATTGTTAAAGTACTTCTTGGCTTTAGAACTATCTTAAGATGCATCAGCAATTTATATAGTATTATAAGTACATAAAATTTCAATGAAATTCGGTAGAAGACCTTGTGAACTCGCTGAAAAAATAATTAATATTTTATTTTTATCCTATATAAAGAGAAGTAGATTAAAATGAGCGAAGAATCGGCCCATTAAAGAGCAAAGTAAAATATAAATAGTTTAATAATAAATATATTATTATATTATAATATTGATAAAAAATTGCCAAAGTAAAATATATATAGTAATAAATATATTACGAAGGTAATGTTTTCGTATAAAAATCGATTAAAATCAATGTAGATAAACAAAAAAAAATAAAATAAAATGTATTGAATAGTATAGTGTAATTTAATATGTTTTTTTTTTTTTATCCAGGCCTAAAGTACACTGAAATTCTCTCTTCTCTCTTGAATGTTGTATAACTTGAAATTTTTTAAATGTTTATTTATTTATATTTGTTTATTTTTCAGAGGATATTCATCGCATGAAATAGCACTAGCAATAAAAATATGTTATTGACATTTGTTAAGATTTTAATATTTTCTGAAATACTTTACCTATTGCAAAACTAATATTCATCGTATAAATAAAAATAAATAAGAGAGAAGTAAATAGTTTTCTCTATTGTGTTTAGTAAAGTTTCTATATTTTGCATTTTCCAAATCTCATATTCATTGCACAAACTACCAAGAGCAACATAATATAATAAAAATAAATATTTTATTTGCTTTTCTCTTCAATTTTGATGTAAACTACCCAAAGGGACCCCCACCATACACATCATTCGCTTGGACTCCAAAGGAAATCTCTGCCAAGACGGAAATACTTGCCAATTTGTTAGAGTATTGCAAGCATAACTGCATGAGGCAGCTGGAACTTGCCCGAGAATATATTAAGTTCATAGCTATGTAAATGGAAGCAATGGGCGTGCTAGATAGAGGGGCGTTGATTTGGAAACTTATGGGGTGCCAAAGTGCATGTTGCAGCTTCTGTCGATTCATTGGCAATTCGATTTTAGAGCTGGCGTGATATGAGCTTGTCTTTTCTTTGCTTTCGTTTTTTTTGTTTTTATACCATTTACCCATTGAAAATGGGTAAAAAATGGTATATTAACTTTGTGCAAATGTATGTAACAAGCAGAAGGAGGCGTGGCAGACCATACAAAGTATATATATTCTTGATCAGCATCAATAGCCGAGTCGATTTGGTCATGTCCGTCTGTCTGTCCGTCTGTCCGTCTGTATGAACACACAGATCTCAGCTATTAAAAGAGCTAGAGGCACCAGACTTGGTGGGAGTGTGCGTGTATTCAATACACACAAGAAGTTTATTTCAAACTTGATGTGCCACGCCCACCGCCTCCGCAAATCGATAAATGCGTATTTCGATTTTTTCCAAATAATTCAATAACGAAAAGAGATAAACGCACCAAATTTGGTAGAAGGGTGTCTTGCAACATTATGCAGAAGTTGGATTTTAGAATTTTGGATGCCACGCCCACCGCCTCTAAAAAACACATTTTTATAGTTTAAAAGAAAACTAGAAAAGCTAGAAGCGCCAAATTTGAAAGTAAGGTGCCTGGTAACATTACGGAGAATGTTTGATTTTCAACTTTTGGATGCCACGCCCACCGCCCCCACACTATTGCATTTTAAGAAAAGTAGTGAAATAACAAAACATTTTTTTTAACACTCTTGTAGCTTACCATAGTACAGATCTACCCTATAAATTTCAATCCGATCGGACAATAAACACAGAAGTTATAGGCACGAGAAGTTTCGCTCACAGCAGTAGAGGCCCGACGCCGACGCCGACGCCGACTGCGCACGCCGACTGCGCACGCACAGTCGTCGTGTAGTCAGTGTGCAGTCGGCATGTGCCATTAGCGTCAATGCATGTGAATTTGTCCTCGAAAATATGCGATGCGTTGTTATTCGCCGAATAAAAGTAATTAATATTAAGAATTAGTTTTTAACAGCGAAAGGTAAATGGTATCTTACTGTCGAGTGCACTCGACTGTAGCTTTCTTCACTTGTTTTTTTTTGGGCTCGTCTGTCCTGGCGACAGGATAAACCACTTTGTGGCGCAGTGATATGCCAAGCAGGGGCGTGGCCAGGGGTAGAGTGAGTCTCTTACTTTATGCAAATAATGGGCACAATGTGTCATTGCCGCCGCTGACAACTTTGATGAAGCTTCGCGCTGACATGAGTTCGGAATGGGATCGGCTGCGGCGTGGGAGCTTGGGTACGGATTCGGGTTCGGGTTGAGCTCGCTTTGGGCGGCTTGATGGATCTGGCGAAGGCGCGAGGCTGACATAAAATGTATAAAATATTGGCCGTGTCTGTGCGGGAAACGAAACGCAACGGGCTGGCATGGAACGGACCGAAATGAAACGGGGAAGCTGCGGATTCAATTTATATGCAAATCATATGCAGGCGTCAAGACAAATATCATACAAGCCGTTGCGGAGGCGGGGGCGGGCCAGGGGCCGTGTGCGTCTGCTCAGCTATGCGTAAGTATTTTCATAATATTTATTAAAAACGTAATTATGCAACATGTGAGTCTATGTACAGTTAGAGAGTTGTGGCAGGGGCAGGGCAGCAGTTTTGGGGAGGGGTACTACTCCAGGTCTATGTAAAGTAGCGCACGCCCTCCTCGTAGTCCTCGCGCACGTCGTAGGCGGTGGGCACGTAACTGTTGTAGCTGTTGCTCGTTTTGCAGGCACAGGGAGCCGGCGCCGGCGCTGGCGCTGCCACCACTTCCTCCTCCTCTTCCTCCTCCTCCTGCTGCTGCTGCTGCCGTTGGTACTTCGGCACATAGGCCGCCTCTGTCGCCGCCTCGGGCTCGTAGCAGGCTGCCGTCGTCGCCGCCTTCGACTTTGCCTTTGTCTTCTTGGCCAGCTTGTCCTTGAGCTTGTCTTCCAGCTCCTCGAAGAATTTCTCCTTCTTGTTCTCGAAGAAGTTGAGCTCCTTGAGTTTCTTCTCCTCGAACCACTCCTTCAGTTTCTCCCATTCGCTGAGCTTCTTCTCCTCCTTCTCGGCGAACAAGTTGAGGAAGTCGAGTTTCTTCAGCTGCTCCTTGTGCTTCTTCTCGTCGAGCAGTTCCTCCAGTTTGGGCAGGAAGAAGGCGTGGCTAAGCTGCAGTGCTGCAAGAGGTAGAGCGGGAGAGTGGGTTGTAGTTCTAGCTTCTTCACTGAGCGAAGACCTTTGTGAACCACTTGATGAACCATTAAGTGTACTACGTTCATAATTGTAAGCTGCGTGTTAATAAGTTTGCGAACTAGTTCATGAACTATTTTGGGAATCACTTTGTGAACCATTCACATGAACAATTTTGTGAGCTAAAATGAACAATTTTGTGGATTATTATAGTACATAACTATAGTCTATAGACTTTTTAGTGGTTCGTATTGTGAACTAAAATGAATCTGTTTGGAAATCTGCATGTGAATCAGTTAGCGAACTGTTGTATGAACTAGTTTGGGAACCAATCAAATAAGCAATGAGCTACCGTGAGCCATTGTGTGCTTAATCAATACCAGCTTGTGATTCACCTTATGAACTAGTTTGTTTTTATGTATTACTTATATTAGTAGCTTAATCATTTTTATTTTGAATCGCTTTGTGAACCAGTGAGTGTATCAGTAAATTAAGCTGACTTGAATTTGTTGAGCTAAATTTTGAAAAAATATTGTGAATCATTTTACTTCGTTAGCTACAATGATCCACTTTTTTTATCATCTTTCAGATCACAATTTTAAACAGTTTTGTGAAGCAAATTTTGTTTCAAGACAAAGTGAACCAGTTGGTATGCACTTTTGTGAATTTATAACAAAAATGTTGGGAATCAGTTTGAACCAGTTTGTGAGCACAAAGCAGTTTTTAAATTTTGTACGCTATCGTGAAAAAACTTAAGAAAAACTTTCTAAATAATTTTATAGAACTATTTTATGAACTACGAGGAACCACTTTGGGCAACACAATTGATCACAATTATGAGTAATTTAATTTAATTTAATTTAACAATGTGAACACTATTGTGAACTAATAACGATAACTTTGGGTATCAGTATGAATTTATAGCGAACACTTTGGGAATCAGTTAGAACCACTTTGTGAGCACTGTTGTGAATATATAGCGAAGAAATTGGGAATCAGTTTCAGTCACTTTGCGAACACTATTGTGAATTTATAAAGAACACTTTGGGAATCAGTTAGTAACACTTTGTGAACACTATTGTGAATTTATAAGCGAACACTTTGGGCATCATTCTGTGAACCACTTTGACGCAATGCTGTGTGAACCAGTGAACTATTTACACAGGGAATCACTTTGAGGAACCACTCTGAGTAACCGCAACTTGCCAACCACTTTGCGCAGCATTTGCAGCTCACTTTGATGCACAGCTGTGTGAACCACTCGGAGAATCCCCATGAGATGCCGGGATGCACTTACCCACACTGGCGAGCAGAAGGAGCACAAATTGTTGCCTCATTGTTGCATGCATGTTCGTTCGTTCTTGCCCGTTGCTTTGATGCGTTTGCTATGCCAATGCCCTGCTCCCGCCGCCGGTATATATGAGACCCGAAAACTATGCAGAGGCAGAGGCAGCGGCAGAGACAGAGACAGAGACAGTGGCAGCATCTCAGCTCCAGCTGAACGGGAGCACGTGCTGCACCACAGCCTGATAAGCACGTGTGCAGTCGAGGCGAGTCGAGTTGAGTCGCCTCAAGTCGGGCCAATCGCTTGACATGTGCACACTGTGCACACTATGCGATAGTTGCTCATCTCCCCCCCAACTTTCTTCCCTGCCCACGACGCCTCTGCTCGGTTCAATGCACCCGCAGCGCTGGTCAGCTGTCACTTTGATTAGTCGCTGAATCAAGTATCTGCCATCATTTCTGCCCAACTGGCCGAAAGTTTTGATAGCAGCAAGGGGACAAGGGGCTGGGATTGCCACTGAGACTGTGGGCGTGGCTGGCAAGACAACAAGGGGAGGTCAACTTTAATTGAATGCATTTGCAGGGCGAACGCTAATTGACTTGGCTTTTGCTGCGGGGGAGCAGCTAGTATGAGGGGTAGGACTGTGGGGGGCGGAGGCGGGCCTGTGTTGACGTGTTGAAAGTGGAAGTTAAATTGTATTTGCTTAGTGCGCCTGGACACACGGCGTAGTGAAACGTGCGCCGGCTGCTGCCGCCTGCGCCTCTGCCTCAGCATCAGCCTTCCCCCTTCTGCCTCAGACTCGAACTTCAAGCAAATATATTTTCCGCATGCTGTTGCAGCCTCACGTGTGTATGCTTGTGTATGTGTGTATGTGTGTATGTGTGTGTGTGTGTGTCTATTTGTGCTGAGCAAACAATTTGCTAAATTAATTGCACACCAACTGTTTGTTGTGCGTGTGTGCCAGTGTGTGCATGCATGCATGCCCGTGTGTGTGTGTGTGTGTGTGTGTGTGCTTGTTGTTTTTTGACCAAACACAACACTGCCTATTGAGAGCGCCCCCAACAAACACGGTCAAACGGGACCCTGCTCAAACAACTCTGCGATCGCGCGAAACTATAAAATCTTTCAAGTATTTCGTATGGCAAGGGGAGGTGTAAATAGTTTTGGATAAGCACTATAACTAAGTAATAAAATAAATATACTATTGCCAGAGCTGGTCGAAAACAATAAAGCAGAAACAGCACAACAAACCATTACAAAATTTAAAAAAATTAAAATTTAACTATACGCACATATATATTCTTGAACAGTTCAGCAAATTGACACGATCTGGTCAAGCGAGTTGCTTGCAGGCAATGAATATGCTGTTGCCTAATGGAATATTTATGCTTATGGCAATAAATCGAATGGGAAATTTATAAGGCGTGGTAGAAATAGCTTTAAATAAAATATAATAAAATTAACCTAATCTATTTAATTTTAGATGAAATGGCTAGAAAAAAATATATTGGTATGAATAAATGCTGTATTTTGTAAGTTAGATTGCAATTCTGAGTTTTCTCAGTAAAGTCAATGACATATCTAAATTGCACATACAAAATACTTCTTGAGGTATTTCGGTAAACCCATTCTACTCGAAATGCTCGAAATTTTACTACTTTGCCATGCACGTACAGCTGATAGACGAAAAAGCTGTTGACAACGCAGTTGCGATGTATGCAAAGTGAAATCGCTTCAAGAGTTTCCCCAAGCAAGCTAAGCAGACCTATGTTCAGTATTGCAGTATGTACTGAACATAGGTCTACTTTGAACAATTTTAAGATATTGAATTAGCTGTAAGCAGTTCCTGCTATCCATTGTGCTGTGCAAAACTGATGATATTAAATTATCACATTAATAAATATTTATTATTATTTATTTTGTATAATTAACATAGGTAAAGTAGTATTTAGTCAAAAAAATTATTATAAATTTCCAAGCTAGAAAAACATTAAAAAAAAAAGTAGACTAGAGTAGAACTTTCTTAAGATGTCAAAAATATATTTTTTACAGTCGTTTGTGAATTTGGGAAATAATTGAGATAGTTAAAGTTTCATCGCATATTGTCAATTTTAAAATTTATTATTATTTTTTAGCTATTATATTTATATATATTGCAGAAGTGTTCAAAGAAATTGTTAAGTATTGTTGTTACATTATTGAGTATTTAAAATACCAGGTAACATATATCCAAAAGTTGACGTACAAAAAAAAGCTGTGATATTTGTTTGAAGAACTCCTTGAAAACCTCAAAAAAAAGCTTTTAAAAATATTGAAAAACTTCATTTAAAGCTAAGCAATTCCACAGATATTAAATCACTACAAGCAAGGATATATATTTGAAAAACTTAAGAGCCGCTTTGGAAAACCTAGAAAAAACTTGACATTCAAAATAGTTTTGAAAAACTTCATTTAAAGCTAAGCAATTCCACAGATATTGAATCACTACTATTTCTTGTTGCTGTTACGTTTTTTCCCCCACTCGAGGTTCGCAGCAGTTTTTACGCCTATGTCCGAAAAAACTACCTGCATTCATAATGAGCTCTCGCATTATCTTTCAATGTCCGATTTGCGTGTTCTCTCAATCGCTAAATTCGCACAATCAGCTACAATTGTTTATGTTTACTTTGCTGGTTGCTGTTGTTGTTGGTGTTTCTGTTGTGTCTGCTGGTGCTGTTGTTTTGTCGGCGCTTGTTAATGAGTTGTGTGGTTTAATGAGTTTTTCTGCTGACGCACGTCGGGCAGGCAGAAGCGCTGCGTAAGTAGAAACAAAAAAATATTAGCGTAATTTATTTATTTTTTTATATATTTTTTTGTAATTATTATGTCAATGAAAACAAGTAAACAAAGCAACAGTCGAGCACACATTCGACTATAAGATACCATTCATCCACTTTGCACACTAGCAACTCACTCTAAACAAATGTTTCCTAAGTTTTCAATCAACAATAACATTTTTCGTAGTTTAAATTTAGTTTTCTCTGTCAAATTTATACAGAAAGCTGCAAACCAAATTTGGCATCTTTAGCTCTTAATATAGCCGAGATCTGCATGTTCACGCAGACAAACGGACAGACGAACGGACATAAAATATTAAGTTTGATCTGTAAAATTTATATAGAAAGCTATATACCAAATTTGGCATCCTTAGCTCTTAATATAGCCGAGATCTGCATGTTCACGCAAACAAACGGACAAACGAACGGACACAAAATATTAACGTAATTCATTTATTTTTATTTTCATAATTATTATGTCAATGAAAACAAGTAAACAAAGCAACAGTCGAGCACACACGACTGTAAGATACCATTCATTCACTTTGCCGGTTATAAATTCATTCAAAATACTAGTTAAGTTCACAATCAGCAAACAAGATTTGATCTGCTTAAACGGAAAGCTGCGTACCTAGTTTGGTATCTTTAGCTATGACGATAGCTGAGGTCTGTTTGTTTACGTAGACGAACGGACAAACGAACGGACAGACGTTGGGGCGGACTGACAGACGGACACGCCCTAATCGGCTCGGTTATTGATGCTGCTCAAGAATATATATGTTTTTATATATATGTATGATCAGCTAGGTCTGCTTTTGGCTTAGGCTAGGGCACACTTGCAGAAAGCCAATATACCATATTCCACCAGTTTCAAGTGGTGAATGGTATAGTAAATACGAGATAATGATATAATTAGCTTGGCTAAGGTTGAGTTTGGGTCAAGGTTGACCCCGCACTAGGGAGCGATGCGCTGGTTCTGGATGTTGCCCAGCTGCAGCGGCAGACCCGGCAGCGGCTCCAGCATGGACAGGTCCTCGGAGATGCTCGCATCGTCGCCGATAGAGTTGTCGCTGTCGTTCGCAATGGTCGTGGTTGTCGAGGGTGTTGTGCTTGTTGTTGTTGTTGTTGTTGGTGCTGCTGTTGTTGTTGTTGTTGTGCTGCGACGACGCGACTTGCGTCCCTTGCGGCCCTTGCGACCCTTGCGCTGCTTGCGCAGTTGCCGCGCGATGTCCAGGGTTGCCAACTGACCGTAAACGGTAGGGTAGGGTGCCATGGGGTAGGGTGCCAGTGTGGTTGTTGTTGCTGGTTCCTCGGTGCTGCTGCTTGTTGTTGCTGCCTCTGTGCTCGTCGTTGTTGTTGTTGAGCTGCTGCTGCTGCTGGTTGTGCCCAGTGTTGTTGTTGCTGGTGTCGTGCTTGTTGTTGTTGTTGTTGTTGTGCTGCTGCTGATTGCTGTGGTTGGTGCTGCAGTAGTTGTGGAGGTTGCTGCTAAGGTTGTTGTTGTTGCCGGCTCTGTGGTCGAGCTTGTGGCAACAGTTGTCGTTGTGCTTGCAACGCTGGCTGCAGTTGTTGTTGTGGGTGTTGCTGGCGTCGTGGTAGTTGTTGCTGCTGCTGTTGAGTTGCTTAGCTCGGGTGTAGTGGTTGTCGTTGTTGTTGTAGCTGCGGCTGCTGTTGTGCTTGAGGAGTCTGTTGCTGCTGCTACTGTTGTCGTAGTCGGGGGTAGTATGGTTGTTGTCGTTGTTGTTGCTGCTGTTGTCGTTGTTGTTGTTGCTGCTGCTGTTGTTGTAGGGGGTGCTGCCGTTGTCGATGTTGCTGTCGCCGCTGTGGTTGTCGATGCTGCTGCTGCTGTTGTAGTTGTTGGTGCTACTGTTGTAGTTGCTGCTATTGTAGTAGTTGCTGCTGTTGTTGTTGTTGCTGCTGCTGCTGTTGTCGTACTGTCTGTTGCCCCGGCAACAGCAGCGGCAGCAATAATCTCGCTTATGTTGATGGTAATCGTCTCGTTGAGCCGCGTCTCGTTCAGCGATTGCAGCGTGTTGTTCGAGCTGACAATTGTTGCCACAAACGTGGAGTTCTGGGCCACGCACAGCCGGCAGCAGGCTGTTGGTAGTATAGCAGAATGGTTGTCGGTTAGTAAAACGAGACGGAAAATCAATTAGAAGGTCGACACGACGACACGACGACAGGTCGACCACATGGCGCACTAATTACCTAATGTTGTCACCACAACGAGAGCAATTAATTGCCGACGTGCCGGCAATGTTGCTCGTGTTGCTGCTGTGGCTCGCTCTGCTGTCATCCTAGTCATGTCTTAATTAGCCTCCGGAATTTGGATGTTGCTGCTGCTCTATAAATTTGGTTAATTGAACTGATTTGTGCTCGCTTCATCAGATGCATTTTTATATGGAGGCAAGCGCACATGTCGCACGGAAGCGTCGGGCCTCTACGTGAGCTTGTCCATTTACCTATCATCTCCGTTCCGATAACAATCTCTCGAGCACTCGCACACACTCGCACACACACAGACGCACAATCTTGGCCAGCATCTTTGATGCCGGAAACGCATGGCTAGCACCACGTGTTCGTCAACGGAAGTCGAGCTGGCCACGGCCTCTTCCGAGTGGGCCAACTTGTTGGCCAGCAGGCACGTGGTGCACGCGCTGGCCCAATCGTGCATATATACATATCGTATATACATACATACATATATCGAGACCCAAGTCAGCTGACGCGATCCACAAATGTCTCTAGCGCTGCAGCCGTCGGTTAATCGCGCTCGCGCGCCGCAGCTTGACTGAGAAACTGAAAAAAAATCAAATTGCTTTTTTACTGCTTCACAAAAGAAAGCTTCAGAAATGTTGAGATATAACCAAATTCGTATATTTACACATATATAGTATATATATATATCGTATATATGGCAATTCGAGTTTTGTCACGAAATTCGTGACGCATTAAGGGAGGCTTGCGATGGCTCACCTCATGCATTCTACGAGTAATATGATCACGACGTCTGGCTAAAACGACAGAGATAAAAATAATAATTAAGAATATCGGATGGGCTCAGCTTTTTTCACGTTTTGCTCTTGGCGAATATTGCCGGTTGAAGTATACAAAAAAATTGGAATTGCCCCCAAGCAGATAATCATATCAATCCAATATTTTACTTTCTCATAAATACTTCGGTAATTTACACTCTATACCAAAAAATCAAAGGTTTCCCTACTACGTGCAATTCAAATATTTTGAGCGGATTTGACTTGCATCAGAGTGCTATATTAATGATATTCTAAACCTCCAGATCTGCTTAGACTTTTAATTAATATTATTATATTTATTATTATTATTTATAATAATTATTATTTATCTATAATTTATTATTTATAAGTCATTTTTATTATTTTTAGCAACAAGCTTACAATAGAAAACTTTTATTTTTCTTCATGAGAAAAAATAGTAAAGGACATGATCGACTTGCCAATACCTTGTATTAAGTTGTAGCACTTTAAACTCGTTATCAAGCACATTTTAAATATAAATTTACTTATTATTCTTATGCTTATACTTATTATTCTTATGCTATAAATAAAATAAACATTTTTGCATCACACTATGGTATACCCTGTAAAATCCTTACATTATATTTTAATTACATTTTAAAAATATGCAAATTTGTAACTTTTATGCTTCTTCGAAAAGAGCATTTCGCAGCAATATACCCGCTTGCTAAGAGCTTGATGAGCCATCCTATACCCTGTAAAAATTGTATAATTACAATTCGAAAATAAAATCACTTTTATGTGCGTTTTTCCTCAATATAAACGCTTGCGTAGATCATAATAGACTAGCCTATACCCTGTAATTACCTTGAGAACTACAATTCGCAAATAAAATCAATTTCATGAGCATTTTGCATCAATATAACCGCTTGCGTAGAGTATAATGGACCAGCCTATACCCTGTAATTACCTTAAGAATTACATTTCATAAATTACATCACATCATGAGCATTACATTAAAATTAGCATGAATATACCCGCTTGCTACTCCTTCAATCATGCTGTACTCATTTTGTTTGTATTGTTTTTGTCGTGCAGAATGTTGAAATTTTAATTATTTAATACAAACGTGACCAAACTGAAATGGAAGTTAAACACATGTAATTAAAGCACAACAATAGCCACAAAGCTGGCACCCACATAAATGCGATACAGGGTGTCGAGCACAAGGTGCTTGATTATGGAATAATACGCATTTCTCAGTTATCAGCGACTGCTCGTAGCTTCGTCTCGGAGAATTAAGAGAGACACAGAGAGAGAGAGGGGGACAGCCTGAGGGATCGTGTGGGAGGGAGATATATAGTAAGCTGGCGGGCAGGTAGCTTCTAGCTACGTGACGCGGATAAGATCAAATGCTACTAGAGTTTTTCCTATAAAAGCGGGCGAATTGCCGATCGTAGTAAACAGTTCGAATATTCCATTCAACGTTAGCAACAGCCAAACAATCGCAAACAACATGTTCAACAAGAGCTTCCTCATCGCCCTCATCCTGTGTGGTATGTGCAGGACTCTCTGCCAAATCCTTTAAAGACTAATAATTCTTACTGCTTTTAGTGTGCTACTTTGCCGCCATCTCGGCCCGTCCCGGTGGACCTCTCGATGTGGCCAATGCAGCTGGACCGATCCTCAGCACAGCGACTAATACGGCGGGCGGAGTCCTGGGCCAGGCTACAGGTGGACTGGCAGGTGGTGCAACGGGTGGTCTGGTGAATGGCGCTGCTGGAGGTCTGCTTAGCCAGTCGCCTCTCGGCAAATAAGATGTTCCCACAGCATTTGCGAATTGCCCAAAATTTCTGAAGACCAAAAAAATGTTAACTAACTTTATTTTGTAATTGCCAAATTATTTTACATTTTTTTTCGAAACCCTTAATAAAACTTAAATTTTGCAAATTAAAAAAACAATTTTATGTTCTGATTTTTAAGCAGCGGCAGAAGAGGGTTAGATAAGAGTAAATCTGCCGAAGAGGTTTTATTTTTTAAATATGATAGTTATACAAAATAACACTAGAACTACAAAGATATCTGTATAGCTACATAAAAATTTTTTTTTTTTTTTTTTAAATTTTCTGTTATTATATTTACAACTTAAGTTAAATTTATATGCAAACTACTAATTAAATTCAGACTAACTACTAAATAAATCTAGTTTCAAGCTTGCTCAATCTTTATTGCTTGCCTTACGCAAACAGTTGGCGTTGTGCAACACTGCACAATCTACGTATTCTACGTGGCTTTTAACGCTTGGCCTACTTGGCACGTATAACAACCTGTTCCTATACTATTTATGGGCTCGTCTATTGTCAAAATAGTTCAGTTCTAGTGACACCTTCTCCAGCATGTGGGTCAAAGTTACAGCTCTCATTCTACTGCTCGCATGTAAGTCGGAGCATTACCTAACCAAATTGCAACTATTATTAATCTTATCTCCATTCAGTGTTCTCCACTTGGAGCGTTGCTCAGCTCACGGAACTAGCGGTAAATGCAACGAGTGCTCCCTTGACACGACGTGGACTCGTTAGGAATTTCATGATCCAAGTGCAGGCGCTGATAGCCAATCTGACGAAGGATATAGAGGACTTCGCGGCCAACGATGGCAATAATATTAACATTCTTGGATGAAAAATCTAGATACTGACACTGAATGAATAGCATGATATGGCAATAAACCTTGCAATGCCGCAATTGGCATACATTAATTCCAAGACTCTGAAAGAAAAGGAAAAACTGAAAAGATTATTTTAAGCTGAAACAGAATAAAAAGCATGAAATGCTCATAAGCCTTACTATCAACTGGTTTAAAAAAAATGAGCAGATTTTTTAGGCCTGAAACTGTGTAGCAATATTTACATTCCCATAAGCCTTTCTATCTTTCAATTGGCATGGGGGAAACCCACAATTTCTTAAGCCCATAAAGTCAAGTATTTGCTTGTTCACAGGTGAAAAGGTGAAATTTCTAAAAATCGACAATTTATAACTTGCAGGTGAAAGCACATTGCCTTTGGCAGCCTTTTCAACGAAACTAATCCCAAAAGTTGATGTCTAAAAGGGCAATACACATGTTAGCCCCATAGAGTGGAGGGGGTTACGGCACGGCAGGGCAGGGCAGGGCAGGGCTAAGTGTTAAGCGAAATGAAAATGCCAAAAATTATACCTACAGGCAGCAGAAAAGCAAACAAAACGAAAACGAAAACATGTAAAGTCAAGAATAAGAAATTATTGTAGTTATACTGAAGTCGCAGTACTCTACAAGAATATATATAGACACTAATATATAATAAAAAAAATTATATTAGATACTTTCGATTAATAAGAATATAGAACAGAATAATTATAATAGAATACTGCACAGCACATGGCATACAAAATAAACCAAACAAAATGTGCCATACATTTAGAAAATTGGCTATACCCTCGGTTAGGGTAAAAAATGTGCCAAGAAAATCTTAACGAAATTTCTCACGTTTGCCATAATTACGAGCCGAATACGTGACATGTGTTTTGACTGTGAATTTCGGCTGTGACCCGCTCGGCAGCTTGCCTGAAGCCCGAGCCCGAGCCCAAGCGCTAACCCCACCAAGAGCAACCGCCTGCCTCTAAGCCCTTAAAGCTGCGCCAAGTAGGAAAAGCGGGCGCTGAGTTGTAAATGGTAATACGTACGCGTACACACAGACCAATAAAAATCAGTGTAGGCCAGAAATATGCGTGCGCCTGTCCGCTTGCCCGAAGGGAAGTGCAATTGTAGCGCTTGGGCGGAGTAATTCATAAAAATCTCTTGAGCAAATGTTTGCGACATGAATAATGCCCGAAATAACTAGAGAGCGGGGTGCAACCAGGGAAGCCTTCTCGTTTCGTAGCCCTTTTTTAGTGCCCATTCGGACCGCTCGGCCGCTCCATAATTTATAATGCCTTAAAGCTGAACCGCAAAAGCGTTTGCTGCATCTTCGTGGCAGATGAACGCGCTGTATCCAGCGGGGAACGCCGAGCTGTCGGAGAGCTGGAAAGACGCAGTCCCACTGCGTTGCGTGATTGAATTGTTGCCTGATTGACAGTTGACAGTTGAAATTGATTTGGCTGCGCTGTTGCCGCTGCCACTGCTGCTACTGCTGCTGCTGCTACTGCTGCTGCTGCTGCTGCCGCCTGATGGTGGTTGCTCCACTGTCGAGCTCGAGCCACGTTTATTAATCCCCCGGGTGCAGGCGTGCATAAGTATCGAGCAAATGGATTAGACATTCTTATGTGGAAACAAGTGAAGCAAGCTACAGTTAAGCGCACTCGACTGCAAGATACCATGCACACACACACGCAGAAAGGTCACGGAGTCAACTCTATTTGGCTTTAACGTATGTGCTTTTGGGCTGATCGAGCTGAAGTTCGCAGCGAATATTAGTATTATATTTAGCTGTTTGCGTGCTAAATATTAAAGCAGTAACATTCAAAGTTTGTCTAAAATTTGAGTATAAAATAGGAATTTTAGAAATATATTAGGTTTAGTAGATATTCCACTTAAGGTTTGCAATAACCTTATCTACATATGACTACTTTTATACATAAATATTTATGCCAAATTATACCTCATCTTAGCCTTTGCCATAGCTGAGTTCTATTAGATGAACAGGCTAAAAGATATTTAAACGGACATGACTTTTAATGCTGATCAAGAATTTATATACTTATATAAAATATTTATATATCTACATATAAATATACTAAATATGCAAATTTATTATCTGCATATGCCAAATGTGATGTTTTAAGCTTTAGCCACAGCTGAGTTCTATAAGACGGACAGAAAGTAAGAGAGATAGTCAGACGGACATGACTAAGTTACGCCGGTTATTGATGCTGATTAATTTAATTTAATTTGATTATATTAAAAAAAATATATTTCTGTAATATTTTTTTTGAAAAGCAGGGTAATGCTATTAGAAGAAGAACCCACTTTGTTACCTCTCCTAGACGGACATTCTTTTCTTACGTTGGAAAAACATTATTTTATTTGTCAGCAACTCAAAATTCTCCTCTAGTTCGTAATCCTTAATCGCATTTATATAAAATGTGTGAATTAAGAGTTTGTGTCTGGATTAGAAAGAAAGACAGTTAGACGGACATCAAAATATATGCTAATATAAATATATTTCTATATACAAAATTTTTGTTTAAGCAGAGTATTTTTCATTTTAATTTCATTTTTTTTCTAGACTGATAGTATTAAAAAGTGCAGATTAGAAAATCGCTTTGACGGGATTATAAGGTCTACAATGAGAAGCATTATTGGTTGCTCGAATTTTCAGAGCACATGCTGTAGTATGACCAAAATACCTGTCATGCCTTCATTTGCCCGTTACATACATACTACGTTTGCACAAAGCGAATATACCATTTCTAGCCAATTTCGATGGGTGAATGGTATAAAAAGGATTTGCAGCGAGCTCTCGTGCAAATATTCAACTATCGGTGTATGCAACTATTTAATTAAGCTTGCCCTCAGCTCGACTGCTGGCATATGCCAGCCAGCGTCCGCCCTGCTCCCGCTCCCCGCTCTACTTGCCTCTCTGTGCAGAGCGATTGTCGGGCTTCAGTGACAGTTAATGAACGTCTGGCACTCTTTGTTGTCGCTAATCAAAGGACCGAAAGGGGGCGACTCACATGGTGGCGGGGCAGGCAGAAGGGCGTAGTGCCGTGGGCGGGGTATGAGTTGGAATGCTGCAATATTGCAGTCAACTAATTGATGGATCGGTTGAGAGCTGAGCCAAGAACTGCGCATAGAAAAACTTGTTAACTTCTCTCGACTCGCTGCATTGCAACTTAAATGCCTTACAGCACAGAGAGAAAGCTCCCAATTCTGCATTTTACTCAATTCTGGACTGGATGAAGCTAGGAATTGAATTCGAAACTCGTTATCAAAAATGTCTGCAAAAATGATTTTCAGTCGTTCAATTGCAGCTTCCCAGAAATATGGAAAACTGAGCAGAGAAAAGCCTCAAAAATGCCAGAAGTGTGTGTGCGGCTGTATGAGTAAATTATTTGCCGGCATATTTTGGCTGCTTGCGAAGCAACAGATCAATCAGGCAGGCAGAGGAATCACTGTGTGAGTGTGTGTGGCAGTGTGTGTGGCAGTGTGTGTGACATGTGTGTGTGTGTGTGCTTGAAAAGGTTAACTTGCTCCACAAATTGCCAGCACAATGGAACACAGCAGCAGCAGCAGCAGGCAATTCTGCGAGTCCGAGAAGCCCAATGAAGACTATGGGGAGAGAGAGAGCGAGAGAGAGAGGTGAAAAAAGCGAGAGGGCGCATTGATTGCTTTGACAAATCTGAGGACTTCGTAATTTCATTACAAAACCGTAGCACAAGATTACCACAAAAGCATTTGCCCACCGAGAAATGGAGAAAGAGCTCAATTCCCCAATGCGAAAGTAATAGAGCATGCCGGCAACAACTGAAAGCGAGACAGTGAGGGAGAGAGAAAGGGAGAGGGTGAAGGAGACAGGAGTTCAGCCCCAAAACAGCAGCACCAACTGAAGTAGCTGTCTGTGTGGTACCGACACTGGGCGGGGGGCGGTGGGTTTTAAGATGCTTTGTGTGTGTATGGAAAATTAAATTCAATTGTGTGACAAGTTAATCCTATTTCTCATCTCCCAACTTTTATTTAAGCTTCATTCTTTATGCATTACATGCGAGCGAGACGAACTCCGAGTCATGCAGTCAATCAATCAGTCAGTCAGCCAGTCAGTCAGTCAGGCAGTCAGTCAAGCAGACAGTCGTGCTGTCAGAAATGTTTGATATGCTGCCAGGCCTTCGCTCTACAAAAGTGAAAGCGAAGGGTTGCCTGCCCCATGGCAGTGCCCGATGCTCCCGGTAGACGGGGGAAGGGTCGCCCGAGTCCTGGTAACACTTCATTAAACGCATAAAGCAATAAAATGTACTGCTGATGAGCAAAACAAAGGCAGCAGCCACCACCCATGGCAAAATCGAGTCTCTCGACAGCTCTCGACATTGTCTGCTAATGGTTGGCATACCCCCTTCTCCTCCTGCCCCTCTCGCTGCTCGTGCATCACGCCTTTAGATCGCCCCTGCACTCTCACCTTTGCCTCGCTGCCGGGGGAAGCCTTAAAGCAGCGCTCCATATGACATCTCTTTTGTATGTGCTCCATTCGACCAATCGATAATAATTACTTTAGTTCTCACTTTGTGTCGATTTCTTCGCAATTTCCACAACACTTTCCCCCTACCGCTTTTCTCTGTTTTCTTCATTCCAATTAACGGCGAGAGAGAGAGCTCCGTAGTGGCTGCTCATGCTCTGGAGGTCAAGAAAAAATCTCACAAAATGCATTTTTTATTAAATATTTTTTATAAAAAAAATATTTAGCTCTCTTCACAGTTGACATTTAAATTAATGACTTGATGCCCTTATCTTTCTACAGACTCTGACGCGTCTAATTCTCTGATTGCATAATGGCTTCGATTTTGGTCAAGTCTGAAGAGGGTAGGCGTTTTTGGTCAATATTGGTTTCAGAATAATTTCAAATTTCAAATTTCATCTTAGTAACCTAGTAAAACCTAGTAAACCTATATGCTTAAGAATTATTCTACAATAATAAATACAATTTTTATTTATTAAAAATAGGTTATATATTTTCTAAAAAAAAATGTACATATTTTTTTTATTTAAATAAATATATATCTTATAATATTTACCATGAAAATATTTATATTTTGCAATTTTTATATTTTTCAAAAAAGAAACTCACTGACAGCAGCTAATATTTTAGATAAATGTGTGCACATATGTCCCTACATGTCTTGGACTTTCAGATATTTCCCAAGATTTTCTTGACCCCAAAGTAAGATAAATTTCTGGCAATCTTTCCAAAAAGTAAAAGCTAGCTAAGGCTATATATTTATATACCATATATGTATTTCTATTTCTATATTTACCATAGCTAAATACACAGATATATACGACAGTCAATTGACGAGTTCAATGATTTGTTACTAACTCCCCCGCCGACACTGAGAAGTCAAAGGAACTGCCAAAAAGACACGCTGCCAGCTGCCATTTTGGTCTCACTCTCACTCCCTCTTACCCCATCTACTTCTTCACTTTCGGATTGATGCGCTTTCAGTCTGCGGAGTTAGTTTCGGCCGCTTTTGTTGTTGCTCAATTACAGTCAAGCCTCCGCCCTCCCCGGAAAATAAGTCAGAACTTTAGTCACGCCCTCGTGTATGGGCAAACAATTACAATACGTTTCGTGTGGGGCTTCAATTGAAGCGGGCTTAACATTGTTTGCGCACTGTGCTATGCTCGCTCTGTATACCCTGTAAATGAACAGTGATTGATATAAATACTGTGATATTGTTTGTAGCATACTTTTAGGAGAGCTTGTGCAAACAGAAAGCTGGCGATAAACTGTAAAGCAGGCACAGTTGTGGGTAAGCAATGATATATATATATGGAATTCAATAAAGCAGATTTCTGTTGAGTTAAAGCTGAAAATGTCTGAAAATAGTTCGAAAAAATAAATTCAATATTACTCCATTTTCAAGCCAATAATTAACATCAAAAATATATATTATATTTAGACTCTTTAGAGTTTAATTAATTACCAAGCTACATATTTAGATATATTAACATTAAAAAAAAAATATATATATAAGGTGCGTTCCAAAAAAAAGACAGAACAAATAGTTTTTTCGGCAAAATCAATTTATTTTACTCAAAATAGTCTCCTTCTGGGCGCTAGATTCAAAAAGTCCTGTTTACTTTGGAACGCATCTTGTATGGACTAAGCTGAAAATGTCTTAAAATAGTCAGAAAGATTTAATTTAATTTAAATTGATTTCCAAGCTAATTTAATTATATTAACATATTTTATCATATTTCCAACTAAATAAGTACTTAAGTTTCAAGCTAATTATTTATTTTCTTATATTTATACATACATGTACTACATATAATTAGCGTAGCATTCGCACAGCAGTAAATTATAACTTAACTACACTATATTTAGCTATGAGGATTTATCAGTTATTTTCAAAGCAGTACTACAGGGTATTATGTGGTCGACTCACAGCAACATTCGCTGCTGCTTTTTTCTGTCTGATGTCGCGCCACTCTCTGTCAGCCTCCTCGTCATCCTCCTCCTCATCACCATCATCATCATCATCATCAGTCGGATGAGTAGACGGGAATGGGCCTCCTGTCTGGGTTATTAGAACTGTCAGCTGACGATAGATTTCCGTGCTGCGATGCGTGCCGGCCTGCCTGCTCGTACTGCTCGTACGCCTCGTACGCCTCGCACTCTTTTAATAGAGTAGCCGAGATGTATCTTTATTACGGTAAATTGCTCATTGAACAGGAAATTATTATATGCGTGCGTGTGCGGTTCCTGGATGAGGTCTACTCCGGTCGACGGGCTGTGGCCAAAAATAAACAGGCTAAAAAGGGGAAGGCGAAACAGCAATGGGATAGTCATAGGGATAGCATGATAATAATAAAACTCAGCACAGAGCTAGAGCGAAGGGGGGGGGGGGGGTAGACAGTTCGAGGGGGAGCATGTTGTACCCGAAATCGAATCAATATCTGCACCACAAATACCATAGAGTCAAGTGTTGTTATAGTATATATTTGTGTCTAGTTTGTCCTGCCCAGCAACTGGGGCTGGCGCCCCACATGGGGCACATGCTGCGGCGTCCGTACATCATCGCCGCCGCCATCGCGATCGTTGGCGCCCGGCAGTAGGCGCCAGCTCCAGACATGAACCCCGTCGCCCTCGCCCATGTCGTAATGCGAGCGCTGACGTTGCAAATTGATCCTCAGGTTCTGGATGAACTGGGCCACATCCAGGGGATGCTCGTTCTGCAGCCGAGCCGCCACCAGCGGCGGCATGAAGCGTTCGTACTGGTGGTGCGCCTGCGGCTCCAGCTGCCCATCGTTGGCCCACCAATGCAGCTCCGGATGGACGCGACGCAGATGCGGATGCGCGTTCAACTGCTGGCGGATGCGAGGGGTGTTCATTCTCGTAGTGCTCCTTTCTCTATATCTCTCTATCTCCCTGTCTCTCTCCCTATCTCTCTCCTATGGCCTCCTCTTCAGTTTGATAATTTAATTCATTTGAATTTGTTGCCTCTGTTTTCTTCTTTGGTTTTCTTCTGGTAAAATTTTGTCCTTGCCTTTTCGTACTTTCGCTCGTTGTGGTGTTCTGTCTTGTGTACCGAAATTTTGGAAACAAAAGAATAGTACGGGAAAGTAAAAGTAAAAAGCCTCAACTTGATTTCGAAATAGGAGGTTCCCAAATTATCAAATCGAAATTGAGCTTGTCAGCCAGGTGTACTGAGCGAACGATGGGGAGTATCGAGATGGTAGCGAGTACTTGCTTATACCCTTCTTTCATTTATGTAAGAGTCTACAATTAATTTTAATGAAAAACTAAATTATTTAATAAAATTGTTCTAGTGATTTTTTTTTTAATATTATTCTAATTTGGTAGTCATAGGGAATATGTTTTTAAGAAAAAAAAGGATTTGCTCAACTTACTGCAACGAGATTAACGCAGATGAGGAACGGTTCAACATCGTTTTCAGCAGAGTCCTAAGAAGGTATCCGATCTGATCTCGAGGTAAGGGAGAAGTTATTTGCAACACGTCTGCACTGCACTACACTTAAAAGTCAACTGAAGAAAATGCTTGACTGACGGCTCTATTTAAAGGCTTCAGTCGTTCCTCTTTCAATCGTGAGCGCATCTTCCAAAGCTGTGTGAGCGCATTACCCGATCGTGAGCACAACAGTCCGAGTGGTACTTTTATCAATCGTGAGCATAGCACACTAAGCTGTTCTTCTTCTTTCAATCGCGAGAGCAGTTAAGCTGACTTTTTCTTCTCCTTTCAATCGCGAGCGCAGTAAAATAAATTGATCGTCGTCTATTAAACATGAGAGCAGTAGCACGATTCGCTCTTTGGCTTCAGTCGTGTTTTTCCTCTTTCAATCGTGAGCGCAGCTTCCGAATTGGAGCGGAGTGCCAAAGCTGTTCTTCCTCTTTCAATCGTGAGAGCATCTTCCAAAAATGTGTGAGCGCTGTTTTGAGCTGTTTTAGCTCTTTCAATCGTCGGTTACGGTAACGCGAGAGGCTCTTTTTCTATCAATCGTGAGCATAGCAAACCTAGCTGTTCTTCTTCTTTCAATCGCGAGAGCAGTTAAGCTGACTTTTTCTTCTTCTCTCAATCGTGAGCGCAGTAAAACAAATTGATCTTCGTCTATTAAACATGAGAGCAATAGCACAAGTCGCTCTTCGGCTTCAGTCGTGTTCATTCTCTTTCAATCGTGAGCGCACCTTCCGAATATGAGCGTGCCGAAGCTGTTCTTCCTCTTTCAATCGTGCGAGTAGCAAGGCAGAATATTTACGCTTACTTCAATCGTGTCAGTAGTAAAACGGAGTTTTGTATCATTTTTTTAGTATTAAAAATTAGGAATTATTTTTTAGCGACCAAAGGTAAGTGGTATCTAACTGTAGAGTGCACTAGACGCTACATCTCGTTGCAGATGTAATGAGTTACAGCAACGTATGCGCTTTAAGAAGAAAAATAGCTGCCTTATTGCCTTGGCCAACATACATGGGTATCCCCAGTTTTCGCTCTCCTTCCAACTCCCTTTAGTTCTTGCTCGCTTGCCTTCGTCTCCGCTCACCATCAAAGAGCCATCAAGTCGCTCGCAACGAATAGACAACATTACTATGTACGACTACCTGCTGGGTCCGACGAGAGCAACTTCGGGGACTCTGCCTTTTGTGGGCCGTCAGGTCTTGGTCCTTAATCAAAATGCACACACTTGATGCATATTTAAATAAACTTTCACCTTTTTTTTGGGCGTAGGGTGAAGGCCGTTGTAAGGCATTTTTCGTGGAAAACAAGTCAAGAGCACTTTGTAGCTGAAACAGGGTAGGCCCATGGCACATGGGACAGGGTTGCTTAAGGTCTGTCCAACCTGTGCGCCTTTCCCAGTGCTGGCAAAGCGAACACGACGTCGCTGTAATTAAATCACTTTTAATTAATGCAAAATGCGAATTTCAAAAGATGTTGCCAGCCCCCATGCGGGGCGAGCTGTTACGACGCAGCCCTACCCCCTTCCCCCACACACACATACTCTCCCCTGCCCTCGGAAGTCTGGCGGAAACGGAAAAGTGTCCCTCGATGTTTTGTTGTCGCATAATTACAACTCAATTGTAATCCAATTTTTGGGCCAGGCAAATAAATCGGATTTCGCTTCGTGACAAGCCACGCCCAGTAAGGCAAGGTAAGGGGGGAGTGGGTGCGCTGTGGTAGGCCGTTGTTCCGACTGGTGTCTGTGTCAACTTTTTCGGTGTCAAATAAATAAACTTTTGACAGTCGGCAGACAGGCTGGCGGGGGGTTTGGCGGGCTGGTGGCGGCCTCAAATCTCTGACTGCGCCCGGAAATGTAAATTAGTTTGTCAAGTGAGAAGAGCACCTTGGCAGGGGGTTGCCTGAGGGAAGCAAGGAGAAGGGGTGTGGTTTCTCCCCGGGCAGCAGGCAGCTATACAAATAGTCATGTGAGTCCAGTTGGAAGTTGCCAGTTTGGAGTTTTGTTTTGGCCAAACTGCAAATTAGTTGCACATGTTTCGCCCCGCAACTGAAAACAAGACGTGTTTGCACTAATTTGGCCAAAATCAACAGCTGCCTGTACATGTGCCATTCCGCCAGTGTGTGTGTGAGTGTGTGTGTGCTCGCGCGCGTGTGTGTGTGTGTGTGTGTGAAGAAAACTCATCATAACTTTCTTATCAGAAACTTGTTTTAGGCAACGAGTGCTGCAGAGATACCCAAACAGGCGCAGCCAGCAGAAAAAAAACAAACACACACGCACACCAAAACAGCATGCTGAAAAGCAGCTGCTGACAGTAGTCGAGGAGCAGCTACCCTGGAATGCCAAGTTCATATCATAATTATATATTTTTTCGTAATTGTAAGCTCGATTTAGATTCTTGCAAGAGTGGAAGAGTTCTTTCGCAGCTGCTCGACTTGAACATACCCGGTAAAGTTATTTTTATAAAAATATTTAGCTAAGCTTAATATTATTATAATAATAACATTCTCTCCCTCTCTTTCTCTCTCTCTATATATACATATATATATTTATTTTTTTTAAGCTTAATCCGAAAAAAGCTACGACATACCCAGCAAAATGCTCTGCTTTATTTAAACAGCATAAACAAATAAAACTTGTAAAATTTAACAAAAGAACTACGCAATGACTACAATTAAAATACGGCTTACAAATACCCTGTAATTTTAAGAAGCTTAACTAGCAGCACTCTTGTTTATCAAAACAGCTATTCATTTAATTCAAATACACTGTACGTCTTAAGCATTAATTACGAGATAGTTTTTTTGCTTAAGCAATTATAAGTTTAGTTTCTCTTGATAGCGCAAAACACCGTAAACCTGCCAACTACAAGGTATCAACTAAGCAGCAAAAAAAAAGCCAGAAAAATACGTACGAAATGCCTCGAAAACTTGTTATAATTACACTGCCTTGACAGCCAGCTGTGTGTGTGCGTGTGTGTGGGCGTGTGACTACTAAACTAAGTTAGCAGCCCTACTCAATGCCCCGCCCCCATGCTCAGCCCCCGGCTGGCTGGCTGGCTGGCTGACTGACTGACTGACTAACTGGGATAACATGCATGAGCAGTAACATATGTTGGACTTTTGGCACAAACTTTTGCCAGTTTTTGGCGCGTTTTACCCACGCTCCATGCCCATTTTTAGCATCTCTAGCTAAGTCCATGTCCCTCGATTTCCACCACCCCCCCCCACCCCTCACCCTGGGCACTCTTAGACCGTGTGGAACGTGTGCGTTTTGTGGTTGAGTAAACGCACACTTTAGGCGCAGTATGCAACAGCTGTGACACACACATCTACAGCGTGGCCTCCTACCCCTTACATCCTACCCCAGTACCCCTCTTCACTACTTGCCCCGCTAGTCGCAGTGACTAGCAAAGTTTTTCGGGCTGTTTGCTGGCGAATTAAAGGCGTATCGCATTACAGAACAAACTTGGCAAATGGGATTACATTTCAATATCGCCCGACATACTCGCGCCCAGGCATGCATGCTATACCCTTCGAGAGGGCATTAAAATTTAATTATGATATGTGTAACGCATTAAGGGATATAATGCTAATGAGCCGGGCACGTTCCATGTGCCAGATGAGGTCTGTCTGCCAGCCTGCCTGGCAATTGCCAGCCGAATAAATTGCTCGATTTTCCAAGCCAATTTGTGCGAATTTCGTATGCACACACTGATGACTTTATAGAGTGCATCGGTTTAGTTTAACTTGCGGGTTTTGCCATGAAAATTAAGTTGAGTTATAATGAGCTTAAAATTTTATGAATAAATTAATACTGCGAGTTCTTCAAAGTTTTCTAGAATTTTCGAAAATTGTCTTAGTAGTCTAAGGATTATACAGTTCATTACAATTAATATTAAGAAGTATTGAATTTTTTCTATAAATTTTTAAAATTGTCTACTATAAGTAGTTTAAGGATTCTAGATTCCACTACAATTCAGAGGATTTTATCGATCAACAGTTTAAAAGTGTATTTAAAAGATTTTTTTTGAAAACTCTTCAGTTATTTTTGGCGTATACAAAAAATTAATTATAAATATTGGAAGTATTCCTTTAATATGTTGTAAGTACAATTAACAGATTTGTTTCGTTTAATTCTTTTAAATTGTTTTTAGCTCTTAAATCAATTTTTGTGAAAATTTCTATAGTTCATGCTCTTGAAAAATATACACAATATTATTAGTAGCTTAGAACATTTTTTTTGTATGTTGTAAATGTAAGGTTTTTATCTATTAATTATTTAATAAAGTTTGAACACTTATAAATTATACTTGAGGTATTTAATGCACTCGTCAAATATTCAAAATATTAAAAAAAAAAATTAAAAATATATTATATATATTATATTTATGGGTTGTAAATACATTTAATGGTTTGAAATAGTTTTTCAATGTTTTGGTATTAAAAAAGATATTAAAGTTGGTAAAATATAGAAATTTTCCAAATAGAATTTTTCCAAATATTTATATGTTAAAGAGTTTTATTTTTAAAAACGTTTATTTTTTTCAGCCAAAGCTTCATTTCTAAAAGTATTTCTGCGCTCAGCTTAGCCTTAAAAATGTTGTAGAATATATTTTTGACATGTTTTTAAATCCTTGCAGGAAAGTTATCTTCAAACTTGATGAGGACAAAGAAAATGGCGAAGAAATTACCCTACGATTGATTGTCGATTTGCGAAGGATTTCGAAGCTCATCAATCTGTGTGCACCTGGGGGCAACAACTAGTCGTATGTGGGCATTAATGTTGGCCGATAAAGGTATCCGAACATAATCAAGTTGAGAACTTGAAGTAATCAGCAGCTTAGCCAAATGATGCTCGTGGCAAATGCGAAAGCAAATGTGGGAAAAAACAATGCGAAAAAGCGGCCCAAACAAAAAGGTCCAAAGAAACTGAATGTGCAGATTGTTGTTAGATGCGTGTCTGTGTGTGCATGTTTGTGTATGTGTGTGCGAACTTAATATCGAAATAAAAAGCCGTCAATATTTGACAAGGACAAAAAGGAGAAACACGGCTAACAATGCCGGCACGAGGGTGCCCCAAAGCCGAGCAGAAAAAAAGAAGCAACCAAATTTTGACATAGGAAAAGAGGCTAAAAAACCGTTGCCAACTTTTGGCAACTTTTTCAAGAAGGGTCGGGGTTGGGTGTGAGTGTGTGTATGTGTGTGTTGGTGTGTAAGGGCTGCAAAATATATGCCTAAAAATGGCATGCCTAAAATAAATATGGCAACAAAATGCCGGCAGTAGCAGGCAAGCCAAGATGTTGTACTCGAGGCCGAGGGCGAAGGGGGTGTGGCTCCACTGAGCGTGGGTTGAAGCCGAGACGCAGCCTGAGCTGAAGCCACTGCGATTGCATATGCAGCACACGTATTTGCGCTATAATTATTTCGTACGTGCGTACCGTGCTCAACGCTGCCAGCCGGAAAAACAGAGCAAAGACAATGTCTCAGAGAAAGAGCGAGAAAGAGAGAGAGAGAGAGAGAGAGAGAGAGAGAGCGACACTGCTCGAGACTTCCAGACTGAAGACCCGAGACGCGTATTCTGTGCTCGCTTCCGTTCCTGTTCCCGTTCCCCTTACCCGTTCCTGTTCCCTTTTTGGGTAGACGCTAAAAGTCTTCTTCAATGTGCTTAAAGCGAGCACTGGCTTAAAGCCATAAAAGACGCGGACTGACAATGGAAGAGACAAAGCAGAGAAGGAGCGATTCGCAGCTTGGCGAGAAAGGGACAAAACACGGCAATCGCAGACAGACGCAGACTCTGACAGCTCGCAGACTGAGCTGCAGCTGAGTCGGACTCGCTGCCAGGTTCGCACCTGTCGAGAGTACTCACGCTCTCACATGTGTGTGAGAATATCTCGCAAGTTATGGCAACTCTGGCAGGCATGACAGCGGATTTGGCATGCTGCAGCTGAGACTCGTGCAACAGCAGCGCATTGTGCGCGACTGGTACTATTTTCTTGCGAGGCGGTGTATTGTAGTTGTATCCCAATATTCCCGGAATAGCTAAAACATCTAATGTGTTTAATATATAAATATTTGTATATCTGCTTTACTTTCAAAAGATACATTTGTAACTAGAAAATACATTTTCTTATTTTTATAACAACTAGAAAAAGTAATATTTAATTTTTATTTAAATCTCTGAGATGCTTTTTTTGTCTAAAAAATATCTGCGGTACTGCAAGCTAGTTTTATGACTAAAAGATACATTTCATTTCATGTCATATAGTAGCTGCCTTTTATTTATAAGATACATTTTAAAGTTACTTTGGTATCTGTAAGATATTTTTCAATCGGCAAGATACAGCATCTTCGTTCAAAAAGTAAGTACTATTAAGTCTGAGTGAAGTATTTGTATCTACAAAATACCTTATTTTTAATTTATATTTTTTAAGATTTTTTCCATTACTGCAAGCTACTTTATAGTCCACAAGATACATTTTATTTCATGTCATAACAAGTTGCTTAGTATCTATAAGATATTTTTGCAAGTTATTTTGGTATCTTTCAATGTGCAAGATACTGTTTGAGTGAAAGCTAAGCTGCTGTTGTGTCTGATGCATGTGTTTGTATCTACAAGATACTTTTTTATCTATATTTTATTTAATCCCCAAAATGTTTTTCTTTCCAATAAATTTCTTCTATTTCCATCTTGCAGGTACAACTAGTTATTTAAGACCACAAGATACATTTTATTTCATGTCATGTAAAAGTTGCTTTGTATCTTTTGTAAGTTACTTTGGTGTCTGCTTGATATTTTTCAATCCGCAAGATAATGTTTGAGTGAAAACTAAGCTGCTGTTGAGTCTGATGCATGCGTTTGTATCTACAAGATACTTTTTTAATATGTATTTTGCTTAATCCCCAAAATGTTTTTTTTTTATAATAGATATCTTCTTTTTATAACTAAATATAAGCTACTGCTGAGTCTGCTGCATGTGTTTGTATCTAAAAGATACTTTCGCATTGCAAAGATACATTTGCCAGTTTTAAATCGTTTTTTCTGTCTTCCAGATAACTTTGTATACGCAGCATTTAGTCTGGGATATATTCCTATCAATTGGCTGATTATTGGCTGAGTATTTAGACTGCCACGCCTCCAACTGCCAGCGCCCACCAGCAACGCTGTTGCGCAGTGGGATACAAATCTGCAAATGAAAGCGCAGTAGGCGCCAGCGATTGATCCGATTGATTATGAATCACACCTCATTATGTGCAGCAACAGTAGCAACAACAACAGCCACAGCAATAACTACAACAACAACAACAACCACAACAACAACAACAACAACAACAAATCCTTAATCAAGCTCATCACTGCACGGGGGAATGCCCTGCAGCTCGATGCACATAAAAGTCACATAAAGCAAATAAGTTTGATTATGCAGCGGGAGAGAGACAGCTAGAGAGAGAGACAGTCCATGGCCGGGGGGCGGGTAGGCGTGGCAGGTTGACGCTGTTGTAGTAATTAACATGCACAATGAAAACGAAAACGAGAATGAAAACGAGCAAGTGCAGCGCTGCGTTGGGGGCAAAAGTTTTTAATAACCCGCAACAACAAACACGGCGAGCACAATGAGCCACGCAGGCGGCAGAGTGGCAGGCAACTATGACAACAAACACACATGGCACACACGAACACACACACACACACACGACGACGAGGACAACCGCCAACAGCCGCAATAATGACATACAAAACTTTGACAATGTAGTCGTGCGTGCTGACTACCGTTCCACCGCCCCCTTGCCGCATATATCTGCTACCACGCCCCCTGGACAGCAGCAGTTCACCCGCTGGGCAGCCGCAGCCCTGAAGCTCGAACGGAAAAGGATTTCGGCCGCAATGAAAACAGCTATGAAAACCGCAAAATGTGTTGCAGCTAGCGGGAAAGCGGGCAGCGGCAATGGATGGATAGACGAATAGACAGACGAACGGGCAGACAGACGAACGGGCAGACAAGCGGAAGGGCAGACGGACGGGCAGACAGACAAACGGGCGGACGGACAGAAATACGGACGGACGCACAGGCGGTTTTCCTGCAGCGGCGGTGACAATGTGCGCTCGCCATACGCAACATCAAATTGCTGACCACGCACACACACACACACACACACACACATACACACACACACACACACACATACTCTGTGTCTGGCTGAATGGATATTCAATCGCAGAGGAGTGTGCGTTACAATTGAGGCGGTTTTAAAATAAACGCATGTGGCTTATTACGCACACCACGCACACCTCACATACACACACACACACACACACACACACACCTCACACACAGAGGCACTCGCACAACAAAATAAATGCTTAATTGAAATTGACAAGTCTGCGACAAAGACAGAGACAGTTATGCCTTAAAAGCTGGGAAGGAGAGAGAGAGAGAGAGAGAGAGAGAGAGAGAGAGAGAGAGAGAGAGAGAGAGAGAGGGTGACAGAAAGAGGAGATAAGAAAGAGAGGGGTATAGAGAAAGTATGGGCAACTGTTCAGTAATTTTGGGCATTCAATGCAGCTTCAGCTTCCACGCACACAGCAATTAGCTACTGCTGGACAGAGGTAGAAGTACAGTGAGCTGTCCGAAAGACGAACAATCTGAATGGTGAAATTGTCTGGAACAAAATCTGAGCTTTGAACTCTATATAAAAGCAATTTTTAAAAAATCATTAAGTACTTTTTGAAATTGATTTAAAGAATTTTTCGAAAGTATAAAAAATATCTCAGGTTATTTTTTTATATTTCGAAATATCAAAATCTCCAGATTACTTTCAAAAGTAAATAAATTCTGTTCTAGTCGAGTTACCAAAGTGTGTGATAATATTACAAAATCTATAACAATTTTTTTTCAAATTTATAAAAAATTTTTGATTTTGATTTCAAGCATTTTAAAAAATTTGTCAAAGTGTTTGATAATTTTATAATATTAATTAATTTATGACATGTTTTCTCCAAAGTTATAGAAAATCATTTCAACAGAAAAACATTTTGAAATGGTTGTCTGGACTTTTCAGAAGTTACAAGTTTCTTGAGTGATTCTAGTATTATAATTGCTTAATTTAATGTTATTATAAGTCTTTTACCTTTTAATACATATTTTCAAAAATATTTCAAAATATTTTCAAAAATATATCTAAGCTTAAAGCTAAAAATAACACTTGTTGGGATCAATATAGTTGAGTTACCAAAATAATTGATAATAATGAATTGAGAACATTTTTTAAGTTTTTAATTTGATTTACATAACAAATCCTATTTTTTAGGCGAGCTTCTGGATAATAAAATTAATGTCTAAATCAATTACCATGTCAATCCTTAAATAACGCTAGACAGTGTCCTACCATAGAAAATGTATGGTATATAGCTTTAAAGAGGATGACTGGATATTCTACCGATATTAAATCGTAGAGATTAGTACTAAAAATACTAAATTAAAATTTTAAGATTATATCGTATATTCCCACTTTGCCATACAAGGTATATTTAGCTTTCCAGTTCCCATAAAATCTGAGTACCTTAAGCAAATGTAATTAAAAAGTTTTTAATTTTTTGAAAGCACGTAAAAATTCCAAAATTCCAAAACTCTTCCAATCGATTATTTGCCGTCTTTTTTACGAGCTTGACTTTTTCTATCTTCTCATTCCTTTCCTCTTCTTCCTCTCTCTCTCTCACTTTATCGCCTTGTCCTTGCTTGACACGAGCTTGAGGCCGAAACGCAACCCTCATCAAGAAGGAATCGTTTGTGTTTCCGATTTACCTGAGGGCCGCAGCGGGACTAGCAACATAGATAGGATGGAGGGAGCTTGGGGGGGTTGGCAAGGAGTGGAATCTGGCGACATCTGGACACCTAGAGGCGCCACCAATTTGTCAACGTGCCGCAGCAGTGGGAGGTTGCAGGCTTTGATCACAGCGGCTAATCAGATATTAAAGGAAATTGTTGGCAGAGAGGGGAAGGAAGAGTGTAGTACTGCGGGGCGGGCGGGCGTGTCGGGAATCGAGTGAAAAATGTTAGCTGCCTAACACTCGATGGGGCATGGTATGAGGCATGTGGCACACTCTCACTCTCTCTCTCTCTCAACTCGACCGGTCTAATTTTATTAATGTTGCCAATTTCCAGCGGGTGGCACGAACAGGTATGCCAGGGTGTTGGGGGTAAGAGGGGGTGGTGCCACAGCAGGGAGGGTTGCGTTACGCGCGCAATTAAATATGAAATATTTAAGAGCCTGCAGTGGGAGACCAAGGCGGCGGTGGGGCGTGGCGGGCACCACAATGTGCGTTCGTTCAACTTGCCAAAAACTTTGGAGCAAACAAAAGAGACAGCGTGATGGTGGGCGAGGGAGGGGGGTGGTGAAATTGGGTGCAGGCTTCGGTGTGGCTAATTAATAATTTTTAGGCCATTCAGCGAATTAATGGGGTAACAGGGGGAGCTGGTGAGGCGTCGGCGGGTGGTATCAAACTTTGACTCGAGTTGATTAAGTTGCTTTTTAATGAAGTTCAAAGTGATTTTACTTGCAATTAATGCGCGACATGACACGACTGAGTTCTTTGAGAGGAGTGTGTATGGTAAAAGGTAAGGAAGTTCCACAGCACGGCAAGAGACGAGAGAAATAGAGAGAGAGAGAGAGAGAGAGAGAGAGAGAAACATAAGCAGAATTGCGGACATACGGACAGATAGACGGACAGACAGACTAAGATACAGATCGACACACAGACGAACAGTCGGGCGAATAGAAAGACGGACAGACTGACGGACAAACAGTTGGACAGATAGACTGAGATACAGATGGACACATAGAAGAATAGTCGATCGGATAGATAGTTAGATAGACAAACGGACAAGCAGACGGACTGACAGAAGGAAAGATAGACGAATAGACAGACAAACAGACGGACAGACAGACAGTGGAAAATATAGAGTGATAGACAGACAGACAGAATAACGGACAGACAGAAAGATGGACAAACAGACGGACAAATAGACTGACATACAGGTGGAAACACAAACGGACAGTCGGGCAGATAGAGAGTTCGACAGACGAACGGACAAACAGACGGACAAAAAAACGGAGAATTAGACCGATAGAGAGACAGACAGATGGACAGACGGAAAGATAAACAGACAGACAAACAGACAGACTGACTGATAGAAAAATGGATAGACAGGAATATGGACAGACAGACAGGAGGACAGACAGACTGATATACAGATGGACACACAAGCGAACAGTCGGGTAGACAAACGGACAGATAGAAAAATAGACGGCCAGACAAATGGACAAACAGACAAGCAGACATACAGACGGAAATGAAGATAAACAGTTGGCCAGACGGACAGATATATGGATGAACAGTCCGACCCAGGGCATACGGACAGACACAGAGAATAGTGCGAAAGCAAAGTATGGTATTTCTCCCATACACAGAAACGAGCAGAGAGAGAAGTGAGAGAGCAAATGAGTTAAAGAAGTTAAAGAGAGTGAAATACGTATGCGTCATGGACTTCAATTCTGATCTCTAACCAATACCAATACTTTTTGTCCTAAAGCCTTTATAGGGGAACAGATATTGGCAGCTAGTTTAAAAATCTTAGTAGTTTTCTTGATCTAGCTACAAGTAAATTTTCAGGTTATATTGAATAAGATTTATTGATATCATAAAGCAAATGAAAAGCATTATTACATCGTATAGATAGTATGAATCTTTTGGCCTATAGAGTGCATGTAAGCCTCATCCAATAGATTGCATTTGTCATTTTCGGCTCTAAGGACGTTTCTATGGAAGCGGGCGAATGCCATGCTACAGTACATTTAAATAGATTAAATATACGCTACGTCTTAAAAAATCCCATGCATCCCAATTTATCGAATAAGTCCTATCCTATCCTATCCTGTCCTATCTATCTGCTAAATTGATCTCAGATATTGCCATCAATATCTGCCCTGTTCCTCTTGCCTCTTGTCAATGTCCCAATCATTTATTCTACCATATCGATAATATCCTATCATATATATATATATATATATATATATATATAACCCTAAAATGCTCCCTAGAATACGCTAACCTAGAAACTAACTCGATTTGCAACTGTTGCCTCAGTGCTCGTCTCCCCCCCTCCCCTCAACTACTGCCCCTGAGCGTGGCTCAGTGCGAAATGCCCGTTGACGCGACGCACCAGTCCCTTGTTGCATACGTCGTACATGACGCGCGGCACGAGGCGCCTGATCAGCTGCTCGGGGCTGCGCAGCTCCACGGTCAGCTGCTGCAGTATGTCGCCGAAGCTTATGGGTCCCTGATCGCGCAACATGCCCAGCAGCGTGGCCATAATGTCCTCGTGCCACTGCATCAGCTCCTCGGCGCCCAGTGTTATGGGTTTGACGCCCGCACGGCGCAGTGAACGCGACGGCAACACTGCACGTTGCTGTTGCTGCTGTTGGTGTTGCTGCTGTTGGTGTTGCTGCTGCTGCTGCTGGTACTGCCTGGGCTGGTACAGCTGGCGCTGCTGTTGCTGATTCTGCTGCTGTTGTCGTGGCTGTTGCTGCTGCTGCTGTTGGGAGTGCAGTTGCCGCTGCTTATGCTGTTGCAGCTGCTGCTGATATTTCTGTAGTTGCTGCTGCTGCTGTTGGTGTTGCTGCTGTTGCAGCCTTGGAGATTGAAGTATCCGCTGTTGTAGCTGTTGCTGTTGTGGTTGCTGCTGTTGTTGCTGTTGCTCTTGTTGTTGCTGTTGCTCTTGTTGCTGCTGCTGCTGCTGCTGCTCTTTCTCTTGTTGCTTGTGTTGCTGTATTTTTTGATGTTGCGAAAGTTGCAGTTGCTGTTCGTGTTGCTTCTTTTGTTGGTACTTCTGCAGCTGCTGCTGTTGCTGTTGCTGTTGCAACTGTTGCTGCTGCAGCGGTTCAGGTTGCTGCTGCTTCAGTGGCTGCTTTGGCAATTGCTTCTTTTTCGGCTGCTTTAATTGTTGCTGCTGCGGTTTCTCGAATTGTTGCTCCGGTTGCTGCTCGCGTGGTTGCTGCTGCTGGTCGTGTAGTTGCTGCTGCTGTGGCTGTGGCTGTAAGTGTTGCTGCTTCTTCTGCTGTTGCTGTGGATGTTGCTTAGGCTGTAGTAATTTTTCCTCCTGTTCGTGTTGCTGTTGTAAGTGTTGTTGTTGTGAGTCTTGTTGCTGTTCGTGTTGCTGCTGTGCATGCTGCTGCTGCTGCTGCTGCTGTGACAGCTCTTGCTCTTCGTGTTGTTGCTGCTCGTCTTGTTGCTTCTTCTGCAGTTGCTGCTTCTTCTGCACCTGCTGCTGCTGCTGCTGCTGCTGCAGCTGCAACTGTTGCAGCTTCTTCTTTGCCAGCTTCTGCTTCGGCTGTTGAAATTGCAGCTGTTTCGCTGGCTGCTGTTGCAGCTGCTGCTTCGACAGCAGAGCTGGCGGCATCCTGCCTCGCGCCTGTGTCCTCTCCCCCTTGGCAACAATCAGTTGCAGCGGCGGCGGCGGCGGCGGCTGTGGCGGCAACTGCTGTGGCCGCAACGGATAGACATTTGCTGCATGCTGCTGTGGGTACGCGGGTTGCTGCAACATTGGAGGCAACTGTTGCTGCTGTTGCTGCTGCAGCTGTGGTGCTGGTGGTGGCGGTGGCGGTGGCGGTGGCGGCAGCTGCTCGAGCTTCCGCCGATCGCAGTGCTGCAATTGTGGCGGTGGCAAGCGTGTTGCAAGCTGTGGGGCCAGCGGCACTGGCAACTGTCGCGGCAACATTTGCGGCGGCACGTTGATCGAAACTGCAACATGTGCGACGGCTGGAGCCAGAGCCGGAACCGGTGCTTGGACCGGCGCGTTGGGCGGCTTGGGGCACGGATAGAGCAGCATGTAGGGCACTTGTGGTGGCAGATTGGGATGCAGCGACAGTCGCGGCGGTGGCGTGCCATATGCGACGGGCACCCAAATGAGTGGCGGCGGCTGCTGCTGTTGCTGTTGCTGCTGTTGCAGTTGCAGCTGCTGTTGCTGTTGCTGTTGCTGCTGCTGCTGCTGCTGCTGCTGCTGCTGTCCGACTCCGACTCCAAGTCCAAGGTCGAGTTGTTTGTTGTTGCCGTGTATGGCGCACTGCATCGGGAGCAACTTGTCCGCTGCCTGCGGCTGTTGCTGCTGTTGCTGCCACATGCTGTGTGCAGCGCCCGCTGTGGACGCAGGCGCCAGTCCCGGTCGGGGCTTAAATACTTTCGCCCTCGGATTGAGTGTGGAGCGTAAGAGTCCTCGATTTATGTACGCCATTGTTAATGCCAAATAAAAAATATGAAAAACTCAACTATTTTCTATGAGCCTCAATCCTATACTGACCTCTGCCGGGTATCGCAGCAGCACGGAGGCTGCCAGCTTGAAGGCAAAGGCATGACATCGTACGATGTACGAACTACACATGCTGACTCAAACTATGGTCGGGGACTCGAGTAGGCTTTTCAAGCTGTTGAAGCAATAATCGATCTACTATATTCGTAAGTGTAGTTCAAATTTAAAGGAATGCTTTAAGTATTGCTTACTAAATACTATTAAATATATGCCACAATTTAAAATACTTTCCACATGCGTGCACACAGCAAACGCTTGCCACAAGGAGACTATAGTATAAACAACTCTCTCTTGTGTATAGTATTGTAGACTTAACAGCATAAAGTAGGAAATAAATGTTTCTTATCAACCACAAGATACCCATCCATTAAATAAGCAAGTAAAATAATATATCATTATCGAAAATGTCAGTTTTCGAAGGCGGTGGGCGTGGCACTCAAAGTTTAAAATAAACTACATCTGCGTATGAGTTACACAAATGCTTGTACCAAATTTGGTGTCTCTAGGTCTTGTAATAACGGAGTTCTATCTGTTCATAAGGACATACGGACAAACGGACAGACATTCGGTCATAAGCATATCGAATCTGCATTATATATTCATATAAAGGCTCTGCCAGGCCTGCTGCTACCAGTTACTTACATAATTTAATATCAAATTTTTCCACATTATTAATGGATGAAAGGCATATAAAAATACCCTGTAAATATCTTGGAGATTCGCCTTATATTTTACCACGCTGTATACAGCCGTCGTATCGCCTTAAATCTTTGAATCTTTGAACCTCTCGCTCTCGCTCTAGTTCCAGTGTTGGTAAAGTAGTGTTGAAAAACTGCTAATAGAGTAACATCTCTCAATTTTGTACGCAACACCCAAAGGGTTGACAGGCTGTGGAGAGACTCCTTTTTAGTGATTTCCCCATTTACAGGGTGTGCACATTACAGTTGGAACTTCGTTCCCGTTCGCATTTGCATGTAGTGTTGCACAACTTCGAAGAGCTTTGCTGCCCAATTGAGTTGCAGCTGTTTCTGCAAAGTTTCGAATAATACACACAACTTTCGAGTGGGTTGTGTGTGTGTGTGTGTGTGTACTTGCATATGTGTGTGTGTGTGAGAGCCTGAAGTATGTACAACAACCACACCTGATGGTGACAGATGGCCAGCTGCGTCGCTCTGACATGCCTGAGGATGACGTTTATCCTCAACGCGACTAATTGGAGCTGCAGTGGGCGAGGTTGGGGCGTGGCAGGGGGCGTGCAAGGAGTGGCAGGAGGCGAAGCTTAGCTGGTGCCGCAAAGCATATAAATATCCATAAATGCTGAGCAGGCGCCCAAAGAAAGGAAACACTTGCCAGCAGCAGCAGTAGCAGCAGCAACAACAAGGACAGCCGTAAAATGGCTAAAACCCGCAGCAGCATTTTTGCGCTTGTATTTCTTTTGGCCAGACTCCTGACAATTATTTACACTGAAAAGTTTTGCCAAGTTGCCACGTTGCACGTCGAGTTGCCACAAATGAAGTTGTTGCCGGTTGTGTGTGGCACGACGCACCTGAGCGGCGCCTGCTGCCAGCTGCAGCAAGTTATGGTCCTGCTCCTGCTGCAGCTCTGGCTGCGACTCTCGTCGGTTAGGAATGAAGCCAGCAACTGTGGCAACTCTGGCAGCCTGTTGTTGTCCTTGCAGACAATTAAGCAGGAACAATGCAGCATGCAGAAGGCTTACAAATGACACCCACCCGCCCTCACTACCAACGAGCTGCCACTCATGTGCATGTCCTGGCAGGATGTGTTAGAGCTGCCTTTGGACGCATTGAAGTTCATTGCCGAAACTTCTGCCCCGCCAGCTACGGTCTGTGCAGGATGCCCTCGCTTGAGCCGGGCAGGATGTGCCAAATTGCAACTCATGGTATGATTTACTTAATTGCTGAGTATCCCACACAAGCCTCTGATCCCACCCTCCCATGCTGGCCTAATCCTTGGGTCAGAACTCGAGAAAAGAAACATAAAAGCATTACGCTCTGTAGAAACTACTGATTTTGTACTTCGTTTATGCAAATGAAAATGGATACTGCCAAATAATACTACATTTTTTTTTTAGAAAAAATCTTAAGCCCTTTTTCATACCATTTATCCATTGAAAATGTTCTGTCCGCTTGTCCGTCTGCTTGTATGAACACACAGAACTGAGCCATTACAAGAGCAGGAGACACCAAATTTGGCAGCAAGGTTCGTGTATCGAATACGTAGAGCAAGTTGATTAAAAATTTTGAGTGCCATGCCTAATGCCTCCAAAAATCAATATTCCTGATTTTTAATTTCATTATTGGAACAAGCACCATTTTTGTTTGACATACACGTAGCTTAATAAATGGCTTACATTCGCAACCCAACAGAGAAGTTTAAAGCATTTTTCGTTAATGCTTACGTTTGACTGTATGTGTGAGATCGGCATGTACGTGTGAGTACGGCCAATGGAAATGGTATCTTACTATCTGTTGTTTCTATTGCACAAGGATTAATTTCGCGTGGCTTTTATTATCGCTTGCTTCAAACGAATCCCGAGTTCGGCAAAAGAAAACAAGAAAGTAGGCTAAGGATCGTTGCTACGATGACTTTATTATATGGAAATCTAGTTTTGAAAAGGAAGGAGCGTAAAGACTTCGATTTGACAGCTTGATCACAAAATCTGCAATGAAAAGAGAAACTTCACCTTCGAAGGGTATTTCCTACAGGGAAAGAGAAAGTTAGATCGCTTGTGAGTTTTTTTTTTGATAGTGATCGGGATGCATACCCTAGGAGTAGGAGATATCTCCTTCAATGCATTGCAAGAGTATAACGAATAGTTCGAGATTCCGTACTTGACAAATATGGACAGATATAAACTAATATATGCATATACATATAGTATCTCCAACTGTGCACCACCTTCCATGAGACTGAAGAGCCTTGGATTTCTTTTTCGTCAAACTAAGTAAATATATTGCGATCGCATTTAATATATATGTATATACAACCTAGCACCACTCAGACTTGGCCAGATTGCAGTTACTTGCATTAACTTTCGATTCACCGAATTTTAAAAAGAATTCCCTTTGATTGTGGACTAATCAAAGTAGACGCGTATAAGAAACGAAGCGAAATGGTTTTTTTTTCGAGTTTGTTCGGGTTTGTTTTGTTGTGAATGTCTCTTTGTTAAGGGGTTAAGGGTCGTCAACCACCGATTCCCTCGAGGTTCGGCGAGGTTCGATATTGGCAACATGCGTCTCTATCAATGCTTGGCACTCAGCTTAGTCTCGACCGTGTCGGCCTTGGCCGCAAACTCACGCGCTCTCTGACTGAGCTCTCGCTGCTGATTGATCGCGTGCTGCTTGTTCCTCATATCGTAGTCCCTCAGGCGCTCGGGTGTCATGATCTTCAATATGCGATCACGATTGTTCGCCCGATTGCGATTGGCCGCCATGCAGATGCGTCGCGATAGCTCGTGCCCGAAGCACGTTCTGCGCTGCTGGCCGTCACCATTGGCTATGTACGATCTGAGGGCAAGTCCTGCCAGTATGGCATGTATGGATATGCATATTAATTTAGGGCCCAGATCACATCGTCGAGATACACTCACCGACTATAAAGACCTTGGCCACTTCCTTGATTGATGGCTGATCCTTGAGCAACATTTCACTAAACACAATATATATAGTCCTCTAACTGAGATTTTGAATGTACACTATATTGTGTATGTATATATATATATATGCTATAAGTTCAATATATATATACTGTCTTTATAGTAATAATGCTAAAATTTTGAAAATACAATTTCTTGCGACTAATAGAAAATCGAACTCTGTTCGAAATGGTTTTACATTCCGATTTCATACCCCCCTTGAGAAATATCCACAAACGTCTGACAGCTCGGACGGGCCTGCTCTGACCCATTTCGAAAATTTCCATCAGGTCGGCCTGGCAAATACGAAAATAACCTTCATCTGCCCCCACCATCCACGCCCCCACACTTCTCGTTTTTGGTGTGGAAAATCAAATTTACGAAATTGTCCACAGCGAAAATCGAGTAAATTTGCACAAGCCGCCAAAGTAAAATTTTTCTCTCTTTTTCCGCAAGTGTGTCTGTGTGTGTGTGCGTGTGTGTGTGTGTGTGTGTGTTGGTTTTGGTGTTGGTGTGCCAAGTTCATTTGCCATACCGTCCAAATTCATGAGCATGCCCGCGCATACCTACACGATGATGACGACGCCGGCGACGATGGGGATAATGATGATGATGGCACTTATGACAACATGTGTGCCTAAGCGCCGCATATAAACTCGAACTGTTACGCGATGGCTGACACACAGGTGGCGCACTGGTGGTGGTGCTGTAGTGTGTGTGTGTGTGTGTGTGTGTGTGTGCTGTGGTGTAGTGGTGTTCTCGCTCGATGCGGACAGCTGCAGTGTCTGATATGCGTAATAAGATCACAATGGATTCGTTGCGCTACATGCTTCGCGGAATCGCTGGTCAGCTACAGAGTGTTATACAAACTGTTATACTGCTTGTTATAAAAACTGTTGTACTTACTGTTATACAAACTTTTTTAAATATTTGCTGTTGTGCAGATTGTCATACAATCGTTTAAATTGCTAATCGAGTACGGGCTTTTATACAAACTGTTATACTGCTTATTATAAAAGCTGTTGTACATACTGTTATACAAACTTTTTTAAATATTTGCTGCTTTGCAGTTTGTCATACAATCGTTTTATTTGCTAATCGAGCACGGACTGTTATACAAACCGTTATACTGTTTATTATAAAAGCTGTTGTACAAACTGTTATACTTACTTTTCCATAGATTTGATGTTTTGCATACTGTTACACAATCGTTTCATTGCTAAACGGGCACAGACTGTTATACAAACTTAGCTGCTTACGATAGTTATTATTACATTCAATGTTCACTGTTCTACAGATTTTTATGCCGGCTCTTGTTAATATTTTAATAAACATGCATTGTAGATTGTCATAGAGCCTTTACATGATACTGTCATACAATCCATGATACTACAAACTGTCATACTGTTTTTTTACGCTTCCGTTTATTGCAAATTTATTAGCAAGTTTTTTCAATATTCAGCTTATGTTACTGTTAACTATATCAGCTGTTATAATAACTATTTGCTTTGCTAACTGTTATACACATTGCTATACAAACTGTTATACTTGCTAAACAATTTGCTTTGTTTTCTTTGATTTTAATTTATAAAAAGTTACACTAGCTGCAAACTGTTATACAAGCTCATATGAAAACTGTTATACTTACTAAGCAGCGTGATTTGTAGCGCTAGCGCACTTTGCATACATAGAGCAACTGCACTTCGTCACCGCAATTGATTTCGCACTCACTTCTGGTTTTTGCTCTTAAACATTTTGAAATTATTGCTGTCGCAGGCATGCCTCAGCCTGCAGCCTGCAGTGCTGCAGAAGCAGAGCGAGTCGTGGGCAGTGTCCACTCGGTTTTATGCAATTACCCACATGCAGTGATTGTCCACTTTGGCATACACGAACATTAATATCAACACCCACTTCACCCGGAACGGCCCGAGCTCGGCCCGGCCAGGCCCGGCTCGGCATATTCATTGAACCGCAGCCCACAGAACCGCCCAATAAACAGCAGTAAAACCGACCCGTACTCCCAGTCGGGCACTACCGCAGCCTGCTGTTCGGCTTTCCTGCTTTGGGGTCGGGGCTCTCGGCTCTCGGCTCTCGACTCTGGGCTCTGGGCCCTGGGCATATGCATGGCATGCAAATCGATTGATGTTGATTAGCATAAATTGTCTGGACCGCATTGTGCAATGAATAATTTCGATTGTGCCGACACGAACGGTACTCGCACAGACACCCTCTAATCTCCCGACAGTGTGCTACCACTCTCTCTCTCTCTCTCTCTCTCTCTCTCTTTCTCCCTCTCTCACTGGCATAATGCAATTTTGTTTTGCTTAATTTGATAGGCGCTGTCAGTGGCCACTTGCCAGTTGCCAGTTGCCAGTTGCCCAGTGCCAGTTGCTGCGTTGACACTTTGACAATGTTTCCCGTTACAGACATGACAGGACAGCACAGGACAGGATGCTACAGACCCTAGACCCATGCACATGCGATGCGGTCGAGGGAGTAGGATCAAAACGGCAGTCATAAGTCTCACCGGAGTGTGGGAAGCGGGCAATGAGCAGAAGGAAAAACCATCGCAAAGAAGCGAGGAGAACTGTGATAAATTGAGGTGAAAAGAGAGCAGACCAGAGTGGAGCCTGCAATAGACATGATTATACTAAGCAAAGAGTATACAAATATATGTTGTATGCAAATGAAATGAGAGTGGAGCATTACAATAAAAGAAAATAAGGTGAAACGTTTCGATTAAATAGTATATAACCACAGATAGGCTAAGATGGTGAAGGATGCATAGCAAAATAGAGACTTATATCAAATATAACAGTTTCAATTTCAGTTTAAGCAGCTTGTAAAATAATATGGTTAAAAATCCATTATACCATCAGCGAAAACTATATATCGACCTAAAAAAAACTGTTATACATGTATATAAAATGCGATTCCACTACTGTGCGGTATTCTTAACTGTTATACAAGTGACTTGCGACAAGATATAGTAAATAAATTGAAATACATTTTTAGTAAAGAAGGTAAATGATCAGCAACAACTGTATAACACATTTTAAAAACTGTTATACATGCATAGAAAACGCAACTTCATCTCAGAGCTGTGCTGCTAGGTGTTATTCGAGTGAATTGTAACATTTCAGCGAACTGTAGTCTGTTATACTGTTATACACAAATTGTTTTTTGCCATGCAGTGCTTTTAAAACTGTCATACAAACTTTTTACGGAGTCCAAATTGTTGTGCATTAAAATACCACGAAATTGTTATACAATTTACGGCAAACTGTTATACGAAAGACACTCAAATGCCCATCAACGGTTATGGATGCGAGTGGCATAAGTTTTGTTTCGGACAACTTTAAGCAGCGAAACTTTTCCCATAACATGCGAAGACGCACGCAGCGAACACACACACACACTCAGCACACAACTACACACACACACCATAGCAGAGGCCAACATCAATAGCACTCACGCCCCACAGCGAAAATCGTATCAAACTGACATCAGTTTCATTATGTTTTGCACTCGCACAGCTTAGACTAATGTATGCTAGACGCTCCCCCTCCCGGCGGGGGATGCTGCGCTCCCCCCTCGTCCCTCCCGCTGTGCAGCCGAATTATAGGCAATAGTACAAAATGAAATCTCTGTCTGGTCGGGGCTCACGCGATACGCATTACACACATATGTGGCGTGCTAATCTGGCCGCCAATAACTGCAAATTAGATTAGTAACGCCTACGGAGTGGGGCATCGTAGGTGGTTGCACCACACTGTGCACTCCACTCTACTCTCTCGCCATTCCCATTCCCCTCTCACAGCTCTTGGCTGACCAGTGCGAAACTACACGCAACTTTTCCTCGCGTGCTGCTTTGATAAATCTGAAGCGGAACACAAATCGACACTCAAACTGCAGTCCCACGATGGTCATAGAATAGTGTTATGGCAGGGGGGTGACGGAGCAGGGGATTGCGCACAACACACACACACACTCAGGGACACACTCTGACAACAGACGTGCCACGCACATCCACCAAATGATGGAAACTTTCTCGCTTTGTGCCCGCCAAGAATATTACTCGTATTATTATTTTCTGTCCGCCAGCTTCACTTTCAACTCATACACTAAGCACAGGGGCGTAGGGCAGGGCAAAAAAGTGCTACAAAAGGGGCGTAGTTCGATATTGTAGTCTCTTAAGCTAAATATAATACAGAAACAAGAACCTTCTGAGTTGAACGTAGAGCTGTAGAAAATAATGTAATACAGCTGCAAAACGGAGCAGCTTATCTCTGTCCGTCTGTCCGTTAAGTCCGTTGCAGTACAAATTTGTGTCTCAGTTTTGAAGCTATCATAATAAAACTTGCTACACATACTTCTGTTTTCTGTAAGTCGTACATAAGTCGATGCGAGCCAGATCGGACATATATATCGTATAGCTGCCATAGAAACTATCGGCCGATTTTTGTTAATTTTCAAGATATCTTAGCCAAAGTTGCAACATCTTTTTCTAATAATGCTTTGAATACTGCCTTAAAATTTTATCAAAATCGGATCACTATAAGAACAGTATTTTGAAAAATTATTTTATTTTTTTTTTAACACAAATAATTTGGCATAACTTTGTTGTCTGGCTATTAAAATTATAGAGCTTACTTTTTCAGTATATGAATATTGAAGTGTTTCTATTATTCTAATTGAATAATTTTAGACTGAAGATGAGTTTAATTAAGATAAGTTGTTATACAAATTATGAGCAGTGGTGAGGTATAAGTTAAATCATCTTTATATATTTATATAATTTTAATACCTTTTCAACAAAAAGTTACCTTAAGCGGAAAGTTTCTAAATATAAATATATCATAAATGTAGCACCATTGCAAATAAATTTCTTTTCAACGAAACCCTTCAACCTTTACCTAAAAGAGTGTAAAGAAAGCGCTTAAGTGCGGGTCAAGTTGCAGGCATTGTTCCTCACAAACAGCTTGGCCATCGCTTCCCCCTTGCAGTGAAAGGCAACGCCGCCACTGGTGCCCGGTGATGGGGCATTAAAAGGCTGATGTCAGCGACGCCGCAGACGCCAATGCGACGCCATTGTCGGCTATTGACCAGGACCAGAGAGACACTGCCGGGAGAGATTTCTGCCGGCACTTATGCGCTTCACTGGTAACAGCAGACGAGGGAGCAGGGGTTTGCGGGGTATACTGCGTAGGGGGACACGTTTGCAGCTAAACGTAAAATAAATTATATTTTCCTGCGTTATTTCATGGCCAAGATGCTTCTTGCCTGATTGCATGCCATAATTCTTGGCTCACAAAGCAGCTACCGGAAGTGGTAGTATCAGGCGTAGGGGGCGGGTCGCCGTAAAAGTTTCGGTTAATTGCGAGGGCGTTTGGGACACATTCAGGATTAGTTACAGTTTAGTTTTCGGGAGACCTGAACAGAGCTGGCGGCGGGGCACAGCTTTGAGCTGGTCTTAATTGTTACTAGACACATTTGGCGCTTTGCCTAATCACTTGCGCCGGATTAGCCAAAGTTCGGTGGGCTCTATGCAAGGGGGAGGGGCTTTCGGGGTGATAGGGAGACCCCCCTGGAGTGCGCTCTTCAAGTGCCGAACTGTGTTCGGCCGGCACACAGTGTCAGTCATAATTAAACGTACGCAACGCGCTCAGCCAAATAATATCAGGCAAATGGAAATGGAAATGGAAATGGAGCGAAAAGTTTTGCCCTGTCAGCGCTAAAGCAGCAGCGCGAAAAGTTGCTAATCAGCTTGGACAGCTGCACAAATGGGAATGGGCAGCGGCGGCCAGGGGTATGTGCTCCAAAAAAAAGGACCAGGTCCGAGGTCCAACTGCTAAGCTCTGCACCTTCAGTCCCCTTAATACATTTTTTCACGCTGCAATTTCTGTGCGTATAAAGTATATATAAAATAATAATTTATAAGCATAGTATAATAATTTATAAAAATAATTTTATAATTTATAAACTTAAAATAAAACGAAACGTTATCTTTCATTCGCCCACAGTATCGGCGTACTAAATTTTAATACTGTTTTAACACTATATATACATTTTTTGAAGGTTTTTTCCAGACAGCAATTTGTTATTATAAAATTGGGAGGAAAGTTTGGTTCAGGTATATTTAAAAATGACAGAAACCGGCCGATAGTTACTGTGGTAGCTATGCGATATATCGGTACAATCCGGCTCGCTCCAACTTATTTACAGCATGCAGAAAAAAGAAGTATGTGCACTAAGTTTCATCAAGATAGCTTCAAAACTAAGAGACTAGCTTGTATTGCAACGAACTAAACGGACAGACGGACAGAAAGCTGGACACGGCTACATCGACGCGGCTGTCGATACTGATCAATAAGAAATATGCTGTTATATGATCGCAGATGTTTTCTTCTGTGCTTTGCAGAAGCTTAGTAAACTACACTACACTGTTGAAAGTTTTGCTCAGCAATTAGTCCTACTTGCTCCACTGTGCGGCACAGCAGGAGCAGTTCAAGCAGCCTTCCCGCTTCAACCTCACAATTAGGCCAGAGGCTTTTCGAGCGCCTGCAGTGACGCTGCAGCTGCACTTCTATCTCCATCGCTGATTGTATCTCTGCAACTGTATCTCCAGCTATGGCAGTAGCTCCAATCGCAGCTCGAACTGTGCCTGCGTCTATGACTGTTTGGCTAAATGCGCTGGCACTCGCAACTGATTTCAATCAGGCTGCGGTTATTGTGTTATGCGTCGCCCGTTGAAATTCGCCAGCTATCTAAATTCTGTGTGACACGTGCCAGACACAACAACAACAACCGAGACCACAACAACAGCGACGAGGGGGGACACAGACATAACAATGATGGGACACAGTTCCCATCCAATCCACAGTCAACTTTGCATGCGCCTGGCTTCAGAACTGTAGCTGTAACTGCGGCTGTATCTATTAGATATACATGGCATTGTATCTGTATCTATGTCTGAGAATACAACTGTAGCTGTGCTCTGTATCTGTATCTGTATCTCTAGTAGTAGCTGAAGCTGTATCTGCAACTGTATCTGTATCTCGAGTTGTAACTGTAGCTGTATCTGCAACTGTATCTGTATCCCTAGTAGTAGCTGTAGCTGTATCTGCAACTGTATCTGTATCTCGAGTTGTAACTGTAGCTGTATCTACAACTGTATCTGTATCCCTAGTAGTAGCTGTAGCTGTATCTGCAACTGTATCTGTATCTCAAGCTGTAACTGTAGCTGTATCTGTAGCCATAGCTGTAGCTTTAACTGTAGCTGCGCTCTCTCCACCTCTCTCTCTCTCCCCATATCAGTGTCTGTCGCGCCCTCGCATCATTTTATGCAAATTTCTAGACGTAAATTCTTTCCACGCTTCGTCGACAGTTTTGGCCCCGAATTCCGTGTAGACAGCGCGACCTTAACTGCCAATCGATATCTCTTCGCCGGCCTGACCATTCCGCTGTCTGCTCGTCTGCTGGAAATGCGAATGACAAATGAAATGGAAACCACAAAGTTGTTTTGGTTTGCGACCCCCCCAAATGAAATAAAAGACGTTCGACTTTGAAGAAGATTTCGAGTGCGTCTGCCTCTGCAAATCGCAAGCAGCGGGAATTAACAAGGAAATGTTTAAGTTCCTATTGAGTTTTGCTGCTCGAAAACTCAATGAGCTGATTTTCTATCTGGCACATCTGATACTCTACCCATCTAGTCGGCCCAGACTTCAGCATTTCGATCACATTTATTACTTTTGTAGTACAAGGAAATTACTCAGTAGAGAAAAGAACTAGCTCCGACTGCTGTTGCCTCGCCACAGTGCTCGACCATTTGGACCAGCGCAATGAAACAGAATAGCAACCCGAATCAGGCACCCCGACGCAAGCTAATACCCAACCTATTCACGAATATACTGAAGGTAATCGCCGAATCGGATCGACCGCTGACACAGCATGAGATTGTCGAGGCTGTTTCGGAGCGCCTGGAGCGATCCGATGAGGAGCTGAAGCGTCAGATCACTGTCAATCTGCACGACGCCCTCATCTACGGGTATCTGAGGGTCAAGAACTATCGCTATTCCATAGTGTCGAATCAGATGGAAGTGAACGATATGCGGCAACAGGGCAGCTCTGTCTCCCAGAGGCAAATCCAGAATACCGCCGCTGTCGTCACCGATGCAACAGTCAGTGCGGTGGAGGCTAGCAAGGGGAGGCCCAACACTGCACAACAACAACAACACTAACAGCAGCAATCGGATTCTAGACAAAAAAATCTTTAAGAATCACAAAAAAAAATAAAAGTATATAGAAATGATATATTAAAAAACAAGTGATTGTAAAAGATTTAAGTTGAGTTCTATTCTATTCTCTGGAAGACTAAAATATACTACTACTAATAACATCCATAAGTCTCGAACAGGGATGCCACGATAGAGATGAGTAGAAAACCGATGAATTTTATATTAAGATCTGTCAGAATTTCTGTCCTTTCAGGAGAAGGAAATTTTAAAATACATCAATGGGGCTTATTTCGATTGATTGAAGCTTTCAACGTAAACAGAATAACAGAAAACCGATGAATTCTATATAAAGATCTTTCAGAATTTCAGTCGTTGATAATGCTTTATGGGTCAGACAGGTGAAGGGAATTTAAAAATATATCAATGGGATTTATTTCGATTGATTGAAGCTTTCAACGTAAACAGAAGAATCATCTGTAAGTCTCGAACAGGGATGCCTCGATAGAGATGAGTAGAAAACCGTCGAATTCTATGGTATATTAAGATCTTTCAGAACTTAAGTCGTCGATAATGCTTTTTTGGATAAAGCAGAGAAAATATTTCAATGGGGCTTAATTCGATTGATTGAAGTTTTAAACTTGAACAACAGAATCAAATATTTTAGTACAAAAATTATTTACAATTATTGCATGCAAATGCTACAAAACAAATATATACTATATACTATAGAGATGTATACTTAATAGACTATTCAATTTTATGTGTTGAGCGTAGCGTAGTGCCCAAAAATAATACTACGGCTCTCGGCTGAGACGCATTTTAAGAGGCTAGCCTAAAGATCTATCATATATGGTCACCTGCGGAGGGGGAGGATTGAAGATACTTTCAATCGAGTCGAATTACGGTTTTTTTTTATTTTACACGAAGGGTTTGCCAATTGAAATCGTTTTAAAAAGAGTAACTTAAATTTCATAGGAATACCCCTAATGTCTCTCGGCAGCACGATTTGCAATTGATTCATTGATTGATTCATCGATTCGTCGATGTATTGATTGATTGATTGATTGACTGATTGATTCACTCATTCATTCTTTCGTTCGTCTTTTCTTCGGATTGATGATATCGGGAACAAGATAACACATCAACGGACATGAACTTCACTCGAGAGCCACGCGAGCACACACACACATACATATATACACACATACACACTAAGATGGGCGTATATATATATACATATAGGATATTGGAAGCGAATGGTAACGTGTCGAGCGAAAGTTAGCTTGGCTTCGCCTAGGTATATATATTTTTTTGCTTTGCTTTTGCTTATTCGAAGCTTTGCAGGAGCTTATATTTGCTTTTGCTTTTTTTGATTTGATTTGCCTTTGCTTTGTTTTGCCTTTCGATAACTTTTGTTATCTTTACTGCATTTGCTACTGCCATTGCTATTGTCATTGCTATTGATTTACGTTTGCTTTGCATTTGCTTTTACTTTGCTTACGTTTCTTTTGCGTTTGCGTTTGCATTTGCTATTGCTTTTGCTTTGTTTTTGATTTACGTTTGCTTTGCTTTTGCTCCACTTTTGATTTTCGCTTGCTTTGCGTTTGCTTTACGTTTATTTGTGCATTTGCTTTGTGATAGCTTGCATTTGCTTTGCATTAGCTTTGCGTTTGCTTTTGCTTTGCTTTACGTTTGCTTTGTGTTAGTATTGCGAATGCTTTTACTTTGCTTAACGTTTGCTTTGTGATAGCTTTGCGTTTACATAGCGTTTGGCTTGTATTTACCTTGCATTAGCGTTGGGTTTGCATTACTTTGCCTTTGCCTTTGCTTTTGCTTTTGCTCTGCTTTGCTTTGCTTTGGCTTTAATTTAGCTTTTGCTTCTCAATTTTAATTTGAATATTTCAATTTCGTTCCGTTTCATTTGTTTGCTGGGTGGGGGGGGGGGGGATTGGATTGGAGTGTTAGGGGTATAAGGGGTGTTAGGGGTATATGGGTGTAAGGGGTATAAGGGGTATAAGGGGTGTGAGGAGTGTTCGAGTTGTGGGACTAGCGTATGCGCCAGGAGAGCGGCTCCTTCTCGAGCTCCTTGGCCCGCTTGGCCGCCTCCTGGTTGCGCCTCATGATCTCCTTCTGCTCCTGCTCCGAGAGCAGCGTGTAGTAGTTGCCATCCTTACGCAGATAGCCATTGGCCACGGCGCCGTGCAGCGTGTGGGGAATGTGACGCTTCAGCTCCACCGGCAGACGCTGCAGCCGCATCGACAGCGTGCCGATCATTTCCGGATAGCTGACCGAACGGTTCAGTTCACGCATCAGTTTCAACACCGTCTGAAACAGATCCGGCAACTGTTGGCGCCGTCCGCTGCCGCTGCCACTGCCGCTGCCACTGCCGCTGCCACCGCTGCCACCGCTGCCACTGCCACTGCCACTGCCACTGCCGCTGCCGCTGCCACTGTCGCCGCCACTGCCGCTGCCGCTGCCACTGCCACTGCGCTCCGAGAGGCTGCGTGAGTGCGCATGCGAATGCGAATGCAGCTGCGGCTGCGACTGACTGGGCATGATGTGCAGTGGCGGCCGTCTGCCGCCCACGCCTCCTCCTCCGCCACCGCCGCCGCTGCCACCACCGCCGCCGCCGCCACCACTGCCAATGCCGCCAGCGAAGCGAGCACTTGCCGGCGTGAAGCTGGGCGCGCTCACATTCAGCTGATGCGATCGCGCGCTCTGATAGTGATGATACTGCGCCGCCGTCAGGTGCTGCTGCTGCTGCTGCTGTTGCTGATGCTGATGCTGCTGCTGCTGCCGATGATGGTGATGCTGATGCTGCTGCTGCTGCTGCTGTTGCTGCTGGTGGTGATGATGGTGATGATGATGATGCGAGAGATGATGATGCTGCTGCTGATGCTGATGTTGCTGCTGATGCTGATGGGGATGGTGATGGTGGTAGTGATGCTGCGGCGGATCCCAGCTGGACCAGGAGCGCACGTTGTAGACGCTCGCAGTTGGCGTCAGATCCGCATAGTCCGAGCATTGGCGATAGAATAAGGAGCGTCCGCCGCCGCCGAGAGAGTCGCCATGCCCCTGCAACTGTTGTCCCTGTCCATGTGCGTGTCCATGTCCCTGCCCATGTCCCTGCTCGTGTGCCTGTCCGTGTGCCAGTGCGTGTGTTTGTCCGTGTGCCTGTCCGTTTGTTTGTCCGTGCGTTTGTCCGTGTGCCTGTCCGTTTGTTTGTCCGTGTGCCTGTGCGTGTGTTTTCCCTTGCACTTGTCCGTGCTCCTGTGCCAGTACTTGTCCCTGTCCTTGTCCCTGTCCCTGCTCAAATCCCATTCCCTGTCCTTGTCCTAGTCCCAGGCTGTGATTTAGATTGTTGCTGTTGTTGCTATTGATGCTTTTGTTGCTGCCACTGTTGCTGCTGCTGTTGTTGCTGCTGCTGCTGCTGTTGCTGCTGTTGCTGTTGTTGTTGTTGTTGTGGTTGTTGTTAGTGCTGCTGTTGGTGTTGTGACTGCGCTGATTGCTGCTGCGTTCCATCGCTCCCGACGCCATCTGGCTGCGTCCGCCACACTTGCTGCGACTGCTGCTGCTGCTCCGATTCGTGGCCGACTGCGGCCCGTAGCTGCGACTGTGTATAAAGATGTGCTTCCTCGTTGATTGCTGTAGTTGGGCCGTATTACCTGAATTTAAGAGCGGATTCTCCATATTAGTGAACAATCGCTTCGATCGCGTTCGATTCAGTTAGGGAATCTTCGTTTCGAGATAATGCTGTGGATAATGCCCTCTGCCAGTTTTGTAGTTAATGGGGAAATTGGGGAGTTTTGCCTCGTGTTTTTCTTATTCGTTTTTGTTTTCTATCTCTATCTCTTTCTCTTTTTATTTTTGTATTTTTTTTATTTTTTGTGGTTTTTTTCTATATCTTTCTACTTGTTCTATTTGTATGGTTTTTTTTTTTTTGTTTAGGTTGCAACAGGATCGACGCAACGAGGCGAAGGTTTTAGTTGGTTCTGGTTCTGTTTTGGTCTGCAAAATTCGTTCCCACAAGTGAACGCAAGAGGCTATGTAGATATATGTATATATATATGTATATGTATCTGCTCATATATATATATATATATATATAAATATATATCGATATATATATATATATATGTATGTACTAATTAACAATTGGTTTTTTGTTTATGCCGAAATGTGAAAATTTTGTCGTTCGAATAAGCGGAACGGGGGATCTGGTTATTTGTTGTTCAGTGTATCTAGTCTGTGTTGTGACTGAAGTGTGACCTGCCTGAATGTGTTCGGCCGGCCTGCTTAGCTCCAGCTAGGGTTGGGGCTAGGGCTCGACTAAGGCTAGGGCTCGACTAAGATGTGGCCGTGGCCCATGTTAAGACCAAGAATCGGCACCTATGCAAATCGGTGCACCTTTCACTCTCACTGTCTTTACTTCTCTATCTCAAACTCACTCTCTCAGATAGACTCACTCACTATATCTATCTCTCTTGTTCTCTCACTTTATCTCTCTTTCTATCTCCCACTCTATCTCTTTCTATTCCTCTATCTCTCCCTCTCTCTTTCCCTTTATCTCTCTCTAACTATATCTCTATCTCTCTCACTCTCTCTGTCTCTGTTCTACATCTCCTTCCACACAACTCCCACTGCACCACCATCTCCTTTGTCGCCTTGATCTCCTCAAAAGCTAACCCCATACACACCGACAAGGCATTGTGGGGTCCGTACCTCGTTGCAAGTAAATAAGTAAAAACAAGTCCTTTGTGTGTCGAAAGCCGAAAATCGGAAATGAGATTTTAGAGAAACATTTTTGTTGTTTGAAATGTAAAAATTTGTTTTTGCTTTGACAATATCGGAAACTTACGCCCAGTCGTTGGGTTTTTCTCAAGGCTCACTTCGTTTGCCAAGAGCCCAATGAAAGGAATGGTGCAGTAGTTTTGCCTATTATTAAAGCTACAAATCAATTATATCTATTTTTTTGAGGCGGTCGACGTGGAACTCGAAATTTAAAATGAACTTCTGCTTCGTATGCTAGACACTATCCTTCATGCCAAATTTACTATCTCTAGCTCTTATACTAGCCGAGTTTTGTATGTTCACACTGCCAGACGGCCAGACAGACGGACTGCTTGCGCAGAATAAGGATTCTGTCTGTTACATAAATTTTTCCCATTTTCAATGGGGAATATACTGCACTAATTTTTAAAATCTAAAATATAAAACCCAAATATGAGAAGCTTCACATATATTTGCGGGCTTGAAAAGTATATTTGCGAAAAACTCAAAACAAATTAGCCTAAGAACCCGAGTTGAAATTCATAAGAATTAAATCTTCAAGCCTTTCAATTTTCCCAGCCCCTCGTTTGACTGCCTCCTCTTGCGACCTATCTGGCAGCTGGCCATAATAAATCTGTTTATATTTCTGCCCTCTGACAGGAGCTAACTGTGTGTTTTTGCCGCGGGCCAAACACAAATCCATTTATGATAAAATGCAAAACAAGAACAAGAGCGACAGCAACAAGTCGCAAAGTTATGCTCTAAATAAATAATGGAGGGAAAACGCAAAAGGGTCTGAGCCGGAGCAAAAGGGGGGCAAAAACTCGAAAGCCCTTAGATGCGGGCTCCTGTGATGAGGTGCGAAAAATCACTAGAATTGAAATTGCGTGACTCTGAGCGTGGGCCCAACCCGCAAAGAACCGACCCGAGGGCGAAATGGGCGCTTGAGCGAGTCCCGTGAAGGGTTGCCATTCCATATTCTACAGCTTGGGGTTGTCCAGGAAAGGGAAGAGGGGTAGTGTATATATATGTGTGTGCTGCAAGGCAATACTTACGAGTATTTTCCGTGCTTGAATGCGTCTCAGGATTTTCCACAAAACAAAAATAAAAAAAAAAAACGAGTCGATTGTACTGACGAACCGAGTCCCGTGGCGTAAAAACTTGACGTATCGCTTCCCTTGTCCACATAAAATGCCAAAATTCAACAGCAAAAAAAAAACAATTATAGAATTTTATTACAAATCCGTTCAATTTAGATAACTTGACATATTTCGAACAGCAGTTTTGGAAATTCCCACTCCTGCTGATGTTGTGAAATACTAAAATCGAATGACTTTTTCCGGGCTGTACTCGTAGTCTGGTCTAATTTTTCGCCTAGTTCGTTCGAGATGAATGACATTTCGAATCTCATGGCCAACTTTTCTTTTTGTTTTCAAGTTTTCCCCCCCCACAAGAGCACAATTTTCTCTATCCTTAAGCTAATATTAACACATTATTAATTTCGTTGCTATTAATTTTACAATTTTTTTTTTATTTATACGCTTTTTTTTTATAAAATATATAGTTACAGGTTGTATTAAAATATAAATGTGCGTTTGTGTTCAGTCTTCAAATTGCTCAATTGTGATATTTTCTTGGGAAGAAAGAGAAATACTTCTAGTAGAAAAATCATTTTGGTCAGGTGCTGCCAACACTTACTTGAAGAATAACGTTAATTCTGGGTGCACGGAACGTGGGATATGCGATGGGGACTTTCTCTTGGCAACTTTTCTGTGTTAATCGACAATAGAGAAAAGCATAAATATATAATGCATGAATTTGCACTCTTTTTTGTTTTTTTTGTTTTTTCTTTTTTATAATTTGTCAAATATTAAAACCAGAATTTTTATTGGGTGGACTTTTTTAATTTTGGAGGAAAAACTTTAAAGATGTGTTTGGTCTGAAGTTCAAATGAAAATGAATGCTGAATGCTTGACAAACCATTAAAGTTGAAAATTTGAGCTCTGCCAAATGCAAAGGCAACTACGTTATTGCTTAAGACGGAGTTGGAAGACATTTTATTATATTAACTGAAATGCTGCAAAAACAAAATATATTATAACAAAAATATTTAACTAAAAACAATAATGGAAAAATTATTTACAACAGATGTAGATACAAATTTGGCAAGTACACTTGACTAACGAATACCATGCACCCCATTTTGGAAGCCCGCTTCGAATTAATTACTAACTTTGTTGCTGAGCTCAAAATACTTAATTTATGCAGACAGAAAATTATATTTATAATCATTATGGATTTAAATAATTATACTTATATTAATATTAAGATCAAAATCAAAATCAAATGCTTGATTTAAATTTAAAATCAAACTGAATTTCAACTCGGTGTAGGGTACAATAAACTTTAGCCTGTTGGTTGCCTACACAACGCAGCCAAAGCTTTACCTATGCTTAAATGAGATACAACACACTTACACACGGCAGCTAACACCCTCATACGCACACACACACACACACACACACACACACACACACAGTGTGTGCTCATACTCTCACGCACACGCAGTGGCAACAGTCTAAGCAGGTATTATCACACATAATGCTGGTCCGAGAGGGTCCGGCGCAGTGCAGAGGGGCAGCAGGAGTACAGCCTGGTTAAGAAGCTGCTGCTGGGAAGGTAGCGTAAGTCCTGGCTGCAGGCATATGGACATGCGGAGCGTGACTTAACCTCAAATGCACTGACTTCCGTTGCAGCTGCAGCTGCAGTTCAACTTGCAGCATCCTCAAACAATGCAACTGCATGCTGCTGCCTCAGTGTGTGTGTACGAGTGTGCGTGTGTGTGTGTGTGTGTGTGTTTGAGAGTGTATCCTGTTTAGAGCCCTTAAATACCAGTTGGCGCGCGACAATCGGTCTCCCTGCCCCGCCCATTTAACAAATGACGCCAATAATAACAACTGAGCTTCCACATGCCACATGCCACACGCTGCCGCAGTGTCCAGCAATATTCGGTGTGTGTATGCGTATGTGTGTGTGTGTGTGTGTGTGTGTGTGTGTGTGTGTGTGTGTGTGTGTGTGTATGTGCCGGGTATTTGTGTGTGCATTAAGTGGATTTGCGGCTGGCGCCCAAAGCTGACACCAAATCAAACACAGAGCGCAGCTTTCGGGCCGAGGTCGTGCGTCGAGTTCGCAAGCAGGTCAAGATGATTTCCGGAGAGCGAACGCAGGGGTACGGCGAGTAGAATTATCTTAACTAGTCACCAGCGTGTGCTATAACCACGGGCTTGAGGTCTGCTTGTATGGCCTGACGGGGGCATAGGGTGCGGGACACCGAACCTGCTCAAGTTGTATTTCAATTAGTTCGGGCAACCAATTTGATAGCTGACGATGACAACTGAAGCACCTAAGCTCTGTTATATTGTATAAATTCGGACACATACATGCATATATGGCACACGGATATGTATATAAATTCCTGTATGTTCTTGTCATGTGTGCGATAAGCTAAGTCGTTAATAATCTCGCTTCAATTGTTATTGGAGCTCGACTCTCGGCCGGGATCGAGTGCGTGCGCTCTGCCCAAGCGTTATAATATACTAGTATAGCAGTATCAGAATTGCTGGTTGCTTGAATGTATCTTAGGATAACAGAAGCCCACACAACGCTTGTCCATCGGAGTGGTGCTGGACTTATTTATGACTATATTATATAAATAATCAGCCATACACAATTGAAGTTTATTCGTAGGAAGGCTTAAACAATGTAGGTTTATATGTATTATAAATTTTATCTATAATTTGGTAACCTATATACTAAATAGATATTTTTAATTATATATAGTTATGTATTTATCCAATATTTTCAATTCTTATACATACATAACTTAATGAATATTGTAGACCTATTAATCGTATGAACATACGCCCTTCCCAGTCAAAACCTCGGCATCCAACTAAGCAATCTTTCCTATGGGCTGTGGCAAAATTGGTTCTCTTAAATCTTAAATTAAAAAAATTAATAAAATTACTTTAGCATATATATCTTCAAAACAATAAATATTTTATACGATTCTCCGAGTTGTTGACATAATTCTGTAGGGTAGTATTGTCTTTAAGGTTATAGGAAACAAACTGTGAAAAAATTTACTTATATTATATTATACTTAACATTTACTATAATTTCTGGTATAAATATTTGAACATAATTTTTCAGATTGTCGACAAATGTGTCTATACAGTTCTAGGCAGCTTTAGAATTATTTAAAGCCTTTCTCCAACCCGATCTACGGGACAAGAAGTGAGTACAGATCAAGCAAACTCCTCAATCTTATTCCTAATGCTCAAATAGAAAAATTGCATGAAATTTCTTTCACAGTTTGCCAGCGAAAACCAAAAATTCAGCTGCACAGTATCAAATAGTCGAGCAGTCTAGAATAAAAAATGGATCGGTGTGTTCTAGAATATTTTTATCAATTTAGAAAATGTTGCCAGTAAAATTTAAAAATATTTTTAAAATTAAAAAATTCAACTACATAGTATTTCATAGTCGAGCAGTCTAGCCGCCAGGGTAAAGCGCGTCGAGCTGCAACAGACCTTTTGCCACAGCCGCCAAATAGCAGCTCAAACCTCCATTCGGGAACGAGACAAAACCAAGGCCCGATGACGCCAGTCGCAGTTACAATCGCAGTCACAGTCGGCGTCGCAGTCGCAGTCGCGGTCGCGGTCGGCGTCGCAGTTGCAGAGTCGTTGACTCAGCTTCACGCTGATTACCAGTTCGTTTCACAGTGGCAGCAGCAACAGCAGCATCGACATGGCCTTCGCCCAGCCTGGTGCCTGGTGCCTAGTGCCTGTTGCCTCCTGCCTTGTGCCTCATGCCTTGTGCCTCATGCCTCAATGCACTTGCCGCCGCCCGCCGTTTGGTGGCGCCACTTTGTCGCGACGCTTTTTATAATTGAAGCAAATTGTTAGCCTGGCTTGGCATTCACTTGTCCTGCAGGATGCTTCGCAGGGTGCTTTGGGGCTGAATGGGCCTGCCCCTGCGCTGAGTGTGGAGTGTGCATTCTATCAGCTTCCTCCGTCGCCAGCCTCTGCATTCCAATTACAAAACAATCATGATGAGCTCTACATATTTGTCCAGAGAGGGAATGCTGGAGCGCGCGTGAGCGAGACAGCATGCTGTTTAGCATCCCTAGTTGTTTGGTCTTTAATCAAGTCTGTTGCTCCACAGAGTACTCGATGATTGTTAATACCAAACAAAACGTAACAAAGCAAAGCACTTGAAGCGAATACTTGGACTCGAACAAGAGCGGCAATTGGTGCCACGTTGAGGCAATCATCGCAACAGCAATCGTCGTGTGATTAGAGCAAATCAGATGAAAGACTCGTTGAGAATCGCATTTTAACGAGTTGCAATCACTTTCAAGCTTCCATAGAAAATAACTCGATGGAATTGGCATAGTTATACAAAGAGAAACTTGATAAAGCCATAACTCGCAAGTTACCTATAAGTTACAATGACTTTCAAATCATTCGATGTATCTCCTCAGTCTAACCAGTCGAGTGCAAAATAATTCTTAATCAATCAATCGTCAATACTTTTATTCGACGAATTAAAAACAACGCACAGCAGCGCATATTTCACACTGCTTGAATAAAATAAAAATTGTTTTGTACTACTGTCACGATTGAAAGAAGAAGACAAATTCTGCTTTACTACTCTCACGATTGAAAGAGGAAGCACAGCTTCGACATTGCACTCGCACATTTTCGGAAGATGCGCTCACGATTGAAAGAGAAAGAACACGACTGAAGCCGAAGAGCGACTCGTGCTATTGCTCTCATGTTAAATATACGGCGATCAATTCGTTTTACTGCGCTCGCGATTGAAAGAAGAAGAAAAAGTCAGCTTAACTGGTCTCGCGATTGAAAGAAGAAGAACAGCTAGGTTTGCTATGCTCACGATTGATAAAAGTACCACTCGGGCTGCTGTGCTCACGATCGGGTAATGCACTCACACAGTCTCGGTGATGCGCTCACGATTGAAAGAGGAAGAATACGACTTAAGCCTTTAATTAGAGCCGTCAGTCAAGCATTTTCTTCAGTTGACTTTTACGTGTAGTGCAGTGCAGACGTGTTTCAAGTAAATCCTCCTCTACCTCGAGATCAGATCGGACACCTTCTGAGGAGTCTGCAGGAAATGGATGTTGAACTGTTCCTTATCTTCGTTGATCCCGTTGCAGTAAGTTAAAATAATTCTCGTTTACAGTTTCGACACTGCGCATTGGGTTATTTGTAATAATTATTATAATATATATAATCTTATATTTGTATTTTAACTTGTAATATTTTATTTGCGCAGGGGGTAGGCTTGGCGCATAAATCGAAATAAACTACTTATATGTATGGTAATACAAGCTGCCCCACCAAGTTTGGTGTCTCTGCCTCTGATAATAACTGAAATCTGTGTGTTCATACAGACAGACATGACCATGACCAAATCGACTCGGCTATTGATGCTGATCAAGAATATATATATTGTATGGTCTGCCAAGCCTCCTTCTATCTGTTACATACATTATCACAAAGTTAATATACCCTTTTTATTAAGTTAATTATACAATTATCGAAATAATAATAATGCAATGCTTTACAAAACTTAATCATTTCCAAATGATTATGACTTGAAAGTTATGAAAACTCGCAATCAACTGTGAGCACTCACAAAAGGTCTATGAGTAGCTTGTTCAATTCATTGCGTATTCAATCGCCTGACGAATTCCATTCGATTGAGTGCGACTGAGTGCAAGTGTGTGCCCACTGCGAGTGTTTTAAGCCACCTTTCGGCCCTATCACACGCTTTCCAGCTGCCTGGCAAGTGCATTGAACTCGCTTGGGTTAATGTTTGTTTGTTTGTTTTTTTCTTTTTTTCTAGCATTTTTGCTTGCTGCTGCGTGTAACCAGGACAACGAGCACGAGTACGAACAGAGTGGAGTGTTGCAACAACTTAACAATTATCCCGGCAAACGGGCGAAGCACACGCCCCGTGCTTAAGCTGTCGCACTCGGCGGGCGGAGGAGTAGCGCTGGCACGGACGTGCCAGGACATGCTTGTACCGGACTCACTTGCTCTCTCGCTCTTAATCACACACTCTCGCATAAATACTCGGCAGCAAATGATTTAGGGTACTCATGTGATTCATAAATATCACTCATCAACACCGCCGGCAAAAGGGACGGGGGGCAGAGCCAGGTGGCAGTGGGTGAAGGCGTGGCGGGGGCGGCAACTCTGCTCTGCTCAAGAGCGCTGTGTGCTCTGCTGTTTTGCTGGGTCGTTAAGCCTGCTGGAGACCCGAGCTCTTGTCGACTTGTTGTCCTTGTCCTTGTTGTTGTGCCCGTAATTGTTGTTGTTGCTAGTGTTGCTATTGTTGCTGCTGCTGTTCTATTGTCAGCTCACCCGCAAGCACAAAAAAGCGTGTGCCAAACACTCTCGACGGTGCCTGCAACACGCTGCCCCGATATGAGGCATGCGTCGTTTATCATTTGCTGCATGCGGGCGCGCCGCAGTTTGGCCAACTTGGCCGGACTCGGCTAACTTGATTCCAGCGTTCAAATGTTAATTGTTTGCAGTTTACTTGATGAGTTCAGCAAGTGCGAAGAAAAAGAAAGGAATAAAAAAAACCTAAGTTTATGGGGATATATTATAGAAGGCAAGGATGAGAAGGAAAAAAATAAAAAGGGACTATATAGAAATCTAAGTAGTATTTTTGCAATTATATATTGTTAAAGTATTTTTGTAGTATTCGTTGCAATTGTATATTGTTACAAAAATGCTTAAAAACATTTTTAATATTTTTGTAGTGTTTGTAGCAATGGGATACTATTATAGAAATTCTTAGCAGAATTTGCACTATTTTTTTAGTATTTTCTGCAAAAAGAAAATATAGATTTCTATAGATATACTTATATATATTTATATTTCTTTTCTCGAATGAGAAATTGATAAAAAAGCATTTTCAGTATTTTTATAGTATTTTTTGCGATGAAATAATATTGCAAAAATGTTTAGAAGCATATGCAGTATTTTTAGTATATTCTGCGATGAGAAATTGTTATGGAAATGCTTATACGAATTTTCGGTACATTAATAGTATTTTTTGCAATAAGATAATATTGTAGAAATGATTTGAAGCATTATCAGTAGTATTTTTTTGCGTTGAAATATTGTTATAGAAATGCTTTTAAGCATTTTTAGTGTTTTTGTAGTATTTTTTGCATTGAGGTGTTGCAATAAAATCGTTTCGAAGCATTTTTAGTATTGTTATACCATTTTCTGTGGTAAAATATTGTCATAGAAATGCTTAGAAACTTTTTCAGTATTTTTGCAGTATTTTCAGCGATGAGAAGATAAGTCAATAATTTATTTTGATGATAAGCTTTTATAGGTAATTACAGTATGTATATTGTTTGTTGTTTGTTCTCAGTCAAGTTAAAGTATACTAGCAGGGAAAGGCTCTACGTAGCTTTGCAAAAAAATACCGGAAACCTATTTCCAAATTTAAGTATTGTCATAGGCAGTAAAAGCTAAGCGCACAGAGAGAAGCCATTAATTATACCCAATGATTCGCAGCCCAAAGCGCGAGCTGCAGTTGCAATGCAACAAAATGGCAATCAAGCAGGGGCAGAGGCAGAGGCGTGGGGCGTGGCGGGCAGGCAATTAAGACTGTGGGCCTGAACAGAATCACAACGCGATACAAGCGCGAACAAGCACGAACAGGCACGAACAGGCACAATAATAACAGGCATTTAATTTCATGTTAATTGTATTTGGTTCTGGTTCCGGTTCCGGCGGTGCGGGCCGTGCACGCAGGTGAGCGGCAAGGGAATGCCGAGAGCTGAGAGCTGAGCTGGCGGCGGTGCGCGGGGTACACCATTAATTTTGTGCATTTCAGCGCAAGCTTCGTGTAATTTATTTGCATATTTCAAGCTGCAAAGTGACAGCCCGAAAATTATGCTACAAAATGCCGCGAATGCCGCGACGAAAAGCAGCTGAGTCGAGGGGTGGAGCAGGGGGGGGGGGGGAGCAGGCAGAGACGCTCTAAGAAAGCGTCCGCTGGAGGTGAAAACGCGCTGCCAGCTAAACGCATTTACGTGTCAAAACTAATTTAATGCGCAGCGCAAAGGCGCCACCCCACCACAGCCCCCTTCTTCTTCTCCTTTCCCATTCCCACCCTACGCTGCTTGATGGACTCTCGCCCTGCAACAGGAAACGGAAATCGCATACGCAGCGGAGCTGCGAGCATATTTTGCCTATTTATGTGAAACACAAACCCACTCCCCTCTCTCTCTGCCTTACACTCCTCCCACCGCCAGGGCGCACAACACAATTCTCACCTAATAAAATAACAATGGCAGCAGTCCCCGCGGCTGGGCTCCCCCCTGGCTGCTCCACCCCCTCTTACAGCTCACATGTTGCGTTCGCTTTTACTGTCCGCTTTTTTTGATGTAAATTTAATTTGGGTTTTCACATTTTGAGGTTTCCCCTAGCTCGTCGTAGTTCCCCCTCTCTCGCTCTCTCTCTCTCTCTGCTCTTACTGCTCTCCTCCCGCTCCCGTTCAGCGTGCTGGTAGTGTCCCCAGAGGCACTTGGACCATATTCGTAATGCGTCTTTCAACGTTGACATTGCGGCTGCCCATCAACCGCGTCGACATCGTCATCTCCGTCTCCGTCTCCGTCTTCTCTCTCTCCCCCTCTCCCTCTCACTCTGTCTCTCTTTTCGCTGTCGCCTTTGTCGCGGACAATCCGCCCTGCTTTCCGAACTTGTCACACATGCACTTTGACTCCCTCGAGCATTGCGACACTTGCAATACCCTAATAAGGCTTGGTGTCTCTTGCTGTCATAATGTTGCTGGACACTGGACACTGGATGGAGTTACGCTCATGAAACTGAACAGAGTTGCTGCCTAGGGCTGTGTATGGCTATATACCATATGTAGAGGTTCATGAAATCGCTATACAATTACTCGCAGCTTTTATTGATTTTCATTGTTTTTTTTTTTTTTTTTATTTTTAAATGGTAGTTGGGGTCTGCTAGAAACCCCTCTTTGAACTAGTTCTCAAAATAAAATGTAAATAAAAGTATAGACAGGAATTTCCATATAATTTAATATTTTTTTGGAAACATTCTTTCATTTCTGTTTCTTTAAATAAATACAAAAAAATGAAAAATAATGTATATACAAGGTTTTTAATATAAATGTGAAGTACGAAGTTTGTTAAATAAAAAAATAAAAAAAATAAAATGAGAAGTCTGAAATTCCTTTAATTTGAGTTTATTTCATAAAATGCAAATAAAATATCAATAAAAGTATAGACACGGTTTTCAATAAAAATGTAAAATCTGTTAGGAAAATTCATTTTTTCTGTTTTCACATAAAATAAGAATACAATATAAATAAAATTATTTATACGATTTTCAATGTAAATGGAAAGTCTGAAATTTGTTTGGAAAATTCTAAATAATAAAATATAAATTAAAATATAGAACCGTTTTCAATATAATTGGACATCTTTTAGGAAAATTCCTGTCATTTGAGTATATTTAGATAAAATAAAATTAAAATAATTAAATTTATACTTTTATATTTTATTTTTATTTTATTTTGAATGCAAATGTAAAGTTTTTAAAAAGCAAATTCTTATTCTTTATTAAAACAGAAACACCAGAAAAATATCATATTATAGCGTACTGCGTCGTCGGCTTTTCTACCAAGCTGTGCTTTCGCCTATTTGCGTTTTTATTTCTCGCTTTTTTCTCCATTTCGCTTTTTGTTTGGGGTGTTAAGCAACGATTTCAATTAAAGGTTTCGTTCCATTACATTTCGCCTTTGCCCCGAGAAGTGTCAGTTGCTCAAAAAATCACGCATGTGGGAGTACCTGAGGGGTGGGAGTACGTATGGTGTGCGGGTGTAGCTGTATGTCGGCATGTTTGACGTTCAAGTTCAATGACCACGGCCGGCAGCAGAAGCATAGTGTGAGCAGTAGGAGCAGAGCAGCACAACGTAGGGAAGGGACTTGGATAAGATAGGGTAGTTTGCAGAACGGGGGAACCTGGTCGCACTTGACACGCGGCTTAATTACAGCTGGGAGCCTGCAAAAAAGGCGTCGAGCCTGTACTTGAGGTAATTTGATTTAATTGTGCGTGGCTGCGCCAGCAACAACTATACACACACTCACACACACACAGACACTCAGTCACCTGTGTTATGGTCATGCCTTACAAGTGCGCAACTTCCTTCGCTTCAGCTTCAGCTTCTGTTTTTTTTTTCCATTTTGTTTACCAAGTTCAAAACTCTTGAACTTTGCCTCGTCCAACTACTTGCAACGTGCAACGTGCAACCGGCGACTTGACGGGGATTCTTTGCCACTTGAACTAGCTGAACTAGTCAACTGCCTGTGGTAGTTCTTCCTTGCTCCTGCTGCTCTTCTGCTGCCTGTCATGGCGTTCTAGTTGATTAGGCCTGTTTATTATGCATACCCTGTAAACATTGTCCACTGCAATTACAGTCAATAAATTGAAAGTGCACTTGGCCTTGGCATGCTAAAGAGATAGGGTATATCTGGCTTAAATGCAGCTGTTAGTTTAAGTTTGAACTTAAAAAAAAAATTGGAACTTTTAAAAAATTGTTTGCAACCTTTAACCCTTCAGCAATTAATTTGAATAGTCAATGACTTGTTTTTTAACATTTTATTTTTGATACCCTGTAAACGTTGTGGTATGTCAGCGGTCAAGAAATTAAAGTATGCATTTGAAATCATAAATACCTTGAATGCGGTATTTTCTGCAGGGTTTATTAGCTACTTTTTCAAGTTTAAAAATTGTGAGATGAAAAATATTGTTATGCATAAGCTTCGCTAAAATAATTGCATATTATTTATATTACATTATATTTACTGATAAATTCCTAAGTTTTTTGAGCACATCTAAATATACTCCATAATGCTGTGAACCAAATGGAATAACCCTCGCTCTCTCCAGACGCTGCTCTACAGAGCATCTCACAGTTAATCACTCTCGCAGCAAAGCTCTCTTAATTTGTTTTTAATTTCTTGGCCTTTTTTTGTTTATTTGCATAAATCATCAAAGCAATCGCTTTTAATGCATAATTTATGACAATTTCATGTGGTTGAGTTTCCCCCGTTTTTATGCGGCATTTAAAAACTCTCTCGTTTTGTTTTTCCCTTGTTCTGTTATACTCCCCGTTGGAACTGTGCAAATTTACGACTTCCGAGCGTTTCCGTTTCCGTTTGCAATTAGGCGCAAAACCAAAAAAAAAAAATAAATAAATAAACCGCATTGAATATATTTTTCAATTTCAAAATAATCGTTTCAACCGATTCGCTTTCAATGCGACAAAATCGGAATAATTGAATCGCTTCAATTAAAGCCAGCATCGCCGTTATCTGGCCTTTATTTAGGAGATTTGCGTTATTTTTTATTTTAAAGCTAATTCGCATAATTTAGCGGCAGCGGGGAAAAAAAAAAACATAGCAAGCGTACAATCGTGCTGGCCCACGGCTTATTTATTAATAATGCATGCGACTGCATTTACATGGGCAATCCGCCCACTGTTCACTGCCCGCCTTTCAAGTGAGCTGGGCGTGGCAACCGCAACGCGGTCAGCGATTTACACATGGCAAACAAAACGGTTTCCCATTTTCGGACAATGCGCCAGAAAGCCAGAAATCAAAACGACGACGACGACAACAACAGCCAAAAAGCAAGCGACAACAACAACAAAGCGATACACTGAGAAAAAATAGAGATGTCGCCATTTGTTATCATGCTACAGCGAAAACTGCGAGAGCGGAAGGCTGAAGGGCTTAGTGGCGCTGCGAAGTATGCAACAAATATTTCAGCTCCTCGAGGGATGTTCCCAGTTTGCTCTGAATTTTTGAAATTGATTTTGATTTTACACAATGTAGTCTCTATCTATAAAAATTCGATTTATAATAAGGCTTAGCTGGTATACTGGTAGCAAAAACTAATTAACAAGCTCAAAAAGAAAAATCGAAAAATCTTAAATAAATTGTTGCACTTCAAAAAAAATATTTAGATTTCGATTAATTGTTTTAACAGTGAACTGAAATCCAAGCAGAGCACAAAAATTACTCTAAACTCTTTCTATAACTCTCTTTTCGTAGATTTTTTTAGTTTCATGTAATTGTTTTTCCTCTTCAATAAACACGGCTAAAAATAAATTTTGAAAAAATAATTGATAAATCAAAAGTTGTCAAGAAAATCAAAAAAACGTTCACTAAAGCTACATTTACTGGATTTATTTGTTTCCATTTTCTATACTTATTATCGGCATTTACAGACGTCGTTATGGAACTTTAAATCGCAGTTGATAATTGTACCTACTGTAATGAAAACATTTTTAATTTTGGGACTCGAAGGTCGCTTTTAAAAATAAATTGTCAATTGACTGCGAAGAGTGTTCCCATCTCCAATTTCTTCCCAAGTTCAAAGCTCAAATATTTACAGCAAACTGTACGAAATATGTTTGAGGGGCGTTCCCAAAATCGCTAAGCTAAAATTAGCAACAACTATCCAAAATATTTAACTAGTTATACAGTTGGTGCAAAGCACATGCCACCCAAGTGCTGTGAACCCTGCCGATTAGGTCTATCGATGACATTCCACGAAAACACCTCAGTTAGGGTTTATTTATGGCGTTCGGCTCGTTCGCTGTGTACTTGTGTTTTCTGGCCAAATGATTTTTGATTTTAAACGCTTAATTTCTGCTTTAATTGCATATTTGCAAATACAATGGGGCAGTGGGTGGGACGGGTTCGGCGCGGCGGGACTATACTGTGCGATTTATGGGCGTTATTATTGTATTTGCCGCGCAGCCAAAAAGTATGCAATGCATTTCATTTAGATAACCGCAAATATTTACCGCAAATGCATTCGCATCACATTTGTAACGTGACAAAACTCGCATTGTCGTGCGTCTCGCTCGCTCCCACTATCTCCCTCGCTCCCTCTCTTTCTCCCGGCTGTGTGTGTGTATGTGTGTGTATTTGTGTGTGGCATGTGCATTGTGCACCTGCACGCGTCTGTTTACAATGTGCGCAATATTTGTTGCATACTTTTCACCATAATTTATGCATTCCAATTGGATTTGATGGAGTTTATTCTATTTGAAGCATCCAATCGCAAATATTTCCATTCCTATTAGGATTTGTAATTTCACGTTATTTTTTCCGGCGCTCTCCTTTTGCATGTTGTGCTTCGCTCTCGCTGCACAATTTCAATTCAATTTTATTTCAACCTGCTAATGGCTAATGGCATGATTTAATTGGGTTTTCGATTACTTATCGATCTGTTTGCTCTGCCAGTGTCTATTAAATTATCAATCTGCGTTGACTTCCATTTACCGCTAGACTGCGTTCTGTACGCGTTAAGTGGACATGCAGTAAGTTTTCTTGTGGTTTCAGCTCCGTCGATAATTATCGATAAGTAATGGACTTCGAAACTGATTTGAATTCAACGTTGATTCGGTATAACTAGGTTATTGACTTCAAATTGCTGGTGTGTTGGTGGGTCATCATAAAAGAAATTAAATAGAATATATATAATCGATAGTTATCGAAAGTTATCAAGGATAACTTGTTTTATTCGTTTCGCACTTGCGTACCTGTAAAGCATTATTAATATTTATCGATAATATCAAGTACTATAATCTATCGTTATATAACTATTAGGTACAATCGATAATTATACGATATGTACTGCAATGGGAACCATTTTAATCGAGTAAGTATTGTTCTTTAGCATTTTTAAATTCAACTGCAAGATACTACAATCGACAACCTCTTGGGCTATCAACTACAAATGATGAATATTATAATCGATAGTCCGATAGTCCGCAACTAACAAATAATCTATTGCCAATTTATAAATATTGAGTTGCTGTATGCTATGGAAAAGTATATAATTTCAATTACCTGTAACTATTAAACTACCTATCGATTATCGATAAATTTTCAATTAATCTATGCAGTGGAAAACAATATCAATTGAGTTAGCCTTTCGCCATGAAGAATATATTTTGCAGATTTTGGATGCACAATCGATAGGTACCGCCAGCTAATCGCCAGTTATCGATGGACCGTATGCAGGGCAGACTCACAGAACCACTGGACCTTAATCCGTTCGCGGGTAAGCCAGATGGTCCATCATGTCGGCAAATCGCTTGGAGCGCAGCGTGAACACGTCCGACTGCCGCTTGAGGATGCCGTAGCTGACGGCGTCGCTCAAATTGAGCCGCACCTGACGCTGGAAGTCCGGGTCGGAGCGACGGAAGCGAGCCGATAGCACCGATATGATCTCCGTGTCGCGCATGGGCCGCTGCGACTTCTGCAGCAGCTGCAGTATTGTGTGCATCAGGTGGCGGACGAGGCGGCGCTGCGGCGGCAGGCTGCGCAGCGAGTAGCCGACGTGTTGCATGCCCACAGCGATTCAACGCATCCACAGACACAGCTCACAAAATGTTGCACGAAAATTTGCTCTCGCTTATTTTTTTTTATTTTTTTTTTTTGTTGACTTCTCCGGAAAACAAAACGAAACGAAACGAAATGAAAACGAGTTTTGCCTTTTTTTTTGCTCTCGGCTTTGTGTGGGCGACAGTTGTGGCAAGGCCCTGGCGACCAGCACCGACTTCGACTCCAACTGGGGCTCACAGCTCATGGCCAATTAATCAAAACCGAGGGAGGATGCAGGGGACCGGAAGGGAAGCTGCACTGCAATTTGAACTTGAATAACCTCGAGGTATAAAAACGAAACGGCGCTAACAAAGACGACGACGCGACGGCGACGGCGACGCGAGAAGTTAGAGGCAAGAGAGTGTAGGGCAGGTAGCGGGACAAGCATCAAGTGACATTTGAGCGGAGACAAAAAGTCATTATCACGGCTAGCGAGAGAGTACACTGTGCGAAATTGCAAGCAGATTGTGCAACTATTTGCCTTCTCCTAGTTCAAAATTCTATTAGGTCTTTATTCTTCTCTTTTTCCGCTCCACCTCTGAGATGATTGTAAGTAGAAAGATTAAATTTGGTCTAACACCAAAGTTTTCTTTTATTTAGCCATACATTCTGCTTTCAGCAGGATCTTCGAGATGCTTAAAAATATATAGAGCAAACTTGCTAACAGTTGATAAAGCTATACAACAAGTTTATAAAAAAAATATTTTAAAAATTTAATTAATCCCCTTGAGCTAGCAGGTTAGGTTATTCAGCTAGATCTTTGGCATAGCGAGAGCTACTAATATTAAATTTTGTATACAACTTGCTGTATAGCCTGTGCAGCTTAAGCTCATATTTTAACTGCCTCAACTATACAACTTCTACCAAAAACATCAAAATTGGTTTTGATTGTGAAATTTTAAGTGCATTTCTGCAGTTAGAGCTTTGTACTTTTCGTCAGACTAACTTTAGTAGCTTCTCAAGCTATACTCCAAATTTAATGAAGATTGCACAGAAGGTACTGAAGATACATAAGTATAGCTAAAGCGATTCAAGTGATTTGTTGCGGGTCGTGCCGCCTTTACTGCTCTCTTATTACCAGTTTACTCTCAACTCGAGCCAAAAGCAGTTCACTACAAATTGAGTACTCCACCTCTCTTTTTTTGCAGTGTAGCAGGAACCGAGACCGGCTGACTGAGCAAGTGGCAACTGGCGACATGTGAAGCATGTGTAGAGCACGTGGTCGCCCTGTCGCCATGTTGTTGCCTTTTCCGGCATTTTGTTTACGATTTTTGCCAGCACCCAAGTGACACCCCGCAGTCCAACCATCTGTACAGTACCCTAAACCACGCTTCCTACTGCCTTCAGCCCGTTGAGCCACGACCCACGCTTGTGCGGATTTCCTTCTGGCGTCAGCTCTGGCTGTTTTCCCTGAACGATTTTCACTTGTTTTGCCGTTGGCTGCTTTTGTTTTCCTCAACTCAGCCTTTCTTCCTTTTTTTTTTTGTGCTGCTTCTTCGTCTTCTTCATCGCCCGCTTTCTCGTGCTCGTGTCCTCGTCCTGCAAAGCCGCCAAGTGCAATTGTCATAAAGTGTCATTGGCTGACGTCGCTGCCGACGGCGCTGCCGGCGTCGCTGCCGCCTCTTGTGTGCAGTGCGGTGCGGTGAATCAACTTAAATGAGTATCCGCTTGATAACTAGACAAGTGAGTGAGGAGCCCTGGCCCGGACCAGAGCTGGAGCCGGAGACGGAGCTGGAGAAGGACTCGACAGTCGCCTGTGTCGCGTCTCCTCTTCTGGCCTTTTTTCTAGCTGCAGCCGAGAGGAAAAGCAATTGGCTTTGTGCGCGATTTAGCTTTGTTTTTCCACGCAGTCATTGTAGTCCCTGGGAGGCAGCGGGATAAGGTGCGACAAAGGGGCAGCGGCAATGGCGGGGCGGATGGGTCCGAGTTCGGTTTGCGGGTCTGGATGCAGGCTGCCCAGGGCCAGTCAGAATCAGCCTTTTGCAGTTTCCTGAGAAGAGAGAGAGAACAAGTGAGAGAATGAGAAAAAGACAGAGAAAGAGAGAGAAAAGGAGAAACGGAGAGGCAAGGTCCAGAGATCAGACAGACTGTAAGCAAGAATTTTCAGCTCATGTGACAAAGCAGATGTAATCAGTTTTGGGACAACTTAAGTTTGAGTCAAAACGTTTAAGAATGAAGCATAAAAAGGAAATCGAGAAGTGGCACTGTTTGTGATAAACGAAAGATTGTAGAAGAGAAGCATAGGCAGCAGGAAGATTGTAAAAGAGAAGGACAAAAAGGAGAGAAGGAAAAGCTATTCGATAGGTAGGGGGAGAGCTAGGCATAGACAAGAGAGTGAGAGAAATAGATAGCAAGAAAAAGAGATAGAAAGAAAAATATATAGAAAGAAAAAAAATATACGAGTATAAAGAAAAAGAGATACGAAGAAAAAGGAAATAAAGACACGTAGATAAAAAAGAGATTGGAAATCAAAAATAGAAAGAAAAAGAGATAAAGAGAATAATAGATATAAAGAAAAGGAGATATAAAGAAAAATAGATATAAAGAAAAAATAAATAAAAAAAGAGATAGAAAGAGAAAAAAAAGAAAGAAAGATGACGAGAGAGAGTAAGTAAGAAAAAAAAAGGTGGGATGAAGAAATAAAAAATCAGAGAGAGAGAGAGACAGCCGGAGATGGAAAAAGCGATGCTATAAGAAAGACAGACAGGAAGAGAAAACCAGAGAAAAAGAGAGACAGTAAGGGGAAGCACAAAGATTCTCGCTTTCTCAACGATGCTATGGGAGCGAGAGAAACAAAGAGGCTGGGAAAAGAAATACAGTGAGAAAGATAGAAAAAAAAATATTGTGAGAGAGAGAGCAGAGAGACAGATAATGAAAGGCAAACAGAGAGGTTAAGAAAAAAGAATAAAAGCGAATTAAATTAAATATTAAAAATAATAATAATAGAAAACAGCCAAAGCCCCCAAAAAATAGGCGAAAACAACACAATTACGACAGCTACAAAACTAGAGTAAGCCAAATCGAACTTACTTTCCAAGCACTACGCAACTGTACTTTCTGATACCCTTTCCCTTTTCTTTACTACCAGCCAAGTAGAAGCTCAGGCTGTTGAGCTCTCTACACCTCACAACTCTAGAGTCTAGTCCAAAAAAAAAAAACCGGCAGAAATGAAATTCGCGCAGTATTTTTTACTGTTGTCAGTTGGCAGCCAGCAAAGGGGCGCAACGGCGATGGGCGTGGCTTTAGTGAATCTAAGCGGCGAAGAAACTGCACGAGCTCCCAAAGCGAATTATGCTGCAAAGCCGCAGGCCAGCAATATGACCAGAGAGAGAGAGAGAGGGGGGAAGAATGAGAGAGGGTGCTGGTGAGATAGAGAGAGGGGCAAAGCAACCGCTGGCATTTGGCCAGCGCGGAAGCGGATTGAAAGTGACAGCGACGATGTGCGAAATGTGCCGGCAATAGGTTTTTGGCCTCGCAACAGCAACAAAAACAGTGCAATGGCAGCTGGGGGCGGGGGCGCGGGCGCGTGTTAGCGGGTAGTTGGAAGAGCAATTGCATTGCATACCTGCAGGCGCCGGCGGCAGTTATCGATAACTTTGGAGCATGCGAATCTGTTTTTGGCAACGGGGCGAATTGAATTCGGTGCAGCGAGCGACAGCGTTAACAATTACTGCCAGCACAGCAACAGCGCACATACAGACGGGTAGGCAGACATACAGACATACGGACATTGGGACATACGGACATACGGACATACGGACATACGGACATACGGACATATGGACATATGGACATACAGGCATACAGGCATACAGGCATACAGACATACAGACATACAGGCATACAGGCATACAGGCATACAGGCATACAGGCATACAGGCATACAGGCATACAGGCATACAGGCATACAGGCATACAGGCATACAGGCATACAGGCATACAGGCATACAGGCATACAGGCATACAGGCATACAGACATACAGACATACAGACATACAGACATACAGACATACAGACATACAGACATACAGACATACAGACATACAGATATACAGATATACAGACATACAGACATACAGACATACAGACATACAGACATACAGACATACAGACATACAGGCATACTAACAGACACACACACCGCCAATACACAACACACATTAACACACGCTCACATTTACATAGAAAGCACTGCCACACACTCACATAGCAAACACACACAAACAAAGCGCAGTCACACAGACAGACATCCTTGCACAGAGTGAAGGGGGGAGTGGAAATGACAAATGCTTTGGCGCTGCACAGTGACTGGCTGGCAGGGCGGGGTTGGGTCAAGGGGCAGCGCTTGTGACGCTGGCGGCAGGCTGGATCTGATGCTGCTGCTGCTGCCGCGCAGCGTCACTTTTGACTGCTGGACGAGGCAGACGGCGACATTGAGCAATTGCCGTGCATAAATACTCGACTCACACCCGCACACACACACCCACGCACACTCGCTCCACTGTGCATGGGCAACCACCTGTCGGGATGAGTTCGAACATAAACAAAAGTTCGCACAAATCAAAACAAGCTGCGGCAACATGTTGCCAACGTTGTTGCTGCCAGGACATGCGCGCTGCGCGCCCGCAACATTTTCCATCGAAATGTTGCACAACATTTCGAAGTTGCGAGAGCGAAACTATTGCCAGGATGCCAGCGGGTTGCACGTGCGCAGAGCTCAGCGAAGAAGCAAACCGGAAACGGAAGCAGTGGCCAAACAGAAGCTCTACAGCGGTTACGAGCAGTATTCAAAATAATACTAATATTTAAATATACTTAAACGTATTAAAATACATTAACTAAAAAAATATTTCTAAATAATTGTTAATTTATTTTAAAACTTGAGCACTTATATTTAAATATATTAAAAATACATTAAAATTGTCAAAAGTTTTTTAATTTATTTCTAAATTTTGTAAATTTATTTTTAAACTAAAGTATTAATCTTTAAATATATTATAAATATATTATATTTAAAAGAAATTATTTCTAAATTTATTTTTATTCATATATGAAGATTTCTTTCATAATTTTATAAATTCTAATTCGTTTAGTATTGCAAAATATTGAACTTTGGTATACACCCAAAATCTTACAGAATGTTTTTATACTCTAAACTTTAATTTCATTAATTTTCTCGCTTTAGTCATTGTAAATTTTTCGAAGCCGCGGGAGTGTCACATTTTATCGTTAGGCCCTTCACATTTCTCATAATTCTCATCTGTTCTTTGTTATCGTTAAGCCCGTTGAGCATCATAACGGCAGTTTCACATACTTAACATAAACATGGCCAGAGGAAAATGTATTTATGAGTGCACATCGCATTAATCCCACATAAATGATAAGTACCGCATTGGCAAACGGATTGTCGAAATATGCTTTGGCGCGATACCCAGTAATCACTGGAGTGGGGTGATCAAGAAGCTATCTATCTTTTCTAAAGTAGAGTGGAAAACGAAGTCCATTGGCGACATTTAGCGACTGAGGAGTATTTGGCTTCTGCTTCGAATTAGCATTTTACTATGTCAACTTTGGAATTATTTTATTATATTTATTATTTTATTATTAAGTATTATTTGATTTTGATTTGATTTTTTGTATTTTATTTGATTTTCTATTTTATTATTTGTTTAATTTTATGTAGCTTATTTATTTTACTTTCTTTTGTTTAGTTTTTTTCATAATTTTTAACAAATATTAGAATATCTTAATTTAAACTTACAGATAATTCTGGCAAAACGGTGTGTGCTTAAGTTAAAATGTTTGCTTTTATATTTTTATATTTTGGTTTGAAAAATTAAATATAAATATAGACACTTTAAATAAATATTAAACAAATTTTAGGTATTTCCATTATTATAAATTCTATTTGCGTTCGAGCTTTGAAGAAATTTAAGAACATATTTTTTTTTTAATTTCAGTATAGTATTATCACAGGGTATTTCTCAGTCGAGTATTTTTAGCACTTATTTATTACCTGCACTGAACCCGATACAATTTCATAGAATGACGTCCGGAATTTATTTATTTTCATGTGTGCGACTGTTCGCAGTAGTGTGTGTAAGTGTCTGTGAGCCTGCAAGTGTGTGTGTGTGTGTGAGTGTGTGCGAGTGTGCGTGCGCGTTAAATGCTGCTGAAATTACACTATAAAAATGCTGTTTAATTAGCATATGGCGGCAATTAATTAATTTGTAAACTCAATGCCGCAATGCGTGCAACGCGCAGTGGCACAACTTGTGGGCGGGAAGGTGCGTTTCGGTTTTGGCGTGCAGTGTGGGGTGCTCCGACGTATTTTATATGCAATTTTCATATTAAATCAAAGATTATTGTTTAATTAAACGCAGACAGTCGAAGAGGGGACCGTTAGGCGGGAGTGAGGGGGGGGTGACTTCGTGACAGTCAGACAGGCAGGGAGAACAAACAAATTTCAATTCGAATTGCAGACGATTCGCAACTTTAATCCAATCTCCAGTTGCGCGACATTGAGTTGACGCCAAACGGAAAAACCCCCAAAGTTGCCACGCGGAAAAAAAAAATGTTGTGAAAGAAAAACAACTTAATGCATTCTCCGCAATTTGGCATGAGGTTGATCGACCAACTTCGGCGAAAAACATTCACAACAATTGTCGATTTTGCTGCGATGAAAGCAATGCACGACTCGCACATACCCTATGCACATTGAAATGCCGAAAATTGTTAATGCATGCAAAAAGAGTACTATATTTAGTTAAAAAAAAAACGTTGCATGGCGCGCAAATACTCTGTAATTTTAATGCTGCTCAACAGGCTTCAAGGCTTCACAATAGGTATTGGGCAACATCAGTGCATCCCACAAAAATGTTTGTATATATAACATATATATTCCTAAGCCGCATAGAAAATCAAGACTTTTTTTAGTATTGTTATTTTTATAACTGAAAAATCATTGGATTGCCTAATTTTTGCCCTTAGTTTTACTCCAATAAACTTATTAAAATTTTTATTTTTCTGTAAAATACTTTTCTACCCCAGATGCGATTCAATTTTTAAGCTAGTTTTGTACATTATTTATAGGTAAAATTTAAAAATATAATTCAAAAGTTTTAATAAATACTTATAAATATATTAATAAAATATATAGAAGACCTCTGAATATTATTTCTTCAGAGATACAATGATATCTAGTAGCATTATAGTATTAAAACATAACCGATAATATGTACATATATCACCCACATGTAGATTGATAGAGAAGTTTTCATGCTGTATACCATAATTTATTTTATATATAATATTTAATCTTATCACCAATATACCCGATAACACGCATCGATTGCAGGATATTGAAAATGAAATTAATGAGCGAGAAATTGCATACACATAAAATTATATGTATTCACATTAATGATGATTGCATGCCCCGCAGAGTAGTCGGGGGCAAGTGTGAACGAGTTCGGTGTGGGGCTGGAGCGGGTAGGCGGAGCCCGACAGCCATACAACTGTTGACAAAATAATCGACTTGCTGTTAAAATGTTGCAAAGTGTTAATTGCATGACAGTTTGCATTCGCAGACTTCCTCTGGCTACTTCCGACAATCGTTATCGTTATCGCTCGGCACGCAGGCCTTGCCGCTCCCCAGGCTTACTGAATGTGATACAAAAAGAATACATATATAACGTTGTGGGTCAAAATATTCCTGCTTGACAGCCAGGCGTATTACTTTTGAGGCCTTTAAGCATTAAACAATGAATCAATAGACTTATGTCCCTCTCTCTACGTAGACAAAATTATTTAAAGTAAATAAACTTAAAAGGTAAAATATTTTAAAAACATACATGCTGCTCCTGCTGAAGTTGTACAACACTGGAAGCGACCAAAATGTCTACATACAAATTTTACCAGTATTTTAAAAGATGTTTAGAATTTTTAAACTATAAACTTGAGAAGTTCCCATTATTTACAAATTGTTTAATAACTTTTCTAATTTTATTTGCATTATTTTTCGAAAATAAATTAAATTAAAATATATTTAAAATATATACGCTGCTCCTGCTGAAGTTGTACAGCACTGTAAGCGACCAAAATTTCTACATACAAATTATACCAGTATTTTAAAAGATGTTTAGAATTTTTAAACTATAAACTTGAGAAGTTCCCATTATTTACAAATTGTTTGATAACTTTTCTAATTTTATTTGCATTATTTTTCGAAAATATATTAAATTAAAATATATTTAAAATATATACGCTGCTCCTGCTGAAGTTGTACAGCACTGTAAGCGACCAAAATTTCTACATACAAATTTTACCAATATTTTAAGATTTTATTAAAAATTTTTAAACTAAAAACTTGAAAACTAGCAAACATCCGAGCTATAGTAGTTCGATTTTATCATCGTGTTACGAAGCTCCTAGATCACAGATTTCTTCAGATTCCCAGGCAATGCACTGCTACTTCACATTGTAAAAATTTCTTAAAAATGAATGCAATTAGCGAGCGAATTTGAATTGAAAAATCGGGCCATATATAATACTGAGATGCGGAGGTGCACTACGATTTTCGCGTCGATTATTCAACTTGATTCACGGCAAACAAAATCAGAATTCGCTTCACTCAAATTAGTTCAATTTGATGCGTTTGATTGAGTACGTCACATTTCGTCATTTTGTCGGCTGGCATATCGGGCTGCCGGTATATGTATATAGCGCCATATCCGGTCCGCATGATGCGTGATGAGACGCGTCGATAAATTTCATTGACATGTCATCAATCTCAATTCTGTCAGGCGAAGCTCGCGAACAGAGAGTCCCGGATTCGGTTTCAGTTGAGTTTCCCCGCACCCGTGAAGTGTATTCCCCGCTTTTCTGCAGTTTAATGTTAATCAATAAATTTATATTTGCTGCATAAATAAAGGACACTTGGAAGTGTCCGTCCGGCTGTTGCACGCAGCAAGGCCTACACTGCTGCTCTTTCCCCTGCCACGCAGTTGCCTCTTCGCCTTGACTTGCGCTTGGGGCGCTTCAAGTTTGCGTTTTGGTTTTGCCACTTTGCTGCCGCTTTGAACACTTTTTATTTCAATTTCCTGCCACAAAGCGGCAGCAGGAACAGCAGCAGCAGCCGCGCAGGAGGCAGAGGCGAAGGCAGAGGCAGGAGGCAGCTACAAAAGACAAATTTATGCCACATTAACAGCTAAAAGCTTTCAAAATGCGTTTCGATGCGCTGCCAGGCGACAGCAGCAGCGCAGTCAGCGTCGACCGCGCAGTCGGCGTCGATGCCGGCGACCCTCGGGCCAGAACCGACACTCCCCTATACAGCGTTTCTTGGGTGTGTGGCCAGAAATTTTTGGCACAGTTTTCTACACTGCGAGAAAAACGAGGGAAAGTAAAAGTGATCAATTCGAGCTTTTTCCATAACGATTAAAAACTTATTTCCAAAAGAATTTAAATTAAATAAAATTTAAATTTAGCAATTGCAAAAGTGCGTTTAATAAAATAATAAATTGTGTAACCTTTAATAATGCTAATAATATATAAACATTAGGAATTTATAAGAAGAATAAAAAGTTAAACATCAATTAAAATCGTGATACGTATAGCTGTATAAAAATACTGGAGAATCGCAAAAAAAAAACACGTACAAAATAAAGTAGAGAAAATACCTAGAACCCACAAAATAAATAAAAATGTAATAAGCCCAAATCGGAAAAAAAAACAATCTCCAAAAATTAATAATAACTTAAAGTCAAAAAATCTTAAATATTAGCATTAATTAGAGTAAGTAGTCTGCATAATAAACTCAATGAGCAGGAAAAACTGACATAAAAATGCTAAAAATACTTATAGAGATTATATCCAGAAAATACTCAGTGTAGCATTTACTTAGCACGAAAATTAAATAGGCTCGCATTCAAAAAAGAAAAAAAATTCAACAATCTGATACTCCAAAATTTTAATATTTAAATAAATTTGAATAATAATAAACCTATTTAAGTACACAAAATATTATAATTAATTTAAACAAGTAAAGCATAATAAACTAAACTAAATACTTATAACAAAGAACACGAAAAATAACATAGTAAAGAACTACATTCCAAAAATACCAATAGTGCAAATACCAAGGAAATAAAAAATGCAAGTACACTAGAAAAATACCAACTGAATCGAAAGTCGAAAGGAATACAACTGCACTTCAAGTTGACAACTCACGCATAAATTCTTTGCAGTGTAAGTGCTGCTCCGCTGTCACTTTCCCTTGGGCTGTACTGTGCGCGCCAGCGGGTCGGGGCAGAGGCAGTGGAGCAGCAGAAGCTACAGGAACAAGGGGCAAAGGAAGATATCTACAGACTCCCCCAAAAAAACGAGCTTAAAAACAAAAGCGAGCGAGCATTAAATTTAACGCGAACAAACTTGTCCCATTTTGTTGTCTCTGCTGCCGTCGTTGTTGTTGCTTGTTATTGTGCTTGTTACTTATGCTGTTGTTGTACTTGTTGTTGTTGCTGCTGCTGCTGCTGCTGCTGCTGCTGTTGTCTCGCGACAAATTTCAGTTAGCTCATCCATCCGATGCGTCGTCATCGCCGGCAATGCCCGCCGGCTGCCAGGCAGCTGGCGACGTCAAAAGTGCAGCTCAAAACTTCAAAACGAGTCACGAGCTGCCACACCCACTTTGCACAGCATCTTACACAGCGTCTACTCCCCCTTGGCTCTGTCCCCGCCTCCGCCCCGCCTCCGCCCCGCCCCCGCCCCTGCCTCAGCGTGGCCAACTCTCTTGGCTTGCATTGCGCTAAAATTAAGATTTATGAAGGCTGTAAAAAACAACAGCGTCAGGACGGGGGGCGGGGGCGTGGCGTGGGTACTGTCGGAATGGAGCTTACTGCCAGAGGCGTAGTAAACGGGGATGGCGATGCGACCGGGCGAGCGCAATGAATGCGCCAAAAAATTTAACGCCCAAATGATTACAAATGAGTTGAGCAGCGCACAAAGTTGTGCCGCACCCCCAGAACACCCTGCACTTCGGGCTGCCTGCTCGAATTGTGTCATTGCAAATCAAATCAACGGACGTGACGTCATCGCAGCAATTTGCATTGTATTGCCAAAAGTTTTGTGCACAGCGCGAACAGAATGGGGGAAGGCAGCGAGAGACTCTAAGTGAATGCCGCAATGCCATAAAGCAAAGTACCATGAGAAGTGGGGAGAAGGCTCGGTGGTCTGTAGGTCGTCTATTTCAATGCTTTGCAGTCTTATCGGAGGCCCATCTATGCTCATCTGTTTGAGTAATCTTTATTCGTTATTTTTATAAGCAATTACGACTTATTATGGATTCAATTTATATCTTATGGCGATATCTATGCAAATTCATCTAATCAATTTAATGGTGCTCTAAATCTTGATTTATAGCATTGCTTAGCCTAATAGATTTCAAAGTTGTCGTGGAGTATGGTCACCCTAAGAATTTAAAAATTTACAAAGCAACAATCGACGATTTTCTCATATTCTACAATTTCATTTTTGAATATGGTCACCCCAAACCAATTGAAAATGTGCAAAATTCGACATTTAGCTAACACTTGTAATATTATTTTTTTTGCGACATCCATGCAAATTTATAAGGTCGAGTTTATAACATCGCTTAGCTGTATATTTTTCAAAGTGCTCGTCGGGTTTGGTCACCCAATTAATTTTAAAATTTACAAATCTTATTATTACAAATCTATAAATAAGCAGAGTATTGCTTAACTTATTGTTGCTACATTTATAACAAATAATAAATATTCAATATATGCATAATTTCTGTTTAGAATATGGTCACCCCAGAACAATTAAAACTCCCTAACAAATGCGCTTTCTTATTCCATACCAATTAAAAATCTAGCCCAACCGTGATTGACACTCTCTCACAAGGCATTTGCAATAATCCAATATTTTCAGCCTGCAGAATATGGTCACCTTAAACGTAGAACTTTTCATCTCTTTACTTAAAGGCCCCATTGCAAATGCATTTAACTTTTTATTAAACAAAAATGGGGCAAATCAAGACCGCCAACTCACTTCACCTTTGAACCGATTGCAACGCATTAGGCCTACTAAGCGCAAAAAAACACGCTTTTAAATCCCCTGTTGACTTGTCTGCTTTAACTAAATGCGCGCTAATACCGAATAAGCCAGCAGGACAACTGCATTTTCAAATTACTTGAATATTAAATTAACTTTTAAGCCCGACAAAAAGCGTAATAAATTCCCCCGTTTATCTCTCGGATAATCCAGACCGAACTAATCACCTTTTTTGCACAGCATTAATGCGGGCGGGCGGTAGTGGGTTGAGGGCGGCGCATAATTAATGCGCTAAAACTGTAATTCGAAACTTGAATTAAATCTGAAACTACTATAAACACGTAGCGGGCTTGTTATTCAACATCGGCGAGCATTCAACTCTGAAGCACTCCAGTGACCCCTACCACCCAACAAACCTCTGTTACCACCTTTCCCCAGCCACTTCCATCGTGGCTTTGCCATGGTTTTTAAATGTGTTTCCGCAATTAATTAAGTTCGCTTGTAAACTGAGTGCGAACATTTTAGCCCAGATTAAAACTGCATTTATAATACGTTCATTAAAATGCAACAACAAAAAACAACAACAAATAATGCATAAAAAACAATACTATCAAATGGGCATGAGGTGTGCCAGACGGACAAACACCCAATTAAATTAAAGGAAGCTTAAAAAGTTCTCAAAAAATAAAAATAAATTTTCTATCAATTTTCTAAAATATATATAATTTTAAGCGCAAAATGGCTTTTTCCATTTCAACATTTACTGGGTATGTGTTAATTGGCACAGAGCGTACGCTCTTGCACTTTCCGCGCATAATTAGCATGTTAGAAAATTTGACGAAAAAAGATAATGTTTTGGCAATGTTTTTACGAGAGTTTTACATGAAACATTTTCGAAAATAAAATACTTGCAAGTGAACTCAAGCTTGCGAGTGACTCGAGATTGGGCAAATGCTTTGACAACTCGAAGCAGTCACTTGCATTTCCAAGTGCTGCGTAGAGTGAAGGTAACGGTAAGGTTCAAGCAACTTCTCGGCGCTACCTACACTTCAGAGAGTATGACTCAATAACGCATTACGAGTTGATGATAAAAGACAAGTAGTATTGGGACTCAGTCAGAGCGTTAATAAAGCAGTCGCGGGCATCTTTAAGCGGTAAAAGCATATCGAGTTGCTTTTGCGTGAGGCTTCAGAAAAATCGGAATATTTTATAAAATTAATCAATGCAAATTTCTGAAGGCGAGTGCGGGCAAGGCATGCGCCAGGGAGCCGGGAACGAGGTAAAGAAAGGATACGCAGCTTGTCAGCACATGGGCGTTGATGACAGACACACGAGTGGGTGTGGCATGTCCGAAAGTTGGGTGTGAGTAGTTGAGGAGGATAAAATGGCAACAACAAAAAAAAAAAACTTGACTGAAGCGCAGGTAAATTTAATTATGGCAGAAGACAGGAGAGCGAGAGAGAAGCACTGACCGGCTGAAAAAGTAAGAGAAAAAGGGGCGGGGCAAGGGAGTGGGGGCATGTAGATAGCAGCTTGAAAAGTTTTAGAAAATATGGCACAAGCGTTTACTTATTTTCCTTACTTTTTTCATTCTTAACTTTTTTGCATGTGCATACCCTGTAAATTGTGGCGACTGAAAGGGTATGCCAGGCAATATTCCCTTAAAATGCAGCAAGCTTGGGCAAAAGTGCAACCGTTTGCGCGAAAGACAGCTTAAGCTATTTTCATCACCTTCGCACACACTGCAGGGTATTTTGTAGCTGGCCACATGCGATCTTGCAGTCCTGAACTTGTTTTTCCTTTATGCGCTTTTTGCCTCCTGTTTTTCCCTGTAATAGTTTTTGTTGTTGTTGCTGTTGCTGTTGTTTTACTGCCATTTTGCTTGTTATCTAATTTTTGCCTTTTGCCATTTGCTTTTTGCTTACTTTTACTTTGTTTTCGCCACTCGCAGCTTGACTCACATTTCCCCTCCCCTGGTGCTGTGTCCCTCCGCCGCGCTTTAAGCTTCTGTCTGCCGCCTTCTCCATGTTCTCAAGCATCAATTAAACTGCAAAAAGCTTTTCCAAGCGTTTCGCAGCGACAGCGACAGGCGCAGCGCGGCGAGCACAACGAGCGGACTTCAAGGATGCGGTGCGAGTAAATTACCAAAGCGCAGTCCAAAGAGAATGCCAGTGATGCAATAGGGGGAGGGGGAAAGGGGATGATGAGGGTAACAGGAGGTCCACGCAGCTGTCCACGCCGGAGACATCAGAGCGTTCTAATTACGGCGGTTCGAGCCATCAAAAGTGGACTGCAGCCCCGCGAAATTGGTTCACTTTGTGATCGGCGAACCCGAAGCGAACACCAAGGCGAAGGCGAGCTGCCTGCAGTTGATGCAACGCCACCGCGAGCTCAAGTGGTGCAGCGTGAACAAAAGCAAGGAGAGTTGGTTGCATATAAAGAGAAAGACAGACAGAGGAGGTGAGAAGGTAGCCGAAAGGGTTACTCAGTGGGCAGACGGCTCTAATAGGCAGTGGGAGCGGCTGAACTCAATTGCGTGATACAGTAGCGAGCTCTGAGTTTAGTATGCGATGCCAAAAAAGCTCATTGCAAATAACTCAATTACTAATAGAGCCAAAATCATTACATTTTGAATTATAGTGCAGAATGCGGATTTTAAACTTTTGGATGCCATACCCACCGACCCTATAAAACCAAATTTTCAAATTTTAAGTAAAGTACAAAAGCTAGAATCATCAAATTTGGTAGGAAGGCTCCAGGTAACATTACCCAGAATGCGGATTTTCAACTTTTGGATGCCATGCCCACCGCCCCTATAAAACCAATTTTTCGAATTTTAAGAGAAATAGAAAAGCTAGAATCATCAAATTTGGTAGGAAGGCTCCTGGCAACATTACCCAGAACGCGGATTTTCATTTTTTGGATGCCACGCTCACCATCCCCATAAATCGATATCTTACTTTTAACTGCACTCGAGTGAATCTTTCCTTACTTGTTTCTTGTAGTTGAAGAGCTCAAACCTTTCATTTATTTGGTTATTTTATGGTTTTTAGAGCTTTTCTTAAATTTTAAAATTTAAAACTATTTAAATATATAAAGGTTATTATCAATATAAATATATTAATACATTATTTTATTATCCATGTTCGCCTAAAGCTTATTTTATATGGAAAAAATTTAAAATTTTACTTATGGCGACGGCGAAGAAAGCACTAAATTAATAATGGCCCATTAGCTATTTATTTGGGTTAATGGCATGACATGAAGGCGACACACACACACACATATATATTTACACACACACCAAGGCACACCTCTTTGCTTTTGCATTCGAGTGTAATGATCGCTTGCGGTTCCATTAAATTGCCATTATTATGCACCTAAAATGGTGCCAAACGGAGCGCAGGAGGAACCTGTGGCGGGAGCCACCGTACAAGCCACACCCCGCCCTCCGCCTCTGGCCATACAATATATTTCTGAGCATCTCGCATGCAAATGACATTCGAAATTGCCCCTAATGAAGCCAAATGGCCGTCCGAAAAAAAAGCCAAAGAAAACGAGCAGAAACTTAAACATTATGAATACCGAGTATTACCTACAAGCGAGAGGCAAACAAGCAAATCTACACAGGAAAGCGAAACAAAGGGGGTACACAGAAGGAGCAAGCAGTGAGGAAGAGTAAACGAGCGAGGGAGAGGGAGAGAGATGCCTGCATTCTCAGCGCTTTTACTGTTGATAATGTTAATGACTTTGGCTGCTTTTTGGCCAGAACAGGCGGAACAATTTAAGCAGCTCTCGCGGATGACACATTGTTGGCTCCTCCTCTCTCGCTTCCGTTCTTCTCCTCCCCTTTCTCTGGCTCCTTAACAACCTTCCTGTCCAGTCCTGGCATTGCCCTTTACTCTTTTTCTCTTACTCGCGACTGCAAACATATTTTGCAAACAGACACACACACACACCCACACGCCCAAAAAAATACTTTAAAAAATACTAGAAAAATAGCAGCAACAAAAATAATAATACTAAATAAATCTTGGCACAGCAGGGTCGGCCACCCGTTGGCCACGACGCGGTTTGCCAGCTAACTTATTGCATTCTGCAGTTTTAACATGATAATAACCCCGACGGTGACCTGCAGCACCAGGCGCGCACCACCCCCCCCCCCCCCCCCCCACCATCTTCTTCGACCACACACACACGGCCCGCCCAGCTCTTTCGGCTATAGTTTACGCCTTCGCCATTGCCTTTAATGCAAATGCTGCGCAGTTGTTTCTGCTGCCATTGTGCTTTTTTATAATACCCTGTAAAAGGTAGCAGTGGGTAGTTTAGTTCCATGGGCAAATAAGCATACAAGTGAGTAAAAATGACAAATGCAGAGAGATAAATGCAAAGTGCAAGAAACAGATATAAAGACCTAGAAATATAGAGAAAGAAACATAGGGAATGTCACCCTCTCCCGACCACATGCAGGGTATCTGAAAGTTAGGAAGTTAGCAAATTCATTTTGTGTTCCGTTTTTTTTTTTTTTTTCTTTATAAAAATTTATGTGTGCAGCAACTGTGGCAACAACTTAGGCGCGCGCGCGCTGCCGAAACCGACGCGGCGCCCACGCGGCTCAGCGGCATTTTTCATTTTTCTACTGCACGGTAGGTGGCGCCAGCAGAGGCCAGGCGGGGTAATAGACTGATGGAGAGTGCAGCGGAGTAGAGGTTAAAGGGCAACTGACTGCAATATGATATACGATATGGGCTAATGCAGCCCCTTTGCGGCGAACACTTTCACTGACGTCAGCCAGGGAGGCGCTGGGGGCGTGGTCTTCAAAGCGATGCAAATTAATGTCAATATTGATATTGGCCATAACATTTTGGGGCCTGTTGAGCGCTAACGAGTTGTCAGCTGCCAGAGCACTGAACAGATAGGACAGGTACCCTCCTCTCCGTCGCTTTCCCTTTTGCGGTTTTCATTTTAGGCCCATTTGCATACAGTTAGCCGCATTTGATTTTTGTCGCGCTTTATCTATGAATATTTAGAAATATAAATATACGATATACTCGTTATATAAATATTCCCCTGAAGTCCCGTATAGTTGCCGTCATAAATGGACTTTATTAGTAAGTTTTGGCATTTTGTGTCCTGCATTCAATTAATTACCGAGTGCGACCTTTTTTCTCTCGACCCATTGGGGCTTTGGCTCGAAATAGTTAACGCAATTTCAATTGCCAACCAAAATTTTGCACTCACCAATTACGTGCCCAAATCTCTTTATGGCCTTTCGGCCTGCCGCAACTCTATTTAAAATGCAGAGACTTTATAAAGGGAAAATAAATTCTCGCTTATTTATGGAGTCTGCTTTGAAATTTTTGATTTTACACACGCTTGGTAATAAATATATACTTTGCTATATGTACCGACATATTTATCAAATTTGATGTTAAAAAAGCCCTATATATTTTAAGTGGAAGAATATTGGAGGATCGAACGATAAGTTGTAGTGTTATATGCAACAAATAAAAAACTTTTAAAAATGTCTAACGATTTTCTGGGCTTCGTACATATAAGTTAAAAAAATGTGGGAACAAAGCTTAACTCGATTTAAAAAAAATACATTTTTTCGACTTTTCCAAAAAAACCATTAAAATTTTTCCGACTTTTTTAAAAAATAAAAAAAAATAAAAATTCTATAAAAATTATAAAAAAAAAACGTATAAAACTTATAAAAATATTTGGAAAAATTTGTATAACTCGACATGAAGATTGAAGAGAAAACAATGATTTAACAGTAAGTCGACAATATAAGCATATTTCCATATCTAAAAACTTCAGGGATTTTTACTACGTCGAACAGATAGAAAGACATGTACATACAGCTAATTTTAAAATCATTTAAGGTTTCAAATATAATAAATAGTTTCGACTTTCTCAAAAAATCAAGCCTATTGTTGGAGTAAGCACCATTTTTTATGCTGATTGAGAATATATATATACATTATATATATCAAATAAATTAGTTAATTTTATTGCGCCCAAAAGAGACACAAATCTTAGACCAAGGAAGGTCGAACTGCAATTGTCGAGCGGGGGAAAAAGGCAGGCTCGTTGCACGAACTTGACTTGAGTAAATTTCAATTTGCCACTCGCCACTTGCCACTTGCCACATGCCACTTGCCACATGCCACTTGGCAGTTGCCAGCTGCCACCTGCCGCATGGCAATGCAGTGTTAAGCTGCACAAATACCCTGCGGTCCTTACTCAATTTGTGTAATTTGCAGCACAACAAAAGCCAAGCAAGAAGAGCAGCAGAAGAAGACGCAGAAGAGGAAGAAGAAGGGGAAGAAGTTGTCGAGCTGAAGCTGCAGCTAAGCCTGGCGACAAAACTATTCGGTGCTAGGTAAAACCGGCTGCAGCAATGTTGCAAGTTAATTCTTGCGGCTGCTACGCCATCGTTTTAGTGTTGTGTAATGCCCGCTGCCGGCAGTGTTGCTAATTTTCGACAGCAACTTTTACCTAGCAAGAACTGTGCAACCGCATAGTTTGGCCCCGATTTGCCAGCCCTTTTTTTTGTGCAGCTTGCAACAGGGGAAAGAGATGCTTGCGGCCAGCACGCCGCATGCTCAACTATGCCCAAGATTGTGAATGAGCTGAAGCTGAAAGCTGGCGCTGAGCTACAGCTGAGCGGGGGCCAAGTTTATGTGTAGCGAAAATAGGCGAAATACTTTTGGGCCAAATATTTTGCCCAAGACGGAAAGTTTGCTCGCTTTTTGGCCCGAAAACTTGGCAGGCGCACGCGGCGTATACGCAATCCGCTCGCTTCTTTTTCGACTGGTCAGGGATGTGGGGGTTGGGGAGTAGGAGAGCCGGCAGAGCTACCAATTACCAGCTGCCACAATTCGCTTGGGCCCCAACTAGGCAAGAAATAACAAGTTCGCATATATCTCACATGCTTTCCCAGCGCATTTTCTCAGCCCGCCCGAGCCGCGCCTGCAAGCGAGTAATCTGGCCAAAAATAGACGAGAAAATCCGTTAGCAGGCAGCGCACTGTAACTCTTCCAGCAGCCCATGTGTGTGAGTGTGTCTGTCCATATGAGTGTGTGTGTGTGTGTGTGTGGGTAGTAAGTAGTTGCAGTCATTCGTTGCTGCATTAACTGGGATTTGGTTGCGCATACCGTGTATTTGGCGGAGGTTTGCTGAGGGGCAGTTTCTGAAGAATATTGAAAAATTTATTCGAATCAAAACTAAAAAAAATAAACATTGTTATCGATTTCTTTAAAAAATTTTCAAATATATCGATTTATTTTACTTAACATTTTCAGAAGAAATATACATATGTATTTATAATTAAATATATTATATTAAATATAAATATAAAGCAATTTTTAAATTTTTATTTGTTTTTTATTGAACATTTACAGAAACGACTTTTCATTTATTTTATTCAACATCTTCGGTTATATATACATATGTATTTAATTATAATTAAAAATATTATAACACATTTTTTTCATTTTTATTTGGATTTTATTGCACATTTGCAGAAATGACTTTGGGCACTATCGAATTATTGTTTATATCAAACTGCTAAGCGTTAATTTGAAATTTTTAAGAGCTGTATTAAATACGATATTTTTTTAATATTTTTATTTATATTTATATATTTTTATATTTAAATTTATATTTTTATATGTAAATTGTTTTTTTAATATAAAATTATTGCTTCGATTTAAAAATCATAAAAAGTACATAAACAAAGTATCTCAGTGACTACAGGGTATTGTCGCCGTCGAGTGCCTTGGCTGCTGTCATACTTACTTGTTGGATTTGGATTTGGCCATTGCATTCAAATAAAATATCAAGTTGCCAAGTCGCGCTCGGGCTGCTGGCCGACTTTTGCAATTTCAATCTGCCCACAAAAATGCCAAATGTCAAATGTGTGCGAAAGCGGGATAGACGGAGAGACGGACGACAGACAGAGAGATAGTAGACAGTAGTAGGGCGATCGGAAGGGAGATAAAGATTGAGAGAGAGGGAACAAGCTGCAAACAAATCCGGAGACAACAAACCGCATTGCGAACTTTGTCCAGGAGGCAGGCCATAAACTTTTTTAACCAAGAAACTTGCTGCCTACAATGTTGCCAACACAAGTGCACTGAGAGAAATGAGGGCAGGTACTTGCCACATATATTGATATGTGGTTTATAGATAAATTTATTGTAGTAACTGTGCACAATGCAATTTCCATCTTCAATGCTTAGTTTCACCTTCCACACTGCTCGCATTTGTTTCTCTCAGTGTAACCCCATCAAATAAATAACTGATGTCAAGTTTTTATGGGTCATTCGGCTAAATCGAAGTAGTTATAAATAACTGTGTTATGACACAAGTGCTGCTGCGCTTTCAATAACCTTGTGTGACCGCACAATACAGAACTTGGTCGAAAGTTTTCCCCATTTTTCTAATGGTAGTAAAATTATAAAGTAATTTGGATATCAATAACGCTAACGTTACGTAAACTTTGAGGCAAGCGGAACAATGGATGCGGCTACATTACCTGAATGAATGAGTTGAACTTCGAGAAACTTTACACTTTTACTAAAACTTTCACCTTTGTGTTGCGTTACGTAAGGAACCAACCAGTTACGTTGGTTTCTTACGTAACGCGTAAAGTGTGCATTTAACCATTATTCAAATTAGCTCAACTCACTAGTTACATTCCCAACACATTAGACACTTTTTGCAGTAAAAAACGTAAACGTCTTACGTCACGTAACACTACGTTACGTTAATGAAGTCGACTCACTTTTGGGGTATACATTAAGTATACCTGATGAATAAATTACGCATCAGCAGTACGTTCAAAGCGTCTTTAACTCCACAATTATATTACGTAGCCTTACGTTACGTAAGTTAGAAACGTAAATAATAACTACTTGAATGTAGTCTATTTATTTTTGTTTTATATTATAACTATATTTATATACTATATATTAGCATAACAAGTTAATCAACATGCATAAGCCTGTTAATTACATTACGTAGTCTAACGTAACGTAAGACAAAAATGTAACTTCTAATGAATTCAGCATGCAGTGACATTAGTGTACCTTGATTGATTATGTGCTGAGCTCTACTCACCCACCGACACTCTCTCTATATATATATGATATGTATATATAAATAACTGTCTACGTCTTACGAGATGTTACGTAACGTAAGCCAACGTAATGTAAACTGAGGCGAGTGCATATGCGAGGATTCTATTAAGTTGCCATTTGCATACTTAGTTTGGCCTTTGAGACAGACACAAATGTCAAAATAAATCTGCTGGCTATAACGTAATGTGCGTAAGTGTATTTACGAGCTGCGAGTGTCAGAGTGTGCGTCTGCATCTGTGTGTGTTTGTGTGTGTGAGAGAGAGTGTCTGTGCAAAAGTCTGCTTGAATTGCCGCACATATTTTATATGCACTTTGAAATTGGGAATGCATGCATTATTTTTTGCTAGAGCGCCCAGCAAATTTATGTGCGACTGGCAAGGCGGTGCTTCACCTCTCGCCCCGCCTCTGTCTCTGTCGCTCTGTCCCTCCGTCTCTGCCCTACCCTATGCTCCTAAGGCCCTGCTTGTCTTCAGCTGATGCCGGCTCTGACTGGAGGCAGAGAAGCTGCCGCGAAGCCTGCGCGAATGTCATATGAATTTTTCGCGCTTGACTGTTGCCTGCGCTGGGTGTGTGTGTGTGTGGGTGTTGGTGTCTGCGAGTGTGTGTTTGGCTGCTGTGTGTTGTTGGTGGTGCGCAATTTTCGTGCACTTGGAGCAGCTAACACAATTTGTGTGTGCGCTTGATCTTGTGATAGCTCTGCCGCGCCTTTTGCCACGCCTTCCAAACGCCCCCAGCCACTCCCACCGTGCACTGTGCACCAGCAGCCGGGCTGCCACTAACTACAAGCTGACTGTCGCTATAATTTTCCAAAAGGATTTACAATGCTAAAATTACTTCCTAAGCCATTCGACCTTGTCATCGTTACGTAGCACTCCCCCTCGCTCTCCCGCTCCTGCTCCCTCCTCCACGTTTGTCGCACATATGTTCGTTTCCCTATTTCTTTCCTCAACTTCTCGATCTCCCCTCTCCCCTCGCTGCCGTCTAGTTCACAACTACGCGCAAATCCTCACAACGAACTGTTTACATGCCGGGCCCAAGGGGGGGCATTGGCATTGGGTTATTCGGGTTCGGTTTTCAGTTTCAATTCGAGCTTGAGTTTGGGTTTGCTCTGCGAGCACTCTGCCTTTGCGACCGGATTTTGTTTGTTCGCCAGCACACGCCAACGGCTTGGCATTTCTTTGTGCATACCCTGTAAATAATGAAATTCTGGGTGTACTAAAAGTTGATGATATTCGGCAGCTTCAAGCTTTATATCTTTCCCATTTGGTAGTCATATGCTCAAAATGACCGAAATAAAAAAATAAAAATTAAAAAGAAAACACCATAAGATATAACAAATTGTATTATTACCTAACCTAACTGATATAAATTTGTATAAATAACTTAAGATATAAATAATATAAATCTAAAAAAAATTCTCATTACTTCATTTAGGTAAAGCTGCCAGCTAACTAATTAAAATATAAGAAAATCTAAAAATATTTAAAAAAAATGGAAATTACAAAAAAAATAAATAAATAAATGAAATTGATTGATAATTTTTCCTTTGAGTTTTTTTTTTAAATTTAGTTTTCCAAAAAAGTCGAAATTTATGAGAAAAATTTGAAATAACCCAAATGTAAAATTAGAAAGCGAAGTTTATTTTTCATAGAACGTAACCTTTATTGTGCACGACTGTCACATCGTATTTTATTTGACAACACCTTTTTTTGCTCGAAAATTGCACAATCTAATGTATGTAAACTAGGAAAATTACAGGATATTTGCATGTCGAGCAGTTGCTACAACATAAACATTTAAATACAGCAAATAAATCGTCATATTAATAGCTTTATAGAGTTTTCTGCTGAACACATATCCTTTCTACACACAAGACTCACGCCACTTTTCGTTTTACAACACTGGGTTTCAATGCTGCACAACGCTTTGAGATCGAAGTGCAGGCTATCAGCTAGTCGAGCACTACGCTCAGTGCCGGTTTGCACAGAAGACCTTTGTCTTTCTCTGTTTGTTGTCATCTTTAGACATTTTTTGGCCGTTTTTCAACTCTGTCCGTAAAGCCCACTCAGCGACAGCTGCTGCCGTTCGTACGATGTCACCGCAATCATTTCGCACTGTCAGCTGTAAGTTTGTGTCGCCGTTGCCTTTTGAGCTTTAATATGCAACTATCTGGCTGCTCTCTTCCTCTCTCTCTCTCTCTCGCTGTCTCGCTCCCCCTTTTGTGAATAACAAACGAAGAGTCAACTTTATAAAAGGCGTTGAAACGCAGAGACGCACACACACAACACTTGCACACACATACCCACTCGCATAGCTATTATCGTAATTCCATTTATAATTTACTAGCCTCGATTTATAAATGAGCCGCTGCCATCAACGTTTGCCAGCGTTGCCAGACTCCCCAGGCACAATTACTTCACACTAGTGGAAAATATGTAATAAGGGTATATTAGTTTTGTGCAAATACAGGCAGAAGGACTAGTGATAGACCATGCATTCGCAATATTGCAATATATATTCAATATATGCAATATTTAAAAAAAAATCTTTGTTAAATATTAACCAAAAATCTAAACAAATTTTAATATGTGTGAACGGTATCTTACAGTCGAGTAATGTATATGCGCAAACTTCACTTGAAATCTAACCAGAAATTGCGTGCTGTACACACTTTATTTTTCGCTAGGTGTGATAAGACGTCGAGAGAGAGAGAGAGAGAGTAAGAGAGTAAGATGGGTAGACCCACGTATCATGAGAAGGAGAGTTGGGGAAAGAGAGAGAGAGATGGAGTATTATTAAGCTGCACACAGTGACTGGCCCCGTGCGACCCTTTGGAATGGGCTTAGGCTCTGTCGCATATGCGTGATTACGGATTCATAAGGCGCAGCTGCATGCCCCAAAATGCAGCAGGCCGCAAATCTCACATAATTGCGCTGGGCACCGTTGTTGTTGCTCCTGTCGGATTTTGTCTGAAATCTTAACTGCTTTCTGCATGATTTTTAGTGCAAAGGCACGCAGAGGAAAGGACATATTCGCCTTATATGAAAACATTTGAGTTTTCAGTAAAATCTATAATAAAATCTTTAATAAAGGTTTCTCAAGTGCCAGGTATAAAACTGCCGAGCCTTTTATGACTTCTCCAAGCACTGTCGAACAAATCTACTTCCTGATCAAGTACTTTTTTTCTTAATATTTTGAAAAAATTCTTTGAAATACTTAAGATTTTTTAAAAGCTTTTTTTAAGTTTTTAAGTTTTAAGTTTTTTAAGATTTGCCTAAAGCTTCGCTTAAAGTTTCTCACTCTATAAAGCTGAACTTGCTTTAAGCTATGTTTAATAAAACAATTTATTCAAAACACTTAAAGCTTACTCAGGATTTGCTTAAAGCTTCTCTTAAAGCTCTGACAAATTATATTTTCTTTCTATTATTATTAATTGTAGAATTTCTTGAAGCTTCTTAAAGCTGTTCCCTTTCACAAGTTGCATATGCTTTAAGCTAAATTGAATGTTTGTAAATATTTCTTAAAAATAAATTAAAACTTACTCGGAATCCGCTTGAAGCTCAACTTAAAGCTCCTTACTCTGACAAAGTGCATCTGCTGAGCACTACACGCTGCAAACTTATGCGAAATATTTCACTAATAGCCACGCATTTGTTTTAAGCATATGCACAGAGCTTTCTGTAATTTGTTAAGTTTCGTGGCCCGTCGCCCGTCGCCCGCCGCCCGCCGCCCGCACCGCCCCGAAGACTCCGAGAAACTTGCAGAATTATGATACCCCCCGAAAGCAACAAATTTTAATTGCAAGAAAATTTTCGTAATTCACGCACACACGAGACTCAGACGCAGATAGAGTTGTACGATGTGCCAAAAGGGTTGCCCGGCAGAGAGCAGGAGTAAGGCTCTGGAGGGGAAGGTAACTAATGCGAGTGCGTGTGTGTGTGCGAGTGCGAGGGGCGCTTCTCAGTTGGAGACGAAGTAAACCAAGAGCAGAGCAGAGCGAAAGCTCGCTTAAGTTTTACTTTTCCAACGGGGGGGCAGTTGAGTCGTAGGGGGGCAGTTGTCCCTGATTGCATATGTGTATGCATGTGTGTGTGTGTGTGCGTGTGTGCGTTATAAATTTATTTGGCCAACGCGCGTATAGCGCATAAATTGCTGAGCGCAAGCTGCTCAAGGGTTGCCAACGCGCTCTAGGATTGCCAGCGAGTGTGAAAAATTGAAATTTATTGTTATTGTAAGCCGCACACACACACACACACGCGTGCACACCTCGGTCTGTTTGCTGTTGAATTACTTGCAGACAAAATAATAATGTAATAATAATTTTTCCAACTCGTTAACACATGAAACGTGCGCCCCACACGAACACGAATACGAACTCCCCGTCCCCGTCCCTGTCTCCGACCCAGGCCCAGGCACAGGCACAGGTCCAGGCCCGGGACAGAACACAAGCGGCAAGGCAAGGCAAGGCAAGGCAAGGCAACCAGACATAGACAGAGTCCCAGACACAGACCCGCTACCCAAAGCGGTACCCAGACGGAAACGGAGACAGAGATCCCGCTCCGTACCACAAACTCCTGTACGCAAGCCACGCCCCACCGCCCTGGTGCTCGGCCAGGCACGCAGCGGACCTCAAGCATTTCACAGTTGGCACAAGAGCAAGAATCGTGTGTGGATTATACGCATTTAGTTGGAATTAATGATGCGAAAAGTACGTTGTGCAGGGTTTGAGGGAAGAAACTTAGAATTTGTGGAGCGAAACAGTAGAAGAAGAAGAAGCAGAAGAAGCCGAGCTGGCACAGTTTTCAGAGCGAGTCATGTTGGTTATGGGAAAAGCTAAAATTGTACTGAGATGACTTGATCGCGCTTTCGATTTCAACCTAAACGTAATATATAATATAATATTTAAGGAAGACACTAATTTTCTATGAAAAAAAAAAATATACTAACACATTTAAAAAAAAGTATAATATATATATTAACCAACTTAACTCATTCAAAAAAACAAAAAAAAATCAACAAAACTTAATTTTTTATTTTAAGATTATATTTATTGTATCTAATAATTTAATATATGCTTAATTCTAATTATATACGATTTTTTTTATGTTTTTTTAAATAAAAAATTATCAAGGCCTTAGAAAATCTGCTCAAAAGTAACAAAACATTACCGTAAGTATCGATTAATTGCCACGATTTCTTAGTTAATAAATATACGATAGTAAAATTTTTAAGTTTCCCTCAGGATATATTGAAGTTAAACCAAATCGATATAATACGAGGGTCGTTCAATAAGTCCTTAGAAAATCCGAGTGAAGAAATCCGAAATCCAATTTTTTGGACGGGATAAAAATGTTGGAAAAACGATTGGCAAAGTGTGTAGAGCTAAAAGGGGACTGTGTTGAAAAATAAAAAAAATTTCTGCATTTTTTTCTAAAGACTTATTGAACGACCCTCGTAAAACAAAAAACAATTATATGTATATTAAAAAAAAATATATAAAAATTTTTACATATTTTAGCTAGAATACGCCTACAGTATTTTAAGTTTACTCCAAGCAAACTCAGATTAATCAAAACTAAAACCTTTTTTAGGCTGCACTGGAGTATAACTCGTCTGGGGCATAACTCCCTTCACTATCTATCTTAAATCCTAAGCCAATCCACCTGCACAGAAATTCTAATTCCAATGTTGTATTCAAACAACATGCTGCAATCAGAGCAGCTCGAAAATGATAATTCCTATGTCTAAAGCCGCACTAAACGACGTGATGTTATCGTGCTTTTTCTCTCCCTCTCTCTTTCTCTCTCTCCCTGTCTCTGTCTTCTATTCTGCGGCAGTTTTTGTGCCTGGAAATATTTGATTTATTCAATGGTATAATCATTTCTCAAGCTTTGCCCTATTTCATTTTCGTCGTGGCACAAAACAAGAGCTTAACAAGGCGACCGCAGCCGCTGCCCTTCGGCTTTCTGTTGTGCCTTCTGTTCTAACTCCCTACCACCTCTTCGCACTCTTCCCCTCCCACTCAGCCTTTGCCCGCTTTCTTTCGCTTTTTCTTTCTCTGACAGCGGCAAAAACGATAAATGAAAACAAGTTGAAAAAAAAATCCATTTGTGAATCGCTTGCAGTGCACTGGGAATGAGGAACTGGGGCAGGGCTTTGGACTGGGGACTTGGTCGGCTCCTGGTCGGGATTGTCCTGGAGCTGCAGCTGGACTAGAATAAAATAATTGAATTCAATTTATCGGCATAAATTGCTTTTAATTAAAACTGAACAACAAAGCACACAAGAAGCGTATGACCACAACGAATTCTGAATACTCTACATAGTGAATGCTTATTAATTTATTCTTTTTAAGTTAAAAAAAAAAAACTGTATTATTTATCAGAGAACAGATTTAGAGACCTCTATTAGTCGCAAACAGTAGCAACAACTTTTGTAAATCGGCAGTTTTTGAGACCAGTTTTAAAAACTGCTGAAATAGCTTAATTTTCAAAAATCTTATAACCCTAAGCATTAAAATTTGTACTGAAAACTGTCTTAAAATCATTTAATGCTGTTATTAAAGCTGTAAAAAAAACCTAAGTGTATTTTAAGAATTTTTCAGAATTATTCAATATCTGAAAACTAAACATGCACACTTTTCTCAAAACTCAAGCTTGACATGGGGAAAATGTGGCTTAAAAGACTACTAAGTGATTATAGGAAAAGTTAGAGAAGAAAACCAAATTTAGAATACTTATTTTAAAAAATTTCTTAGCCTTCATTTTGAAAAACTCAGGAAATTCTGGTTTTTAGAAACTAGTAGAGAATGTTAAAAAAAATTGATCGAGCAATTTCAAGATATACACTTTTTGAAAATTTCGAATTTACAATTGAAAACGTTAATTGACGTAATTAATTAAAATTACTGGCCCATAGCTACATTCCAAATTATTTATGTACAACTATAAAAACTTGTTAATTGACCGATTGTTCCTATGGTAGCTATAAGTAATAGTAAACCAATTTTGTTAACATTTTGATGTCATATTAAGGGCTCTAATAAAATAAGATATAAATAGTTCTGGTTAAGATATCTTAAAAAATTACAAAAATCGGCCGATAGGTTCTATGGCAGCTACACGATATATTGTTGCAATCGGGATCTTTTCGACTTATTTACAACGTGCAGTAGAAAGAAGTATGTGTACCAAGCTGCAACGTGATAGCTTCAAAACTGAGAGATTAGTTTGAGTTAAAACAGGCATAACGGACAGACGGACAAATGTCAGCTGATGCTGATACTTTATAGGGTCGCAAATGTCTACTGCTGAGTGTAGCAAACAACTGGCCAAAAGTGTTCTACCCTCTGTAAGGGTAGCAAACTGCAATATCTGTGAAAACCGCATTCGTCAGGTATTTGCCAATAAAAACGTGAACGGAAATCAGCAAAAAGGCAAAAAAAATGGAAGCGAAATAAAAACGACAACTCTGCTGACTTTTTTCCGATATAAGCGTATTGTATTCCGTATGTGCCACATACATATATACACAGGTGGCTATTGTACAGGGTATATGTGTATGTGTATGCACATGCATAAGTGCTAGCTTCACTGTTTCGTACTGATCTCACAGGGCGGCCCTAATCTGTGCGATTAGCTCGTCGGTTTGCTGCAGATACAGTGCGAGCGGAACAATCTGCTCGAGCTGCACATCGATGTCCAGGTCGATGTCCAGCTCCACGTCCTTCTCGATGTCGCCCTTCTCGCTCTTGTCCTTGGACTCGTTGGCGGACTCCGAGTCGGAGGCGTGCAGCCGCTCGCGATTCACGGCGACCATGGCGCGAATCGTATTCCGCAGGCTGTTCATCTCGGCCGAGGGGCTGAGCGCGTAGGCGTGGTCCCAGTGCCGCTGCGGATCGGGCAGCTCGCCGCGATCCGCTCGCAATGCCTGGCGATTCTCCTGCGCCCGCCAATGCCCGCCGCCATGGGCGTGCCCATGGGCATGGCCATGACCATGAGCATTACCATGCCCGGGGGCATCCTCGTCGAAGGTGCCGTCGGCGCGCAGATCGCACAGCTGCACAAAGTGATGCCAATTCTGGCGCTCCTGCAGCGCAGTCTGCGCCGGAATCTCGCCGATGAGACGCCGGAAGGGGCGACTCAGCTCCGTTTCGAACGAACGGTCCTCGGTGTACTGCCAGGCATCGAGATCCGCGTCGCTGCTGTCGGTCATCATGGAGCAGAGCTCCTCGTACTCATCGCTCGAATCGCACGAGCCGACATCCCAGTCCCGGCCATCGGCCTGTGGCGCCTGCTGTGTCACCCAGTCGGCGTTGTTGCTCTGCCGCCCCTGGGCGTGGCCGCGCAACAGGCGCACCATGTACGCATCGAACGAGGCATCGTCGTCGTCCTCGAAGTCGCTCTGCCAGCTCTCCCAGCTCTCCTCGTCGCCGAGCTCCTCCTCGTTGTCGTTGTCATTGTCGTTCTCGTCCTCGCTGCTGGTCATCGACCAGAACTGCTGCGGATGCTCCTCGAAGTCTGGCCCCAGGAATATCGAGGCGCGCCGCTCCGACTCCGTTTCCGATGCCGTCGTCGAGCCGCCCTCATCCTCGCAGGGCGTTGCTGCCGCCGCAGCCGCCGCCGCCGCTGGCACATTCCCGCTGCACTGCAGCGCAGCATTGCCTTCGTGCTGCTGGCAGCTGCCGCTGCTCGCCTCGTCGCGCTCTGCCGCATCCATCGCTTCGCTGCACTGCTCCAGCTGCAGTGAACGCTGCACACGGCCCAGCAAATTGTTGTTGTTGTTGCTGCTGTTGTTGTTGTTGTTGTTGACTTGGCGCAACGTCTGCATTAGGCCCGGCAGCAGCGTGCCCTGCGCGCAGTGCTGCTCCAGCTGCCGCGCCGTGTGCATCAGCTGCTGGCAGTAGAGCTCCACCAGCTGGAAGATGCCAGCCGGCTGCCCAGGCTGCTGCAGGCCGCGCAACAGCTCCGGCTGCAGCGTGAAGTTCTGCACGGTGCTGCGGTAGTGCTGGCCATTGTGTATGAGCAGCGTGGAGATGCACCAGCAGCTGTTGCCGCTGCTGCTGCTGCCGCTGCTGCTGCTGCTGTTGCTGTTGCTGTTGCTGTTGCTGCTGCTGATGATCGCCGCGGCATCTGCCTCGCGTGCCACATTCACGTGCATCGTCGTGCCCGGTCCCAGTTGCAGCGTGTAGCGGCAATTGTCGGCGCTGGCATCGTTGCGCGCATCGCCGCCGCCACCGTCGGCGGCAGCTGCAATCGTCTCCAGCTGCACCTTGTCCTGGTCATGATTTCCCTGCGTTGACGGCGGCGATGGCGGTGGTGTCTGCCCATTGTCGTCCTCCATTGCCAATTAGTTGTTCAATCTTTTTCTCTCTCTCTCTCCCTCTCTCTCTCTCTCTCTTCTGCTTCTGCTTCGAGTGCGGCAATTAATTTGCCTTTCGCGCCTTCCGTTCGATTAAAGAAGCACGCCCGGGGGCATGCCACAAACGTATTGCAATTCAATTGACTCGCCGCACTTCCTGCCTCTCTCTCACTCTCTCGCTCTCTCTCTCTCTCTCTCTTGCTCTATCTACTGCTACTCGCGCGCGCGCTTCAGTCTTCAGTTCGATGAGTTCCGAAATTGAATAGATCTAATCACTTGTCCACCTTTGTGGAATTTGTTGCTGTTTCCCTGCTGTTAGTTCGGTGGGGGCGGTGGGTTAATTTTAGCTGTGTTTCTCTGATTTCAAAAAAATTTATGCTACGTGGTACTGAACATTCTGAACTGCTTGCTGTGCTTTCTCGCCGCGCCCTTCTATTCCGGCAATCGAATCGACTTCGCACAGCCTGCTAGAAAACGAAGCTTCAAGAATGCAAAATTCGAATAAATTAGCATAAAAAAAATTTTTATAAAAATAACTAAGAAGCTCAGATTTTAAAACTAAAAAAAAAAACAATGTATTGTACTTGGGCTCAAGAAAATAATGAAATAAATTCAACTGTTTGAAAACTACAACTTGAATTTAAATTGGTATAAAAACTAACATATTTTTCTAAGCTAAAAGAAAAAACAAAAAAAAAATAATAAATTAATAATATAAACTTAGAAATAAATAAATAAAATTAAGCGAAATATAAAAACAAGTTATAATAGGTTAAGCCCACAAGTTGTCTACTATAAAAATTACTTATTATTCTACTGAATAGATCATAATACATAAAGGGGTTAATCAAAAAAAAAAATAATAATAATATAATATAATAATATGATAAAATACTATTTTAAAACATAAAAATATTGCAATGAAATGAAAAGCATAAGAAACTAATTATAAAATGATTAATTATAGTGAATTTGAAATTTTACAAATTAAGAAAACAATTATTAAAACTACGAGAGAAAATAAGTAAGCTCGAAGCATAAAATAAAACTTTCTTGATATAGTATATTTAATTGAAAATATTTAAGCAAAAACTTAAAGTCAGTGTAAATAATGAAGTGACTTATAAAAATACATTATGATTAAATTAAAGTGAATAAATATTTCGAAAATAAATCAACAAAAATCGGCAACAGAAAATGCAATTAAATTTTCGTTCAGTTTCAACAGCGCTCGCCCACTGTAGGGCATCCGCTCTGGTGATTGATTTGCCACTACGGCCGCAATCCAATCAAGCCGGCAACTCCAGCTCCGGTTGCTGCTACTGTTCCCACTCCAGTGGTCACAGCTCGTGCTACGCATATTTGGCGCTAATGGAATTTTAACACAAATTAGTTGTATTGCCCGAAATGCCAGAGCCAAAAACTTGACCCCAGGCATTTTGCTAATTTCCCAAAATGCAGTGAAAGTGATGGGCGGAAGGTGTGTGTGTACGCAAGGGGGGAAGGGCAACGTGGTTGTGCGTACTGAGGGCAAACCCCTGTGCGAGTAACCGCAAAAGCAATTTCGGAGCTGGAGTCGAAGCTGGGCAGGGAAAGAGAAGCGCAGGAGCGGAAACAGGAAGTGAAGTTGAAGCGATTGGCAATTTCTTGGCTGAGCACTTGCCACTTGCCACATGCCACAGGCGGGCCAAGTGCCTATGACAAAGCTGCACCAACTGCGACTACAGGCTGGCTGGCTAATAAGGCTGCCTCACAAACACACACACACACACACACACACACACAGCCAGACTCACTCACACACGCACATTCGCACTCGCTGCAATATTGGCATTAAATATTTTTGTCTGGCTGAACGTTGCAATAAAATCAAATCGTCGGCAGAAAGTGCAAACGAGACAGCAATAACGCCGCTCTCTTCTGTTGCCAGGGCTGTCAACTCTTTGGCATGCCAATAACAGTTATGATTGCAGCACACACACACAGAATATGACCGCCGGGCAAATCGAGAACGAAGCAACAGCAGCAGCAGCTGAAAACCCCTATACATATATATCACGATAGTATATATAAAGCATATATATATATATATATATATATATATATATCATCGAACGTGATTTATTTTATTTGCCGCCATCTCTTTGAGTCAAAGAAAAATATTTGGTGAACTCTGGAAAAACAGCAGAGCGCAGTAGCCGCCGGCCATGCCAGATTGCAGCGGGCATCGAGTATCGAGTACAAAGCATTTTGAATAAAGTGTTCAATAATATAGTTGATGGGGCGGGGTTAGACAGCAGTCGATTGGGTTCAGTAGTGCACCAGAAAAGTTATAACGGCAAAGACTTGTCAACGTATGCAGAGCTTGGAGCATTCCTAATTATAATTTGACCATTGCAATCGCTGCTTGCTTCAGAGTTGTAAGGTCGCCTCAGCTGCAATTGATCAACACTGGCAGATATTATCGAAACTGTTCAACACAGTTAATTGTTAGGTTACGGGAATCTGAGTAGGCTTTGCCTTCACCTTAGACCAAATTCTGCTTACTTGATTCAGTTGCTCAGCTCATTTCGAGCGAGCAACATCACCTTTTTATTTATTTTTTATTTTTTTTTTATTTGTTTTTTTTTTGGGATAGAAATTAAAATATACTTTTTTCCTACTTTTTTTTTATACGTCTTAAATCTTGGTCAAAGTCCAGATCCACTGGGGTGAAAGAATTCTGGACTCTAGTAATTTTTTTATTATACAATGTTAAGTTGCACATTTTTTTTTTTTTTAGTTACATGAACACTATACATTTCGACATACCATAAATACGTCAGTTTAGGCAAGTGTAGTGCCAAAAGCTTGGTCAATGTTTCGGCTCTGCAGAGTTCAGAAAATCCAGTGGGGGTGAAAGACAATTCTGGACTCTAGTAATTTTTTCTTTTTTTTTAATTTTTTTCTTTTTATTATACTTTTTGGATTTTTATACAAAAGTTACAAAAATTTAAAGGAAGTTATATTTGGTAGTCATTGATCAGTTAATTTACAGGCAGTGTTTGCCGAAAATCTTTTAGTTTTATAAACTTTTTACGACATTTTTTGTGTTGGTGGAGGTGAAAGACAATTCTGGGATCTAATAACTTTTTTCAAAATACTTTTTGGATTTTTATACAAAAGTTAGAAAAATGTAAAGGAAGTGATATTAAGTCATTGATCAGTTAAAATTACAGGCAGTGTTTGCCAAAAATATTTTTGTTTTATAAACTTTTTACGCCACTTTTGCACCCCTTTTTGTTTCTTTTTTTTGAAGCTACAGAAACCCGTTGCATTTGTACATGCCGTTAAAGGTGCCCGTTTAGGCAAGTGTAGTGCCAAAAAGCTTGGTCAAAGTTTCGGCTCTGCAGAGTCTAGAAAGTCCAATGGGGGTGAAAGACAGTTCTGGACTTTAGTAATTTTTTATCTACGTACCTTTGACCACATTCTGCTTACTTGATTCAGTTGCTCAGCTTATTTCGAGCGGGTAACATCATCTTTTTCAATTTTTTTCCTTTTTTCTTTTGGATTTTGATATATATGTAAATCCAAATAAACTGTTTTTTTTTACTTTGGCTAAGAGCATTTGCCTTTTTTCAAAATTGTTGTGTGGCAAATAGTTTTTTGATTTCGCAGAGTCTCAAAAAATCAGGCAATGCGAGGGACAGTTGTGAAATTATGTGTACTACTGTGGGCAAAAAGTTAGGTGAATATTTTTGTAAAGTCAAAATTCTTTATTTATTCTCCTAAATCAATTTCATCCCCTTCAAAGTAATACCCTCCCGATAATATACACTTATGCCAACGTTTTTTCAAATCCTCAATACAGGCCAAATACCCTTTCCGGTATAGCCATGAGCGCCCTCGTCAATTTTTCTTTTATCTCTTCAATCAACTCGAAACGCGTTCCCCGGAGTGGCCTCTTAAGTTTTGGGAATAGTCAGAAGTCACACGGAGCCAAATCAGGAGATTACGGTGGTTGCAGAACGATATGCGTCGAATTCTTGGCGAAATGGTCACGAAGAACGAGTCAGTGTGCGACGTTTACGGGACCAAACGAGGTTTGACTTTTCGTAGGCCCAACTGGTCTTTCAAAATGGTTTTCACAGATCCTTCTAATATTCCGATCATTTCAGTGAGGTTTCTAAAAGTCAACCGACAATTTTTGAGCACTAATTCCTTCACTTCATTGACGTGTTGGTCATCTGTTGACGTCGATGGTCGTCCGGAGCGCTCCAAGTCATCAACACGTTCCCGACCCTCTTTGAAGTCTTTGTAACACTTATAAACATTTTTTTGGGACATGGTAGAATCACCAAAGGCCATCCCCAAACTTCCTCAACGTTTCCGCAGCCGAAATTTCATTCCGCAAACAAAATATGATGGCACTCTGCTCTGCTCTGCTCAATTACATCAGACATTGTAAAAATCGCCAAATGCACTCTTGATCGTTTGGTAAACAAAAGCATAAATATAGTACTCATACCGACATTGATATGAAATTCCCGCCAAATGTCATCAACAGTCCTGCCAACTCGAGAAAAAAAGAACTAGTTCGCCATCTTAAGCCCGCGAATTTTAAATTGAAAATTCACCTTACTTTTTGCTCACAGTAGTATGAAGAATCTCAAAGATGGCAAAGAGTTTTTGGGCATTCCAGCACGTAGGCGATTTATTAACGGACCCTCCTTGTCCTGCCCTTGTTGCTTCTGGGCGCAACACACTATTTAGAGATACAATGCAGCAGGCTTTGCCCGGTTGCATGGTTCATTTTTCGCTCTTCTCTTATTTGTGGTGTGAGCGGGTTGGTGAGGGCAGGGAAGTCTACGGTCCAAAGCCGTCGCTTCCGTGATTAATGCCCGTTGTGGGCTTTTGTGCTGGCGCGCAAAATTTCGTGTAATCTACTTTAAAGCCCAAGCATTGCATAATTTCGAGCGATTTGGGCTGGAGACTTGCATGCATTTTTCCTTTTTTTTCACATACCTTGCAGAAGGTAGAATATGGAGTATGATTGGTAAATAGAGACTTTTATAGAGAGAGATTCCTAAGACTGAGCTCTTATACTGCTGGTTCTCCCGTACCAAATTATATTCTATACCAAATTATATGCTATGCAACCATACACATGTAGGGTATCTCGCAGTCGAGTCATTTACGTTGCAACTTGCATATCCTTGCAGCTTGCATGCAATTTGGAACAGAGCAGCAGCTGCTACTGGGGGAGTGGCGGATTAGGCATCGGGGCCAGGCAGCACTCTAAGTGGCCAACAGTTGTGGCACAGTCACACACCTGCCTCTACCTTACCCAACCTCCCCCTGCTTACTTTCCACCTCCAGCTGCAGGTAAATAGATGGCGGACGCTGCGGCCCAGCTCAAGCCAGTTACGCCTTCAGATTCCCGACTAAAATATGCCAACTAAATTATAGTTAAGGATGCAAATTAAGTGCAGGGTATAAAATCGTAAGTGTGTGGTTGAGGTTATGTTCTACTGTGAGCATGTGAGCATGGATTTAGCTAATGCTCTGGCATATGTGAGGTTGTGTTGAACACAAGCTAATGTTTTAGTTAAGGTAGAGCTTCAGGCATAGAAGAAATTACGAAACAGATCTCAGCTTAATAAATTATTTTACATTGAAATTTTGGCAGATTATGAGAGCGTGAGCTGAGCTTTGATTTAGATTTATAGATTCAAAATAGAAATGGTTTGTAATAAGGATCTTTATTTTTATTATGAATTTATTTATTTTTTTACAATTTTTTTCGAGCTTTTGTTGGTATTATAACATTTATCTTTTGCAAATGAATTAAAACGAAGTCATCTTCACGAGCACCTTTTTTTCGAATATCTTAATATTTTTTTAATGTTGCAAGAGACACCAAATTTGGGATGCGTACTTCTCACTACTGAACGCGGTTTATTTATATTTTTTTTAATTGACTATTTACATTTTTTTGTTTTAAATTTATTTTGAACTCAAATATTAAGCAAAGTAGCTAACCAACGGTCAATATAGAGCATACTGGGTGAACGGTATACAACAGTCGAGTGCCCTCGCCTCGCCTTTAGCATTATTATTTTGTTGTTTGCTGGCAGTGCTGTTGCTGCTGTGGTTGCTACTCGTGTTACGCGGTTTTCCTTTAGTGATCGTAAACAATTTTTACAGCCCAAACATTTGGCTGCGCTTTTATTTTTATTTCCCCCACTTTTATTATTTATTGTGTTTATATTTTAAACAAAATGGCGCACGCCTTTTTAGTTTACGCTTTGTGCCATTCCATTTAATTTAGTTGTCGCCACAAATTTTGCCATTCCTTCCCAACCACGCACTTGCCGCCGCTTTGGCCAAGGCCAGTACAGAGGGAAGAGGGAGGTCTGCGACGCGTCATTTATCACAGCTGTGCGGGGCCAAGCCATTGACCAGGACCAGAATCAGAAGCAGGTCAGACCAGAACCGCCTGTCTGTCGCTGACGCTAAGTAGTTGAGGCAAGTTGTTTTTTTTTTTTTTTTTTTTTTGTTGCTTCTCAACATTTTCTGTTCGTTTATGTATGAAAAGTATACTATTTTTGTGCGAATGATGATGGTATTAATAGCCGACTCGATTTTTCTGAATGTTCGAACTGAACTCGGTTAGAAATGTACAATGGCTCGAGGCATTAAATTGAAAATGCCATCGCCTTAATTTTTTATCTCAAGTATTTAGCAAGCTAAGAAGGAGATTCTTTCAAACTCGTTCGACAATATAGAAAAGTTTGGATTTCTGTGGTATAACGAATTGATGCAGATACTATCAGTTTTTTTTACTGCTTTGGCTCACTATTCTATTTTGCCTAAAATATAAAAAATAACAAACTTACATATTTTCTTTCACTTTTTTTAAATTTAATTTTTTATACCATTTACTTTGTGAAAATGTATGTAACAAGCAGAAGGAGGCGTGGCAGACCATACGAAGTATATATATTCTTCAAAATCATCAATAGACGAGTCGATAAGCCCACAGATCTCAGCTATTTAAAGAGCAGAGACACCAGACTTGGTGGGAGTGTTCGTGTATAGAATGAACATAATACGTTTATTTCAAACTTTATGTGCCACGTCCACCGCCTCCGCAAATCGATAAAGGCGTTTTTCGATTTATTGCAAATTACTCAATAAGTATAAGAGATAAAAGCATCAAGTTGGTTCCATGCAACACTAAACAGAAGTTGGAATTTCGAAATCTGGATGCCACGCTAACCGCACCTAACGATTTTTGTTTAATTAGAAGAACACTAGAAAAGCTCGAAAAGCACCAAATTTGGTAGTAAGGTCCCTGGTAACATTACACAGAATGCGGATTTTCAACTTTTGGATGCCACGTCCACCACCCCCAGAAATCGATTTTGTAAATCGATAAATCGAATTATGGGAAAAGTAGAAAAGTTACAGATTTTTTTTTTTATTTTATTGCAGCTGCTAATAATATTGACCAACTCTATAAATTTAAATCCGATCGGAAAATAAACAGAAGTTATAGGCGCGAGAAGTTTTCCATACAGCTGCAGAGACGCAGCAAAGGCAATGCTTGCGCCGGGCTTTCTTTATTTGTTTAAAAAATACAACATTGCTTTTTTTATTATTTCAAACAGTGCCACTATTTTGCCAATTTATACTCCAATAAGTACGAGTATAAAAACAAAGTTGTAATGCTCAAAACTGAATGAACGGTATCTGACAGTCGAGTGTGTTGAATTGAAGTTTATTTATCTATTTTTTTTTTTTGTTTCATGAAAATAAAGAAAAACAAATCCGATAACCAATTTGAATTGTGTATGTTTTTTTACGCAGATCGTAGAGAGTTTAAAAAATTTGCTACGCTCAAACTGAATAAACGGTATCTGACAGTCAAGTGTGTTGGTCTCTCCTCCCACTTCTGATTTGGCGAAAAGAAGGAGGCGCAAACACACGCACTTATTTATAGCTGCGGGCGTGGCTCAGCACACAATTAAAGCCGTAAACCAATTTTGAATTCTGTATGCTATTCATGCGATCTGTGTGAGAAGCTAAATAGAACTTGAACTCCTCAGAAGTTTTCCTTTGGCTTGGCAGCACTTAACTGATTCGAGCAGCTCTTCTGCAGTTACGGGGTAACTGGGAGTATAACAACATTGTACTCATTTCTAAGCCCTCGTTAGCAGAGGCTCACTCCTTGTTGTGCCCTAATTTGTGTCTTATCGCTTTGCTTTAAGCTGCTGGATCTTGATTTTTTTGCTTTTAAATTTTGTACACTTGCGAATGGTTTACTGCGGGTATGTTGGGCCAAAGCTTATGTTTTATATATGGTTCAATTTTGTTTTCTGTAATACACTGGAAAAATATATTTTGTAGTTATTTTTGTTTTTTTATTGTAATATACAGTGCAAGACATTTCATAAATACCAAAGTGTCAGCATTTAAAAGTGTTTCTACTTCGTTTATAATTCACACAGATATTTTTATCAGCTACTTAAGAAGTTAAAAGGCAAGCCAAAATCACGTGAAGGGTATTGTATAGTCAGGTTAGCTAGAGTTATGCTACTTCCCTTTGGACTGCACCTGACTTATAGAACATTGAGCTGCTTTTGCGTCGCTTTCTCTGCCTCTAACTCTCTCCGTGTCTCGCTCTCTCTTCCTCTCTCTTCCTCTCTCTCACTCTGTGCGGATTCCTTTCACTCGCAAAAACAATCAGCAGCTTTTGTTCGTTTCGCTCTGTTTCAAATTCGGTATGAAATCGAAACCTCGAGCTGGCCATAAAACTTATAACCGAAAGGAACATAAATTGTTCCCGAGTTCGAGTTCGAAGACCTTTTGTCTGCCTCGTTCTGGTTCTTTTAGTCTTGCTCTGTGCTGGTTCATCGAACCCTTTCCATGTATGCAAATGAACCATTTCTGTGGGCTAGTTTTTCAGCTGCGCATAAGCAACAGATTGAACGAGTAGGCGGAAGATATGGGGGGAGCAGGAGAAATTGATGGACGCAGGGGGCTGAGACCAGTGGCTTTGAGGGTAAATTAGGGCGAAAACTTGCATAAAATTTGTTGCAAGAGCAGCAGACTAAGTATTATAGTTAAAGTACTAGAATGCTTGGTATGAGATCGAATACAGAACCAACCACATGCCATATGCTAAATATATGGTGCGGCCACTAGAAATATTAATTCCACTCTATTGCGAGAAACTCTGCACAATGTCGATGTGGCGAGCCCTTCAAATGAAGGGTAATAATTCTGGTAATAATTGCAGAAGTCGTTGAACTAGATGTACAAAGAGATAGTGCACTACTTTGGACGAATAGTTAAAAGGGCAGAATATATAATGAATGCCAGCAGTGATAGTATTACAAAAACTAGCATTGTGATTGTAAGTTGAAGTGAAAAAGCTTGTTTAAACAAATTGGGATTGAAAAAAATTGTTTTATTTATTTTTATTTTATTTATAAATATATACATTTTTTTTTTTTTGTATTTAAAGTCAGTTTTCTGCTAACAACAAAAACAATAGTTTTATTTTATTTATTAATTTTTTTTAACTATGATATGTACATTTTTTCCTCACTATAATATACTATAATATAGAAATAAATGAAAAGCTGTTCGGTAGACTGGAATGACATATTTCCAAGGGTTATAGTCTAAAAAAAAGGTGTCATTTTTCAAAATTTCAGCCTCTTTGCCTTTACAGGGTATTCGAAAAAACAGCTTAGTGTACCAATAATTGTCATTCGAAATTACATTAAGCATACCATATTGCAGCGCATTCGAACCGAGTCGTTCTCAGACTGAACCTGCTGTCTCTTCGTCTATCAGACTTTCTATCTGTCTGCCTGTCCATCTGTCTGCAGGCTCCTGTCGCCAGGACATTTACTTTTATTTTTATTGCCTCGCACAACATTTGCTTGGGAAATGGGCAAATGGGAAATAGGAAATGTAAATGAGCAAAATGAGTGAAATGAGTTGCAGAGCAACAGCCAAAGATAAACAAAAATAGAATTGTCCAATTGCAGCAGGAACGGTGGGAGTGGTTGGGGCTGAGGAGAGAGGCAGACGCGGTGCGAGGCTGCTAAGATGTTGACATTACCATTTCCATTTCGATTTCCATCTGCAGTTTTGTGCGCCACACCGCCACGCCCACTCAGACTGCTTGCTGGCAAATTTATATCGATATGTCTGTCACTGAGTGCGTATACCCTGGAAGAGCCCTACGAAGCAATGGCATCGAAGGCCAAAAGCATGTAAAATGCCGACGCCAGAGTTTTTCTCAAGTTTATTATAAAGTTACCATATTTTGTGTTCTTTTCGTTGTGTCTACAGCATGACATATACCATATCAGCTTTGCCTCTTAATTGACAGCTCAATATGTCAGATGACAAAATATTGTCACATTTACTTTTTGTCCTGCAAAAGCATTGCCACATTTTTTTTACATATATTCTATATGTCAATATTTATAAAGCTCCGCTTTGACGCTGCTCTTAATTAAATTCCCCAAATTATGCCAAGGATTTTCATATATGACAACATGTCATCGATATGGCATAGGCGTATATACATATATTTTAATATTTAAAGAACTTCGCTTGTCTCTTTTATTAAATACTTCATAATAGGCCAAAAATTTACAAAAATAATGTATGCCCATTTTAAGGCTCGATTTAAAATTTTGCATAAAAAAAAAGTATAACAGACTTTGCCAGCCGTTGCCATATGCTCAAAGCAAGCTTCACTTTCTACCAGAAGTAGACAAAGAAGACTTTTATTTCTGGCATTAACAAAAGTGCCGTACTATGTCATACAGATGCGCCTGATTATGAAGGGCCAATTTCTATAAATTATGTAAGCTTAACTTTACAGGGTATCTGAAAGTCATGCTGACATTACACTCCCGGTGCTCGCTGCCAGTTTTTCCCAATCATTCGCTCCATCAATGTGTGTGTGTGTGTTGACAGCGGCAATTGCTTAAATAAATAAACAGCAGCCGAGCCTGAAATTTCATGTACTTACCGTACACAAAGCCCGTAGCTTCCCCTGATCAACCGTCGCTCGGCCCCCGCCTCGACCCTCTGGCATGCCAGTGATATTTTCATATTTGCAAATTAAATTTCAGGCGACAACAAAGCGAAATAAGCGAAATACGCTGCAACGAATGAACGGGGCTAATAAATAAACTGCAACTGCGACTGCAGCTGCAACTGCAACTGTAACTGAAACTTTTGTGTCCCCCCTCTGTCGCGTCCGCGGGGCACACTGCAACTGTGCTGGGTCCATTGTAAGCGGCTTACGAGCTGCGGCGTCCATAAACATTTCATAACGAACAATTCCCGCGGTTCGTTCAATAGTTTTTTTTTTTTTTTTTTTTTTTTTGTGTGTACCGATCTATAGTCGGGCAGTACAGCCAGTGCGTAAATATGTAGGTTATAGGCGCTGCGATTTATGGTTACGGGTAAATACACTGCGCGAAAGTGACATATATATTCAAGTCGTATTAAGAGACTTATGGAATATAAAAAAGGTTGAATCTGTTGAATATGATTTATTTATGGTATACGCGATGCAGTTTACTCCACACATTTCATAGTTCGCTATTTAAAGTTTTTAGCCAAATTCCATATTATTCAGCTTTCTTCTCAAATCAACAGCAACTTAAGTATATGCTCAGATTGTAGTGTTACCACTCCAAAAACAAAACAATTGAAGAAACCTACAGTCGAGTGCACTCGACAGTAAGATACCGTTTACATTTGACTGTTAAAAAATAATTATTTATATTAATTTATTTTATTCGGCGATTTTATTCGATTTCTGGGGGCGGTGAGCGTGACATCGATAAGTTGAAAATCCGCATTCTGTGTAATGTTACCAGGTACCTCACTATCACATTTGGTGTATCTACTTTTTTTAGTGTTCTTATAGTAACTAAATTCCTGCTAAAGCAACGCTATGCTACTCCATGTTGGATTATGTATGCAGAAATATATAACATACCAATTTTCTGCTGATTTTGCATTGAAAATAAATACAATAATTTTTAGCGCTTATTTAGAATATTGTTTTGAGGTTATGTTCAGTTCTTAATGTATTCTTAAGAAAAATTGAGCTAAAAGTGCACTTTTCGTAAATTAAAAATATACAGAAAACTTAGTTAAATATTGTGTATTTTCTCTCTCAAAAAAATTAAATTTTCCATTCATCGAATTTTTTGGTAATCGTATACTACAGTTTCTCGCATCTATCTTTCTCAGTCAAGGTAACTCTCCGTCTATTTGGGGCATTTTAACCAACATTTTTTTGTGTTTACATAAAATTGATTCATTTTACTCGTTTTCCAAAGCAAGCATTGCACGCACATGCACGCACAAGCAGGCACATGCACGTTCACGTACGTATGTACAGAAAATGCAACGCAGTGGGTAATATTTGATTAAAGTACACAACCACACACACTCTCAACTGCACACCTGAGGAGTGCGTTTGCATTAAGTTTGAAATATGCATTTTTATGCAAGAGAATTTCTCTCGTTTTCTTGTTTTTTTTTTTTTTTTTTTTTTTTTGTTGCAGTTTTCATTTTTGTTTGCTTTTTTCGGGAAGTTTTTAGGAATCGCTACGTATTTATTTAATGGCTGACGCTTATTGCCATTGCCTGCTACTGGCAGGAACTTCCTCTTGACCCCCAGCACCCCTCGTACACCTTGACCATAACTCTCAGGTGCACATTGCGGGCCAAATGAAATGAAATAATGAAAACAATTTCGAGACGCTTGCATCGAACTGCAATCGACAGAGCAGGAAAAAGCGAAACAGGAAAGCAGAGAAAAGTTGAGAGAGGTACAGAGTGCAAGAGGGAGCGAGAGGCAGTTAGATATAGAGAAACAGGCAACAAAGCAGAAGCAAAGACCTATTAGTTATGCTACGTGGATTTTATGGGACTTGGCTTAGACTTGAATTGAGGTAGCAGATTGAAGAGAAGGAAGAGGATTGGCGGCTTGGAGGGTTGCGAATAGAGGATTTTCTTTTCTTGCCTTTGTTTGCCTACGCCCCTACGCTTCGCCATAATTTGAACACTTTATGGGACTGTCTGACATATAAATTTGCGCTTTTTACGAATTTCCCTCAATTTGCTTTTCGTTCAAATCAGTTTGTAGACTCATTTACTTGTCTGCAGCCATGGGCACGATTTCCCTGATTCTGGAATCTGGTGAAGCTCAGAAGTTTCAGGTTTGAGGAATCAATGGTAGGAGTAGAAACAAATTTCAATACATATATAATAATTCTAAATAATAATTTTCAATAATATAATATATTCTTATATAAGTATGTCTACATTCCTATCAGTCGTCTTTTCGCAATATTTGGAAACAAGCTTAGACCATCGCTATAAAATAATTTCAGTTCAGTTAAGGTTAAGGTGTTCACACATTATTAAATTAAATTATATTGGTAAAACCTAGCAAATTTAAATATTATTATTGAAATGTTTTTTTTTTAATCTTTAAAATAATAATAAAATATAGATAATATATATTATATTATACAAATATTTAGAGCTCAGATGTGCTCTAGTAGTACCTATTGGAATGATGTCATATAACTGAAAAATATTTCTGTTTCAAAATATTCTCAAAATAATGCTTTAGTAACAGCTACGGCTACAGCTCTCAAAATGTTTTTTTTTTATTTATAAAAGTAAGCGAAGGATGCTTTTAATCCCCTTTATTTCTTGGTATCCTTACTTTCAGCGCAGTTGGGTGCGCCTTAAACTTAAAAAACTTAAAAGCTGCTAACCCAAAGGTTTAGGTGTACTCCTATCAAATTTCATGCCAATCGAAGCACAGTTTACTTAAATATTCAAAGCTATGCTTTAGCCCATACATTCTGTTGCGCTTATAACTACTCTGCATATCATTTTATTCCATTGTTCTGACTTTTTTTTGCCATATTCCAAGCTTTCCCATTGGCTGTAGGCAGCATCTGCTTATGATTTTGAAGTTGCTGTTAGAAATCAAAGTTGAAATTGCAAACGGAGTACGCACAAGTCGAGGAGGAAAGGGGGCAGCAGTGGAAATTGATGAAAGAGGATGGGGCAAAGACAAAGGATACGGTCTGGCAGTGTTGCTTCCTGCGCGACTTTCGCAAAATGTCACGTACATGTCCAAACATGCAACAAACTACATAAATGCTGCATTTTAAAGCCAACCAGATGTCAGATATAGTTACAGCTGTCCCCGACGTCCTGACATGCTGACGCTTTGACGCGCTCGCTCGCACTGTTTTCCTCTCTCGCTCTACCCTTCTCCCACTCTGCCTGACATACGGCAGAGCTGGGCTCTAGAGAGCAGACGCAGCAGGTTATCGAAGAGGCAGCGAACGCCGGAAGTACTGACATATTCGAGAAATAGACACCGCTCAGGCGGTGTCTTCCTGCGTCGTCCTCCTCCTCGCAGCAGCTCGACTGCAGCTAATGTCAACGTCAGGGGCTGCTCCTTTAGCTTCCGCTTTTGGGGCAACTTTGTGCCGCTTTGTGTCGTCAAATGTCTGAACTGGGCCGCAAGGGCGTGACGTCAGCGCCCGACAGAAATTTAAATATAAAATGGAAAAAAAAAAAAATAAAAAATTAAATAAAAATTGCAAGTATAAAGAAGCTATTGTTATTCCCTTTGAGTCGCAAAACTGTATACTCTCACCTGAACAGGAGAACTTTAGGGTTGTTCCCATTTAAGTAGAAGTTAAGTCACGCTTTTGAGGTCGCTTAGCTGTGCTAATGACTTGCAGAAAGCAGCATGATCTATTGAAATCACAACAAATGCCGAAAACATGGTATTAAATTTCAATGATTTTTCTTATTAATAATTTTGAATGTAAATAGATATATTTTATATAAGGTTTATTATGGTACGATATTTAAATACAATTTAATTTTGCCATTTTAGTCTATATAAAATAGAGTTGCTCCAATTTTAATAAAATATATATTATAATATTTTAAATATAATATTTAAATATTTCAAACAAATATTTAAATATTTCTATTGATATAGTGGGCCGAACTGACTGAACTTAATATATGCACTCACTAAAGGTAACACCAATAGCTGTACGAAATTTCGTTAATATATCTACACGAACAGCCGAGTTCAGATAGACAGTGTAGCGAAGAACCCATGTTTTTTGCACGCAAACAGGCTGTCAAAAAGGAATTACCTTCAGTAAGTGCATGAAAAAGAATAGAGTCGAAGCTTGAAAAAATAAACCTGCAGAAGAACCGTGAGAGTGTGAGAGTGCGCAGAGAGATGGAAGATGCCAGATGGGGTCCGTGGCAGAACTAGTAACACATTGCTTTCCATTTTCAACACACTTGAACATGCTTCCGCACTTAGGCGTGTGCGTAAAGTGGAACTGGAACTGGTACTGGAAGTCCATGCTGAACTGCAGCTGAAGTTCGTACGCCAGTTGGCTGGATTTTTCGAGAGGGTGTAGAGTGGTGTGAGTGACACGAGCTGCAATCCAGCTGCCCGTACACCGCCCCCAACTGCAGCCAGAGCCACCACCCGCAGGCAACAGCCCATTAAGTGTGCACTTCACACGCCTACTAAGTTCATATTACTTACTTAGTTGCGTTTTCCTATTTGCCCAGCCCCTGCCTCAGCTCTTCCCTCTTCCAGGCCCACTCTCCCTCCCCCCCCCCTACATCTCCCCCTTGCATAAGGAGTAGAACAAGCTACAGCAAAAACAGACACGGCACATCAGCGTGCAAGCAGGCCCCTAAGATGATGATGCTCTACTCAGCCCTGAGCCACTCCCTCTCCGCTCCTTCGCTCCATCTGTCCATCTGCAGGCGAAGTTTGTCCTTCCGCCAAGCTTTTGCATAACTTTTGAGCGCACATTTCAATTCATTTTCGGAACATCTTTTTGCAAGTTGCGCGAAAATGCTGAACCCATTTTAATGAACTTAAGAACCGGTTCAAATTATTCGTGGTACAGCAAAGTTTTATTTTATATTTTATGTTGCAGGATGAAGCCGAATCTCAAACAAATGATAAGCTGGTTCTTTTACGAATTGAACTTGTTCAATTGAGCTTAATAAGTATATAAAAAATAAATAATAATAAATAAATACATAAAAAATTAAATATACGTAATAAATAATTCCCTAGTCAAGATCTTAATAAATTTTCATTGGCAAAAAGTTTTTATTAAACTGATTCTTTTAAGAATTGAACTTGTTCAATTGAGCTTAAAAAGTAAATAATAAATCAATAATAATAAATAAATACATAAAAAATAAAATATACGTAATAAATAATTCCCTAGTCAAGGTCTTAATAAGGTTTCTTTGGCAAAAAGTTGTTATTAAACTGGTTCTTTTACGAATTGAACTTGTTCAAGTAAATAATAAACAAATAATAATAAATAAATACATACAAAAATAATATATAAGTAATAAATAATTCATTGACTAAATGTCTTAAAAAAGTTTCGTTGACTTTTCTTTAAATTCTATACAAAAAGTTTTTGAACCGCAGCTCTTGAACCAGCTCTTGAACTTGTTCAAGTAAATAATAAATAAATAATAATAAGTAAATACATAAAAAATAATATATATATCTTGAACCAGTTTTGTGTAAATGAATTTTGAATTAGCTCAGCACAAAATGTAAAAATACTTTAAATGCTTTCAATGCGCTCATAATTATGCTATGAAAAAATAAAACCTAGTAGCATGCATTTTTTATGGAAATTAACTAAGACAATGAACCAGTACAGAACCAGTTTCTGGACGAAGTTCTGAGTACTCTTATAAACTGATTATATTAAACAATTACAATTGCACGTACATACATTTGTAGCCTTTATGAGTCGAAATCTACTTTTCAGCTCTTTTGAACTAGTTCCACCAGCTGTAAGCCATTTCCGAAGCAGTTCGAACTAACTAAACCCGCCAAGTAGCAACCTGAACTAACTGCACCGCTTAAATTCGCCAGTCAACGAAGCTTCCCGGCGAAATGTTAGCACTTTAATTCCTTTTACGAGCCGAAAAAAAGAACAAGTTCTCGGAGAAAATCCAAGGAAAAACGAGAGCGAAATGGAAAAGCAAAAGCATTCGAGGATTGCGCCAGAAACTTTTGCCAATGCCTTTTTGAGTTGCGTGCTAAAAAATTTACATCAAACCATAATCGATTTAGCTTAGGTCGAGCCCGGGCCCGCAGAGTCAACACAAGCAACTGTGCCCCAAGTGTAACCAGGGTACACTCCCTAGGAGGGGGCGGGGTCGGCGGTGTGGACAGTACTGCAAATTTAATTACGTCACAATGGACAAGGCAGACATAGAAGCAGTCGCAGTCGTAGAGACACAGACACAAGTGGAAGTATAACCAGGGGCGGAGCGAGGGTGGGTGCTAACTCCAGGTGGTTGTGGTGGTGGTGGTGGTGGTGCGGGGCGGGCCGCATTTTCAACATTAACGAAATGCTTTTAATTGTGCACTTAACGCTCGTAAAATGTGATTTAATAGTTTTTTGGAAATGCCAGGGGGAAGTGGCAGAACGGGGCAGGGTTTTCGAATCACTGGCAGGGTCTGTTGTGTGTATTTTGTGTGTGTGTGTGTGGGTGTTTACTTTCGGGTTTTGGGTCTTGGGGCCTTGGGTCTGGTGGCCATTGGCCTAGTTGTTTGCCATTTTGGCTCTTAGCGGAAACGGAAGTCGAGCGCGTTATAAGTTGCCGGCGCAGTTCCTATTTAACCGTAAGCAGCCACAAACAACTGACAGCCCAATTTGAGCGGCACCACCAGCCGCACCACCCACCCACCCCCTGCTCCGCTCCTGCTTTTCGGAAATTGCCGTTGACTTTGGGGAATTCGAGCAAATGGCAAAGGCGAAAACAACAAAGCGAAATGTTTCATGCAGGAGAAGAGGTAGAGAGAGAGAGAGAGAAGTAGAGAAAGAGTGAGAGCTGTAGTAGAGCAGGGAGCACCGATGGAATCAATAGAACTCTGCCCTGCTCAAGCACAGGCAGACCCATTAAATGACCACACACTGCGATTCCTTGGCTTAGCCGGAGTGCTCGATTAGGTCCCAAAGCAATTTGCTTTAGAAAATTATGTGAAAGTGAAGACAAGTTTTCTGATTCGATTCTCGCTCATTAACAATCGAATTTAGATACCAAGGGGGGGCAGCGAGGTGGGATTGACAGCCATGTTGTTAGCCAAGCGCTGTTGTTTGGCTAATGGCTAAATTCTTAACTGGATAATTGACTGTCAGACTGAAATCTTTTAGCTTGAACTTCAACTCAAATCGCTCAAATGAAGAAGGCACAAGCTATGGGTTAAGACTTGAGATATTTCTTGGCATATATCAACAAAGTATTAACTAAATAAAAAACAAAATATTCATTAAAAAAAACATAATATTCTGTCTTTCATCTGTCTGTCATCTAATCTTCTATTCCATCTTGAGCAAAAATCATCTGACCTTAAGATAACTATAGTAAGATTCCAGGCAAAAAAGTGAAAAAAATATATAAGCAAAAAAAAGGAAAATAAAAAAAAATATTATATCTTCCCAATTAAAATCATCCATAGCAAGATTCTAGGCAAAAAAAAAAAATTAAATTACAAAAAATTAAAAAAAAAACTAATATTCCGTCCTTTTAATAAAAAATAATTTAATTATCAATATTTTGACCTAAAGTGAACTATAGCAGGAATTTATGATTGCAATTCTACTGATCGTAGATTTAAAAAAATAAAAAAAAAATAATTTTCCATCTTTCTAATCAAAAATCATTCTATCAACCATTCCATCTTAAAAATCAGGACTATATGCTTGGAATCTGGCTGCTTGTAGATTCAGAAAATAAAAAAAAAAAAGAATATTCTATCTTTCTAATCAAAAATCGTCCAATCAGCCATTCCATCTTAAAAATCCTCTTAACTAAAGAGTACCATAGCAGAATTGCAGGCACATAGACTTTGGTTAAGGAAGTCCTACAAAATACAAGTATAAAATAAAATACAAAAACATAAGAAAATAAAATGATATTTCATCTAAATAATTAAGAAAAATCTAAACTATAAAATGATTTAAATAGATAATCCCAGTAATTCTACATGAATGTACCATACCATACTTTCTGACAACCATCTCTGCTTCAATATCATCTCGAAATTATCTTGCATTCCCAATTAAAAACTCTATCAAAATTCAACCGAAAATTTATTGAAATGCTTGCAATTCTAGATGCAGTTCTCCTTGTGCTTCTTAAAGAATCTTAACCATATATTCCGACTAAGTGGAGGAATACATTCTCATAGTTTTCTTAGGTCCATTGACTAGCCCGGAAGAGCTAGAAGAACAAGTCTCCAAGTTTCCCATTCAATGAGTCTCCTCTGTGGAGTGACCCGACACAGAGGAGGAATAGCACGAGCAATACGAACTCTTCGAGCAGATGGAAAATATGGAGCTAACGCTGGAGGCGGAACAGGCATCTTCGGGTATTGCGCTGGCAAAAGTGTAGCCGGGCTTATCGGTGCTCTCTTCGGGTGTGCGGACGGAACAGTTGTCCGGCGGCAGCGAGAACAGATGCTCTTCATCACGATCAACGAAACCATGCAACCAGGCCGCCGTCAGGGTATTGTCCACCTGCAGGCGCACCTCCAGCGTACTCTTGTTGGCCATTTCGGCCACGTACTCCACCACCTCGTCCATGGTCATGGGTCGACGGAACTCCATGAAGGCCTCCAGTATTAAGTCGGCGTAATGGTATTTCGCCATCTCGAACGAGTTTTTCCGAAAACGAAAAACAGAAAAAAAAGAAAAAAATACGAAATTTCGACAATTTGCCCAAGTAGAGCGAACGAAACAGTTTGTATTTTGTTCGGACTTTGTCGTGGGTATCTGAGATCACATACATATTAAAATATATACATAGATTTATTTTGCAGTATTTAAAAAAAAAATTTTTGGTTTGTATGAATAAAGAGCTTAAAAAAAAATTTTTTTACTTATTATAAAGCGATTTTAGAAACTTCCTTTAGAGCTTCTATATAGTACGGGGTATTTTATTTCGAAAATTTTTTTTTAAAGTTCTCTCAACATTTTTCGAAACGAAAAGCTTAAACTACTTTTGCTCCTGCTTGTGCTCTACTCTATTCTTTCCCTACCCTCCTTCTAAGTACTTTATAGCGAAGTGCACGGAGGGGTAAAAGGTGGCAGGGAAGGGCAGTCAAGCCTCTGGCGACCTGGAGGACGCCGTGAAACTCTAATGTTTATGCTCATGGATATTTGTTCTGGAGTTTCGTTAGTTGTTTTGTGCCTGGAGATAGACAGGGGCGGCTCTCCCTGGGCGCTAGATGGCGCTGGGCGATTATTTCGTTAACATTTACACCAAATGCAGTTGAATTGGAGGCCAACGCCATTTTGGTGCCATTCTCGTTGGCCTATTTACTCCTCCTCGTTGTTATTCTTGTTGTCCGTGCGCGCTGTGATTGCCGTTTGCAGGGCGACTCGAAGATTTGTCATTTGCGATAAGCAAACTGAGAGCTTTAATTTTTAAAGCAGTTTACTGCATAGACAAATACCCTGTAAGCGTAAGAACGAGAAATTCGAAGTCTTAAGTAGGCCGTATTAAATGTACATTAATAAGCATGATGTCTTAAAATTTGACAAGGTTATAAAAAAATAATAAATATTTAAGCTTCTAATATAATCGGTAAAAAAAAACACACTACGCTAGAATTTTGGTATTGGTCACAAAATTTATAGCAGGAATAAAACTAGGCTCAGATTTGCCTACAAGTCATTTTCTAGTCAAACAATTTCCCCTTGTTTTGATAGCTCCAAACACTCGAGCCGCACTTGAGTTTCATGTAATTGAAAATTTGCTTAGTCATTTAATAGTAATTGGCTGCGACACACACAGTGCACATACACACCCAAACACACACACACAGGCACACCCACAAACATACAATAATGCTGTTTGCTGCATGAATCTTAAACTGCTTTGAAAATTGCTTTTTTGCATGCTACACTTCAAGGCATCTTACTTTGCGTGTATGACAAAAATATAGAAAAATTAGAAAATACAATCCCTTATTTTATATTTATATTTCTAAGTCTAACAATAAAAAATTGCATTCAAGATTTATAAAATACATTATCTGAACATTAAACAAAATACAAGAAATATCTTTCAAAATTTTTTAGCCAGCCTTTAATATTTTTATTTTTTTTTTTCGTTAAATAATAATTTAAAAAAAAAAATACAGAAAATATAGCAAATGTTACTTATTATGAAATTACAATTCAAGATATATATAAAGCATTACAAACATTTGAAATGATCAAAAATATATATATATATAAAAAAAAATTGTTTTGTTTTAATTATTTTTAATTTTTTTCAAATAAACAACTTAAAAGAGTAAACAATTAAAATTATTTGTTATTTAAAATAATAAATGTATTAATTTTTCAATTATTATGAATAATTTATTTTACGCACTTTCAGAAATAAAATGTCTTTCAATGTATTTTCTATAAAGAATTGGAATAGTCCTTAATTAATCTCAAAACACCACTCAAATGAAGTAAGCTATTGAAGTGCCTGATACTTAAACATGCAGGGTATCTGGGAAATGAGTACTACGAGTTGGTTAATAACTATTTGTGACTATTTTGACAAACTGCAGCTAAATGCAAGCAGAATGCAGGCGCAGGCATTCCTTTCGGGCCTTGCAGGCAAAGGGACATTTGTGCATGTGCCTGTGCGAGGGCTGTTCAGTAAGTTAGTTATAAGTACAAGATTTAGCTAATATCTAGACAGCTGCATAGTATTGCCGAAGGAATTATAAAGTGCTATATATCTGCGAATTAGTCTATGAAAATACCAGTGATGTGGCGAGAGATTGTTATATTTTGTCAAGTTAAATTTTTATATGGAAAAATTGTATATGGTATATTCTGGGTACACCGATTTGTAGAGAACATTTTAAAATTGTATAATAATTTGTAGGTCGAAATGGTACTTCTCGAGTGGATTAATCAAGCAGCTATGTCGCAATTTTGACATGTGTCTGTCTTGATATGTCAGAGGTATTGCTACCTTTACATTTGATCTGTCATATGACAAATGGTGCTCTACAACTTCTTCAATTTTTCTTCTTGAGCGCCCCGCGCTGCCAGCCGATTGAAACAGCCCATGAAATGTGTCAAATTGCTCAACAATTTGCGTCTCCTCTAATGAATTTGAGCCCGAAAATCGATTGGGGCACGCCTCGGCGGGTTGCGGCCTGACAAATGGTTCCGCACTTTGACTTTGACTAATGGAATTCTATTGGTGTGCAGGATGTGCAATAAAATAATCGCTTGCCATGCACTAATTTCAGTTAGCATCAATTCGCCAGTGCAGAGGCCTCTACTCTGCCCATGCCCATACGCCTGCCTACTGCCTACTCCCGCGCTTTGTCCGACGAGCACCTTCTCCTTCGTCGGAGTCGTGTGTCAATTGAAAATATTTAAGATATTTTCTGACGATTTTGCAGCGTAGTTCGATAGATACCCTGTAAATTAGCAGTGAGGAGTTCCCTGTAACTACATACATAATGTGTATGTGTGCATTTAGGAACTATTTTTAGTTGCTTTTATGCTGGCAGTACTCTTGCACCTGGCATTAAGTGCCGACTCGGGTATGCTTTCGTTTAGCATACCCTAATTAACAGTTGTACAGCGAAAATACTGTGTTAATTGCAAGATATCAGCTTATCTTGCATTAACTAAGCGTACTAATCACACAAAATACCCTGTAAAATATGGTGACAAGGTATACAAAATAGCAGGAGAGTCTGAAAAAGTATAGAAAGTGTGCATATAAAACTATAAGCTTAAATAAAAATAGATATTGTATTTTATATTATATTATATCTATAAAATAAAAATATAAATATATAAAATATATAATATAAAATATAAAATATATAAAAATATGAAATATATATATAAAAAAAAAAAATAATTATATATATATAAATTCGCATTGCTTAAATCGGCTGCAAAAAGTTTTCTGGACATAATCATAAAATTCAACAAAATATTATATTGAAATTATTATAATGAAATTTAAAAAAACATATTATTATAAACCGTAAGGTAAAAGTCTGAGAAACTGCAAGGTATTTTCGAGTCGAGCCGACTCACAAACTGCACTCAACCCACTTCATTTGCCTGACTGCCTCGTGTCTGTTCATGTAATTCGATTTCATTATGATTATCTAATTTGCGCATGATTACAGTCTGTCTCGTTGTGCATTGTTCCCGTGTCGCATAACACGCATACCCCAATCCCTCCAGCAGGCCCCTCCAGACACACAGCCCTCGCCCTGCCTCGTGTTTGTCTTGTTTTCCTCTTTGTGGCTCATTCAGCAGACACTTGCCATACACTGTTGAATTTTCGCCACAATTCGAATGCCAATTAAATCGATTGTTTGCATAGTTTTATTTAATCCTTTCCTGCCAAGGTGGAGAGAGTGGAAGTAAGTCGATAACGTACCGCTAATAAAATAGAAGATTTTACACAAATTTTTATTAGCTTTTCAATGCCTTCTTTACACCTATCCATAGAAACTAGAGGGTAACTGCTAGCTTAAGCTACCCGTTCATACTCTACAAGTAGCTAAAGAACTAAAGAGCCGAAACCATAGCAAGGACCTTATCAGAAACTTATTTAAGTTTTGACAGTGTTGCAAAAAGCTTAAAGAAAATATAGAAAATAAATTATATGAAGTTTGACAGTGTTGAAAAATGCTAAAAAAAAATATAAATTTGTTGTTATACAGCACTGCTTGTTCTAGAGCATTTTGTTGAATTGCTCAATTCTCAAAGTTCTTTAATTCCAGTACTTTTTAGCATTCGCTTGGAGCGCTGCCATGCCCACTGTAGCCTCTACCATTGCACACTGTAATGCGAAGCAGCTAACACGTACTGGAACTACAGCTTGCTACCTTTTGTTTTTAGTGTTGGAAAATTATTATGTTGAAGTTATCCTCAAAAATTAAAAAAATGCCCGACCATATTTTTGTTTTTTTGCTTACAGAATTATTTTTGCAATCACTAAGAGAACTACCATGCCCACTGTATCCATTGTAGTGCGCAGCAGATACCCTCAAACCTGGCTTTACCTGATTACCTACTTTTTTCAGTGTTGCAAGATGCATATGTTGAAGTTATCCAACACTGGCAGTGATTGTCTGGTATTGTTGTATTTTCTGTGTTTTTTATTTACAGCATTTCTGTTGCACCACTTGCATATCGTCCACTGTGTCCCTTGTTGCGGCCCACTGTGGTGGGCACTGGGCAGGGCAGGCTGCACCCAAACAATCCTCGCCGAGGAGACTCGCAATTATCGCAACATTTCACGAGCTGATTTCTTGGCTTGTTTCCCGGCTCTGTGCACTGATTGAGCTGCCGAGCTTTCCGAGTTCAGAGTTGCATAGTTTGGCGGCAGGCTAGGCTGCCCCCCATTCCTGCTGGTCAGTTGTGGTGGGTCCTTTTGTTTTGGCAGCCATTGGAAACCATTTGCCAGGGGCACAATGCGCTTCATTTCGGCCGCTTTGCTCGCTTTGGCCGCAAACAAACGTCAATTGAGCACGATGGCAAACAGTTGCAGTTCGGTCAGCTTACAACAGCAAGCCTACAGCGAAGCACCCTGCTCCCCAGCACCCTGCACCCTGCACCCCAGCATCCCAGCACTCACTCTCTCGCTCTGTCGGGTGGCATAGGCAGTCAGAGAGGGAGCAGAATGAGCTCTTTGATTTGCGGCATTTTGTTGGTCTCTTTTGAAAAGCAAATGGAAAATGCAATCGCATATTTTGCCCGGCTTCATTGTATACCCGGCACAAAGCACAGCGAAATTGCTGACAGGTTTGTGTAGATGTGAAAGGGCTGTAGAGTAGATATGATCAGTCAGAAGGCTTAGTAAGCAAAAGCCGAAATTTGAGCGTAGACAAGTCTGACCCAACTTTAAAATACCCTGCAGCTATACAGTATGAGGCAGCTGTTCAGGCAAACGCATATAGTATTCACATTATTTGTTGTTTGGTTTGTCAAAACTAAACTACTTTATCATACTCTATGGTAAGGGTATTTTTGGATCTGTATACACCCTACGCTATCCACTTAAACATGTTGCACTGGGCTAATAAACCCGCCAGTTAACCATGGAAACCGAAATTTCTCCCCTGCGACTGCGAACAAAACGGACAAATTGAATGACAAAATGTTTTCCGACTTATCGGTGCGTAGAGAGAGACAAAGAGATAAAGAGAGCGAGAGAGATAGAGAGATAGAAAGAGAGAAGCAGTACGATAGCCAAAGCTAGCAATGTGTAATAAAGCTCGGAGAGTTGTAGAGCTAAAATAGCTCAGTTTGTAGCTGAACTACAAGTCTGGAATTTCGAACAGTATTTTAATAATATTTATCAATTTATAATGCTATGAATATGTATAGATTGTAAGGAGAAATACCATAGTTAATTATAGAGCTGAATTTTTTAGACGAAAACCTTTTAGCTCTACACTCAAAGAAATCCATCATTGTATAGATGGATGTAATAGTCATAGTAGATCTGTAGATCTTAACCCAAGGGTTTCTTGGCTTAATATAGATGAAATACGTATATTTTCAATCAGTTTATGATCATTTTAATACACTTTATTCGACAGATATCCGCTTAGAGTACTAGAAAGTAGTTCCATAGCTTCCGATAAGGCGCTACAAGTAGCCTATGTAAATGAAAATGGACTTTTCTATTTTATATATCATAGTTATGTGCTTGTATTTCAATACTTTCTACCAATATAAATCGAGCTGTTTGGAAAACCAGAGGCATACTGATCTTATCATGAGGAATACCCTTAGTTTTCTTTATAACGTGCTCTTATAGATGATGTATGGTTTAAGATGAGACTTATATCTATAAGGATTTTACTTTCACTTGAAATGAAATCGAAATAATTTCATTAAGGACTTTCCTGCTATACACAAACTTTGGCTGTTCTACCGTTTTAAACATAAGAAAAAAAAATAGATAAAAAAAAGCATTTACTACTGTGGGAAAGGTAGTCGACTGCAACAACTGCACTGGGGCCGGCAGGGAACAGGCAACAGGCAACAGGAAGAGCAGGCATCTGGAGAATGGGAACAGGCAGGCGTACAGGAAACGCTGCACTTGCTCTGTGGGCCTTTGGGGTTGTCAGTTGAGCTCCATTAAAAATGCAAAGCAATTGATTTTCCGAAAGCATCCCCCAGTTGCATGCTGTTTGCGCTGTCTGCAACTGACCAGTCCAGTGGGACGGGGCACAGCAACTCCCTGTCAGCCTGTTCATAATTTCCAGCTGTCACTGTCGCTCAGCGACGCGCCGCACCGTGTCCGCCCCGGCGCGCCTCGCTGGCGGCCTTGCGGAAACGATTGTGTCCGCCGCTGGCGAACTGCTTGCTGGCGGCAAGAAACGCCGTCGAGCCGGCGACCTCATCCTTCTCCGGCAAGTGCGCCACGTGCAGTATGTCCCAGAGCAGCCGGCCGCACTCCTGCGACTGCAGCAGATCCGACAGCTCCTCCTGTGTGCGCTGCAGCAGCTGACGCAGCGATCCGCCGCGCCGCAGCAGGCCGTGTATGTTGCGCGTCTGCACGCCTGGCAGCCGCAGCAGGAAGTCGTAGATGGCCGTGTTGAAGTGCAGCTGTTCGCCCGCAGTGCCCGACGCCGCCTCATCGCCACCGAGAGCGGCGGCCACTTGCGCATCCGGCTCGGGCTTGCCCAGCTTCAGCTCCTCGAACAGCTGCGCCGTCGCATACGGACTCGGCGACCAGATGAGACGCAGCCGGGGAAAGTGCAGCGTGAGCAGCTGCAGCTTCTGCATGATGTCCGCATTCGTTGCCGTCGTCTGCTGCGACAGCATGAACTTGCCCTGCAGATGGAACGGACGGTTCTGATCGAACTCGATGAGCAGTATGGGCTTCGCGTAGTGCCGCTGCATCTGCACGCACTGATTGTACAGCCGGCCGGAGTTCAGCGAGCCGATCAGATCCGAGATGGACTTGCGCTCCACGCACACCTCGGGCGTTAGTATGTAATCGCCGATGGTGATGGTCACCGGCAGCACCTCGAGACCCCGTCGATGGATCAGGCACGGCAGATCGGAACGGAACTCGCGCATGTCCACGATGACCTTGGGTGTCACGCGTGGCGCGCTCAGTGCCGCTCCAGCGGCTGCTCCCTTGCGGCTCTGCTCGTTCGCCGCCGACGGCGCCTCGTCCACAAGGCTCTTGTATAGCACGAAGGCCTCGTCCGTCTTGCCGTCCTGGTACTCGGGTATGACCATTTTCTGGAAGCAGGATAAGAGGGAGAATTACCTACCTATGTCATAAATCCCAAGCCAAGTCCCTAAGTCCTATGTCCTATGTCCTATGTCCTATGTCCTATGTCCTATGTCCTATGTCCTATGTCCTATGTCCTATGTCCTATGTCCTATGTCCTATGTCCTATGTCCTATGTTCTATGTCCTATGTCCTATGTCCTATGTCCTATGTCCTATGTCCTATGTCCTATGTCCTATGTCCTATGTCCTATGTCCTATGTCCTATGTCCTATGTCCTATGTCCTATGTCCTATGTCCTATGTCCTATGTCCTATGTCCTATGTCCTATGTCCTATGTCCTATGTCCTATGTCCTATGTCCTATGTCCTATGTCCTATGTCCTATGTCCTATGTCCTATGTCCTATGTCCTATGTCCTATGTCCTATGTCCTATGTCCTATGTCCTATGTCCTATGTCCTATGTCCTATGTCCTATGTCCTATGTCCTATGTCCTATGTCCTATGTCCTATGTCCTATGTCCTATGTCCTATGTCCTATGTCCTATGTCCTATGTCCTATGTCCTATGTCCTATGTCCTATGTCCTATGTCCTATGTCCTATGTCCTATGTCCTATGTCCTATGTCCTATGTCCTATGTCCTATGTCCTATGTCCTATGTCCTATGTCCTATGTCCTATGTCCTATGTCCTATGTCCTATGTCCTATGTCCTATGTCCTATGTCCTATGTCCTATGTCCTATGTCCTATGTCCTATGTCCTATGTCCTATGTCCTATGTCCTATGTCCTATGTCCTATGTCCTATGTCCTATGTCCTATGTCCTATGTCCTATGTCCTATGTCCTATGTCCTATGTCCTATGTCCTATGTCCTATGTCCTATGTCCTATGTCCTATGTCCTATGTCCTATGTCCTATGTCCTATGTCCTATGTCCTATGTCCTATGTCCTATGTCCTATGTCCTATGTCCTATGTCCTATGTCCTATGTCCTATGTCCTATGTCCTATGTCCTATGTCCTATGTCCTATGTCCTATGTCCTATGTCCTATGTCCTATGTCCTATGTCCTATGTCCTATGTCCTATGTCCTATGTCCTATGTCCTATGTCCTATGTCCTATGTCCTATGTCCTATGTCCTATGTCCTATGTCCTATGTCCTATGTCCTATGTCCGGTACAGGGTACAGTCAACCTCTACTCACACTCTTCGTCTCGATGATCAGCTCGAAGGCGGCCTTCTCGCGCCGCAGACTCGTGAGGTAGGACTGCTCCTCGACGGTGCGCGCATGTATGAGGAAGTAGATCTTCATGCGCTCGGCTGCCGGGAGGCGGCGACGCGCCTCGAACACCTCTAGCTGGCGGATAGCCGTAACGTTGGTGTTGTACATGACGACGTAATGCGGCTGCAGCTGCTCGAGCATGTGCTCCAACGCGAGGGCACCCTCGCGCTCCGTCTTGAAGGTCTGCAGGCAAATGCAGGGCTGTCGATGGGCCGCCAGGGCGGCGGACACATCGAACTGTTCCAGCTCGGGTATGACCTCGAAGACGGAGGCGTTCGGATCGCCATCGTCTGCCACAGCTGCTGCGACGTCCGGTTGCAGCGGCTGCGTCATGGTCAGCATGTAGCTCTCCTCGAAGAGCTGCAGCTGCTGTTGCTGCAGTTGCGCCTCGACATCAGTTTCGCGCAGCAGCAGCGACAGCTCATCCGGCGCAGCTTCCTCCTCCTCCGGCGGCGGCGGTGGCGGCGGCGGTATTGGCTCCTGCTTGACCTTTTGTTGCGCCTTCAGCTCCAACTCCTGCGCCGACTCGGCCATGGCGCTGGCCTGACTGTCGCGTGCGAAGCGATCGCTCAGCTTGCCCAGCTGCACCTCGTGGCGCATGGCCTGCTGCAGCAGGAAGCGTGCACCGCCCTGCGTCAGGTACTGCTTCAGCTGGTAGCAGGTGCGCGCGTCCTGGCACAGTATCAGCACCTTGGGCGGCTCCAGATGATTGGCGCCGCGGCGACGTCGCATGTCGCCGGGTATGTCCTGTGTCAGCAGCTCGCTCAGCGCCTGCCACTTGGGGCAGGGCTCCGGCTCGAACTCTGTGCGCGACAAGAAAGTCTCAAAATTATTACAGGGTATCATCGGGTATCATGCAGCACTCACCGTTCTGTCCGTTGTACACGCGCTGCTTGGACAGCATGAAGATCTGCTCGGCGGCATCGAGCAGCGTCCACCCGGAGTTGCTGATGGCATACTCGGTGCTGCGATAGCGCTTGATCAGCGCGTACGCGCTCACCGCATCGTGGTACATGGTAGAGCTGGGGAAGGGTAGAAGAGTAGAAGGAAATAGTTAAAATTATAATTATTATTAATTAATTTATATATTATAATTATATTGTTATTATAATCATTTTCGGCAGCCGTTTGCTATGCACTAAAGAAAACATATAATTTTTACGTACTATTGTGAGCAAAAAGTAAGGTGAATTTTCAATTTAAAATTCGCGGGCTTAAGATGGCGAACTAGTTCTTTTTTTCTCGAGTTGGCAGGACTGTTGATGACATTTGGCGAGAATTTCATTTCAATGTCAGTATGAGTACTACATTTACGCTTTTGTTTACCAAACGATCAATAGTGCATTTGGCTTCGGAAACGTTGATGAAGTTTGGGGATGGCCTTTGGTGATTCTACCATGTCCCAGAAAATTGTTTTAAGGGGTACAAAGACTTCAAAGAGGGTCGCGAACGTGTTGAGAAATCAAATAAAAATATAATAAATATAATTACAAACTAAGAGACTTCTATAAACGAAATATAGAAAAAAAATTTAAAGATATATAAAATAAAATAAAAAAATATATATATATAAAATATAAATAATAAAATAAATAAAAATGTAATAAATAGTTAAATATAAAATAAAAGATGTACATATAAATATACACATAAAGTATAAATAGTTGCTAGGGTATTTACAGTTCGGTCATGGCCGAGCTGCAGCTTCGCACTCACATCATGAGACTCCGGAAGTAAAGTATATAAATAAAAAATAAAATAAAATATATAGAACAAAAACTATATAGAAAATAAAAATTAAAAAAAAATATATATATATATATATATATATATATATAAAATAAAATGTTTAAAAATATAAAATAAAATATATAAAATAAAATAAGGCGTATAAAAATACATGCACATATACCTACAATAGCAATAGGCATTTAAAGGGTATTTACAGCTCGGCACTCACATCATGAGACTCCGCAGGATCTTGAGATCGGCCACAATGAGCTTGGTCTGCGAGTTGAGCTGATGCCAGATGCAGTCGAGCTGCGCCTGCAGTATCTTGTGGAACTTCTTGGTCACGCAGTTCTCTACGGTGATGGCCTCCATGTCGACGGTGCGATTGATGCGCTTGATCTCGCGCACCAGGAAGTTCATGATGTCCAGTATGTGAGTCTGTATGGAGCTCATGCGCGTGCTGAGCGGCACGTGCAGCTCGATGGTCTGCGCCTGCCACGGATGCAGTGCAGCACGCACGGTGGCATGGAAGCGCGGCCAGATGTACAACTGCTTGACGAACAGATTGCGCATGGTGCGCTCGATGTGCCCATACCCAATGGTGAACTGCTCCGGGCTGTTCGAGAAGGCCTTGATGAAGCCCGTCTTGTTGCGCTGCCGGTACAGCCGCAGCGCGAACGCCTCCTGGCAGCTCTCGATGATGTTGTGCGCGCGCAGCACGACGATGCCCGTGATCAGCTCGATGGGTATGCGCTGCTTGAGCAGATCCACCACCAGAATGCGCGTCGTTATGAACTGCAGCCCGCCCTCCAGGTAGACGCGTTCCCTGCCCAGAAAGAGAGAGAGAGAGAGAGAGAAGGCTATAGTTTGAGAGCGAGAGCGATGGAGAGAGTGGGGTATACGCTACCGCTCGGTCGCCGTGTTGGCCACCTCGTGCACATATTTGCTCTCCAGCCGCGACTTGTAGTACTGCTCCTCGCTGTCGGAGCTGTTGATCACCAGCAGCAGGTTGCCCGCATCGCTGTACACCTTGAGCAGGTGCAGCAGCACGCGCTCGTAGCCCAAGCCCCTGCGGAAGCACAATTGCGGCATTAGCAACGACAACCGACACCGACTACAATCTACACACTCACTTGGCCGCAACGAGCAGGCCGTCGGCGTGCACCATGTCCAGGAACATTTGCTTCTCGTACTCCAGCAGCACGACGTCCTTGCGCAGCAGGTACTCCTCCGCCGTCACCAGGTTCGCCAGCTCCTCGTCCTGCAGCCCGTCGCCGAAGTCCTGCTGCTGCTCCTTCTGCTCCTCCTGCTGCTGCTCCTTCTGCTCCTCCTGCTGCTCCTCCTGCTGCTCCTCCTGCTGCTGCACCTTCTGCTCCTCCTCCTCCTGCTGCTCAGCTGCCGCAGCTACACCTTCCAGCTCTGGCTGCGCCAGCTCGTCCGACATGGCGCAACAATTTCACAAATAAACAAAACAAAACAAACGCAGAAACGCCGGCAGTTGCGCAGCGCTGCAACAGCAAAAGTATCGATAGTCAGTCGCCGTGTAGCCCACACACGACACGACACGTCAAGTATTACGCATTTATTTGTAATACGCTCAAAACAACTATAGGTAATGCTACAGCACTGCAATGTCATAAATATATCTTACAGCTGTCATTACAAAAATAAAAAATCACGCATTGCAGCGTGTACGCAGCGTACACTAAAATCGATAATTGTGACAGTTATCGTTTTGCGTGCACATTATTTCAAATATTTGGCGGGTACACACTGCTGCAGTGAGTAGGCTGTTAAACTGCAAATTATTTTAGTACTAGTAATTAAGTAATAAAAACTATGTTTTATAATTACTTATGACATAAATATTACGCATTGCACTTGTAGTAATTAAAGCAATTACAAAATATGAACATCGATAGTTGTGTTGCAGTTATCGATTTGCTTGCAAGTTATTTCAAATATTTGGCGGGTACACACTGCTGCAGCATGTAGGCTGCAATTTAGTCAAGTCATAGTACCTAAATATCTTTAAAACTATATACGAGTTATTAACAGCTATATTTTATAAAAACTTTTAAAATAAATTAATTGCATTTGCAGTAAATTAAGCGATAAGAACAACGATAGTTGTTACAGCTATCGATTTGCGTAAAAATTATTTGAAATATTTGGCGGGTACACACTGCTGCAGAGTGTAGGTTGTCAAATTTATAAAAAAAATAAAGTAATTATAATTTTATGATTAATTAAAAAGAAAATGATTAACTTATAACTTAAATAAGCATTAAACATTTCGCAACTGCAGCAATATTTGCAGTAATAAAAGCACAGTTAAAATAATCGATTGCAATTGTCAATGCAAGCCTGCACATTAGCTGCGCGCGTAATTTAAAATGCTGCATTGATTTCGTTTTTAGTGCTTAAAAAATGCAAATTATAAAATAAAACAACAGCATAAATTTGAATAAATAAAAATTAATTAAAGTTAGCGGTAAAGACTGTCGAATACATATATAAAACAGAAAGAAAGTAAAGCTAAACTAAAATTAATCGCTATCGATTGGCAGCATACGTCAGAGTAGTGTTGGTCAACAGCGCGCGCAATTCAAAACCGCCAGTGACACACTTTACGCTGTTTGCGCGTGCTGCTTGTTTGTTTGTTCGCTTAGCGCTGCTGCACTTGAGTCTGGTAAATCTGGCAAAGCTGGCAAATCTGGCTTAACCTTGTGTCAATACCGTGCGCGCACTCGCGTGTGTCCCTGAAGCCCTTGGCCAGCGCAGCGCAGCGAGCAGCGCTTAATCCACTTAGGCGCAAATTAGCGCGCACTTGACAACAAAGCAAAACAAAGGGCAACCCCGCCTCCCCCCCCTTTCCACTTCTCTCTAGAGCAGACTTCCGTGAGGTTTGCTTTCCGTTTCCGTTTTTGGGCTGGGCGGCACGTTAAATAGCTTAAGCTGAAACAAATTAAATTAAATGAATACATAGCGGAGCGCGCGCGCTCATTGTCAGGGTCAAAGCGGCCAGACGGCGGCAGAGGGAGAGACTGTAACAGGCGCGCACACACACACGCACACATAACCTCAAACAATGACGCCAATTGGCAGAAAAGCTTAACGCTGTAATCCTGTCGCTGTCGACTGTCTTGAAGGTAAGGTCAACAGCATCCCAACACACACGCACACACACACACTTACATGCCTATCGAAGCTCGACTCACGTGCATTCGCACGTTGCCCAACACTAAAGCGGCGAAAGCACGTGCAGCGTCTCACTCGCACCTGTACGCCGCAGCCCCGTCCCGGCCTTGCCTTGCCAAGTGCAGCCAAGCTTTGCGCTAGCTTTGGAAACCAAACAAAAACAAGACGCCACACACACACACACACACGCAAGCGCACAGTGTGGCCGCAAAAAGTAGGCTAACAATATTGCAATGCAAGCGCTTGCGCTGCCAATTTGTGCAACTTAACTATGCGCATATATTTGTATATATGTAAATAAATATTTTATATTGTTTTTTTAACTAAATGCACACACACAGCGCGCATTTGAGGGCTGCACTAATTTGGCGGGACGCCAGTGTGCGCAGCACAACATGGAAAATGTTCAGCTGCTGCTGCGGCTGCTGCTGCTGCTGCTGCTCGCACTTGTAGAGCTTTTTCGGCTGTAGCTGAAGCTGAAGCTAAAGCTCGACGGCGATGGCGGCGACTGCGACTGCGACTGCGACGGCAACGTCATCGTGTAAATAAACGGCAGTTCAGTTCGAGTTCAGTTGAACAGCGAGTCTCGTGCGAGGCGGACGCAGAGCGCGCAACACTCTGCACAGTGGGCAACAAACCAAGCAAAAGCAGTCAGAGAGCACAGTGGAGCAGCAGCAGCAGCAGCAGTAAGCACAAGTCGCTGGTGTAGCCTTTTTTTTTGTTTGTTGCCTTGAGTAGAAGGAGAAGCAGCAGCAGCAACAACAACAAGCGCAGCAATTTTGTTGTTGTTTTTTTCGCTGCTTGCGCGCGTGGTAAATCAAAACAAAGGGCAACCATTGCGACGTTGCTTACTGCCAGCCTACACCCCCCCCCCCCACTCCACACCACCGGCTCCACTGCTCATGCTGTGCTTGTTGTTGTTGTTATTTTTTTGCCAGTTTTTTTCATGTGTTTGCTGTAAACTCACACACACAGAGAGAGAGAGAGAGAGAGAGAGAGAGAAACAAACTCAAACTCGTACAAACAGTCTAGCAGGAGAGCGCAGCAGCAGCAGCAGAGGCAGAGGCAGCAGCAGAGGCAGCAGCAGCAGCAGAGAGTGTGAAGCAGTAATAACAAGAACGTGTAAATTGAAAGTGCAGAGCCAAACAAAAATATAAACAACAAAAGTGACGCCAGAAGCGGCGCGCGCCAGCAGCAGCAGCAGCAGCGCCTGCAGCAGCGGCTGAAGCTGGAGCAGCAGCAGCAGCGGCGGCGGCAGCGACAGCGACAGCGGCTACAAATCACAGACAGCACAGCATAGCATAGCGCAGGCAGCGCAGTCAGCGTGGGCGTCAGCGTCGCGTCGCATCGCGTCGACAGTCGGTAAGCATTGAGAGTGAAACAAACACAAACAAACAAGCAAACAAAAAAAAAAAAACACTCGCACACACACATACACTTACTGGCATTTGCATTGCACAGACAGTGCTAACTGCACACACGCACACGTTTATCGCGCTGTGTTGGTGTTAAGCAGCGCGCTGCCTGCCTGTGCGTTTGTGTGTGTGCGGCAATTCATGTTATTGCAGCGCGCTTTTAGGCGCGTCCGTCGCTTAGTGCTGCGCATGCAGCCGAAAAAAGGCAACTAATTAAAATGTCGGCAGCATACCCTAACTTCTGCTTTGTACTGTAGCTGCAGCAGGCGTCCTTGGCAATGCGCCCACGCATGCAGCTGCATTTTGCATGTTGTTTGGGCATTTTTCTTGTTTTTCGTTAGCAGTATTTTATCTCACACTCTGCGGGTATATTTCTATGGCCACTCCAGTATTCTCAATATTATATTTGCCTGCAAACGTTTAATTACCGCAAACTAAACGCGTTAAGCCCGCACAAAATTCCTGATAAATTTACAGCGTCAAAGTCGAAATTCATTAAGTTCGATAGTTGTGAGTAGCTTAAGAAATTCCGGGAAAAGGCTCCTCATATTGAACATGGCCAGCGACTCCTTTGATTACTATGAGTGCATTTCTGGGGAAAGCGATTGTTTTCTGCAGGCAATTTCGAGAGCAGCGCGAAAGGTTAAGAAAATTCAAATTAAAAGGCTCGACAATGCGTAAATTCGCGGAAATTCCAGCCGAAAAGCTGCAATCAGTTGAGCGGGAAAAACAGGCTTACTTTATTTCTCTCATCAGCTTGAGGTCAGATTTCCGCGAAAAGTTCGCGAAGTAAATTAATTATGCCTTGATATTTACTTAAAAGTCAATATGGCATTTCAACCAAAATTGTGAAGTTCACTTTAAATGTTAAGTGAACTTAAGCTCGAAACTTCACTAAAATAAGAGCATGGCGAAATTCTTTAAAGTCGACTTTTAGAAAATTGCAGTAAGTCGTAGTATTGTAGTGAAAAAACACGAAAACACATGCAAATTAACTTAAAAACTTAACTTAAACGAAACAATTAAATATATGTAATTTTTTTTTTTATTTATTTATTTTCGCCGGAATCGTTCAGTTCCTTCTGCATATATGTAGAGTCAAAACAAATATATTCGATTGCATACTTTTTGGGAAAGAAAGAATTGCAAATAGAAGACTCGTCTTCCAGTAAATTTTCTCGATTTATATTGTAAAAAAAGCCAAGTGGGAATTAATTTCAAATTCTTTTTAATCTCTGATGCGAAGGTCAACATATATTGCACATTTTAAACTACATTATGCCTTGATTTCGATGCCCCATTATTTTTCAATATCTTATGCACAAGGTTTTTTTGAAAAAGTACAGGGTATACACAAGTACTCACTAAAACACTACAGAATTTGATTTTGATGGCAAATTTTAACATTACTTTGAATTAAACACAAAAAAACTAATTCCATGCAAAGGGTATTTACAAGTCGCTCACTACAATCAAAGCTCAGCACTTCGAAAGCTCTGCAAGATCAGCTGCATCCTGACTGCGCTGCTCGAGCAGCGCGACAGCGCGGCAGCGCAGCAGGCGGCGACGTCGACTGGCAGGTGAAACACGTAAATAAACAAATGTGGCGCGAGGGAGGCTGAGCGCGTCGCAGGGGTCGGCACACACGCACAAGATACATAAGTAAATGAATAAATAATGTAAACAAAATATTAAATTAGAAGAAATTTACTTACGCGCACACCGACGCAGGCACACAATAGCTTGGCAGAGGGAGAGAGCGAAGAGGGAGAGCGGAGCAGGAGGCGGCAGTGGAGTCTGCGAGCTGCTGAGAGCGGGCTGCGCGCAGCTCACAAGTAAATTGTGCAAAAGGCCATAAAATTAAAGCAAAAATTTACACGCACTCCTTCTCCTCTCTCTCTCTCTCTCTCTGCCTCCTTCTCTCTCGCTCTGTTTGTCGTTCTGCTTCCTGCACTCGTAATCCAAAGGGCGGGAGAGCGACTGATGCTCTTTTCTTCTTCGCTCGCCCGCGGCACAGTTTGAGCAGCGCTGTGCCGTTGAAGACACTTGTTTGCCAGGCGTATGCAGACTATGAATACCCTTTTTACTTGACATAAAATTGAGCAGTATTAATATTAAACATACTTAAATATATTTATATATATATGCAAAGCTTGTTTATAGGGTATTTGCCTGACAGTTTGACTTGGCATAAAATTAAGCAGTATTATAAAATATATATTTTTATATAACTATAAATATATATATGTAAATAAATATATATGTTAATATATATAGGTAAAAATGTATTTATAGGGTATTTGCCTGTCGTTGCTTACACGTACAGTCAATTTATGGCATAATTGATAAGAATATTCGAGTAGAGTACATGTCATAGGGCATGCAGTAGTCGGCGCTAGCGCACCACACGCTTTGTTTGTTTGCCTGCCTGCGTGCTGTGAAGATTGTGCAATAAAACTATAATAACAAACAATTGCCGCCGTTACAGTCGTCGCCGTCGCCGTCACCGCCGCCGCACACTCATCGCGGCGCGCGAACACAATTGCAAGCATTGGCATACAATGTGTGAATACATGTGTACATATGCATGTACATACAAACACACGCAATACATGTACAAGTGTGCGAACAAGCAGAGCAATTATCAAATTTGCACGCGCTCTCTGCCGCTCTCTCGCTCTCGCTCTCTGCTCGCAGTCGATCTCAGCACCCACGCATATGAAGCGCGCGCTCGCTCGCTCGCTCGCACGCTCTCTCGCTCACCCATTCACTCACTTGCGCTCTCGCGCTCTTTTAGCTTTCTGCGTTGATAAACGCAAGGCGACGACGGCGCTGCGACTGCGGCTGCGACTGCAAGGCGTGCGTAGCCATTGCTGGCGCGCGCTCTCAGCCGGTCGGTCGGTCGGTCAGTTGTTTGGCTGAGGTTTTCCCGTTTGCCCGTTTACCCGCTCGCGCTCACTTTCGCACTCGCACTCGCACTTATTGGGCCCGATAAACACACACACACACACAGCAGAAGCAAGAAGCAGCAGAAGAACAAGAACAGCAATAGCAACAAAAAGACAGCGCAGACGGCAACGTGTTTCTGTCTCGGTTTCTGTTTCGGTTTCAATTGTTAAAATGTGTATGAATATAAGCGGCATTAATACAGTTACTTGTTCTACGCACACACACACAAGCACACTTACGCTCCGCTAAACACATGCCAATTGTATGTGTGTGTGTGTGCGCGCGCGCGCTGATCTTCCAATGTGTTTAGTACATTTTTTGTTGTTTTTTTTCTCGCTCTCTCTCGCACTCTCTCGTGTGTTTGGTGCCAAGACAAAAGTGCAACAAATAAGCTGTCAGATCAGTGCAGCAACAATAATAATTAAAACAACAACAACAAGCAGGTGGCAGCGTGAGCAAATATCAAAGAGAGCAAGAGCTCAAGAGCGCAAGAGAGCAGAGCGCGCCTCGTTGCAATTGCGAGCGCATTGCAGGTGAGTGTCTTGTGCACAATGCTGCTCAAACTGTGGCTGGGAGTGAGCGCTTGTCAAACAGTGTAAGCACAATCGGAAGTACGTACAGTATGTCTTATCGGGCATATCAGCGAAATGCCTGCACACGCTGCATGGTAACATAAGACGCAAGACCAAGCTTAGTTTATAAATTCGGGCTAGCGAGAAATAAGAAGAATTTCGTAAGAATTTGTATAAAACGCGTACTAGGCTCCAAATTAATTAGTTTAGCACAAGCACAATAAAAAACGAACCCACAGACTTGGCACCTTCCGCTTAACCGCATTCCCAAATTACCCCAAAACATGACGTGGTCAAAGCAACCCCCCCCCCCACACACACACACACACACACTCGAAAGCAAATTGTGGGCTAGAAAAAGCATTCAAGGAATTTGTCACCTTAGCAAGGCATTATAATTCCCAACTAATTACGTCACGCACTTGATGAAATATGCCGTTGGAACGAGAGCAGCAGCGACAGAGAGAGAAAGAGAGAGAAGAGTGAGGAGAACAACAACAGCAGCAGCAATTCGGAATGTTAATAAAATTGCATTTGTTTCCCAGCGAAATGGCGGAAATGAATATGCCGAGCAAATGTTGGCCGTAAGTCGAAAGACTTATGGACTGCGCGCTATATAAACAGTCGACAGGTGTTTGCTGATAGCTTTGTGTGCGACACACACACACAGACACACACACACGGCATATTGAATTACATTACAAACTATTTTGTTTAATTAAAGTCGCGTTGCGGTTTTCAGTTTTTGTTGTTGCTACTGTTGTTCTCTGTCTACTGATGGAAAAGCCAATAGTAGTATTTCCTATTGAATTTCCCGCCCACAGCGCTGTGCAAATGTCAAAAGGTGTTTCGTTTTGTGGTCTCTGTGCACCCGCCCCCCCCCGGCCACACCTACTCAATTGTGTTAATTATAATTATAATCAGGCGATTGCCTTCCTAATCGCGTTAACAACCGCAACTTGTGCTCTTTCTCTAATTCAATTTTATTCATCTCATTGGTATCATCAATACATACACACATACATGTATGCATATGAAGTTGTCATTACAGTTATTATGATTATGATTGTGATTATGATTATTATTATTATTCGTAGCATTTGTTATACAATTTTTTTGTTTGTTTTTCAAAATATAATCAATACAGACACAGAATGTACCGAAATCATAATTTTGACTGACATTCATCATCGAGGATTGATAATTTTGAGCCTTTTGATTTCGAGATCCAACGGTAAAAGAATAATGAAATGTATATACACACACACATATATATATATATAGAAATATATATATATGCGTATATACGGAATATCTCAAAGGTTTTTCAAAACTAAAATTAAGAAATTGTCATAATTTGTTGCACAAACGCGTCAATTGCAAGGTCCTGCCGCAGTCCTAACACAAAGCGCCGATCAGAAACATAATCGCAAAGTATACTCCCACCGATGATACGGGCAACGTTGGCCGGGATAACGGACTCTGTAATATATAGTCGAGCAGCTTGGCCACAATCTCCGAGGCGAAACTCTTAAAGTACGGCCGCGACCATTGCACATACATCAGGTATCTAACAACTCCTATCGCTTTTTGTACCCTATTGATCTCTTTCATTATAATATCGCTCTGGTTATCTCTAAGTAATTCATTATGTTTGCTGTAGGGAAGGAAGAGAAAAGAACAAAATGAGTTACATAGAAGAGTTTCTTTTTTTATGTATTGTTGAGGCAAAGAGAAAAGTCCGAACATGATAAATGCTGATATTTTAATTGGTGAAATGCGACGTAAAGAAAAGAGAAATCGAGATATGAAGATTTTATTGCAAACTCTTTTAATTTGAAGAATTTGAAAAGCTAAGACTCAATATAGACATTTATTATTGCAAACTCTTTCAAATCGAAGAATTTCAAAAGAGAATCAACAAAATATGTCGATATAATTCCAAACTCTATGAAATCGAAGAATCGAAGAAAAATCCAGATATAACATTTATTATTACAAACTCTTTCAAATCAACGAATTGGATTAATGGAAAAGAAAATAAAATTGAAAATGTACGTATTTAAATTCAGAAATTAAAATATAGTACCGATCAGTTGTAAAATAAAGAGCAAACATGTAAATAATAATGTCCAAGTTCGGTAAATGAAGAAGAACTTAAATACATTTACAATACATTGACGCATAGATAATAAAAGATTTTGAAACAATTTGGGACTATTACGTTTACCATACTCACAATTCTAATTCGTCAAGCTCCTGCTCATAACCCTTGAGGGTTTTATACGCTCCCTCTAGTTGACTATCATCATCGAAGCGATCGTTGAGCATCATAATCTGCGAAAAGGCAAGCGGAAGATCTATCTCACTATTCAATACATTAAAAGCTATCACATTAGTAGCTACAAATTTCAAATTGCAAACAAAAAAAAACAATCGAGAGAAAAGAATCTTATGCAACTGGAACTCACTTCATCTTCGAGTTCGGCATTGCGTATTTCGAGAATTCGATTAGCACGCTGTTGTTCGGCCAATTCCCTTGCGCATTGCCGAAACTTGGCCAACTCGCGGAACATCTCCCGTCTCGTCTCGTGCAATAGTTCTGCAATATTGCTGCACTCCAGCGCCTTGGCCTGCAGTTCCTGGCGCAGTTGCGCCTCCTGGCGCTGTGACAACGCGAGTGCTTGGTCGATGGTCGCGCAGCTGTGAGATGGCGTCACAATCCCCTCCTTGACTTTGCGTAACTCCATTTCCAGACGCTCGCTGCGTCGCTGTTCTGCGCAAATCATCTTGTTGCGCAGAAAGAGATCGTCGCGCATTATGTTCACCTAAAGTCATTGAATGAGGAATGATCGCAGATTGCGATAGATTGGAATCGTGGATTACAATTGCAATGATATGCAATAGTGTGATATTCGATATATTTTTCAATATGATACGCCTAAAATTTCCTACGAAAATGTATCAATTAACTCACAGTTAAAAATAGGAAAACTGACCATCAGTATAACACGTATTTTAAACTGTAAATTTCAACAGCCTTCACGTCCTAAGATCGAACAATTTGAATAATATGGTTAACTACATGTTAACTTGCACTTTAACGTACAGTTAAAAGTATATAGACTGACTATAAATATAAAACTTATTCTAATCTATAAATTACAACAGCTTGCACATCCTAATATCGAACTCAAAGAGACCTGAATTTCCAAACTCAATGATTTGGTTGTAAGCTGCAAGTTAAATTTTACTTTAACGTACAGTTAAAAATTTATAGACTGACTATAAATATATAATTTATTTTAGTTTTTAAATATCAAAATACTCTACATGTCTCGATTAAACTGTATGTCAAATCTGAACGGTTAAAATGTACTTACTCTCGCAATTAAAACTAAAAAGACAGAATATCCATGGATATAGACATTATGATTTAAGAGTGTCGAAAGCTTTCTGACCGCAGTGCCAACTACAAGTTTAAGTCAAGTCGAATTTAACACTAGCTACAAACTTATTTAAGCAAAATTCTAAAAACAAATATTCAGTATACGCATATATATATATATATATTTATATATCCGATATCCTACCTGATGCTGATACTTCCGCACCAACTCGTGCAAGTCATGCACTTCTGCACAACGTCGACGCCAGAGACGGAAGAGGAATACATTGAGAACTTTGGAAGCCCGCATGCGACTTGGTCCATCCAATTGATTCAATCGACCCTTGGCATATGGGTCCGGTGGTTGTTGGGGCCTTGGACAGATGCAGGCCGTGTGCGCCTTGGGCGGTTTCGGCATTCTCTCGAATGTTAAAGCCAGTTCCTTGATGACTGTGATAAGGCGGCGTTCAGTGCGCGAATACTCAACGGTATGCCGCTGTGGTGTGTCCTGGATAATGTTAGGCGATGACATGACCTTGACTGGAATGGGGGGGTGGTGTGGGGGCGGGTCAGGGCCGATGCCATGGATGCAACTGGACAAGGGCGAAAGGAATTGCGTTCACTTACCGTTGGCAGCTTCTTTTAAAATACGATAGCCAAAATTGAAAATATTCCTACTTGTTGTTAACCTATTTACTTGTCTGTGTCGAATGAACAATTCGATCCCCGACCGGCCCTAGGCCGAACGAATTGAATTGAAAGGCTATGGCGACTTGGATAAAGTGTCAGCGAAGTGTATGTGAATCATGGGGAACTACGCAATTCGTTTCTATTTGGGACTATGAGGTGAAAGCGAGAAGACGTTTTCAAACATTCTTCAGCTGCATCGTAATTTGACTACAGTTAAGGGGATTTCAAAAAAAGGCGAGAAGAAATTTTCCAAAATTCTCTAGATTTCTCTCCAAGTTCGCTAAAGCTATATTTAATTAGGAGAAAAAATGATAAGATCAAATTTTTAAGCGTAATGTTCTTCAGATCTATTTGTAATTTCTCTTTAGTTATATTTTATTAGAGTTATATTTTATTATATATTTTTATTAGAGTGAGGGACTCTTCACTCTTTCTATCTATATTTCTATGTCCACTCTCGTTTGGCTAAAAGTGAGTTAGTAGGTAACTTGTTAGCCTTTTATTGGCTTTTTATGGAAAATGTCGAAACCATCAGCTTTTCTTAATTCTCTAGGTCACCAAGTTACCAACTTAAGTAATCAAGTCAAAGTCGAGTTAAATCGCAACCGAGAAAATTCTGTAATTAAAAAAAAGTGTAGCGCAGTTTAAGTCGGGTTTCTGATTTCAACTTAACCTCACTTCTCACTTTTATTCACTTTCCCCAGCTCCAACGCTCACCTCTCTCTCTCTCTATCTCTCTCTCTCTAGCTGTCTCACTCTGCACTCTTTCGCTTACGTTCAATTTCTTTTGAGGAAATTTACCTGAGGCTGAAAAAGAAAATAAATAAATATGAAATACTTATGCAGCTATAAAAATGTTTCGGGAGGTAGTTAAAGGTAATGCGATGAAAGCTATATAGGGGTGTAGATATATAAATATATATATATATATATGTATACATGTATCAAGCTGTATATATCTGTGCAAGTATATAGGGAAGTGAGTGCGTATAGAGGGAAAATATGAAATGAGAAAATTACATTATTGACTTACCAAACATACTTGTTCCTGTTCGTCTTCTTCTGCTTCTGCTTCTTCTGCTTGTTCTTGTAGTCGAAGGTGTTTCGGTTCTTGTTGTTGTTGTTGTTGTTGCTGTTGTTGTGGCTGTTGTTGGTCTGCCGCACGCCATTTTGACAGTTTGAGCGCTCGACAAATAAACCGTTAGTGGGGGAAACGCCGTGTCGCTGACAGGCAACGACAACGCTGCTGATAATGTTCAAGGGGAAGCTGGAGGGAGGCCCGCGGAGGGGCGTGTGCAGGGCATTAGCGAGGGGTTAAAGCCGTGCAAAAAGGAGCAAGGGTGATACGGAAGAGGGAAGTGGTGGTGGGCGTAGGGCGCTGCGGGCACTGGCAGCCAATTACCTGGCAATAACTATAAATGAAAATGAAAATATCAAAAATATCAAGCAGAAGACGAAATAAGTTCAAGGCTCTCAATTTGATTTCCTGACTTGCTGCTTTCTTCCCTCCCCCTCCCTCTACCCCGCCGCACAGTTGCAAATAAATTTGATTAAAATTTGTCATTTTATTTTCGCTACCTGGCAACGGGCACAGGCACGGGCTGAGGGACAAGCGGACAGACGGACAGGCGGACAGATTGACCTTGATAATTAATTAAAATATCATTAGCCACGGCAACGCACTTAACTGGCGCCATAAGTCCGCCGACTCGCCCGATACGCACAGCGGATATGCACGGGATATGCACAGTAGCTCCGGCCCGGAACGGAGCGCCGTCCCACCTTACCGCCTTCCTCCAGCACAGGCTCAAGCGGACAGCTGGCCAAACTAATTATGCGCTCCAGCGCCACGAGAATCTTTTGCATATGAAAGCAGTTGTGAAATTGGCACGCCTTCGGCCGCCTTCCCGCCTTCCCGCCTTCCCGCCTTCCCGCCTTCCCGCCTTGGCCCGCCTTGGCCCGCCTTCCGCCAGCCGCCTGGCTCGTGGCACCCTTCCGCACCCTTCTCTGCCCGCGCCCCCTGCCGGTACTTTTCACTTTTCAGCATTGATTAAAAGTTTTAGCAAGTCAATAGGAGTCAAGTCTACGTCCACTTTTACGTCCTGGTTCACGTTCTGTTGCTCGCCCTCGTTGGCCTGCCCCTGCCCCTGCCCCTGCCCCTAGCCCAAAACCTCTCCAGCTTCGGCTTGAGCCCCATGCCATGGGCCAGACCAGGCCAGGACAGAGCAGGCCAGCACAGCACAGCACAGGAAGTTGGCCGTTCGCTACGCGTGACAGCTCAAAATGCAATTTGCAATGCTCGGTGTAAAGTTGAGAGATTATTTAAATTTATAATCGAGTCTCAAATATGCATGGAAACGTGTTAAAGTGTGCGAAATATCAAAGTTAAAACCAACGCAAATTCGACGGACTTTCGTTTCGTTTCTGGTGGAATTTTGACGACTTATGTTGGCTTTAAGCCAGGCGAAGCCGAAGGCAAAGGCGTTGACGGAGGGCGCAACGAGTTGTTTGCTCTGAGTTTTGGTCGTTTCTGGGCTAGATTTCGTTTAATTTTGAAGTGATTTTTTTTTCTTTGTTCAGTAATGATGGAAATTACTTTATTTGGGTAGCGTTTCGTACAGTTTGCTCAGAATTTTCATTGTAAATGAAATGAAATTAGATTTTCGTTTAATTTCGCTATGCAATAACTTTATTAGGTATCATTATTATTTTGTAAACATAAAATAGCTTAGCTCTGTTTGCCTTTTAGAACAACTTGCAGCTAATTTTCTACAGCTTTCATCTGAAGCAAAAGAAGTTTTGTTTTGAGACAGATTTGACATTTTGCAGCAAATATTGCTATATTTAGCTAACTTTTCAGCTAGTAGAATACAAAGACAAAAGAACAAGTTGTTTTACTTTTTTGTTTTTACTTTTTGTTTACAAAACAAAAACAAGCACTCTACAGTAAGATACCATTTACCTTTGGCTGTTACAAAATAATTCTTAGTATTAAATACTCTTAACAACGCATCGCATATTTTTGAAGTCAAATACACATGCATTGACGCATCCAAAATTTGAAAATCCGCATTCTGTGTAAAGTTACCAGAAAACTTAATACCAAATTTGGTGCTTGCTTTGCTAGTGCTCTTATGCTTATTCTTAAAAATTCCTTTTATCGGGGCAGTGGGCGTGGCATCCAAAAGTCTAAAATCCAACTTCGGCATAATGTTGCAAGACACCCTTCTACCAAGTTTGATGCTTTTATCTCTTATTACTATTGAATTATTTGCAAAAATCGAAAAACGCATTTAACAACTTAACATAATTGTTTGCAATATATAAAATATTTACAGTATTCTACAGGTGGGGAGATCAGTGATAGATGCGAAAGTTTAAGTTTAATATCTAAAAACTACTTAAAACATTCCTTTAAATTTATAAGATATAAAATTTGCGCAAAATTGCAATAAATTTTATAAAAAACCCGCAAAGAAAAAAAAAACTACTACCATTTCGCTTTCGCGGAGATTTTGCGATGTTTCGTTCGCCTTTGCGAATGTTTGGGAATGTGCGGAAATTGAATTATCAAATTTGGGTCTCACATTGATCAAATCAAAACTAACTCGACTAAAGATAAGCTCGAGCACAGAACTGAATGCCAAGTAGCGGGGCAGGGGAAGAGGAGTAGGAAGAAGGAAGAAGGAAGGAGGAAGGAAAAGGTAACGGCAATCTATGCCATGTTTTGTGTGTGGCTTTATGACAATGTTCACTTGTTCCGGGCTTGTCAGAAGTTTCTGCTCTTACAGCTGCAAGCGCTATACCCTTTTTTCCACTGGAAAATTCTGTGCCATGTTTTCCATTTCTTGCCGTCTTCTTTTTGCGCTGCGCCCATTTCGCTGCTCATTTCGCCTGCCTGTGTTTATTTGCATAGTCATTCGCTGCTTTGCTCCGGCTTCGACTCGACTTTGGTGTGGGCTTTGGGCTCAGCAGCAGCAGCAGCAGCAGCAGCAGCAGCAGTGAGAGCGGCAGCAGCAGCGGCTCAGCTGGCGCTCAGCTGCGGCTCAGCTGCCGCTCAACTCGACTGAACTCCGTTGGCACTGGCAGCGCCAGCTCGACTCACCTGGCACGCCCCCTCGTGTGCTTTATTTTATTTGCATTTGTTTATAAATGATTAACAAAGAGGTTAATGTGCACGACGGCAGCGCCGCAGCAGGCGAGCTAAAAAGCAATGTGGGAACCGACGGGGCCTCGACTCGACGCGAAGCATCGTGAGCCTCAGCCTGAGCCTGACTCTGTCCCTCTCTCTCTCTCTCTCTCTCTGGTTCTGGATCTGGCAACGCTGGAGCAGCTCAACCAGAAAACCCAGAAGGCAAAGGAAAAAGGCCCGCACATACACACACACACACATACACAAACTGAAGCAGCAGAGTGTGCCTGGCAAAGAGGGAGAGGGGGGGAGAGGAGTTGGTAAAACAGTGGAAGTGTTGGGTGCAGGGAGCTATGGAGGTAAATGAGAGCGAGGCAGACGCTGGGAGCAAAGAAATGGAAATTTAGTTCATTAGGCACAGCTATGGGGCAATTTCTCTCTGTGTATGTATGTGTGCGGGCATGCATGTGAGAGTGTGTATGGTATGTGTGTGTGCGTATAAAAACTGGCAACATTTGCAGTGCAGCAAAACCAACAACCCGGCAACGCTGTCGACCTTCACACACACACACACGAAATTTGACTGCTCTTTTTGCTGCCTCCTTCCCAGGGCGCTGTTACCCTCCCCCCCACATACTCCTGCGCTTCCTGTCTCACGGCTCTCACATTTTATATAAAAAACGTACATAACATCTCTTGATTCGCCAAATTAAGGCCAACTCACAGCAACAATTGCGCTTTGGCAAAAGTTCAGGGAACTCTGCAAAATTATATAAAGTCCATACTTTTGTGCACTGCACATACGTATATGGTACTATATACATACATACCACTAGCTACTACTACTACTACTACTACTATATAATTTCTTTGCTCTCTCTCGTTGCAGATTTTTATCGCTCGACTTGAAGTTGGGGGTAAGTTTTCAATGTACTTTAAGAAATGATGCGAAACTTTTTCCGGAGCGAAAAACTATTTCGCAGTAAAATCAATTTCGTAAGATTTTCAGTTATGATGGCTCGTTAATACCCTGCGGGGTGGGGGGCGCAGGGTGTTTTGCTTGTTGGGGTATACAACTTAAAGTGCGCAACAGTTGCAGAATTTTAAGCTTGCTACTAACTCGGAATATTATAATGTGTGCTTGGGGTTTGAATCGGAAGAATTTCGTAAAGAAGTTGATGATTTGGTGAAATTAGAAGTCTTAAAAAATTAGGAAAGAAAGTTATTATTGTCTTACATGTTGTCATTTTTTTTTTAATAATTTCTTTTTAATGTGTTTGAGTTTTCTCAAAACATTTCTTCATTTGAATTTTTTAACTGATTTCTTAAATATGTTAAGTAATTTATATATATTGCTTAAAAGATTGATACATAAATATAATATTAAGCTGTGAAAAAAGCTACGGTGAAATTTTAGAAAAGTAAAAAATTAGAAGATAAAATCAAAACTGAACAAATAAAGCATACTTTTTGGAGCATACATAATGTTCCACCATGCCCTTTTCTACTTGATTTTCAGCTAAAAATTAACAATTTAATTTCATCGACTTTTGTAATTGATTAATAATGTTTACAAAACATTGTATAAATTTTTTCAATTGTTTATAGAAGATTTAAGAAATTTTCCTAATTTTTTACATAACAAAGGTATACGTAATGTCACTTTCTACTTGATATTGAACTAAAATCGAAAAATTAAATTTTATAAACTTTTTCAATTGATTTTTAAGTGTATAAAATTGCTTATAAAATTTCTAAAAGTTTTCCTAATTTTCCACATGATTTTGAGCTAAAACCGAAAAATTTGACTTCAATAACTTTTTCAATTGAATAGAAATGTTTTTAATATTTTTTTTTTGTTATATTGTATATCCTTTTTCAATATTTTACAAATGTTTTAAGAAAATTTTCGAATTCTTCGTATAACAAAACGATATATAATTTTCTAAAATTTTTCAAATGGTTATAAATGTTTTCCTTTTTAATTGACTATATAATATTTTTTTCAATTTCTTATAAATGTTTTGAAAATATTGTCTTAATTCTTTAGAAGAGAATTCTTTAAATAATGCGCTGGGTTTTTGGCAGAACTAAGAGCATAGCATTGTCGACGCATTTGCACATCATTTCACTTTGGGTTTCTGTTTTAGATATTTATATAATTTGGCCCGTATCACCTACAACACCCCCCCTTGCCCACCTCCTTCTTCCAGCCTGCACTCAACCACTCTCCAGGCCAGTGGCTTGTTTGTATATTAACGCATGAAAAGTTAATTTTCCTTTGGCATAATTTTCGGGCGCACTCGCAGCGACATACACACAGATACACCCACACACGCACTCGCACACACACACACACACACACATAAATATACAGTGCAGCCTGCTCATTTTGTGTGCTCTCTGCTCTCTACTTTCCTTTTCCATTTCCATTTTCGGTTTCAGTTTCGGTTTCGGTTTTGGTTTCGGTTTTGTTTTTCTTTTATTTTCACTTTGTGTTCATTTTTTTTTTTGTTTCTTTTTGTTTTTGCTGCGTTTTTTGCTATTTTTTCCTTGTTGTTTTTTTTTTTTTAGTTTTTTTCTGTGTTCTTTTATTATTATTTTATTACAGTTGCCTCGTTGGCTTATGTATATTTCATATTTTATGTTGATTCGCTTTGAACAGAGCACAAACACACACACGCGCACATACAAAGGGCGCACTAAACGGTCGCTATCTGTGTGTGTGTGTGCGGCTGTGTGCGGGTGTGTGTAAAGTTGCCATAGTTTTAGAGGTTTTGGCTTTGCTTGAAAATGTATGCAACACACTTGTGGCTCATGTTGTATTAATATAATCACTTTGGGGATTTTGTGGCTGAAACATCAGCAGCAGCAGCAGCAGAAGCAACAACTACAACAACAACAAGCGCAGCGACACACACACACACACGCACACGAACACTGACATGTTAAAAAGATATTAAACTATGACTATGAGGGTTACTTTCAGTTGGGTTTCAGTAGTTTCTACCAGCTCCTCCCCCCCCAACCCACAAACACTCTGTCTACCCACCAGTCTAACCGTCTGTCTGTCCCATTGTCTTTCTGCGTCCCATTGTCCTTGTCGGCCTTTGCCGCTGTTGCTTTTGGACAGTTTTGGCTTGGACAGCAGCCGCTCCTTGATTATGACAGTTACAAGTCGTATTTTGAATATTTCATGTTACCCCTCACCTCTCCCTACTACTCACTCTGTGCCTCTCTCTCTCTCTCTCTGTCTCTGTCTCTGTCTGGCTGTCCCTCTTACTCTGCATTTCCATTACCCTAAAAGCCTCAACACTTGTGCCTACAGCATTTGTGGCATGCAATCGCATCACATACGCACACACACACACACACACACTCACATACACACGTAAACACACACCCAGCCATCACGCACACATTCGTCAAACAAAACGATGTTAATTCCTACCCGAGTAAATGGCAAATCTTATAATCTCTCTATAACGACTCGCATTTCATGCTGCTCATACATATTTATTTTGAAATTCTAATCCATCTTCCAGTTCATTTGATTCCCTCTTGCTCTCTCTCTCTTTATCACATGATTTTTGCTGGCTTTAAGCCCCTGTAAGAACATATTGCGGCAGTCTCTGCTTCTGATAAACTTAGATTTCGTCAGATATAATAATATATATATTGCATTAACAAATATAGTCATAAGCATTAACTTCAATCTAAACTATTGCAATTATTTTTCGGAGTCTTAACTGCAGCATTTTCAATACTTTATGAGCTTCGTGCACTACTCTCGACTGTTGAGTACCCTGCACTCTGTTTGTGCCTCTTATTTATATATCCTGTAGCCCTTACAAGCACAATTATGACAAGCACTCAAAAAAAAAAAAAATACTAAATTATCGTTATTTCCGTTCTTTTACTTAAAAACTGTAAAGTTTTAACTGATTTTTTAAATTTTGAAAAACTTGCATAATTCAAATTTACATGAAATATATATGGTATTGTTGGAATTTCAATAAAATTATGAGAGTTTGAAATCTAGGAGATACGCTGTATCAAGATAAGATATATTTTTACATTTGTACAGATTAAAAATACTCATTTTCATTGGTTTTCAGTACCGTGCAGGGTATATATGTAAAACAATTATTATAGCTAGATTGTTTGCTGTGAATGCTTTATAAATAAAGACTTCACACAGAAAAAATAGCCAAATATCAACTCATTCCTCAAAGTTTAATTTTTGTATTACTCAAAATACTAACATATTGAAAAACTTGAAAGATATTTAAAAATCCATGAAATATATTAAGTTTTGTATGAATTTCAGCAAATAGAGTTGGAAGTCTACCAGATGTGCTGTATCAAGATATGATATATACATTTCTATACACTGAGCATACCCTTTTTCTGTGAATCCTTTATAAATTATTATTTTACGCCAAAAATCTGAAAATTTCAAACAATTTCTAAAACTTGCATTTTTTTAAAACTCAAAATGCAAAAAAGTATTGAAAAACTTGTAAGTATTTCAATTTAGAAAAAAACATAATGTATAAAACATTTGAAGTTTACCAGATGCGTTCACTAACTGTATCCAGAGAATACATACATTTGTACAGATTGACCATACCCATTTTCAATGATTTTCCGTGTAGTGCAGGGTATATGGTACTCTAGCAATATTTTTTTTTTGCTGTGAGTCCTTTGACGCTGACTTGCTCGTGCCAAGAGTTGAACTGAAGCACCCTGACAACACCTTTGGATATATAAAAAATATATATATAAATATGTAAGCGTCACTTACATACAATATGTATATGCTGCGTATGTATATGCATGTGTGCATAAAACATATCGTGCACATAAAGCGTATACCATATTCATGGCATTATTTCACGGCAGCAAAAAAAAAAAAAAAAAAATACGTCCAAGCGATACTAAACCACTTTTTGCAGCATTTTGTAAGCCACTTTAGAAGCACTTTCCATTTGACAGTGGCTTAGCTGTCACTTTGCCGACGTCTTTAAGATTATTCCTATCTAAAATGCAGTTGCCTCTGTCGCTTCCCCTATCTCTCTCTCTCTCTCGCTGTTTCTCTCTCACTCTTGCTCACTACTTACTCTTCTCTTACTCTATATATTTTTCTCTCTCTCTCTCTCTCCTGGTCTCTTTCTCTGTTTTCTCACTCTACCTCTATATCTCAGTCTGCCTTCTACTCTCTTCTTCTCTTTCTCTTCCTCTCTAGCTTCCTTTCTCTCACTCTGCTGTCTTCTCTTCCTCTCACTCTCAGTTCCCTAGGCTTATGTCAGTTGCGGCCCAAGCATAGCGTGTTTCATTCCATTTGCTTCAACGCTTTAGTTGTTCTGCTTGTCGCTCATGTTGTTGTTCTTGTTGCTGTTGCTGTTGCTCTTGTTGTTGTTGTTGTTGTTGTTGTTGTGTTTTGTTGCCATCATTTCGTCATGTTAATTTGGCGTGGCTTATGGCTTTTGAGGCGGCAAACGAGTCACTGCCTCGGCAGCTGCAGCACCTCTTTAGGCCTGTCCAAAAATAACATTGCCAGGCGACACTCGCACACACACACACACACACACACACGCAGCGCGAGGATGGCCATCAAAAAGTGTAGCATACATTTGTGCGTCGCTTATGTAACGCCGCGCGCTGCCTTGACATTCAGCATGTCCCTGCCTGCCCCCGCCTCCCCCGCTCCCTCTCTCTTGCTATCTCGCTATCTCTCTCTGTGTGTGTGTGTGTGTGCGCGTTGTGTAAGCATCGTTACGTGCACACACATAAAACGCGCCGCCTAATGTCGGCATCATTAGCCAGCAGCAGGACCAAGTGCTCCACCTGCTGCCGTTGTACCTACCCTCTCCTCCCTCCCTCTCTGTCTCTCTCTCTCTATCTCTGACTTTCTCTCTCGTCTCTGTTGTGCCTCTGCCAACTGCGTCACACGCGTCTCTTGCTTATCTCTTGCCATGCACACGCACACAAACACGCACACACACACACACACACACACACACGCTCAAGTGTTGCGTCGCTTGGCACCTTCGCCTGTCGAGGATCTGGCCGATCTCTCAGCCTCAGCGGCATCTGCTCAGCCTAATGCTGATGACATCGCACATTGCACTCTTCGCACTTCGACTCTAATCTAGTGCAGGCTGCTGCTGATGACAAAACGAGCATAATAGCGTGACACACACCCGCACACACACACACACACACTCGTACACCCGCACACACACACACTCGCGCCATTTCGTTGACTAATGATTTACAAAATACAAGTCTCCAGCTGTGCGTCGCACTGAAAGGCGCCTTTGTCTGCCTCCCCACCATGTCCTGCCCGACCAATGTCCTGCAAAGAGTTTCGCTCTCAATACCCTGTAAGGAAAAACACATAAAAGTGCAGACAACAAAGGCAGCTCAAAGCAAACATAAGTAGAGCACCAGCAATTAAAAGAGAGCGCAAATGCGCATAGACTTATACACAGCATAGTGTGACTAGTTAAACCCAAGTAACTCGGCAACCAAAAGAGCTGGACTCGTCAAATTTGGCATGCAGTTGGCGATAAACTGATTAAAATGTATTGATTTTATCAATCAGTTCTCAAGTATAGGAAATAGCGAAAAATCGTAAATGAAAATACTGTTTCAACCTCAAGTAACTTGGGAACTATGACAGTTAGACTGAAGAAATTTGGCATGCAGTTGCCGATTGATTGAGTGTAAAATATATGCATGTTTGCAAAATAGTATCGTATAAAATACTCTACAACTGTTTTAAGCTGTTGTAACTTTGAAACTAAAAGTTTCTATGCAAATTTGGCTAAAAACTGATGCATTATAAAAACTATTTGATTGATTTGTGAATTGGGTAATAGCTGTGAGTGCGGCTCAGATATATTTAAATAAAATACTGTAAATTAAGGGTATACTTGTTCTATGAACAATTCTTATTACTGCTTATTAAAGTACTAGTAATACACTTTCAGTGTCACATCATCTGTACTAAGCTGAAATCACAAATATCTCGAATACAAAAATCGATCCGACTTTACTTATATCTAAAGTTTAACTTTATGAACTTTATTCATCTCAACTTTGCTTCATATCTAAAGTTTGACTGACTCATCAATAGCATTTTCTCGAAATTTCAGCTCTTTTCTATTCTGAGGCTTTACTTTTTGAATCATGCAAATAAAAAATATATAGTGCATATATATAAAGGCATATATGAAGTTATGCAATATCAAAATATCTAAGCCTTACTAAAATAACAAACTATTCCATAGCTTAAGTTTGATTGATATGATCATTAGAATTTCCTTGGAATTTCTATTTTCTTTTAATTCTAAACTTTGACTTTTTAAATCATGTGATTATATATATTATAATACGTATGAAGTCGTAAAGCTACTATTAATATTCATATTCCATATCCATATTCAAAAATTCGTTTGATTCAATCACTAGAATTTCCTCGTATTTTTTCAATTCTATGGTTTGACTTTTTGAATCATGCGATAAATATAAAATAATAAAATATGATATAAATTAAGTCGTACAGACATTATCAACATGCATCCAAACCTTACTCAAATAAAAAACTATTCCATATACAAAAACTCGATTGATTCAGTCATTAGATTTTCCTCGAAATTTCTGTTGCTTTCAATTCGATTTACTTCTTTTGAGCAATTCAAGCGTTATAGAGTATGTGTTAGTCTACTATGGTATGTTACACTGGTTGCTGCTCCCTGTTGCTGCTGCTATTTTTGCTGTCAAGCGATTTTGAGGAGCTCTGGGCACGCTTAATCGATGCCTTCATCTCGATGTGAGGCCAATTATTCGCAAGCACCGGCGTCTAATCGAGCCGATCAATGTCCTGGCAGGCCCTTCAATTAGCCGCCCGCTCCGCAAGTGCAATCAAATCATATCGAAACAGGGCAATGGAAATGGAGATGGAAAGTGGCAGGGCAAGACGAAGACGAGCAATGAGACAGGAACTGTGACTGAGTCCACGAGGTCGGAGGCGGAGTCGGAGTCTGAGCCGAAGTCTGCGTCTGAGCCTGAGACGGCGACGTGTCCTTTGCCCAGCCAAGTCTATCGCATTATTTACACAATTCGCCTCAAGTGGCGGTGGAGCGACTCTACGCTGCTCTGAGCGAAGCGAGCTTAAATAGCCAAGAGCCAACAGCCAACAGCCAACAATTGTGGCTGGCAGTGAGTGGGCGTGGCGGGGCGGTGTGAGTGCAGGAAACGAAGGGGTTACATGGGCGCTTCGCATAAATATGCGTGTGCCATTTATAAATGGATACGCTGTACGACAAGGACGAACAGAGTGTGAGAGTGAGGGAGAGCGGGAGGGAGGATAAAGAGCGTGAAGAGCACGAAGCGGCAATGGCGCCAGGCCACAAGGCCCAAAATTGTGCGCAATTAATTATTTGTCATTGGTTGACGCCGTCTACTTGCACTGTGTGTGTGTGTGTGTGTGCCAGACTGAGTGTGTGCCTGTGTGTATGTGTGTGCTTAAACAGGCGAATAACGTGCAAAGTTCCCGAATGCCATTTTCGGCTCGTCTACGAAACTTATTATCACATTGAGTTTAAAGCCCCAACTTGGTCGACAGACTCGAGTGCTCGACAATTAACTGAGGACGTTTTTATAAATGATTGCCGGCAGTGGATGCTGTGGGCGTGGCAGGGCACAAAGTCACTGGCAAGGCAACTCAATGCTTGAGCACACAAATTATTATTAGATATAGCCATAGACCAAGTTATTCACTCTGAATGCCAAACTGTAACCTAATGGAGCTGTCACTTGCCAAGAAGGTAGCGGCTGTAAGGTCTCAATTTGGGAATTATCTTAAGTGTTTCATTTCCATGTTGTTTCAAGTTGTGCTTGAGCGTAATAAATTTAGCATTGAAAAATTAATTATTAAAATCAGTTAATTAGGTCTTTTAAATAGGTCTTATTATTTTATTTATTTCGAAAATATTTCCCTGTTCCCAATTATTACGCTTCAGTCAATACAATATAATTTATCGAAGCTGTTCCTAAATTAGGGAGTTATGCTCTTTTAAGTGTTTCATGTCCATGCTGTTTCAAGTTTTGCTTGCATGGAGTGGAATAAATTTAGTTTTGAAAAAATAATTTATAAAATTAATTATTGAGGTTTCATTAAAAGCACTTATTATTTTATTTATTTATAAAATATTTGCCCAAAGCTTCTTCAGAAGTATACCCAATTTATTTCGTTTCAGTCAATGCAATAACAATTTTTAAAGCTAAATCGCTATTTCACCTTAACTTATTTCTCTGTTTCATTTCATTTGACATTCTTAAATGCTATTTCAAAAACCATCTGGTTTTTTTTATATCTGAATTAGAAGATAGATGAATTTAAAATGCAAATGCTTCAATTCCATTTCGTGCCGACGTTGGCATTTCCTGTATTTAAATGTAATTAGGTTACAGCCAACATTCTTTGGCATTTTCACAGCTGTTCCATTGCCAACATTCCACAGGATGTTGACTGGCCCGAGAGGGAAGGACAGCGAGTGAGAGAGAGGGAGAGGCAGAGCAAACAGGCGGGCGGTCCGTGCGGGGACAGTGTCATCATCTGATGCTGGTGTTGGCCTGGTCTGGTCTGGTCTGGTCTGGCACTGGAAATCATTTCCGGGCCCCTCATTAACTTTTAGCACGTCCAAATTTGATTCTATTTATTTAGAATTTGTTGCTCTTTTCGGTTCTGTGTTCTCCTTCGTTCTGTTTATGCAAAAAGAACATACGCAAATAACAGGGAACTGAGCAGAGAGATTGGGGTGAGGTGGGCTAGCGGAAAGCAGGTTCACTGCAGAGTGAAAATTGAGGATTAAGGGGGAGGAAGGGTGAGAGTGTATATGTGTGTGTGTGTGTGTGTGGTGGCTGTGTAGTAGTGTTGGGTAAAACCGTAAACAATTCACAGTCATCATTTAACTTGTTTTCCCACTCATTTCATTGCGTTTCGCTGCGTTTCGTTTCATTTCGTTTCGTTGTGCTTTGACTTGTGCCTTTGAGCTGATTTTATTTCATTTCGTTTCGCTTTCCCCATTCCCGGCACCCCGCTGAAATGTGTTTTGATACGCAATTAAATTCACGCAATTTTCGCAGCGTGGTCAGTGAACAGACATCGGACCCTGAACTTTAACCGAGACCCGAACCCACTCTCGGCGTGATGCGGTACCGTGACCCGCCCCACCGCTTTTCCCATCGCCCGAACCTTTCGCATCTCCCGACCCAATTTTGGGGCCTGTAATTTGACGCGCTTAACCTTTTGACGGCGCCCAAAAGTATCCCGAAAAAATGTACTTATATAATATATACATATATATCTATATATATACTATATATAATCTGGTTGCCCGGGAAATTTCTTAAGCTTTCAATTTGGGCAGAAAACAAATACATCAGCACTTCATCAAAATAATAAACAAGTGCGTAATTTATGTTGTCTATGGGGATTAGAGGAATGGGAATGCAAAGATGCCGGAGGGAATTAAAGACAAGGGGGCGTGGGGAAGGTGTCGTGCAGGAGGTTAAGACGCAAAGGCAACGAGCACCTTTTTTTCCGGGTCAGCCGAGATATGGCTAAATATTTACAAGCACTGTGGCTATTCGTACAATAAATCTTCTTAACTTTAAAGTGATATATCTTTAAAAGTAGTTATGATCTATGGACTAAAAATTTCAGTTATATGGGATTAAGTGTGAGGCATGTACATGCCAAGTTTTACAACTCTAATTTAATAACTATCGCATTTTTGATACACTTCCTTCGAGAACTTAAGCAATACACCTTAGTATCACGCCAAATGTATGCTATACTTCAGTAGAGCTGTGCAACTATTAAGGTAATACATAACAGTGTGAAATAATTTATATAGACAAGTGCAATCAGATAAAAAAATAAGTCTATAGCATAAGTTTCAAGTTTATCGCCATCGATTATCGATTGACAGACAGAGAAACCAATTGAACACACAATAACAATGCCCTCGAGATCTCAGCACAGCACACACATGCACACACACACACACACACTCAGCTATAGCTATAGCTATAACAAACTAACTAACCAACTAACTCAGTATCTGTCTATCTAGTCCATTTGCTCGTTCGTCTAGCCTATCTGCTTGTATCGTATCTACATATACATGTCGGTGGTACTTGTACATAATCAGATATATCCGTCTCTGCCCTCGGGCGTTCACTAATTAACGTACATTAATATATCAACATGAAACGACCTCGAGGCTTTGTTTGGCTTTTGTGCCACCTCTCGCTCCCGTCGCTCTCCTCGCTCTACTCTCATGCCACCTCGGCAGGCCCCACGAGTCGTGGAAAGACCCGTTCGACCACTCCCGAAGCGCCTAAAATGCTGTTCGATAAATATTTGCCATAAAAACGATTTCGGTTTGCCTTCTTCTTTGTGATTTTCATAGCCCTGTTGCTTGAAATATTCATAAACCTGAAATGCGCATTCTTTGCGCTTTTATTGTTTATAAACAAATAATGGACAGCTAATAAATAAATCAAATTAAGTTTTGCCTCCTTCTTGTTCTTGTTCTTGTTCCTGTGCTCGGCCCACCAATTATTTAGTTTACTTTGCATTTCAATTCGATGCCGCAAAATGTTGCCAACTAAGTGGAAAGCACTGAAATACCTTGACCACACATAATGGCCAAGATCAAAGACACTTGCACGCAGACCCACACACACACACACACACTCAAACACATACTTATACAGTAAGTGCCCCTCAAGCGTCTAGAGCTGTAATTAGGGATGGCACGATGCAACAGGTTCGCAATTTATCGTTTACAGAAAATCATTTGCTTGTCGTGGTTTCTAGGCATATATGTAAAGAAAGATTGTGTTTTTTTTAAATTTTTTATTCTATTTTAAAATTTTTTAATATTTATATATTTTGCTTTTTGATTGAATTATAAAAAGTAATTTTTTAAAATCTCATCACACTCTTTTTTTTCTTCCATCTTATTTTCATTTTATTATCAACATTGAAGCTTATATTTTATATAGTATAGCCCAGTACTAAAAAAAATACTTGTACTAACCTATATTTATAGATATATGAACAATATGTCGAGCAGTTTATTTTCTTGAAAAAGTCTGCAGTTTTTTTTTATATTTTATATTTTATATATATATTATATTTATTATTGTACAGTTGATTATTATCACTGAATTTATGATTTTTATTACTGTAAATTCGTGGGTTAATTACAGGGTAGCTGCTTGTCGATATTTCCAGAATATATGTAGCAGCTTGTGCGCTCTTTATTTTCGTGTCACGACACGCGTGCATCTCGAATTGTAACTTTGTATGGCGTGCAAATAAATCAGAATTCAAATGCCAGCCGAATAATGTACACATACACACACACACACACACACACACACACGCACAGCACAATTTCCATCCAAAATTGTTGTATGCAAAAATAAATCATTATCTAATTGCCGACTAACTAAGCAACAACAACAACAACAAAATGTCCGCACGTGTAACGGGGAAAATTTGTGTTTACGATTGCGCTCGACACGGCACCAACAGATCCGCCAGCCCCCCGCCGCAGTACACCACCAGCCCCCCTCCTTCCTTGTCTGATTGCGTGGGCTGTATGCGCCCCCCTGGAATGCCATTCAAAAGACACCCGGATATAAATAGCGATCCGAGCGAATAACCCAACACTGGCGATTGCAACTGAATTCCCATTCCGATTCCGAGACACTTGCAAAACGGGGGAAGACACGAGCATCAGTAGACAGTAGAGACAGAGACAGAGAGAGACAGAGAGAGAGCGAGAGCGAGACACAGTGGATAACAAGTTGCACATAATACGCGTAATTATAACTTCAGAAATTCAAAGGAATTTTTGCTTGTTTCTTGTTGTCGTCAAATTGTCGGCATTCAATTCAGCAGCGACATGAAATTATGATTATAGAATAAGCCACGGATGTGGAGGGCACGTGTGGAGGGATAAAAAAAAAAAAAAAAAAAAACAAGCTGCGCTGCAGGCGACAAAACAAATTGGAAATTGGAAAGTCGTTTTATTTTCAGTTCTTGAAAATAAATGACAACAAATGCAACTGTGTGTCTTGAAATAAGAATAAAGCACTCGCATTTGATTGAAGAACTCTTTAGTGGGGAAAAACAGCAGTTAAGCATTTAATAGTTACGTCTAAATAAATAAATAAATAGCCTAATCGGTTAAGTATTAATTTTGGTCAATCCAACATGCTTAAGTATCTCACTATCTGGGAAAAAGTATACTTATATAAGAAAAGTATACAAAAACCATATATTTGCCATAAGTTAAAACTTAAAATCTTTAATACGATAATATAGCGAAGCTTTTAGTAAATTTAGTAGAAGCACAGTTATTTGAGCATTAAGCATTAATTTTTACCCTTTTGATTTTTAAGCTGAATAAATCTCAAGTTACTATTTGCCATAGCTTTAATAGCTATGCACTTAATATTTTTCAACACTTAAATACTAATAAAATAAATTAATAAAATTTAACATAGACACCTAACTGGTTAGGCATAAATTTTGGTCTATCTGCAATACTTTACAATCTCATGTTAGAGAAAAAATCATGGATTTGCCATGAGTTCTTGTAAAACTTGAAATTTGCAATTCAATGGAGTGGAAAAAACTAGATCGCAGTAGTTAAAGTATTAATTAGATGATTTTAATTTGAATACATCTACCTAAATTTAACATAGAGCACCTAATGGGTTAAGCATTAATTTTGGTATATCTACCATACTTAAGTATCTCATTTCTTTGATAGAAAAAAAGACATAGAATCGTCATTAGTTCTCGTCAAACTTGAAATCTTGAATGCGATTATAATGAAGTTTTCGGCATATTTACCAGACGAAGCAATGAGATATCAGTTACTTTTTTTTAATAAAGCTATAATTTGTGCCATTTTGATTATTTGTAATTTTCCAACACTTGAGGATTTGATTCGTTTTTTTTTCTTCTTTCACTCAATACGCCGCTTCAACTCTGTAATCACTCTACGAGCTGAAGTATTCGCCTGACAATGATTAGTTGATTTTAATGACAGAAACTAAGCTGATTACACGCGCGGTATGCACAAACCAAGACCAGAGATGAATGAGAGAGTGAGAGAGAGAGAGAGAGAGAGTGATTGCGTGTGCGAGTGAGAGAAGCTGTCAGGGCCACATGGCCATGTTCGCCTTTCGCTTTTCGCTCCTCTTCAATTGCAGAGCATGTCGCGATGGCGTCATTGTCTTCGTCCAGGTGAAGGTTAACCTTAATTGCACAGCGAACCTCTCTATAACTGTCGCTCTCTCTGTCTCTCTCTCTCTCTGAGGGCTGCAGCCATGTTTAATTAATTGCAATTCGCCATTCAGCTGCACTTTATATTGGGCTAATTTATGGCATTGGCACAATCGGATCAGCTTTTATCAGAGGTCCGCAGGCAACAGCTGCTGTTGTTTAGTCGGATTAGTCGGAACAGCTTTGATGATTGTGTTTACCAGAGCGAGGGAAAGCGGGAAAGTGGGAAAGCGGGAAAGCGGTAAGCGGTCCCGATGATAGAAGGATGAGTGACGACGACGCTGCACTGCTGCAATCCAATTAGCACAATGGACAGCGAAGTGCATGGAAGAGCGGATAACAACAATATAAATAATCAATTATAGACTGAACAATGGCCAAGGCAATAGCTTAACAATAACTTGTGAGCAACAGTGTGGATGCCACTGGAATCAACAGTATGTAGATACATATATCGTATATAGTACATATATGTAGATGCTCATATACACAGCGGATGTGTTCAGCGCATGCATATGAGGGTATACAAATTACGGTTATCTGAAATCTACAGGCTTTGGCAGTCATTAGTACGTGAAATTGGAAAATTTGAAGATTTTAGCGGTAGTGATTTTGGCGTTTAATGCAATTATAACGGTTCGACAGTAACGCTTACGGAGAGAGGGCTTAAAACATAGCAGAGAGCAGAGTACAAAAGAATTTTAATGAAGAAGCTACTCCATTTTTAATGTGAGAAAAATAAAGTTCTCATTTAGCAAAGCTTAGGCTGATGATAATGTAGTAATATTAATATTATAATATAATATAATATAAATAATACAATATAAAATGAGAAAATGTAATATAATTTAATATACAATAATTTAATATAATATACAATAATATAAAAATATTAACAATAAGAGCGATAAAGCGTGTGATCCAAAAACTTGGTACTTTTTGGTTTTGTCTCTCTTTCTCTCTCTCTGTTTCTATCTCTCACTTTTTATATCCTTCTTTTTCTAGCTCTCTCTCTAATTTTGATAATGATCTAAAGAGTATTAGTTTAAATTCTATTGCTCTCCCAAGAGAGTAAATATTGATACGCTTTCTTTCTTTCTTTTCCTTCTCGCTCAAACTCAAAGTAAGTGACAATTACCCAAGGATAATTGCCAATTTCCCCACGATCTCTGTTCTCATTAATGTTCCCTTAAAAAAAAAGAGAGAGAGAGATAAAATACAAACATATAAAAGAGCGTGAATTTATTGTGACAGCGCATAAAAAGAGAGCAACTTTCGAGTGAAAAACCTTCTCGCTCGCGCTCTCTCTTTCACTCTTTGTCTCTCTCCTTTTCACTTCGTCCCGCTCGTACTCTCTCATTATCCCCGGCGTCGTAATTAAGCCACCCAGGCAATTGTCAGAAGCAGCAAGAGCCAAAAAGTAAAGACAAAGGCGGAAAAGATGGTGGCAAAAAAACGAGTTCATTTCAATTTATATTTAATTTCATTTTAGTTTTTTTTTGTTTACTTCTTTTGATTTTTTTTTATTTTTTTTTTTGTTTTTTTTTTTTATTTTGGCAAGAACTCGCGAAACGAAAAGCAGCGAAAAGCTGGTGAAAAGCTTGACAAAAAGTTGGCAACGGAAAAGTTTTAATTCCAGGCACGCTTCCCGCTTACAGCTACAGCACACAGAGTGCCCGCAGTTACTGGGCCGCTCATGCCCCGTGCCCCGCCTACTTTAGAGTTCGTTGCATACCCCATCGGTTGCAATGCGCAAAATTTCGTTGTTGTTGTAATCCCTAAATAAAATACCCTAAACAAGGAGTGGTGGAGGAAAACTAAAAATAAATGTATCGCTAATTATATTTATATCAATTTAGTTGGTTGCAGCGACCATGATTTATCGATAGTATCAAGGAAAACTCTTTTTTTACAATTTCGAAAGCACGAAGTTGTATTGAGAAATTAAAATTAGAAATCTTAGAAGCAATATAGTTTGTTGCAGCGATTATGACTTATTGAAAGCATCCAAAAATTCTGCAAACGTATTTTTTTTCAATCTCGATAACACGAAGCTGTAAAGAAATCAAATTTAGAAATCTTGTGTTGATACTGTTGACGTATACTTATCGATATTATTTTAGTATACTACTTTATTGGCATATAAATGCAGGAATTCGATAACAACCCAAAAGGAGAACTAGAAATGCTTGTTTAGCTTGAGTGCTGTTACTTTATCAGATGCAAAACCGAATCGATAACAATTCGATAACTTCAGATTAGAGAACTAGTAGTGCTTGTTTAGCTTTAGAGCTAGTACTTTATCAAATTGTAGGGTAACTACAATTCATGCACTCTCTACCAACGTATTTCTCTATTTGTTTGCTCTTCCTTTTCTCTCTATCTCTGTCTTTCTCTCGCTCTTGCTACATCTCTTTCAGCTTTTGCGTTGTAAGCTGGGAGCATAATTTAATTTAATACCTTTTTAAGCGCATTAATTACACACACACTCGCAGCACACACACACACACACACACACACAATTTTCCAGTTTTCACTGGCTCCAACTCCCTGCCTGCATCAGCCTCAGTCCGCTTATCCGCATTTAATTGGATAATAACATGAAAAGCATTGACAAAATACGAAAAATGCAGCGAATAAAATTAAATGAAATTGCATTGCGTTCTACATTGTAAGTCCCAACACACACACCCACACGCACACACGCACACACACTAAGGCACACAGCTGCCCTCCTCACCGCGCTGCGATTAGTGACAAATGAAAGGAAAAATGTAACGCATACAATAAATTGTGTAAAGTGCAAAAAAATATTGCTGTTTATTTGATTTGTTGTTGCCCATTGCCAGCGACAATCGCGCTCGCGTCCTCCTTGTCCCGTTTAACCCCGTACTCGGTTACGTCCCACCTACCCCCCGCCCACCCCATTCCCTGCGCACGCACGCTTCTATCTTGTGAGCAGCTGGGGCAGAGGCAAAGAGAGAGAGAGTGAGGGGGACCAAAACGGTTGACAGCTTAGCGCATTGTATTGCCGTACAGCGCAGGGCTGTGCAGTGTAGGGCTGTGGGGGGCAGAGCGGGTGCCATTTGACACACAATACCGGCCACTGGCCATGAGCATGAGCTCCTGCACTGCACTACACTGCGCCCTGCTACGCTCTTGCTCTGCTACGTGCTGCCCTTGTGCATGTGTGCAGTGTTACCTTTAAGCGGACTCGAGCCGTTTACAATAACCGTCAGCATAATGTGGCTAATGGCAAGGCTTTGGCCCAAGGACCGCTCGAGCGGGCAAGGACGACAGACAGGCTTAATTGCCAAATCCAAATCGAAAACTTCCGTTTAACATGAATATTTTTAAAATATCGTAAAGATAATATTTTTTTATTTTAATTATGATTATGATACTGAAATATCAATATCGATAGAATTGATATTTTCAATATTTTTTATTTTCATAGGAAATGCATACTCGGCACCATTATATAAAGAAATGCTAAATAAACAAAAAATATATATTTAATTATATAGAAATGTCTTGCTAGCTCATATTAAAACCAACTGAAAAATATCTATAAGGACTATAGATAGTGATTTTAATTTCCATAATCCATTAACTATCAAATAAAAATATAAAGTTTTTGATATTTAGTCAAAAAAAAAAAAAAAAAAAATACAGGTATAAATATATAATTGTTCTAAAAAAAATTAAATAATAATATATCGATATATTGATATTTTATCAACAGGGGAGTATCATTATCAACTTAACTTGAAAGGCAGAACCCTAAGCAAAAACAAAGTCGTTCTTATGGCACATCTAACTGCAGTGTAGAAGTGTGTCAAGTTTAAGCAAACCTTAATTAAAATTAGGCGAAACTCGTTCAGAACTAAATACCAGACCAAAACGAATGGGACTATCTAAACAAAAGTCTTGCTGAATCTTTAAGCGTACCGAATAACCTCAAGCTGGAAACGAACTATCGTACCATCCGAACTATCCTATCCATAAGAAACTCAAGGCAATAAGCTTAACCAAACAAGTGCTCGAAGCGAACCCAATTAAAGAAGCTCAGCACAAAGACAACGCCCCCAAACCATAAAGCACATCATAGTTGAGCTCTGGACAGAAGTGAATACGACGAATGTTATGAATATGAGAGCCTTCTTCTATTTTTTTTTTTTTTTTTTTTTGTCTTTTTGCTTAGCTGATTTTTCAATATACTCGCATATTTCATCATCGTTCGCTGCCCGTCTGTGTGTGTTTGTGTGTGTTTTCCCATATCTGTCTTATGTTTATATATCTCATCTTATTTTGTTTCACCCGCTTCGAATTGCTTTGGCGATTGGCTGCAGTTTATCTGACCCACCCAGCAGATTCATTGACTGTGAATATCCATTCATTTGCCCTAATATCCATCATTCTGTCACTGGACTGTCCTTCGGGCCATAGCGCACAGTCCGTCGTTCGTTGTCCTTGTGTCGGGGCTCTCCACCCATATCTCTCCTCTTCTCCTACTGCCATGCATGTTTGTGTATTTATATAACAAAAAATCAATTCAATTAAAAGCTCATTAAATATAATTGTGCAGAGCAATCGATAGAAAGTCTATTTGGTCCTGACTCACCGAAAGCACAGGAAACCACTTCCGAGCTACGACTCCAACTTCTCCACCTTCCACGCCTCCGCTTCCTTCTCCTGCTGCTGCTCACTCTCGTCACACAAGTCGTCGCTCAGCCGCACACTCGTCTCTCGCCCTACGCCATTCGTGCTTTGTTCGGCGCACTTTTTTTTACGACCGTAACGAAATTATCGAGAAATTAGTATAAATGCTTTATGCTTTGCTACCCATCCAATAACCCAGACCACAGACACAGTCCCCAAGCTCAAACCAAACCCTTGTCAAAAAAAAAAAAAAAAAAAAAAAACAGAAAACCGTAAGGAACCAAGCAAAAAGTACATGCAAATTTTGTCCGATACCCTGTAGAAAAGAAAAGGGTACATGACTGCAGCACAACGATTACGTGCAAATTGAATTGGGTCCATCTGAGAGACTGTGGTGAACAAATAAAGATTTTATAAGTTTTTTTTTTGGAGATATTGAATGGAAATTGGTTTCGATTTCTGAAAACCATTGAATTAAGGGTTCGATGTTCTTCATATAATTTATTATAACTTCTAACTATCTTTAAATAAATTGCAAATTTCATACGAATTGTGCATGAAAGAAACTTTACATTGAGGCTTTAAATTTTAAAATATAATTAAATGTATAAATAAATAAAAGTATTCAAATCTATAACTGATACACAAAGTTTTAAAGAGAATCGCTGTCATAAATAAACTAGAATTTTGGCTCATTTTTTTATGGAGCATTACTTCCCAGTCTCTTCGAATAGTGCACTGCTAGGGTATCTACGCATCGAGCCTCTGAGTTGAGTTCTATAGCACAGACTGCAGAAATCCCTGTGAAACTTTTTGGCGATGACTTTTTATACCATTTACCCATTGAAAATGGGTATATTTACTTTGTGAAAATGTATGTAACAGGCAGATGGAGGCATGGCAGACCATACAAAGTAGTATATATTCTTGATCAGCATCAATAGCCGAGTCGATTTGGTCATGTCCGTCTGTATGAACACACAGATCTCAGCTATTAAAAGAGCTAGAGACACCAGACTTGGTAAGCAAGTGCGAGTATGCAATACACATAAGAAGTTTATTTAAAACTTAATGTGGCACGCCCACCGCCTCCGCAAATCGATTAAGTCGTCGTGCAGTCAGCGTGCAGTCGGCAAGTGCCAATAGCGTCAATGCATATGTATTTGGCGATGCGTTGTCGCCTAATAAAAGTAATTAATATTAAGAATTATTTTGTTAACAGCTAAAGGTAAATGGTTTCTGACAGTCGAGTGCACTCGACCGTAGCTTTCTTCACTTGTTTTTTATTATTATTATTATTATGATTTTCATGTATTCTTTGTTTTGTTTTGTTGTATTCCCCCTCTTCCTTTCTGGTATGCAGGCATGCTTATTGTCATATATTTAATATTCACAATTACAAGAAGAGGAGTGAAAGTTTTTTTTTTTTTTTTTTGCTTTCCTATTCTCGTTATCGTTCGCCCCGTGATGATGTATTGTTTTGATACGCAGATTGGTAAGATACGCAGCACAAGGGGGTGTGGGGTTGTAGGTGGTGTTGGCTGAACTGGAGAAAGGAGGTGTGTGAGTGGTTTTTTTTCTGAGGAAAAAAAGGTGCTAAAAATAAACCGCCTGCTACGTGCCATCGACTAAATCACAGAGGCAGTATCTCCTCGGGCTGCCACACCTACCCCGCCTACCCCCTCACCCACGCCCAGTTCACGTCGTAGGAGGCTGCTACGCCTTCAGGTCTGGCTCGCACTGCCTGCTCAGCTCCTCCGCCAGTCTCGTCAGCAGCTCCTCAGTTCGTCAAACACACACACACGCACACACACACACACGCAGAAAGAGAGAGGGAGAGGGTCGAGACCCTGAATTTGTCCAACACACTAACACAACTGCACGTTTGTCGTTGTCCTTTCGTTTTCTTTTGCTGTTTTTGTTTTGTTTTGTTGGTTTTCGTTTAACTTCTTTTGACAGTTGCTGACAGTTTTGTTTGAAGCATGCCCGAGCCCGAGCCCAAGCCCGAGCCGGTGCCGGTGCCTGTGCCTGTGCCTGAGTTGGAGTCCGCGCCTGTGGCTGTGGCTGTGGCTGTGGCTGTCGCAGGACTTTGATTTCACTGGCAATGGGCGTGTCTGTCGCTCTCTCTCTCTCTCTCTCTGTGCGTGTGTGTGTGTGTGTGTGTGTGTGGGAGTGTGTGCTTGTTGGGTATCTGTTGCGTGCCTGGACGAATATGCGTGACAAAATGCCGCTGGCTTTGTCAGTCGAGAGGAAAGGCAGGAAGCGCGAGAAAGTAGAGCAGGAAATCAAGTTCAAACACAGTTGAAGGCGCACAGAGACGAAGAAAGGGGCACAGCAGCAGAAAGCGCAACTGCTGCAGCTTTAGTTGCAGTAAATAGAATATTCATATAATTCAGCTTAAAATTAAAGAGTCTTTTCTATTAATTATATTGGAATGCAAGTTTTTAACTCATATACATAGGGCACTTGATTAGTTGATAAGTAAATCACCAAGAAAAAATATATTAAGTTTTAACAAAAAAAGAAAGAATAAATTTATTAGAGCACAATGTTATCTATTAAGACAATAAAATCCTCTATTACAGTACTATGAAAAAAGTTCATCAAGCAACCTGTCTAATCATTTAACTATTATCAAGTGAAGAAAGCTACAGTCGTGTGCACTCGACAGTAAGATACCATTTACCGTTGGCTTTTAAAAATTAATTCATAATAGCAATTAGTTTTATTCGTCGAAATAAAATCAACACATCGCATATTTTCGAAGTCAAATACACATGCGTTGACGCAAATGGCACATGGCGACTGCACGCTGTCTGGACGATTTGTAGGCGCGGTGGGCGTGGCATCCAAAATTTGAAAATCTGCATTCTCCGTAATGTTACCAGGGACCTTACTACTAAATTTGGTGCTTCTAGCTTTGCTAGTGCCCTTATAATTCAAAACAGTTTGATGCTTTTATCTCTTTTCGTTATTGAATTATTTCCAAAAAATCGAAAAACGCATTTATCGCTTTGCGGAGGCGGTGGGCGTGGTACATAAAGTCCTTCTGCCTGTTACATACATTTTCACAAAAATAATATACCATTGTTCACTCAATGGGTAAATAGTATAAAGAGCTCACCAAGCACACCCAAGCAAATGCCAACTTTGTGTCTATACTACATTTATTTACTCTCCTATGCGAACCTCTAAAACGTTGTCAACTTTGATATACATTTCATCGCTTGCCCCATTTGTTCGCACCTTGGTAAGAACAAGTTTCAGATTATTCATTCTCTACCGAGTTAGATTCGGAAGAACATCTAAAATAACATTTTTTTTTCAAATTTCAAAATTTTAAAGTTTCTTTTGCATTGCAATGAAAATTTATAGAAAACAACTAAAATCTTGAAAAAAGAGTATATAATATATAATATAATACACCATTTATACTAAGGAGACACGGGAAAGAAAGAAAAAATAGAATGGGCTTAAAAATTATTGGTATACAAATAGAAAGTAAGTCTGATTTGGTTGAGTCCTTTCGCTTTATATTCCTTTGTTCTAACTCACGATAATTCGTTATAGCTATAATTTAATGAAGACGATTGCAACATAAATACAGAGTTGCTATCCACGCCGGCATAATAAGAACTGACTACATAGAAATATTTGTTTATATCTATATACATATACAACTCATATTTATAATATATACATATAATCATATCATCTATTCATATTCATATATTTTTATATGGAATAAAATATTGAGGGAAAAATTTGAGTTTTCTTTTGCTAGGGGAATTGTGTATTGGTTTCCTGCAAATCATCCATTGGTAGATTGGTAATTGAGGAGAAAATATATCAGACTCCTGGATCTTCAGTGACAGTTAGTAGAATATATATTACAAGTGAAGAAAGCTACAGTCGAGCGCGGTCGACAGTAATATACTATTAACCTGTGGCTGTTAAATAATTCTTAATTGCTTTTATTCGCGAATCCACACATCGCCCAATTTCGCTGTCAAGAACACAATTTAGTTATTTGCAATAAATCGAAAACGCCTTTATTACGGGGCGATAGGAGTGGCACATAAGTTTGAAATAAACTTATGTGTATTTAATACACAAAATCTTCCACCAGCCCTGGTATTTTTAGCTCTTTCAAAAGCTGAGATCTGTGTGTTCATACAGACGGACAGACATGACTAAATCAACTCGGCTATTGGTGCTAATCAAATATATATATTTTCTATGGTCTGCCACGCCTCCTTTTGACTGTTACATACATAAAGTTAATATTTTTATTAATTTTTTGCAATCAACATTAAAACAATACATCTTTTACAGTAAAGTTCAGTATTGAAAAGATCATCAAACCCACCCAAGTAAAAAGCCAACTTGGTGTCTACGCTACATTTATGTACTCTCCTATGTGAACATCTAAAACGTAGTCAACTTTGATACAAATTTCATCGCTTGCCCCATTTTTTCGCTTAGTGAGAAAAAGTTTCAGATTATTCATTCTCTACCAAGTTCGATTCAGAACAACATCTAAAATATCAATTTCTTCTTTTTTTTCTAAATTTCAAAATTCTAAAGTTTCTTTTGCATTATAGTGTAAATTTATAGAAAACTACTTTTAAATCTTGAAAAAAGAGTATATATACCAATCATACTAAGAAGACACGGGAAAGAAAGAAAATAGAATGGCCTTACAATAATTTGTAAACAAGCAGAAAGAGTAAGTCTGCTTTGGCTGAGAGTCCTTTGCTTTTATCGTTCTTGGTTTTTATCCCCATTTTTTTGTTGTAGCTATAATTTGATGAAGACTCTTGCAACATCAATACAGATTTGCTACCTACGCCGACATAATAAGGACTGACTTCATGGATATATTTGTTTATATCTATATATAATATACATACATCATACATATAATATATACATATAAATCATATTCATATATTTTTATATGGAATAAACAATTGATGGAAAATTTAAGTAGTTTTACTGGTGGAGTGTGTATAGGTTCTCTGTAAAATCATCCATGGAGGAGAAAATATGTGCTGCCATATTGAATAGGCTGCGAGTGTTGCCGGCACGTGCTGCCCGGTTAGCTTCGGGACTCCCCTGCTACGTCACGAATAGTGGCATCGAGAGAGATCTCCGGCTTGTACCAATAGGAGACCGATATGCTGGCACACTGGAGGCACATCCAAATCCCCTGGCAAGCAGGCTTGTTAACCCACTACTCTTCAGAAGACTGAAGAGAATACAATACATCCCACCGAACTTCCGGTCATATTCAGAAGGAAAAGAATGATTCCAACGGAAATAAAAAAACAAGTGAAGAAAGCTACAATCGAAGGCGCTCGACAATAAGATACATTTTACCATTGGCTGTTAAAAAAATTCTTAATATTTATTTGGCGAGTCAAAGTCAAAAACACATACATTGACGCTAATGGCACATGCACGCTGACGCGCAGGCGGCGCAAGCATTGACGCCGGGCGTTTGTATGGAAAACTTCTCGCACCTATAACTTCGGTGTTTATTGTCCGATCGGATTTAAATTTCTAGGGTTGGTCTATATTATATGCAGCTACAATATCTAAAAAAAACTATCTAATTTTCCTATATTTCGATTTATCGATTTACAAAGTTGATCCCTAGAGGTGGTGGGCATGTCTTCCAAATTTCGAAAATCCAACTTCTGCATAATGTTGCGACACACTCTACTACCAAATTTGATGTGTTTATCTCTTATTGTTATTGAGTTATTTGCAAAATTCGAAAAACACCTTTATCTATTTACGCAGGCGGTGGGCGTGGAACACAAAGTTTTAAATAAACTTATGTGTATTGAATACACGAATACTGGTCAAGAATTTATATACTTTGTATGGTCTGCCACGCCCCCGTCTGACGTCAAAGGGTATAGTATAAAAAACGCACCAAGCAACCTGTCTAATCGTATTAAAATTGAAAAGATCATCAAACTCACCCAAGTAAAAGTCAACTTTGTGTCTAAACAACTTCTATTTACTCTTTTATGCAAAACTCTAAAACGTAATCAACTTTGATAAAAACTTCATCGCTTTTCCGCACCTTAGTGTGATTAAGTTTCAGAATATTCATTCTCTACCGAGTTAGATTCGGAACAACATCTAAAGTAACATTTTTAATTTCAAAATTCTTAGTTCATTTTGCATTTTAATGAAAATTTATAAAAAAAAAGAACCACTAAAATCTTGACAAAAGAGTATATATACCATTTATACTAAGGAGACACGGGAAAGAAAGAAAAAATAGAATGGGCTTAAAAATTATTGGTATACAAATAGAAAGTAAGTCTGTTTTGGCTGAGAGTCCTTTCGCTTTATATTCCTTCGTTCTTACTCACGATAATTTGTTATAGCTATAATTTAATGAAGACGATTGCAACATAAATACAGAGTTGCTATCCACGCCGGCATAACAAGAACTGACTACATAGATATATACAACTCATACTCATAATTATAATATATACGATTATATTCATATATTTTTATATGGAATAAAATATTGAGGGAAAATTTAAATAGTTTTACTGGTGGAGTGTGTGTAAAATCATCCATCAAGAATATATTTGCTTTTTATTGCCTGCCACGCCTCCTGCTGCCTGTTACATACATTTTCACAAAGTATATACAATATACCATTTTTTACCCATTTTCAATGGGTAAATGGTATAAAAAGTCATCGCCAAAAAGTATCGCCGGAATTTCTGCAGTCTGTGCTGTAGGACTTAACTCAGAGGCTCGATGCGTAGATACCCTAGCAGTGCACTATTCGAAGAGACTGGGAAGTAATGCTCCATAAAAAAATGAGCCAAAATTCTAGTTTATTTATGAGCTGAGCAACTGAATCAAGTAAACAGAATGTGGTCAAAGGTAGTGCCAGCGGGAAGGCAAAGCTTACTGAGATTGCCAAAATATAAACAATAAACTGTTGAATGCTGCTTTTGCTGGGGGAGTATACATCATGCTTGTACAGATTGATAGTGGAGGATAATCGAGGACATCCTTGGGGTTGACTTAAAAGAACTGCATTATTTAATATTGAATATGAAATGAGTTCTAGAGTATTTGAGATTTTAAGGTAGATGGTATATATATTTGATATACCACGCACTTTAATACTAATACTCCACATTTATTCATTCTTTTAGCCTCTTTAAAGTATACAAATTTATGTACATGGATGTTCAGGACTCTCAGCATATGGTAATTCGACAGCGAGTGCCGAAGTGCTTGCGTATCGAAGTGTGTCAATATGCTTGTATTAGTGTGGCGTGTGTGTGTGTGTGTGTGTGTGTTTGTGTATTGTAATGCTAACTTTAATTTCAAGAGAAATTTCATTTGCCTGCCAGAAAGTATGCAATCATTCTGCGAACTTTGACATTTTGCGCACAGGGCCAAAGGAGTAAGCCCGACGAGCAGGCAGTGAGAGAGATAAAGAGAGAGTGGGAGAGGGAGAGGGAGAGGGAGAGGGAGTAGAGGGGGTGCACACTCTCACATTGGCAACTTGATAAGTCATTTGGCATATTTCCTGCGTTCATTTCAGAGTGCAAAATGCGTTTCTTTTTCCTCTCTTTTTGCTGCTTAGCAGAAATCATTTTACATATTTTTACATACATAGTATATATATATATATATATATATATTATATGAACGGTATGTCTGTATACACCCTGTACTTGCCTACTCCGCCAGAGAAAAAGCAAGAGAAGAGCAGAAAAATGGGCTAGGGCAACTTATCTGTCTATTGCCTTTTCGCATTGATTGATGTGCTACAAACAAACTGATTGAGCGCGCTCGCTTCAACCAATAAATGTTCGAGCGATTGAGCGATTGACCAACTGACCGTTGGACCGATTGATCAAGTGAGCGATTGACCGCCGTTTGACAGGCGCTGCATGACGTGCGCTGCATTGATGAATGTCTCAATTTCATTTCGTTCGCCTGTCACTGGGGCCCGGGCCTGAGTTCGGGCCGGCCGCAAGGTCAAGCAACATGCTGGATACCAATCAGACCCCCGACCGACCTCTGGTGCCACCCCTTCGCCCAATATCCCGTTGCGTGCAGAGAGTAAACTTTCTTTTTACTACCTGTGCGCAATGGTGGGGGCAATGGGCAAAGCGGCGGCTAGAAGGGGGTGGGGCTAAGAGGGGAGCAGCGGCGAGATGGGAGCAGCAGCTCATCAAATATTGAAATGCCAATTTCACAGATACTCACAAAGCAAATTCAATTTGGCAGCTTAAGTAATGCCCACTACAGCAACAACAACAGCAGCAGCAACAACAATGAAGACGACGACGAGTACAGCAAAAATAAGCCATAATAATCAGTAACAAGAAGTAGTTGCAAAAGTGCTCGACTAGCAGTTACCCTAATTTGCACAATGGGAGATTGGGGACATTTATCGGGCTAATACTAATGAAATGAAGGTTATATCATATAGATCACTTCTATATAGCTCATGAATTTTTATTATAACTATAGGCAGAGTTACATTTTTTTATGCCCTTATCATAACATAAGAATAACTGTAGAGCACCATGAAAAACTATATTGACAACTCTCTCTTAAGTCTAGAATTATAAATGAATTATGGAAATTATAATCGGAAATTTTGATCTGTATAAAAAGTATAGCATTTTTAAAAAGGCAATTCAAGTGGAGAATATTTAAAAAAATTTAATAATAATAATAATAAATTTTAATTTGTGTAAAAAATAAAGAATTCTTAAAAATGCCATTATTTAGAATTTAATTGCTCATCCTTTAGCTATTATATATAATTTAGTAAGAATCTTTATCTTTAAACTTAAGTACCTTTAACATTTATTTATTTTACATTTTCATAGATATTCTTTTTATTCCAAGTCGTAACACCCTTTTCAACAACGAAACTTAGAGAACAATCATGGATTAATATACCTAAAATCGTATATTAATGTAGGTGTAAAGTGCAAACCTTAACTGTGTATTTATATAATGAGAATCTTATTTCCATACAAAAATGCAAACTTAAAGAACATACATATAATTATAAATAAATATAATAAAATATAAAAAATTAAAAAAAATAACAAAAGTAATATAAGAAAAATATAAAAAAAAATTTGTAAATATTCATATAGATTTTTATAGATTTATATAGATATAGCCACAAAGATCTGAAGCTATATAACTCTGTTGGGCACCACTTATATACTTTCCTCGCCTGCAATAAATAAAGCCCGAGTGGTATCCATAGAATATCCAATATGCTTTTACCTTTTCGCCTGCTTGCGGTTACCTGCACTTGGGTTAGCACTTTCCTCCCCCCCCCTTCTCCACCCCTCTTCAGAAATCACCCTTCTCATTCTTTTGACTACAGACGCAACGGGAAGCCCCTTTTAATGGGCAGCTGGCATAAATAACTGTAAATTCCGAGAGCTCCATTGGCTTGCCATGCATTTAATTAGCGCCGCGCGTCGGGGAAATTATGCAACGAAATGCGACTTCAAAGGATGCGCAGGTCGCACAGGGCGGGCCACTGGGGGGTTGGGGCAGGGTTGAGTGGGTGAAGTTGGTCGCGCCTCTGGAAAAGGGAAAGAGATGCGAACAGCTGAAATATGGCCGCAAAGTATGCAATAATAAATTGAGCCATTGTCGCTGTGTGAGTGTGCGGGCGTGTGTGTGGTTGTGCGTGGGTGTGTGCCGCTGAGTGTGTGTATAGTGTGGTGTGTAGTGTGGTATGGAGGAGTCTCTGCTGCCACTTGGCGCGCACGTAATGAGCATATTTGTAGCATACTTTCAGCGCGTACGTGCGTCTGTCTGCGAGTGTGCATACGTGTGTGTGTGTGCGTATGTGTGTGTTGGTGTGCGTGTGTGCCTGTGCGCCCGTGTGCGTGTCCTTTGAGGCCAAGTTTATGCAAGTTATGCTTGGGCCCCGCGCTTAGCTTTCAAGTTGCGCGCCAAAAACTTTTCGCAGGCCCCCAATATATATTGACACAGGTGCCCAGCGGCATTCATCGAGGTGTGTGCGGTGTGTGTGTGTGTGTGTGTGTGTGTGTGTGTGTGTGTGGGTGTGTGGGCGTGGCACTTGGCAACCAAGTGGGCTGAGAGTCATGGGCCATGGCACTCTGATTTTGTATCTGCATTTAATGCCAACCGGCAATGCCAAGTGATAAAGCACACGAGCAGCTCAAGCAGTCGGCAACGCCCACAGCAGCATACCCTGTAATTTTAGAGTATTGTAGAAGAATTCATAATGTTGAGCTAGATGTGTCATAGCTGCTCGCAGTGAGCTGAAATCATTTACAATGCATTTTACAGGGTCTATTTTATTTTTTATTTTATTTTATTTATTTAGTACAGAAAAATATACTTTTTTTTCCTTTAACTGGTTTTGTTTAATATAGGGTCAAGTATTAAAAAAATTGTGTTGAAACTTGCTAAATTGATAATGATTTTATATGGCTAAATCCACCTTCTTCTACTACTACTGCTCTTTGAAATTTATCAAAGTTGTCTACTCACTCGAAATGTTGAATTTTCCTTTTTTCCAGCGTTCGTTTTCCGTTCACTTAAAGTTTCCACTTGCATTTCAACTTATTTACGGCTTGCGAAAATTCCCTTTAATTTAATTAAGCTTTAGTTTATCGTAAATTTCGCAATTTCATAACTTAAATACGAAATTTCCGACAAATGCTGAAGGCACTTTTTCATTGGAAATTCGCCCTTTGGTCAATCGCTGAGCTTCATTATGATTAATCTAAAAATAGAAAATTGCCGTAGAGTGTGCATGGGGCAAGGCGGACTCAAAGGGATTTTCCGAGAATTTCATGATTACATTTTCTTCACTATTCAATGTGGATGCTCGCTGCAATTTCATTGTTATCTATGAATGCAGAGCAGAGCATCTGCGCTGTCGTAACGAGACCCTGCGATTCCTTTCTTCAGCGGAGCTTGGCAAAGCAAATACCCTGTACACTTATAGTAATTTGCTTAAAAATAAATAGCTTGCTTGCCAAAAAAAATATAAAAAAATACCTTTTAGAAGTGGCGTCCAAAACCAAGTAGTGAATTCTTCCTCATAATTGCAGAATTCGCACAATTAAATTAAATTACTGTAAAAAAAAACTTTTTCCAAAATTTCTATTATAAATTTATCATTTTGTAGACAAACTCCGATTAGTTCTCCAAACTCTCGCTTAAGTCAAATCCTCTAGAGCTCGGCAACAGAAGATCCCCCATCTTTTTCAATTTCGCAATAAATATTTACACATTTCGAGTTTCTTTATCTATTTTCAAACGGTTTTGCCTTACGTAAATCTTCTCTTCTCTCTCTCTCTCTCTCTCTCTCTCTCTGTTTCTATCATTCTTTATATATCTCGCTGCGCTGGCGAAACTTCACTAATAAAGTTTTGGCTGGCAAACTTTTGGGCTTAGGCAAAAGTTTTCATTGTCTCGATATGAAATCATCTATTAATATCATCGAACCTTTTTGCAGTTCTTTCACATTAATTTCGATGATGATGATGATAACTTTATGTATTGCATACTTGAAATTTAATCGTATATAATGGGAAAGGTGGGGCGAGCGGACGTTACTCAAAACTCTCCAGAGCAGCATAAATTGCGGTTGATTTTTATTTTTTGCTCGGTTTTTTTTTTTTTTTATTTTTTGGGGAAAAGTTCAAAAGCGCAAAAAGCGTAAATTCATAAAACGTTCGCGGGGCGTGAAAGTATTTTGACATACGCTGAAAAATCATATCCGCCATACACACACACACACACACACACTCAGAGAGAGAGAGAGACCAATACACCAACTCACACATACACACAAAGCGCTGCTTTGTTGTTCTTGCTGTTACCTCTGCGACTTTGGACGCAGCTAACGAGCTTCAAGTTTAACAATGAGCGAACATTTTGCAGCTCATTGAATTTGAAGTCATGTGAAAGCAGCACACACACACACACACAGACACACACACATAGTCAAGCACACACCGGCACAAGCAATCAGTCTGTCAGCTCAGCTCTAAGAGCGAGGGAGGGAGTGCGAGGGCGAAGGCGAGAGGACCGCGTCGAGTGCCTGTCAAACAAATTTCGGAAAATCTTTCGGGACACGGACAACAACGAATTGTCGAGCGCTGCTTGCTCTTGTTGTTGTTGTTGTTGTTGTTGTTGTAGATTATTGAGTTGTTGGGATTTGTATAATTCGCTCGAGTTTGTTGTCCGGCTGCCAGGGAAATGAATATCGTATTGCTTAACTAGTTTGCACACACACTCGAAGTGTGCTGCTTGGCCCTCGCCGGGCCTCTCTCGCTCTCACTCTTGTTACTGCTGCTTGAAAGTCTACCATTGTCTGAGATTCTTTAGCATTTTATCCACTTGCTGTATTTACTTTTCCTACATATATTTTTTTCTATTATCTGCCTTTGTTTGTTTTCTTTACAACATTTTTCTTCACTTTTCTGTCATTCCTTTGCGATATTCGTTAACGTTTTTAGCGTGTATCTTTTTCCAATTTTCTTCAGTTTAGTTTGTCCTCGTATTCTCAAACAGCTCACTGCATACTCGTTTATCTCTCTCTCTCTCTTTCTTCGTAAACGTTTAACGGAATCTACAAAGTTTTCTGGAATTTTAGCCATCTCTACGCATTTATTTTTCATTATTCTCTCTCTTTTTCTCTCTTTGTAAACGTTTCACTGGCTCCAGAAAGTTTTTAAAAATTTAGCATTTTTACAGTAATTATTTTGAAATGTTAAATGAAGTATCTTTTTTAATTTTCTTCAATTTAGTAAGTTTTCGTAGTTTATTCTTTGTGTGTTCTTCGTAAACGTTGCACTGGCCCTTCAGCGCTGTCTCCAAATATCATATTTCGATTTTATTGCTTTACACTATTCGTAGGTTTTAACGTGTATCTTTTTGAATCTTCTCAATTTTTTATTTATTTTATTTACTACTTTTAGTGTTCCCTTCATCTTTGTTTGTATTTTTAATGTGTCTTCGTAAACGTTTCACTGGCTCTAGAAAGTTTTTTTTACAAATTTAGCCTTTTTTCAGTAATTATTTTATGATATTAAATAAATCATCTTTTTTGATTTTCTCCAATTTAGTTTGTTTTCATAGTTTGCTCTTTTCGTAAACGTTGCACTGGCTCTTCAGCCCTCTCTCCAAATGTTGCCATATATTTATTTTATTCCTTAACACCATTAGTAAGTTTCAAATCTTTTTTAATCCTCTCAATTTTTGTTTATTTTATTTATTGCTTTTAGTTTTGCCTTCATATTTTTATGTTTCTTTTGTGTTCTTCGTAAACGTTTCACTGGCTCTTTACAGCTCCGGCTGAGAATTTTTCGAAGTCAACGTTTCTTGTACAGTGTTGAGTTAAATTTTTCACTTCGCTTGCCAGCCCTGCACTTTTCGCCCATTTCCTCAAACGTTGCACTGGCCATTCGCTCTGAGCGGGGCCAACGCAATAGCCTCCTGCAGCGTAAATTGCTTTCATTTCCCTTGATTGACTCTCAAATTCAAGAACGATAATTACAAAGAAAAGGGAAAAGCATGAACTATAACGAGGGCTGCAGTTGCCGGAAATATAACACGCCTCGCATAGTCTAGTGCCATCTCTTTCATCGCTCTTTTTCGCCCTGTCTGTAGCTGGCGCCTTACGTGTCAGGTGCACCGTGCAGAAGCCCTGCAAAGCCAAAGCCCAAGCCAAAGCCAATGCCAATGTCGCGACTAGCGACTGTCCAAACTAACTAACTAACTATCTAACTAATGTGATTAGTGTCCACGCCAGGGGCAGCTGCTCGACTTTCCGGCTTTCCGCCTGTGCTCTCTCCCTCCGTCTGTCCGCTTGTCCGCCTGTCCGGCTGCCTGTCCGCTTGTGCGCCCCCGGGGCCATGCAATGATTATTATTTTGCGACGCCGTGTGACGCGAGCGACGACGAGGCAATGCAATGCAGTTGGGTCTAACAATGGCTTCGGGTTGGATTACGACCGGAAATGCGTTTGCTGCTGCCGGCGAAATTAATCTCTAATGCTTGTATAACATTTTTACTCGGGCTTTTCAGCTGCCGTCATTAAGTGTAACTATTAATAAAATTAATTGCAATTTCTCGGTAACAAGTTCAGGCGTAATAAATGTGTGTTTGCACCGAAGGCCACCCGCTCTTGCCCTTGATTAATTATTACGTGTTGAAATTGACCTCGAGCAATGCAAGTTTAAATTGAGCAAAATATTGGCAATCACTTGTTGGCTAATTGCAAATTTTCGGATCGAAGGGATTTTTATTCATAATTGGTTTTTGTCACACTTGCTGCGATTTATGAATTAAATACATTTAAATTGAATTGGAATTCAACTTATTTGAGAATTTTAGCATTATAATAGAGCTTAATGCTAGTTAAATTTTTTTTATAGTTATTTTAATTTCAAAATTTTTGCTTAGTAAGTAAAAAAAATAGTTTAAAATTGATATACATTTTTTTATAGTTAATGTAAGCTCAAAATTCAGTAAATTAAATATATTAAAATGTATAAACAATTTTTTTATAATTGTTATAATTATAAAACCAGTTTTGCTGGATGATTAGAAAGTAAAATACAGGAAGATGCAGAAAATTCAGTAAATTAAATAAATTAAAATGAATACACAATTTTTTTTAGAATTATTGTAACTTCAAAACCAGTTTTGCTGCATGATTAGAGAGTAAAATACAGAAAGAGATGCAGAAAATGCTGCTGCTTTATAGGGAATTTGTCGTTTGACTTTAAAGTGCAGGAAAAACTGTAAAGGATTTTTCTAGTATTTTAGTCAGTCACTACTCGAAATAACTTTAGTGTTGGGGGTATTAAAGCGAACGCAAATAAATCCATGAAATGCAGCGGAAAAGCGAAGAGCTCAATATGAGTTTTCTTGCACTTTTGCCTGTTCCAATTGCTAGAAAACTCTTTATTTTTAACTTCCCGATCTAGGGAAGTTATTGTAACGACCCCGATTTTGAAGAGTGTCAGATCCTTGAAATTTTCACGTTTCTCGACGTTTCACATCCCCCTGACCCATTTTCAATGAGGGTTCTGTGTGTGTGTGTGTGTGTGTGTGTGTATGTGCGTATGTTCGTATGTGAGATTTTTTTGTGTCAGCGGTTTCTCATAAACTACTGAACCGATTTGAACTTTTTTTTTTTTGAAAGATTCGTTTCACCGCCATCTAGGTCTGAAAGGAGTTTAAGAGGGTTATATGTTATAGTTTTTTAATAATTCGCCAAAAAGCACGATTTTTTGGGTATTTTTTGCTTTTTTCGGCTCTATCTCGTAAACGACGGGGTTTTGAAGAAAGTCGTAAGAAACTTTTCGAGCCGAAATTAAATTCTCTACAAAAAAGGTAATATGATATTTTTCAAAATTCTCAACCCTTAACGAGATAATGGTGTTTTAAAAGTAGGAAAAAGTTGAAAAATCGCGACACGCTCGCCCTCATTGCCCGTCCCAGATACACACATACTCACACACGCGTAGACACACACACAGATATGTGTATTTGTGTGTGCAAATTATATTCTCTATAAAAAAAAGTTTCATAACATTTTTACTTATACCTACTGGTTGACGAGAAAATTTATGTTTGACACAAAGCTCAGAGAAAAAGCACATACATACATCTCATATCGGGAAGTTATAGATGTGACCCGAATGGGGGTCACACTTTGCCCGCTTCTTGTTACGTTAAAAGCCAACACGCTTTTCCTTTCACATTTTCCGGGACAATTTTCTCAGCTTAATTGGAGAATTAAAGCTTGAACTTTTGCCGTTGCAGCATTTGGCAAATTGAAGTTGGACATTCGCATTCAATTACACTTGAGAAGTTGCGAAACAGCGAGACAAAGAGGGCAACAGAGAGATAGAGAGAGAGCGAGAGTAGGACAGACAGGCGCCTGGAAGCATGCAACACATTTTGCTGCATCGTCGCTTTGTTCATTCGGCAATGCAACCAACCGCAGACGAGAGACCCACATCTAGTTGCAGCTGTATACACACAAATACGCGTACACACACACACACACACATACGCACAGAGAAAGACATACACACACACACTCATCTTCCCTCCCTCATCTTCATTAGAACTCAGCTGCTGATCCATGCGAACAGACAGTTTGTTGTACGTGAGCGAAAGCATTATTTGCTTGCATGCAACTGCAGAGCATTGCCAGGCCTGCGCCTATACCCTGTAAATAGTAGAGTGTTGAGCGATTTATCGTTGAGAATATTGCTTAATTTTTGAGACAAAAAAGGCAGGCTAAAAATGCTAGAAATTTTTATTAAATGTTGAAACTCCCGATTTTGTTTTTTGTTTTTTTGCAGGGTATGCTGCAGGTCAGCTCTTGTATTGCATTTTCTCTGGTTTCTCGTTTAACCTAAAATTGAGACTCATAAGGAAAGTCTAGCTCTAATTTGTATTTCCATTTTTCCTTCTCTTTGCAGCTCAACAATAAATTGCAATAACAGCAACTGCAACAACAATAACAACAACAAACAACAACAACAACAGCAGCAACAACAACACCAAATCTAATACGCTTATAGGGAACTACAACTACAACACCAAGCAAACTAAAACAACAACTTGAACTCAAACTGAAACTTTAGCTGAAAACTTTAGCTGAAACTAGAACTTAACTACGAATAGAAGCTGAAAGAGGGAAAGAACAACAACAACAACAACACAAGAAAGAGAACACAAGTAACGACTAAGAAAAAGCTAAAAAAAAAAGAACAATATTCGTTCCGAGTAGAGCGCAAATAACAGTAAATGTGTTAAAGCAAAAAAGAAAAATAAAAGCTGAAAAAAAAGCTAGGCGAATTTCCCGCTAGTCGCAAAGTGAAACCTGAAAAATGTGTCAGAGTTGCCAAATTGAAATCGAAATCGTAACGATAACAAGCCAAGCAAATAGCCAAACTGCAGACCGATAACAATACCGTTAGCGATAGCGATAACAATAACGATAACGATAACGCTAATACATACACCAAGATCTACAAACACCAAATGCAAATAGTCAAACCAAAAGTAGCAAGAGCAAAGTACATGATAATATATAATCGTATATCTAACCAACTATAGCGTATTGCAAATCGTCTATCGTCTATCGACATGCACATGCATGTCATGCTATAGTCACAAACACCTATACACACACACACACAGACACACATACGCATCTACACCCACTAACACCGTGTAACTGAGCAAGAACAATAGCTGTAAATAATGACGAAGAAGTACGAATTCGATTGGATCATTCCGGTTCCGCCGGAACTAACCACAGGCTGTGTCTTCGATCGCTGGTTCGAGAACGAGAAGGAGACCAAAGAGAACGATTTCGAGCGAGATGCTCTCTTCAAGGTCGACGAATATGGATTCTTTCTGTACTGGAAGAGTGAGGGGCGGGTGAGTTTCAGGCAGATTCTATATACTAGAAGTCTCAATATACTTTATGATTATATGTCTCTCTCTTTCTCTTCTCAGGATGGCGATGTCATCGAGCTGTGTCAAGTGAGCGATATTCGTGCCGGTGGCACTCCAAAGGTGAGTTCTTTTTTATGTCTATGTAAAGATAGATGCTTGAAAAAAAAAATAGTTAAGTAGAGATTTACTGATATCTATCGATACAGTTGGAAAAAAAGAAACGTTGCATTTGAAGAACTAATCAATACCCATTAGTAAAGGATTTTATGTTTTAATAAATCCAGAAAAGATAAAAAAACGATTTTTGTTCTATTTCATTATTTTAAGATTCTTGAAAAAAAAAAGAATAACAAAAATGGGAGACCACAAAGTACCTGGTATTCTTAAATTCGAATGGGCATATGTACAGGTATAAAATGCAGTTGGAAAAAAGAAATTGTATTTTTGAAGTATTAAAAGACTCTCAATATTCAAAAGTAAAGCGAATATATTTTAATAAATGAAATATATAAATTTCAACGCAATTATACACCTACTTCAATATCTTTATTATTTTATTGATATCTATTTTATTTTAAGATACTTGAGAAAAAAAAGAAAAGCAAAAATGGGCGACTACAAAGTACCTGGATATTCTTAAATTTCAAAGACTCAGATATGTAGTATATGTTAAAAAGCAGTTTGAAAAAATAAACGGTGTACTACTGTGGGCAAAAAGTAAGGTGAATATTTTTGTAAAGTCAAAATCCTTTATTTATTCTCCTAAATCAATTTCATCCCCTCACAGTAATTCCCTTCCGATAAAATACACTTATGCCAACGTTTTTTCAAATCCTCGAAACAGGCCAAATAGTCCCTTTGGTCATCTGACATTGACATGAAATTCCCGCCAAATATCAACAACAGTCATGCCAACTCGAGAAAAAAATAACTAGTTCGCCATCTCAAGCCCGCGAATTTTAAATTGAAAATTCACCTTACTTTTTGCCCACAGTAGTATATGTTAAAAAGCAGTTTGAAAAAATAAACGGTGTATTTGTTTTATTAAAAGACTCTCAATATCCAAAAGTAAAGGGAATATATTTTAATAAATCCAGAAAATATATAATGTGCAAACCGAATTTGTTTTCTATTTTATTATTTTAGGACTCTTGAAAAAAATTAAAAAAATACCACCACAAAATACCCGGTATCTTTTAAATTCATATTTTATAATGAAGCTCATATAGTTTTCTAATCATATAAAAATATAAATTTCAGGAAAAAGGGCTTTATTCCCTTAATATATAAATTAATTGCGACTACAAAAAAATGAGTTAATGCCAACTAAGACCAGCTAAAATAGTTTTGATTGTTACCAATTTCTCCTGTATTTTTATACACTTCCAAAAGTATTTCGATTGGCTTAAGTTTATTTTTCTGATATAAATATATATAAATATAGTTTCTTAAAGACATGCTGCTCAGCAGCTTTGATCTGAAGGTCTTAAGGTTCTTCTCGGAAACACTCCGCGCTTTCGACTATCTCTCAAAATACATATACATATACATATACATATACATATACATATACATATACATATACATATAAGAAATGTAAAATTCTCTCCGCACACTTAACGCGGTGGCACTCAGCGCGCTGCGTGAAAAGCTGACAAGTTGGCAGCGCCGCTTTGATGTGCATTAACCCACATCCTGTGGCAAGCGAGGGGTAACCGACTGGCAACCACCTGGCACCTGCTGCCGCCTGCGACTGAAGACTGCTGCTGCGGCGAACGCAGTCAGTTAGCGGCGAGTGGTTTTCAGATTCTGTGAATGTGGTGAGGATAGTGTGGATGAAGCCAAAGGTGTGGATGGTGTTGAAGGTGTGTGTGGTGTGGGTGGTGTGTGTGGTGTGCATGGTGTGGATGGTGTGGCTTGCCAGCTGACAAGCTGCTGACACAATTAAAATGTGCGGCAAAGCGAGCTGCAAATCTCAATTAGCAGCTGCAGCCATACAGCTACACCTACACTGCAGCACAAGTTCGGCTTCAACTTTATTTTACACTTCTTTGCCTGCACGTGCTGTGGCCATAAATACAGCTAGAGGCGCAGGGGGGCGTGCCAATGCCTGACAAATATGGGCGCGGAATGCAGGCAATAAATTGCATTTAAGATGTGCCAAACAGCAGCAACAACAACAATGCAATGTGTCATGCCAGTATGTGGGCGTGGCCAATAAATCCTGCTGCCATAGACAAATGCGTTGGCAGTGTGGAGCAGGAGAGTGGGGCGTGGGGCGTGGGGCGTGGGGCACCGCGACGGGACAGACTGCACGTCAGTTGAGGCCGAAACAATTGAGAGTCAAAGTGACACATTGACACATTAACTGACAAACACTCGCACACACACACTCACACACATACACACTCAAACTCGCCCACTAACTCAAACACTCGCACGCAACTCCCTACCCACACACACACACAGCAGCAGCTTTTTCACCTAAGCACACACCACTGCCCACACTGGCGCACACCTAGTGGCAGCTGTTTTATGGCTACACTGCGAGAAAAACATTAATCCCAAAGCGCGTGGAATGGCAAAACAATTCGATGCAAAGGATATGCGCAAGTTTATGCATGTTCGTGCGTGTCCAAACTACGCAAAAGCAATCACATTGCGTAGTCTGCGGCTGCACCCAGTGGAATGAAGAGAAAGCGTGAAGAAGAGAACGCTGGGGGCTAACCCCAAATTGATTGAAGAACTTTTGTGATTATTTGCAATGTAATGTCGCAATTTGCCGCTTAAATTGTTCAAAATAAAATTATGGTAGATTTCCATATTTTTCGTAAGAACTTTCTCTCATCTTCTCACAAGATATTTTTCCTTTCAAAATTTTGTATAATTTAAATAGTCTTTCGCTGTTTTCCTTTTTTCGTCTTTGTCTGCTTGTCACTCTCGCTCTATCTCCCTTGCTTACTCTCTCTCTCTATTTTGCTTCTTTCTCTCTGCCTCTGCTACACGCTCACCTTTATTTTAGTCAATTTTCTTTTTTCTTTATTTTTTCATTCCACGTTCCCTCACTCTGTCCTTTCTCTGTCTTATTTTTTCTCTCTTTTTTCCCCTCTTTATATTTCTCTCTCGCTCTGTCCTTTCTCTGTCTCTTTTTTTCTCTTTTTTTTTCTCCATCATTCTATTTCTCTCTCTCTCACACTCTTTACTCCGCTCTCTATTTTCTGTCTTCCTCCATTTCCCACTCTCACTTTCTTGACCTCAGTTTCTCAGTCTTTCTCTTTTTCGCTTCTTATCTCTCTGTTTTACTCTTTTCTCCCGTTCTCTATAGAACTGCTTTTCTCTATGTTCTGCAACTATATACTTCTCTGTCTCTCTCTCTTTCCGAATCTGTATTTCTCTGTATCTATCCCTCTTTCCCGCTCTTTATTTCTCTGTTTATCTCTTTTTTTACATTCTCTATTTTTCTAATTTTTTTTATTTTCTTCTCTATTTCCCTGTCTTTTTTTTCCATTTGTCTCTCTTTTTTCCTCGTTCTCTATTCTTCTTCTTCTCTATTTTCCTGTTTTTTCCCCATTTTCCTCTCTCTCTGTCTCTCTTTTTTTCCTGTTTCTCTCTTCTTCATATTCTCTATTTTCCTGTTTTTTCCCCCTTTGCCTCTCTCCCTGTCTCCCTCTTTTCCTCTTTCTCTCTTCTTATTCTCTGAAGTAGAGAAGTCTTTATTTCTCAGACTTTCTCTTCCCCGCCATCTACTTATTTGTCTCTTTCTCTTTCCCCCTCTCTATTTCTCTGTCTTTTGTTCTATATGCTCAGCTCTATTTTTCTCTGTTTCGGTCACTCTCTCTTTCCCTTCCTCCAATTCTTTATCTCTGTCGCTGTGTCTCTTTCTACTGTCTATTTCTGTCTGCTTCTCTCCGTTACTCTCTCTTTCTCTCCTACTCGCACTGTCTGTAAAAAACTGTATAGTAACTTTTTCAAGTCATGTTGCTGATCAAGAATATATATATATATATATATATATATATACATATATATATGCATATTTAGTAGGATAGCAGATGCTCCCTTTTAACTCTAACTCAACTCTTCACTTTTCCACAATCCTGCTATACCTTTATCACAAGACTCCTATAGCTGGCTTCACTTTTCGATTTCGTCATATCCAGCCCACATTTCTCGCAGTGTATGCAAAAATGATAACGATGGCTGCGCTTCGTTGCACTTGCAAATTGAAAAGTGTCAAAGATTTGCGATTCACGATGCACATTTAAGTGCTCTGCACGTGAGAGGGAGTAGGTTATATAAGAGTATGTGTGGGTGTGTGTGAAGGAGTGTGTGAATGCGGGAATCTGTGCATAGCTATGTGTCTGTGTGTGTGTGTGTGTGTCTTGAAAAATGTGTAGCACAAATTTGAGCTGCTGCCCGACGCTGGGATTGCATTCGCCTTCGGTCTTGACTTGTGGCCGGGGGCGTCTGCTTCCCATGCTGTTTATCCTGCTCAGGCCGACTTTAGGGCCTTTCCAGCTGGATGCAAGCCTTTTAGGCCAACAAAAGCGAGGAGAATCAACAAGAAAAACACTTTCGCAACGGATTCGTGTCAGCTGCCAAATAAATTCAATTAAAATGCAAAATAAATGCCAATGAGAAGGCAGCCAGAGGTGCAGAGCAGAGAAGAGAAGCGAAGAGGAGAGCCGAGAAGAGCAGAAAGTGGGAGTTTTGGCTATGGGGGCGTGTTGGAAGCAGAAGGCAGCCGCATGAAATTTGTATAATGGCCACAAAGGCAAATAACAGCAGGAACAAGCAAGAAGAAGATGAAAAAAGAACAAAAAAAAAAAAAACACGAAGAGCAGGCTAGCGAGAAGAAATAAATGGATAAACAAGCAGAACAAAAAATACTCTTAGAAAGTTTTCAGCACTACGCAAATTTGACCACAGAACGTAGCGGCAACCAGGAGTCGGACGGAGGAGAAGGGCAAAAGGAAAACTGTGAAAAAAGCAACAAAAAAGAAAGAAGAACTAGAATACAAAATGCAAAAGTTTTCCTTTTCGCCAATAAGTGTGTAAGTGTGTGTGTGAGTGACAGGCACTCACATAAGTACATACACACACGTACCTAAACACACAGCTATATAGAGGTTCACACTAACACACACACACATACATATATATGTATATTTGTAGCACATACATCTGCGCTCTTGCACATTTGAACAGTTTGCACTTGCATATTAGCGAGGGTCGCCGCAAAAGTTGTGAAGATGAGATGAACTTGTCATATTTAACATTTTTTTTCATTCATTTTTTTAAAATACGTAAATACTATCAGACTGAGCTACAAATAATATCTTTTAATATTTATTGTTTTTATTTCATTTATTTAAATTAATTAAATTTACTATTAAGGTTTTTTTAATCAACTTTAATTATGTTTTAAAATAATAGATTTTTTGCTTAGTTTATTATTGTCGCTATTAATATTTGCTGTCCTTTTAATTTATGTTGTTTGCATTTAAAAAAAAATAACTTGATTTCCATTTCAATGTAATATTTGCCTTTTTTAATTACCTTTTACAAATAATAAATCTTTTTTTTTATTTTTAATTTATTGCATAAATTCATAATTGTCGCAATTGTTTTATTCGTATTTATTGGTATTTTAATGTTATTATTTACTTATTAAGCTGAACTCCAAACAAAAAACTCTGCTGGAAACTACTTGAAAAGTGTCCAAAGCTAAGCTTAAGTATTCAATTTAACACAAGAACTTAGCAGTTCAAATCTACACTGTATAAACTCAAGATCAGATGCGATTGCACGGCAAACTCGAAGCAATTCGCATTAACGTTTATTCCGATGCTTTCTTCGCATTGCGAGAGATTGGCTTAATTTTAAATTCGCCCCTCTTAAACGTTAAATGGAGGGCTACACTTTTAGTTCTTTGTGTGTATGGCTGAGAGTGTGTGTATATATACATATATATATTTGTGTGTGTGTGTGTGTGTGCAAGTGTACAAGTGTGCGCTGCCAGCACTTGAAATGTTTGGTCATCAATATTAAATCAGTGTGCCACACAAACCAACTAACACACAAACTCTCACACACACACACACACACACACACACACACGCACAGACGCAAGCATATACAAACATACACACATACAGGCGCGCGCACACTGGCACACACTCAAAGGAAACTCGTAAGTGCCAGTCGCACAATGAACCATTAAAAGTTGCTTCGTTTGGCAAAGCAAAAGCCAAAAAGAAAGAAAATGGGCAATGAAGCAGCTGACGAAATGTGTGTGAGCCAGCACAACGGGCAGATACCCTATAAGGGTGAAGAAGCGTCTAAATAAATTTGTAGTATTGGAGTAGAATATTACTTACCTGAACTCACTGCACAGAATAGAAAAGCTTCTCTCTGCAACAAAATGAGATTGAGGCTAAATTGCAATGGAGAACAAAATTTTTTTAATTTTTTTATTGTCTAGAATTTTGCTAGTTTAAATTTATTTATTTATTTACTTATTTATTTATTTATTTATTAGAGTAGAATTCTGTAAAACTAAAAGACTAACACCTCAATTGCAGAAAAAGTTAAATTCTGGCGAAATTCATATCTGGAACATTGCTTAAATTTCGTGCTTAGTTTAATATTTTTTTAATTTTTTTCAATAGTCTTATACCTAGAAAATGATAGAACTTGAACTTCTGTTGCATCTTAACAGTTTTATAACTGTGAAACTCTTAAACTAAGCGCTCAATAGCACAAAAGTGAAATTCAGACTAAATTCAAATCTGGAACAGTATTTACATATACATTTCGTGCTTAGTTTAATACTGTTTTTCTATACTTTTATACCCAATAAATTAAAGAACTTGAACTGCTCTAGTGCCTTAACAATTTTATAACTAGAAAATTAGAGAACTTCCCGCTCTATAGTCGAAATTTAAATCTGAAACAGTATTTATATTTCTGAAGAATTTCTTTCATATCAAGTAAAATTGAGAAATTGAAACTGAGAACAACACGCCCAATTTGATCTATTAGGAAACAAAATATTTTTTTTTAATTTTTTGTCGTCCAAATATTTGACTTTTACTTAAGTTTCAAGTCACCACCCGCTTGTGCAAAGCATTCACTTTACAGGGTATCTGGAGCAAACTGCCAACAAATATTGAAAACGCAAAATTTGAGCTTCGTTGCAGTTTTTGTTGTTGTTTTTATTGTTGCTGCTGCTGCTTTTCAATAATGCACGAAGCTTCATTGCTGACGAAGTACGTCAAACAACAACAATAAAACCGGAGGAGCAGCGTGCGGGAGAAGGAAGAGCAAGAGGAGAAGAGAGAGAGAGGGAGAGAGAGAAAGACATTTGTACATTTGCCGAGCGCCTTCCCTGCGCCTTGCCTTGAGTTTGTTTTGGCTTGGGCTACGGCGCCTGGAAGCAGGCAACGCTTCTCGCTTATTTATTCGCTGACTTATTTAACACTCGCAAGTATGCAATAGTTTCCTGCGGGCCACCAGCAGGGGCAGTGGGTGGTATCGCGCAGCCATACTCCAACCGTACAGTACACACTCGACAAATTGCACTCGATTTGATTGCCATTCAGAATTCAATTGCGAATTGCGCGAATTGCATACTTTTCGTTTTGATGCGATTTGGACGGCACGTCCGAACCACTGCAACTGGCTGAGCGGAACTAGTAGTTCCAATTGAGGCACATTTGATGACATTGCGCTGTAAATTCTCAGCAAAATGGAGGCTGTTGATGGGGAGACAAGTGGTTGGGCATATTTTTGGTAATTCTGTAGTGGCAATATCTATAGTGAATAATGGAATGATGTCCAAAGAAGCAAAATAATGGCACATAGATCTATATTAAGTTCATCTTAAGCTGAGCAAAGTTTTGAGCCTTAGTTGTGCGTTTTATATGATATATATTTATTTTATTATTTATATATTTTATTGAATAATAATGATCATAATTGTAAAAATAATAGCAACAATATTAATAATAATAATAATAATAATTATAAAAATAATAGCAACAATAATAATAATAATAATAATAATAATAATAATAATAATAATAATAATAATAATAATAATAATAATAATAATAATAATAATAATAATAATAATAATAATAATAATAATATTAATATTAATAATAAAAATAATAATAATATGATAAAAATAAAAAAAAATTTAATAAAAATTATAATAATAATATAAAAAAATAAAACTATTAATAATACAAATGATTATAATAATAATATGATAAAAATAAAAATATTTATAAGATATTTACAATTCAATAAAAGTTATAATAATAATAATTAAACTATGTAAGACCTCAAATTGAGAGATCAAGAATAGGATCAATCTTCTCCTAAGCAAGCCACAATAAATCAATTAATTAATATGGGCAGCTCTGATCTATAATAGCTCTAGGCAAACAGTTCCCTCTCGTTCTTCCTCAACCAAAATCTTTTTAGCAAGTAAGCCCTAGATCGAAACGTTTACCATATGAATTATTTATGCACACAACAGAAATTATACGCTAGTTCTACTTTTTTGCCGCATATCCCGAGAAATGATTAAAAATGTAATTAGAAAATTGTTCGGACTCTCGGCCCTGAGCCAGTTTGAGAGCTGAGACCAGCTGCCAATTGTCACACACCATTTGCATAGTGAGTGCAGGGAAAAAATTACCTTTGACTGACATAGAAACGTTGCAGATATATATACCATATATTCCTCTATAGAGTATCTTGCGGGTCAATAAATCTTTTCGCACATCACTCTGAATATTGTGAATATAGTGAATATTGTGCGCCATGTGCGTGTCATTAAATCTGTAGTAAATTCTTCGCAATGCCGATAGTTTCTGAATGGAATTCCGCATGGGGGAATACGTGTTCTGGATATGAGTCGGACATACCGACGCGATCAGAGCGTTAATTGAAGGTCAAATCTGAAATGAAAATTGTGTGTGAGCATTTTCTCATTTGGAATTTCGCGCTGAGATTTATTTATTTTTAATTCAATGTACAAATGTTGATAAATGCTTTTAGAATAGCCCCAATGCGCCAGGCCTGGCCACGCCTCCTCGTCGGCGCCTTAACCCGCAAACACCGCCCACCACGCAACGGCCCTCCCCGTACGACACCCTCGACATTTGCTTTGTTGTTGCGTTGATTAATGATGCGATCGGAGATTAATGTTGTTGCCGCTGCGCTGCCACACCAAATTGCAGTTGCTTCAAATAGTTCCTCTCCTCATCTCCCCCTCATCTCATCCCATACCAGCCCAAACGCCCGCCCGCCCGTCTGTCTGCTCATGGCCATACTGGCCCGATAAACAAATGGGGAAATTCGCAATGTGCCGCGGGTCGTATGCGTAACGTTTGACCCAATCAACATTCAAATTTAATAGACTGAAGATTTCGCAATCAGTTTGCATACCCTGCAGTCATTTAGCAGCCAGCAAGGGGATGCGATCGTCCCATGGGAATGAGAGCGGTACGAGATTCGTACTCAGTTGTAGACTGTCTTTGCTTTGCAAAGTATCCTATGTCCAAAATGTTATATAGATCTAATAAAAATGTGTTTTAAATTAATTAAGATACAAGTGGATGTGATGAACTTGTAGAAAAGACAGCAAGCAAAACGGGAAGCTGATTTAAAGTTTGTCTAACTTCTTTCAAGGAGCTCAAACTTTGACAATTTGAAATTTGATACTGTCTTTGAATACTTGAAGAAATCATAATCTACAGTTATTAAATTTATGTGGTATTAAGTGGATGTGATCGACTTGTGGAAAAGTCAGAAAAAGAGCGAGGTATAAGTAAAACATTTGAGTTTTAGATTGTTCAAGTCTTTTAAAGTAAATTTAGGCTCTTTAAAAATTATTCCATAAATATAAAAAGAATTAACATAAATACTCTAGCAAGTGGATGTGATCGACTTGTGTGCAAGTCAGAAAAAGAGCGAGTTATAAGTAAACAATCTGAGTTCTAAATTCTTTAAGTCTCATGATGTATATTTAAGCTAAATATATATCTATCAATCAATCCATTAATATATATAAATAAATAAAATTAACATAAATACTCTAACAACATTCTCTGTTCTTCTATCCTGCAGGATCCAAAGATTTTGGACAAAGTAACCAAAAAGAATGGCACGAATATACCGGAACTGGACAAACGCTCGCTGACCATCTGCTCGAATACGGATTATATCAATATAACATATCATCATGTTATTTGCCCGGACGCGGCAACGGCTAAGGTGAAATATCGATCAGCATGGGGGACGATCAAATTGAATTGAATTTATAGCGAGGGGATCGATCATCTGATCATACATATATCATCATATATATATCATGCATTATCTCTGTACTTATAGATCTGGCTAGATGGCATACGAAAAATAACCCATAATGTCAAAGCGAATAATATCTGTCCCATGATGTGTTTGAGAAAACAGTAAGTGCACGCGCTGCAAGCGACTGGCCCAAGAGACTACTACACTATACCTATACCATATATACTATACTTTACTATATCGACTATACTCCTATCTGTTCAGACGATCTTGTGTTTTCGAACTCGTTTTCCTTGAGTTCTGCACGCTGCAACTGAGTGTTTTTGCACAGCACAATTGTACCCTTTGCTTTCACACTCACAAACTAATTATCGACTATCGATACTTTGCTATCGATATCTAATCAGAATATCGATCATTGTCATACTGTATATAATTTCAAGCGTTTCTTCTCATTTTGTTTTTTCTAATTTTTGCATGTCTTGCGCATTCGTTTTTGTGTTCATATCGTTGTCGTTGTCTGTTATCGTGTTATCGTGTAATCGTGTTATCGTCCCGTCTCGTATCAGAGCTGGCAAAAGAACTTGCGTATGATAACGCATAACAATCGCGCCACGAACGTGTGTCCTCGCACGAATCTAATGAAACAGTAAGTACGAGCAGCTCAATACTATCGCATAACTATCGTATGCTAGTGTACAGAATCCGGGTAAGTACATGTAGTCTAGGAATCAACGCAGAGCGCACGAGAGCACAAATGGAATCGAAAAACTATAATAGCACGTATCGTGAGTTTATTTATAGACTTCATTCTGGCGTCTCAGACACAAGATAAACAAATGGAAATGATGTTGTCTAAGCATCTCGGCCTCAGTATCGCTATCTCTCTCCCTCTCTCTCTTTCTCTTCCTGTCTACCTCTCTCTCTGTCTCTCTTGCTGCCTGTGTACATACTCGTATATCAAATTGTATATTATTATTGCTCTGCGAGTTGTTTAAATTAAGCGAGGCGCGAAGGTGGGCGGATGCGGAAATGACACCCAGACCAGTACACCCAACTCCACCCCCCCTCTAGGCCATACAGCTAGAAATAGTTAGTCGTGCTTCTTGTTGTTGCTGTTGTCGATTCCATTTCTCTGTTCGACACGCAATGAAGATAAAATATTTGCACTCTGTATATTTCCCAGTTGTTTTCTTTTTTCCGAGAAATCAACTTGAAGCAACTTCGAGCTAAGCCCAAGTCTGGCGACTGCCGAGAGAATTTAGAGACTTTAAAATAATGCGATATGAATTGAAAATCGAAAGCATGTCTTTAAAATTGAAATCCCTCAATTATGATCGGGTGTTTATGCTTCCTTTGCTTTTAGAGCTCTTCCAGCTTTTCTTCTGTCACTTATTTTAGATTACAGTTTTGAGTTTTCAATTTTCTGGCTACGCTTTTGGCAGCTTTTCTATTTTTTCTCGTCAACTTTTCTAGATTTTCTAGCTTTTTCTTCCCACATTCCTCTCTTTAGCTACTCTTTTCTGAATTTTACTCATTACTTTTCAGTTCGCTCTTCAAGCTTCTTCTTCTTAGCTCTACATCAGCTACTCTTCTCTCTTCTGTTTCCAACTTTCCCCTCTAAGGAATTTGTAACTTCTTTTAGTTTCCCCTGCCAACTTCTCTCTGCCTTCATAGCTATTTCTCCAACTACTACTCTGACAGCGCTCTATGCTCTTCTCTTTTAAGGGTACAGCTTCTTAATCCTCTTCTAGTATTATTTGCTAATGTCTTTCTCCTCAGCTATTAAGTCCAACTCTTCTACTATTCGTCCATTCTATTTTAGTTTCTATTTCTTAGCTTTTCTTCAACAACGTCTCTCTCAGCGCCTCAAGCTTTTTCTCTTACCATTACTTTTCTTCCCAAAATCTTCACAGAAGTGTTCTTCAATCCTCTCTTTATCTTCTCTTCTCACTTTTCGCTCATCGACTCTTCCAACTCTGCTTCTGTTGTTCGCTAAACTTCTTTCTTCCTGTAGAATTACTTCAACAACTTTTCTTTGAGCTGCGCAAGCTGGTGCTTCGCTCTCCTGCTTCTAGCAATTCTTCTGGCTTCTTTTCTCGGCCTTACACTGAAGTTGTTTTTGAATTCCCTTCAAGGGTCTTCTCCTAAAATCTTACTAATCCGCTCATTCGACTTCTAGCAACTCTGTGAAAGCTTTCTCTACTTTTTTTGTCGATCGAACATCTTGAAGTTTCTCTTCTCATGTTCTCTCTCGCTTCTGAGCTACTTTTCCATCTTCATATACTTCTATGTATATAAGCTGCTTTTCTCCATCAGTTATTCTTGCTTCTTCTATTTTGCTCTTCTTCGCGAATTCTTCTAGCTTCTCTTTTCCAATACTTTTTCCCTATTCATTCTTTTCTCTTACGATTCCACTTCCCAAAAGCTTTCTTCTCTGCTAGCTGCTCCTACCAACTTCTCACTCTCTCTTCAGGGTTAGTTCTGCTGCTCCTTCTTCAACTTGCCTGTCATCAGCTCATCCTTATCCTCTACGTCTTGCTTGCACTTACGACTGTCGTCACCCTGAGGTCAGCTTTAATCTGTTCTATGATCTACTGAATGCACAACTGTTTGTGTGTGTGCATAAAGAGGGTGCGTTGTCTCCCTGTGTACGTGTGTGTCTGTGTGTGTGTGTGCGAGTAACAGTCGCAACAATTTCATGTTTGCATTGGCAATTCATTGACCCAGTTGGAAGTTGCGCTCGTTGATTGCACAGTTTATGGAGGGGCAACAAGGTCTGCGACCATTAACTGCAATTACTTAGTTGAGCTGCAGCTGCTCCAAACGAGGTTATTGGGCTTAGCCGGTGCTAAACTGTCAGTTGGACACGCATATCCTTGGCTAAGTAATGAATGTCCAGTGTCCCAGAGTGTCCTCCGTCCAGATGGCATGCAAATTCCAATTGAATCGCAAAGACACGTTGCAAGAACTCGAAGCCTCGATGTCCTTGCGGCTCTCATTCTTGTTGTAGTTGTTGCCGCCTTAATGCACTTTGCCCATCGATCATTTGGGCTCATTTGCATTGCCAAACTGCAATTGAATGTAAATTTTAATTTTAAATTTAATTTCAATGGAAATTACATTTGCATTTGCCAGGCAGACTCGCAGTGGCCGTGGGCAAATATTGACGATGACAACAACGAGAGCAACAGCAACAACAGCAGTTTCAATAATTACAATAATATGCGCATCGATTCGCAATTAAAGTTTATTATTATTGCTATTATTATTTGCATTCGATTCGTGTGAACAATTCAATTTTAATTCACTGACCACGCACTCCTCCATCCGCCTCCATGCATTCGATTCGATTCAATTCGGATTCAATTCAACAAGTTGCAAATTTCATTTCATTTCTCAATTCAATTAAATAGAAATTTCCTTCTCTCCACTTTTTATTTTATTCTTGTTTTGTTGCTTGATTTCATTTCGATTTCTATGGCATTTCCATTTGACACAGTTTGATTGAACTGCTGCGTTTTTTCGATTGAATTAACCTTTGTGGTTGCAATTAATTTCGTTTGTTGTTGTTCAATATATTTCACGGCGGTCTGCGTTTGATTTGTTTATCAATTCTCGGTGCTTTATGAGTTTGGCTTTAATTGATTTATCGTATGGTGTTTGGCTTCAGTTATGGTTCCGTTTCAATTCAATATCAACTCATTTGCAGCTGTTCAGCAATTTTTAGCTGGCTTGCTTTATTTTTAGCTGTCGCTTTAATATTCTTGCAGCTCGAAGTTCTTTTCATTTAATTCAATCTCATTAAATTTACTTATTTTGTTTAATTTACAGTTGAAATACTGTTTCAATAAATTGTACAATCTTGAAGTATTATTTAATTCAATATGAGATATTTTATTCAATTTTTATTTTCATTGATAGCAAAAATATGTTATTAAAAATTTAGATTTTTTCGACTTTATCTCAATCAATTTTCAATAGAATTCCAATAAAGAATATAATTTGATTTCAATTCAATTTTGATATGTTATTAACTTTTTTTTCAATTAATAATACTAAAATTTCTTCTGCAATCTGCTCAGTCTCAGTTTTTCAAGTTTAAAACTATGCAAATCTCTTTCAATTTCGATTCAATTTTGGTATATATTTTTTTTGAAATTTTAATAAATAATATTAACTTTTAATACACAATCGGCTGATTTGTAATTAAATACTGCATTTAATTTGTATTGTATTTTGAAACGGAATTTGCAAACAATGCTTAAGATTTTTGTGTTTCCACCAAGTTTTCTATGATCACTTTCAATTGGCTTTCAATTTAATATTCAATTCTCTCAATAAAGTTTCTCATATCCCGAGGTAAGTATAAATCAGTTTTATATACATAGTATGTATGTATGTGTTATGTAGTATAAAGTATTGTATTATTGTGTGTACTTTCAATTTGAGCTGATCCCATCAATATTGATTTCAATGCGCGTTCCATTTTGCCATTCAAGTTGGATGCGCCTCAGCTACTGTGTGGAGAAGAGTGGCAAAATTCCGGTCAAAACGCTGGCCAAAACGTTCGCATCTGGCAAAACCGAGAAGCTGGTCTACACGTGCATCAAAGATGCGGGCTTGCCGGACGACAAGAATGCCACCATGACCAAGGAGCAGTTCACTTTCGACAAGTTCTATGCGCTCTACCACAAGGTCTGTCCGCGTAACGACATCGAGGAGCTGTTCACGTCGATGTAAGTGCGAAAGTGGGAACAGAGTCTATAAGTAAATCTCGTATACTCAATTTCGACTCTCTTCCGACGACAGCACCAAGGGCAAGCAGGACTTCATTAGTCTGGAGCAGTTCGTGCAGTTCATGAACGAGAAACAACGCGATCCGCGCATGAACGAGATTCTATATCCGCTCTACGAGGAGAAGCGCTGCACGGAGATCATCAACGACTACGAGCTCGACGAGGAGAAGAAGAAGAACGGTGAGTGGAACGAAAGAGTTTTATGTAAACGCTTACTGAAACTCTTCTCACTTACAGTGCAACTCTCGCTCGACGGCTTCAAGCGTTACCTGATGTCCGACGAGAATGCGCCCGTGTTTCTGGATCGCCTCGACTTCTACATGGAGATGGATCAACCGCTGGCGCATTACTACATCAATAGCTCGCATAATACGTATCTGTCGGGTCGCCAGATCGGCGGCAAGAGCTCCGTCGAGATGTATCGGCAGACTTTGCTGGCGGGTTGCCGCTGCGTCGAGCTGGACTGTTGGAATGGCAAGGGCGAGGACGAGGAGCCGATTGTTACCCACGGCCACGCCTACTGTACGGAAATACTGTTCAAGGTGCGTGGGCGCAGAGCATACGCTGGCGAAACAACAGCAACAACTTGCCAAATATTTGCTTTCTCCTTCTGTGTGTTTCAGGATTGCATTCAGGCAATTGCGGATTGCGCTTTCGTCTCCTCGGAGTATCCAGTAATTTTGTCCTTTGAGAATCACTGCAATCGCGCGCAGCAATACAAACTAGCAAAGTACTGTGATGACTTCTTCGGCGATCTGCTGCTCAAGGAGCCGCTCTCGGATCATCCGGTTAGTAGAAACAGATTAGTGCTCCAGCTCGAAACAGTCCTGCCAACTCGAGAAAAATAGAACTAGTTCGCCATCTTAAGCCCGCGAATTTTAAATTGCAAATTCACCTTACTTTTTGCCCACAGTAGTATTTGCATATCTGCAACTAAAAGTATTGCCCCAGAACTAGTGAAGTCTGCGGACTTTCATAGTAAACTGAAACCCCTTTTTTTCATTACTCAGTTGGATCCGGGTCTACCGTTGCCGCCGCCGTGCAAGCTGAAGCGCAAGATTCTGATCAAGAACAAACGCATGAAGCCCGAGGTCGAGAAGGTCGAGCTGGAGCTCTGGCTCAAGGGTGAGCTGAAGACGGACGATGATCCCGAGGAGGATGCCAGCGCTGGCAAACCACCGGAGGCAGCTGCAGCAGCGGCTCCCGCACCGGAAGCTGCGGCGGCCACAGATGCCGCCGCCGAGGGCGGTGGCGGTGCCGAGGCCGAGGCCGCTGCGGCCAATTACAGTGGCTCCACCACCAATGTACATCCCTGGCTCTCGTCCATGGTCAATTATGCGCAGCCCATCAAGTTCCAGGGCTTCGACAAGGCAATCGGTGAGTGTGAAAAGCGAAATAGTGTGGTGGGAACAGTTTCGAAGGGAAGTCAAGTGCAGCTTAAGGAAATGCTTAGTTTTTAGATAAGAAATAATAAATGGAAATGGTGGGAACAGTTTAAATATGTAGTCTTGGGAATACTTTTGGTAGTATGTTATGCTGGGAACAGTTATGTTGCAGAAAGTAAACTCTTATAAAGGATGTGGGAACACTTTAGAAGGGAAGTAAAGTGCGGTTAGGGTATACAGAAGTAATAAATGTGTAGTGGGAACAGTTGAAATATATTGAAATGGAATAGTTTTGGGCACTTTTATGTAGCATGTGGTAGGCAATCAGTGATTGCGAAAATTGGAATAGTAAAGTGGGAACAGTGTAGAAAGGAAATCAAAGCCGGCTAAGATGTACTCAATTGAAAGAAAAAAGAGGTAGTAAATTGAAAAGTGGGAACAGTTAAACTAAGTTTTGGGAACACTTTTGGAGGGTGGGAACAGTTCTGACAGAATAAAATGCTATCTTTTGAGGAACTTAGCAACCAATCGCAGAGCACCAAATTTATATATTTATATAATTTATATATGAAAAGTAGAGTATTTGAATGAAATTGATAGAAGTAGAACAGTAGAAGGTTGTCCAAATAAAATGAGAACAGTTCCCCATTTAATCAAATGAAAAATACTTTTGAAAGTTTATTAAAATTGAATTATCGGCAAAAACTTATTTTAATTGTTCTAACTTAGGCAGAAAGTGGGAACAGAAATCGAAGGGGTCTGCTAAGAAGTCAATAGGAAGAGACCCTTAATTTAGTATACTTCAATTAGTTAAACAGCTCGATAACTATGCAAATGGGAGATGTTTTCAAGAGAGAACCGTTTTAAGCTCAAAGCAGGAATCTGATTCGTAGTATAAGTCCCTGTAAGACATAAGATACCACTAACCTGAGAACAGTTTTGTTCGAAAATATACCTAGCTAGGCTATAGAGCTATAACTATAGCTAAAAGTCTTCTTATCTGCTTTTGGCCTACAGAGAAGAACATTGCCCACAACATGTCGTCGTTTGCCGAATCGGCCGGCATGAACTACCTGAAGCAGAGCTCCATTGACTTCGTCAATTACAACAAGCGTCAAATGTCGCGCATCTACCCGAAGGGCACGCGTGCCGACTCGTCGAACTACATGCCGCAGGTGTTCTGGAACGCCGGCTGCCAGATGGTATCGCTGAACTTCCAGACTTCCGATCTGCCCATGCAGCTGAATCAGGGCAAGTTCGAGTACAACGGCGGATGCGGTTATCTGCTCAAGCCCGATTTTATGCGTCGCGCCGACAAGGATTTCGATCCGTTCGCCGACGCCCCCGTGGACGGTGTGATTGCGGCCCAGTGCTCGGTCAAGGTGATTGCCGGGCAGTTCTTGTCAGACAAGAAGGTCGGCACCTACGTCGAGGTCGATATGTTCGGCCTGCCCTCCGATACGGTGAAGAAGGAGTTCCGCACGCGTTTGGTGCCCAACAACGGCCTGAATCCGGTGTACAACGAGGACGCGTTCGTGTTCCGCAAGGTCGTGCTGCCCGATCTGGCCGTACTGCGTTTCGGCGTCTATGAGGAGAGCGGCAAGATGATTGGACAGCGTATATTGCCGCTGGATGGACTGCAGGCCGGCTATCGGCATGTCTCGCTGCGGACAGAGGCGAACTTCCCCATGTCGTTGCCCATGCTGTTTGTGAACATCGAATTGAAGATCTATGTACCTGATGGCTTTGAGGATTTCATGGCCATGTTGTCGGATCCTCGTGGCTTTGCTGGCGCTGCCAAGCAGCAGAACGAGCAGATGAAGGCACTGGGCATTGAGGAGCAGAGCGGCGGGGCAGCCCGTGATGCCGGCAAGGCCAAGGAGGAGGAGAAGAAGGAGCCGCCGCTGGTCTTCGAGCCGGTGACGCTTGAGTCGTTGCGCCAGGAGAAGGGCTTCCAGAAGGTCGGCAAGAAGCAGATCAAGGAGCTGGACACGCTACGCAAGAAGCATGCCAAGGAACGCACCTCGGTGCAGAAGACCCAAAATGCGGCGATCGATAAGCTGATCAAGGGCAAGAGCAAAGATGATATACGCAACGATGCGAACATCAAGAACGCGATCAATGAGCAGACGAAGCAGTGGACCGACATGATTGCCCGACATCGCAAGGAGGAGTGGGACATGCTGCGCCAGCATGTCCAGGACTCGCAGGATGCCATGAAGGCGCTCATGCTGACCGTGCAGGCGGCGCAGATCAAGCAGCTCGAGGATCGCCATGCCAGGTAGGTCGATTACTGGTCTCTGGCTCGATATAATAAAACTTTCGAGCTTATCGCTTATCGGTTACTCGCAGAGACATCAAGGATCTGAATGCCAAGCAGGCCAAGACCTCGGCCGATACCGCCAAGGAGGTGCAGAATGACAAGACCCTGAAGACCAAAAACGAGAAGGATCGTCGTCTGCGCGAGAAGCGCCAGAACAATGTCAAGCGCTTCATGGAGGAGAAAAAGGTGCGCTCAATCAATCAATCAATCGACTTAATTATAGATTTTCAATATATTTTTTTAATGTTTCTTTTTTTATATAAAATATATATTTATCTGATTATTATTATTAATCATTACTTTCCAAAAGTTTCATCATTTATTTTTTATGTCATAAAACTTCTGATTATTTGTCTCAAATCTAACCTTATAGGCATAAATTTGTATATTTCACTATAACTCGATACTAATGCAACACACTTTGTTATCGTTGTCGTCATTCACAGCAAATCGGGGTCAAACAGGGACGCGCCATGGAGAAATTGAAATTGGCGCATTCGAAACAAGTCGAGGAATTTAGTACCGACGTGCAAAAGGTACTGAACGAAACACGGCCGCAGACCGACACAATAACCAGTATTGAGACTGTACTTTAGACCACAAACTAAAACCGATACCCATAAACCGAACCGATGAACGATGGACGATAAACAATGAACGATGAACGATGAACGATAAACGATGAATGAATAAAACGCAGCTATTCTGCCTTGTGTCATGTGTGCTAGTTAAATTGTAGCTCAAGTAGCGTATCACAAGTAACCAGTAACAAGTAACGAGTAACCAGTAACGAGTACCCAAGTATCGAGTAATGCGTCACGCGTGTAACGATTACTTTCCCACAAAACAACAATATTAAAACAACAACCAAAAAACAACGTTCTTCTAGTCTTCAAAAGAAACAAAAAAAAAAAACAAAAAAAAGAAGTCCAACAACAACAACAGCAAAAACAATTCAGTTTTTAATTTGACAGAAAACCGAAAGCCAAAAAACAGAAAAGAAAAACATTCAAAGCGAAAAGAAACTATCGAAAATAATCCACATGAAAGAAAGTCTTGAGAAATGAATTCAGTAGCTGCTAAAAACAATTCTTAACTAACTGCTAAGATGTAATTATCTATATCAATTTTTCTCCTATGTATATGTGTATTAATATTCCATTAATTGTCCTTCAGTTATCGATATCTCAAAAGCTTACTTTGCGCTCATCCCTATTGATTGTATCGGGTTTGTTTGTGGCTTCAGTTTCCATAGTTGTTCCTATCAATTTCCTAATTCTTAAGTTGTTCCTAACATATGTACAATATCGATAAGCGTTTGCACGACATTCAAGTGCAATCGATAGTATCGTCCGTGGCGTTACTGACAACGCCGTCGTGGATCGATACTATTTCCTATAAGTGTTTTCTTATTATTGTAAGATATTAGATCTTTTTATGTTAATAAATAGGCAATTTTATATAAGCATTTTTTTTTATAGAAAATGGTATTTTTATTTTTTTTATATATATCATAATTTTTTTTTTTTTTTGTTAAAGTTTGTCAAAACACGTTGAGAAATAATATTTGTTATAACAGCATTATTTTCTCATGCACGATATAGCAATCAGAGCTGCAAAACAAACGATATACAAAAAAGTTAGGGTAAAAACAAACTTCATATTCGATATACTATCGATTACCGAGACACTCAAAAGCTGAGACTATCGATTGTTTTGCAGTGCTCTCTTCAAATACATTTGAACTACATTTTTTAATCATTTTATGCTTGGCATCTGTTTTGTATTCCATTCCACACACACACACACACATATACATACATTTTTTTCAATTCCAATACTTGGCAGTTATGTATATCGAATTCCCCTCAGCAAACGCAGCTCTACTTACAAATACAACTACTATATCTATCGTACTACTTACTCTGAAACTACTACAATACAACAACTTTCTATGTGTCTATCCCACTCCTACCTCTGTATCTGTCTATCGATGTGTACCCGTCTCTGTTGCACACACACATACACAAATACAATACATAGTTATAACATGGTTTTCCGATTTTCCGATTTTCCCGACTCCTCATATATATTTAGCATACATTTGCCGCTATTCGCTAAACGTTCTTGCTGTGCGCCCTAAAAAAAAAAAAACTAATGAATTCATATGCCAAAACTAAATCGAAATCAATCAAAATTCTTGTCTCTTTTCTCTTTCTCTCGCCCTTTCTCTCTCTCTCTCTCTCTCTTTTGCTCTTTGTTTTCATTGTCCTTTTACTCATGCTGCCGCTGTCATCAATCAACAACTAACAGCTTATGGATATGTACAAAATCGAGGAGGAGGCCTATAAGACCCAGGGCAAAACGGAGTTCTACGCCTAAAGCTTGCGCATCGGCAATCCATAAGTATCCAGTATCTTCTGAACTAGTACGAGTATACCCTGCAATTCGTATATCTACTAGAAATTCAACGGGAATGGCAGAAGAAAGTAAACACTTTGTGCTTTATACTCATTTAAGATGTGCGACACAAGGCAAGCTACACACACGATATCTGACATAGATATATACCATATACAATATACAGGCAGGCAGGCATATATGCAGACAGACAGATATACATATATATATACATATATACAGCTCTATATATATATACACAGAAATGCATATATATATATCGTGATTGTTGAAATACTTTGGAAAAGTCGTTGGTATTCCCAATACATTAATCAAATTACATTTTGAAAATCCACGAAAAACGAACAAAAAAAGTAAGAAAGTGAAAAATATACTTAAAAATAAAGAAAAATACCAAGCCTGTTGGTAATCTTGTGCATCAACAAAAACGGTACACCGATAAGCTTAGAACATGCCCCCAAGAAATTAAGGCGCATAGCGCTAGTATTTTTCTCCCCCCCCTCCCATATACTTAGTTAGTTTCAATATTTTCCTTTTTTTTGAGATTAAACAAAAAAAAAAAGCAAAAGTAAACCAACCCGTTACCAAATACCAACTGCAGTATATTGTATTACTTATACATATGTTTCAAAGATAAATAAAAGCCTAACATATATACATATGTGTTTCCGATTTTCCACCTAACAGCTTAGCAAATAAATATACGAAATGTATTACTTGAAACCGAAAAAAACCAACTAACCAAAAAAAAAAAAAAAACAAACACATACAAAAAACCACACACAAAGTGAAGAGAAACTACAAATATTTGAAAGCTCACTAAAACGTTTGTATTTTTTGAAAGCAAGAAAAAATTCCAAATAAAATACCAAGGCATTTATTTTGAAATAAATGCGCTGCAAAAGAGAAAGCAAGCCCCACAGTAAACTTCAAAATGCTTAAAATCCCTAAAATCAAATTTAAATACACACAAAAAAAAATACCAAAACGAACGGAGAAGCGTTAAAAAGCGAATACTTTTAGCGTTTATAAATGTAATAACTACTCTCTATCTCTCTCTTTCTCTAGTTTGAGCATTCAAATGAAACACCCCTACCGGCTATAGATATAAACATATATGACTATACTACATAGATGTACAACCGATCGCAGTAAAACTTGTTAAACTTTATATCAGACGCCAAGCAAAGCGTTCGCGGGGTTTTTATAGAAAGAAATAGAAGTCTCGTAGCCAAAAAATACCAAAAACACACGAGAAAATATCAAATTCTGTTGAGTTTGTCCAAGAGGAAAACAAAGAACACAAAAAATGATTGTTGTTTCTGTTTGTAGTTGTTGCGGAAAATACAAGAAAATACCAAACCCAAAAAAATACTAAGTTTTAAGATTAGAACAATCCACGCGTTTATTTATCACTTGAATGTGCCCTAAAATGAAATTCGAAAACGAAGAGGGAGAATGAGAATGGAGTAGGAAGGACATGAAAAAAAAAAACATTTACACTGTGCTATTAAACGAAAGGTTAAACATTTAGTTAACTCGTACCAGGTAACGCTACTAATTTTTAATCGATAACCCTCCCGTAACACGTACTCTAACTCTGCTGATCGTATGCATGTATAGTATACTGTACTCGTATCTGTGTGTATTTATAATAACCCGATATACCAAATAACATGCATAGTACATATATACTATATACGCGATGCTACGTTACATATTAATCAAGCGCGATCGATCTATCGACCACTATATACTATATATACAAATATTAAAAAATTGCGAGCGTTTTTTTTTTTTTTTTTTGATAAATGTGTGATAACGGATAAATAAACAGAGGGAGGAAGAGAGAGAATCATCTATATATATATATATACATATATCTATATGTGAGTCAGAGTATGTAGAATCTGAGCAAACCAAATATATATATATATATAAATATATATATAGATATATGTGTACTATTACTACTGCTAAATGTGGCCTAAGTTGCTGTTACTCCCTGCCCTCTCCAGCGTTTCCCTATCTCGATTTCGGTTTGTGCACTAAAAAGGAAAAGCAAGACGATATTCCTTTGTATTATATGTAATATAATGTGCCAATTCCAGATGTTAACCAAACACACACACACACACTAAACATATACATACACACATACAGACACTATACTCATACTCCTATAACCACAAACATTAGCGAAATCAAGGCAAAGCCTTCACAGTTACACACACACTCACACACACAAACACGGGCATACATGTATGTCATTTCAGTTTCATCTGTGAAAAGCCCTACCTAACGGTACTTTGGTCAACGTAGCAGACAAAAAAAAAAAAAAAAAAAAAAAAACTATGTCAATTTGTTTTAGAGAAAAAGAAAGAGAAAAGAAAAGAAACCATTTTAGTTTGATTCCAACGTATTTTTCTTCGTTCTAAGCGAAATTGTTATGGAATGATATGTATACATGTATGTATACTATGTACACGTATTTGTAGTATAACCCAAGCTAGGGGCCACATTGGATATATATATATATATATATATATATATACATATATATAGTTTTCCACACAATAGATGTGAACTATTCTGGTTATATATATATATATATATATATATATATATATATATATATATATATATATATATATATCTTTTTTTTTTTTAATAATAATTCTTGAATGCGATTAGAGGTATTTATTGATTACGATGCACGCGCTAATTAACCGAAGGCAACTGTATAAATATTATTATAACGACTACATGATTACAATTATAGTTTAGCGACGACGAGGAAGGGCAAATGCAATGCGAGAAATATGAATGAGGAGATGTGAAAGGGTAAAGAGAGAGAACTTCTATTTAATAATGCTGCGTACGAACTTATGATTACATACATACATACTATATGTGACTATGTATTGCACTCTGATTATCTGATTATTTCGATAATAATACTGATCCGATTGCTGGCATTACTATTACACTATTATATTATTATTGTAACTACGATGATCCTGATGCTGATTATGATTACGATTATGATTATGATTATGAATTGTTATTGATTGTTGCCCTTTGGTTTCCCACATCGATTGCTCAACCCAACACGAATTGTAACCATTGCCGCTTAATGCTAGTAATTATTTGTGCGAATTTCACAACAATAAAGGAAGAAAGCAACAAACAACTCGAAATGTTCCTATTGACTTCACCGTGACTTCTAGTCCTTCCTTAGTTGATTTCCCTTCGAACTCCCTCGATTGATGCAATTATTTTCTATACAGACACTTCTATACAACTGTATACATGTGTATTTATATTTAAATTAATATCTATATTTATGTTACTGCATAGAACTTGTAATCATAGGCATGTGATTTGATCTTTCTGTTCTATATAAGGCATATTAGTCACTACATAACTCTAGTGCTTTAGTTTGAGGTAAGGTTCTTTTGACAAGCAATTCCCCAACTAACGAAGTAGAGAAACAGAGAGCAGATTTCTGTAGTATTTCTTTCCTAATTTCCTCTCGTTGTACACTTGTCTCTTCTCCTCTGTTGACGGAATTTTCTCTTTTTTGTTGTGACTCTTTTTTATCGTAAAACGCAAGAAAGCATAAGAGCTAAGACGAAATGTAACTAAAATCCCAAAGAGAGTAACAAAAAAACCAACATCCTTGGCTGATAAGAACAAAAACAATTAAAATTGTAAGAGATATTTATGAAGTTTGGTGTTGAGGACATAATGAAAGTTGGAAATAAACATTTTTCTGATGAGAACTGAGGGTGTTGTGTGTTTTCTTATGGGCTGCGCATTGGGCGACTAAAGAAATCAACCAGTGCAGGGTATTTTCGGTTTGCGATGGATTTCAAAAAAGCGTTACGTGTAACAGTATGCAACGCAAAACAGAGCAACATAACGCAGCGCTATGTTAATACACTGTTGTTGCCTGTATTTAAATAGCGCGCTGCATACCAATTGGGTACACATTGGTAAAAGTACGTATGATACCGTAGAATACAAGTACAATATTGATTTAGAACTTAAATGGTTTTTTAAAGTAGTCTAAAAATTAAAATGTTTACTTATTAAAAAGATTATTGCCTCTACGCAGCAGATGCTCTTGCTCATGGGGAACATAGATTTGAAATAAGCATTACGCGCAACAGTGCGCAACGCAAAAAAGAGCAACATTACGCAACGCTATGTTAACAAACTGTAAATACCTGTTTCTTCACAGCGCGCTGCATTCCACTGGGATAAACATGAAAAAAAGCTGCAAAAGCGAAAAAAGATTTAAATTCTATACTTTCTAGAAATATAAAAGTTAAAATGTTTACCTATTTGTCTGTTAAATTGGCTATTCAACGCAGCAAATGTTTGCAGTGCAGTGCAGTGCAGTGCACGGCAAAACGTGTGGTATTTTTTAGCACATTTCTGTAGGCGCGACCGGCACTTGGAAGCTTTTGCGCGACGGTCACACTGAGCACATTATAAAACAACACAAGTTTCAAGTGTCAATTGTGGGGGCGACAGGGCAAATAATTCTTAATTCGTAGCAAATAAACTAGATAAAACATGAACAGAATTTGCCAGATACTCCTGCGCCCGAGCAGCCTTGCCGGCAATCTGACAGCGACAGCGCGCACACTGCCGCTGCCACTACCGCTGGTGTCGGCGCCGCGCTGCTGGTACAGCGCGGATGCAGCTGCTCCGCCCGCGGCGCTGGACAAGCCCACACTGGACAAGCTGGTGCGCACCAACAAGGTGGTCGTCTTCATGAAGGGCAACCCGCAGGCGCCGCGCTGTGGCTTCAGCAATGCCGTGGTGCAGATAATGCGCATGCATGGCGTGCAGTACGACGCGCACGATGTGCTCCAGAACGAGGCGCTGCGCCAGGGTAAGCGAGTGTGCACTGCAGATTAGGCTGTGTTCGTCTCTAACCTCACTTGCCGCCCGCAGGCATCAAGGAGTACACGGACTGGCCGACCATACCGCAGGTCTTCATCAACGGCGAGTTCGTCGGCGGCTGCGACATACTGCTGCAGATGCACCAGAGCGGCGACCTCATCGAGGAGCTCAAGAAGGTGGGCATCGTCTCGGAGCTGCTGAAGGCCGAGCAGGAGAAGGAGAAGGACGAGGCGAAAAAGTAGCCGAAGCGAGCGAGCGAGCCAGCGGCAAGCAGTGCAGCTCGATTGTTGCACGCAGCGTTTTATTATTAAATATGTTTAATCAATTAACCGTTAAATGAGTCGATAGAAAAATGAAAAATATCATTTGGATTTTTTTGGGTCTGCGCTGGCGCGACGCTGCCGGCGCTCCTTGCGCTCCTTGGCCTCGCGCTCGCGCTGCTCCCGCTGCGCGTCGATGTGCTCGAGGTGCGCCAGAATGCGTATGTGTGCGCCGTGCAGGAGGTCGTCGACCTGCAGCAGCTCCCGGCACTGCTGCTGCAGCTCGGGATCGCTCATATTTACCAGAATTTGCGTCATGCTCTGCGCAATGGAATTGCGTATTATCTCGTCCGACGGCATCGCTCGCTTTGCACGGCGCCCGCTGGTCGTCGGCTTTTCCTCCTGCTCTGCGCGTTGTTCCCCAGACGCCATCTTGTACATCACTGAACTTTAAGCTCGAGCCTAACACAGCTGCTAGCGCTGGCTTGTAAAAGGATATGACAACAGCACGGGCTTACAGTCTGTTAATTATGCTGCGGCTGATCAGCTTAATTTTGCACTGCTTGCTTGCAGTTACACTGATTTACAGCACTCTGTATGGCCGGTGACAAGGATGGCTTGCATTCTGCTAATGGTGCTGTTCGCACATTTTGAAATGCTTTGTTAGCAGAGCTGCCAGCGCTGGCTTGTAAAAGGATATGACAACAGCACGGGCTTACAGTCTGTTAAATATGCTGCGGCGGATCAGCTTAATTCGGAACTGCTTGTGCAGTTACACTGAGTTACAGCACTCTGTTTTTGCCGACTGCAAGGATGGCTTACATTCTGCTAATGACCTGCTTGCTCATAAATACAGCTCTCTGTTGTCTGGTTGGGTGGACATAACAGCTTGAGCTTTGAGTCTGCTTTAGAAGCTGCTGTGTATCAGACTAAGTTATTGAGTAATATATTATTATTATTACAAGAGCGGAATTCAGAGAAATAGGGTCAGTCGTTTGCTCGTTTCTTTCAACTGCTTGATCACTGCTGAGATGTAAATTGCGCCAACATTAAGTTGCTGTTAGTGGTTTTCCTGCAAGCCACTGTTAATGGCAGGTAATTTCGAACAGTCTGGATTCTGTTATCGCCGGCAACGGTCAACGATCTGTTAACAGAGCTGCCAGCCTCGGCTTGAGTAATAATAAACAAGAGTGGAATCAAGAGACTTACTCGTTATCTTGAAGTAGGCTCAGCCGTCATATGGAGCCATACAGACACAATGCCGCTTTGTTACTTGCTTACACTGCTGTTGTCTGCGACGAGGATATTGCTTACAGTCTGCTAATTGGATCAGCTTATGTGAAACTGCTTGCTCGTTTCCGGCAACTGCTTGATCACTGCTAAAGTAAAATGCAGCCCAGTACGCTGTTCAAATAGTACAAGCCAGGACTCTGCTATGCTGCTGAGCTTTAAGTTAAGCTAACATTAAGCCGCTGTTAGTGGTTTTCCTGCAAGCCACTGTTAATGGCATGTAATTTTGAACAGTCAGGATTCTGTTATCGCCCGCAACGGTCATTCACACTATTTGCAGCCAATTGATTTTCGCATTGTTTCGTATATTATCAATTATAATAAAAATATAATACATGTGGTTGCTGTGCTCCCTTACAGACGACGCCATTGATTTGCTATGTATTTCGTTAGGCATATTATCATCATTATTATTGTTATTATTGTATTAACGTTTCGATCGCTGCGTAGCTAATTAGTTACATGTACAAATATATATGTATGTGTATATATGTATATGTGTATATATATGCTCTGGTATATATATATATATATATGTATAGTAAACAAAAAGAAGACTTATGCCATAGTTTGCCTATTAGTAAACAATAATAAAAAGTGTTAGACGCGATATGCCATACACACACACACACACATAAATATATATGTATATATGTATATGCAGTATATATGTATATGTATATGTATAAAAAAGTAAAATTTTCACTTGTAATACTTCTAGAGTTCAGCTTCCTCGCACTGCCACGCGACACAAGTACAGACAGACACACACACACGCACACAGGCACACACTCACACGCACACGCACGCACACGCTCACATACACTCACACAATCGAGGACTTGTCCAGCATGGAGGAGGTGTCCAGCAGCAGCTCGCTGCTCGTGCTCAGCAGATCGTAGAGCTCGTGGGGCGCATCGCCCGCAATGGGATTGCCGAAGGGGAAGAACGAGGAGAGCGTCGCCAGCTGCAGCGCCCCGCCCGCAGCGCCGCCTCCATTGACCATGTGCAGCGCATTGGCGCCGCTGCGCTCTGGCTCCGGCTTGCGCCGCCGCTCCACGCCATCGACATACTCCGCCTGCTCGCGTTCCCGCTCCCGCTGCCTCTCGAGCCGCTCCTGCTGGCTGGGACGCTGCTCGCCCATGGCCTCGTAGTAGGCATCGGGCAGCTCCTCGAAGCTCTGCAGGTCGAGGCAGCGCTGCAGCTTGGCTATGTTGATCAGCAGCATGCGATGGCAGAGATCGAGCTGCGGCTGCCCACCGCCGCGTATGTCCAGCACCGGCAGCCAGCGGAAGTAGCACTGCTCCCACACGGCCAGATCGAAGATGCGGTGCGCCGGCTGCAGGTAGCGATCCTGCGGCACGCTCGACTGCGTCGAAAACAGCTGCGGATTGATGGTGTAGCGCGAGGGTGAAGCTGTTGCTGCTGCTGCTGCGCCAGCGCCAGCGCCTGCTGCTCCTGCGCCTGCTGCTGCTGCTCCCGGCGAGAGCAGCTTGTGCCCGCCAACGGCGAGCGAGCGCCGATGATGATGATGCTGCTGCGTGGCCTGCAGCTCGCCGCGCTGCCGCTGGTACAGCGGATTGCTGAAGAAGAGCTTGTCCTTGTCGGCGAACTGCTCGCCCCAGTCCCAGACGGGGCGCAGCACCAGGCGGCTGTCGGCGACGGCGCGCGCCCGCTGCGCCTGGCTGTCGAACTGGAAGGTGTGGAAGATGGGCATGAAGCACGCGTCCCACAGCGTCGTCAGGTACGTCTGCGTGAACTCGAACTCGTCGGGGAACTGCTGCAGCAGCTGCCACACGCAGTCGAGGAAGAGCAGAAAGACGGGACTCTGCTCGCCGTCCGGCGTCGAGGGATCTGTGCCGCTGCCGCTGCCGCCGCCGCCGGAGCAGACATGCCCCAGGCGGCGCTGGAACGGATGCTCCAGGGCAATCCAGTCCTTCTGCACCAGCGACTGGAAGCCCTCGATGCTGCGGAAGTGCGGATCGAGCAACAGCTGCGTCAGGCTGCTGACCACGCAGCAGAGATCACGGCCGTTGGACTCCTGCAGCACGCAGGTGATGCCCGAGCGCAGCGTGGCCGCCGCATCGCTGGCCTGGCGCAGGCACAGCGAGACGTACAGCAGCCAGTTGGTCTTCTCGAGCAGCGCCAGGAACTTGTCGTCCTGCAGCATGAACTTCTCGGGCGTCTCCGGCGTGCAGAGCCGGCGCAGCTTCAGGTAGGCGCGCTGCACATCCTGTATGCTGGGCAGCTGATCCGTCAGCTGGATGAGCTTCAGCTGCTTGCGCTCATCGCACTTGCGCACCAGCTCCAGCATGATGTTCTCCATTTTGGTGTCCTGCTGCGAGGCCGGCTGCAGCTCCGCCAGGCGCACCAGCGAGGCGCCAGCGACGCCCCAACTGTACACCCAGAACGCGGCACGCGAATCACAGAAGGCCAGCGATAGCTGCAGGAAGCGCTCCACATCGCAGCACTTGGGTATGACGAAGTGCGGCGGCAGCTGGTACTTGCCGGCCTGCAGGCGGCTCTGCAGCTGCGGCACACCGCTGGCGCTGATCACCTGCCACTCGCTGGCGCCGCAGCGTATCAGCTCGCGCGTCCAGTCGTTCCTGCTGCCGTACATGCTGACGCCCACCGGCGTGGCGGCGTAGTAGGCCTCGCGGTAGGCGTACGCAAAGCTCAGATCATGCCGCATGGGATACGCGAAGCGCGCCAAAGCCGATGCGATCAGCTTGCCATGATCGCTCGCCCCGCTCAGCTTCGAGTCCTGCTGCTGGAAGGCGAACTTCAGCATGCGGAAATTGCGGCAGATGATGTGCAGCGCCACAATGCGACCGCTGATGTTCTGCTGCTTGGCCGGCTCCAGCTTCTTGCGGCGACTGCCCGCGCCGCTCATGCGCGCCGCCTGCAGCGCACTCGCCGCCAGGCTCTGCTCCGCAATCGTATAGATCTGATCGATGTTGTTCAGCGTCACCTCGTTGCGGCCAAGGTAGGCGTTCTCCTGGTACAGATCGCTGGCGCTGCCGCCGAGCGGCATATGACCACCATGCAGTGGCACAAAGGCCAGCTTGAAGTTCGTCACGCTCAGCAGACCGAAGACGGACTCCTTGTGGCTGCCTCTGCTGTTGCTAGTGCTGCTGCTGCTGCTGCTGCCATTGCTGTGCGAGTGGGAGTTGGAGTTATTAGCTGTGCCGCTGCTGCTGCTGCTGCTGCTGGGTGTGGCGCCCGCCTCCATGCGCGCAATAAGCGTGTACATGTAGGCGGGCGCCGAGGCGACTATCTGCTCGCCGGAGAGCAGGCGCGGCTTGGCCAGATGCACGTCGCGCAGATCGCTGGGCAGGCACCACTCGTTCGTGTGCGCCGTCGCGCTCAGATCGCCCGGCATGGGCGCCACGTAGCTAGTGAAGGTGTTGCGCTTGCGATGGTCTGGCATCTCTTTGCTGCCAGTTGCCATCCTCAGTGGGCGTCGCTCTGCCACTCTCGTTCTCGTTCTCGTTGTTGTTGTTGTTGTTGCTGCTGCTGCCGCTGCTATTGTCTGGCACGTCGTCGGAATACCCAATTAGCTGCTGCTACTTCCTGTCTAGAGGCGCACCTGGTCGCGCCGCCAGCGCCCGCTGCCTGCTGCCAGCCCAACATGAATATACAAGAGCGCAAGAGCAACGGCGGCAACAACAAGTGCAGGCATGTACACATGCACGAAATTAGAATTATCGCCGTTTGATAATAGTTTTATCAGTTGCGCTTACCTCTTTTTTTTTCTGCTCCTATTGCTCCTGCTTTCGTTGTATGCGTGCGTGCGTGTGTGCGTGTGTGTGTGTGTGTATGTTTCTATGTGCTGTTGCTGTTGTTGCTGTTATTGCTGCTCCCGCTGCTACTGCTACTGCTGCTGCTGCTGTTGGTATTTCGTGTGCAAACGTTTGCCTTAATATGTCATCTCTGTGCATCATCTATCAGCACACTCACGCACTTATCTATATGCATTTATTTATTTATTATTATTTTCGTTGTTGCCATCAATGCTACGTATATGTGCTGGTCACTTGCACACGCACACACACACACTCATTGCATGTCAAAAGTGCGCAATCGTTTATCGACAAGTGCGAACAGCTGTTGTGCTGCTACTGGCATGGCGTTTAACAGCACTGCACTGCAAGTCTATCGATTGGCATGTTGTTCAACACAGCATGGCTGCAGCGCCAGAAATCGAATTTGAACGCAGTTGGCACACCTAGGCGCCTATCTGTATGTGTATATAGCAGGCTGTTGCTGTGATTCTAGTAGAGTAATAGCACTTACAGTTTTCCGACAAGATGCTTTTTTATTTCTGTTTTATTTTTTTGTAAATATTTTGCTTAGTGTTGTTGAATGCGCAAAGTGTAATCGCGCAATCGATATCGTCATCGGTATTGGATAAGCTGGTCGAGCTTGTCAACACCAAAGAAAAATATAATTCGGCCGGCGACCACGCGGCAGAAGGTAAGTCCACTGCGAATGCAAACAAAATCAATTGTTTATTGAACACTCACACACACACACACTAACGCACATTAACTGCAATTATCGCTCTACAGACTGTGCATGCTTTGGCTACCCCGCGGCAGTCGATGCTTCAAACTCTGGCTGACAGCAAAGGCAGCAGCAACAATATCGTCATCGTCATCGTCAGGCACACCGACAGCGGCAGCGACACTCGCAGAACCCAATTTCCAGCGCCGTCTGCAAGCAGTGCGACATTACGCTCAACGCTCAACGCGGCACTCGAGCAATAACAGTGGTCGACTACACACACCCCGCAATTACCATCGCACAACAAAGGAGCCTGCCAGCATGTCGGATCAAGTCAAGTATCTAGATACGCCCGACAAGTCGGAGACGGACAAGAAGGTTTACAAGTGAGTAGTGCCAAGCAGTGCCTGCGCTCTGAGTGCTTCTGCCGATCGCTGCGCTCAGTTGAGTTGAGTGTGTTTGCTTGACGTATGTAGGTCGCAGGAGTTGAGTGCATCGAGGCGCTTGTTCAGCCTAGTTTAAAGTAGTTTAAAATCCGATTATGCTATATATATATACGCGAAGCTTAGCTATAACTCAATTAAGGATTGCATTAGACAATACAAGCTCTGCTCTGGGAGAACTGAGCTCAATTGAGCGCAGCAGTTGAGTGGAAACAACTTACACTCGGCTTAGTGTAAAGCAGTTTTGCGCATAAATAGCAAATTATTTATGTTATTGCTATTTAATATGCTATGGTATATATTTTAAAATATCGCAATATATTTACATAATTTTAGTAAGCTGAGAACTTGAGTATAAAATTTGTTTTTAGTAGTATGAGTGCCAGCTGCAGCAGGAGCGTAGCCTGTGGCGGCTTGAGTGCAAGGCTCAATTAGCAAGTGCTGCTCGCGGGCTCAATTGAGTGCGTTTGCTTAGCGTATGTAGGTCGAAGGAGTTGAGTGAAAGCAAAGCTTAGCTTAATATGGTTTTACACGCAAAAAAATTTAAACACTTTTTATAAATTATTTTTTGTATTAGTAACAATTAATAGTAAATGTTTATTTTTTTTTTAATTTATTAACATTTTTTTATTATATCATTGTATATTTATTATTTTTTAGAGATATAATGCAACGGTTAATGTATGGTATTTTAACAAATTTAAACACTTTTATAAATTATTTGTATGTATTAATAACAATTAATTTTAAATGTTTAATTAATTTATTTTTTTTAATTTATTAACATTTTTTTATTATATCATTGAGTATATATTATTTTTAAACAGCGGATTAGAGACATTATAATGCAACGGATTATGTATATTAGTTTTTGTTTATTATTATAAAATATCACATTTATTTATTTAATTTATTAACATTATTTTATTATCACATTGAGTATTTATTATTTTTAAGCATTGGATTAGAGACATAATGCAACGGTTTATTTACATTAATATTATGTATTATTATTATTTAATTTACTAACATTATTTTATTATCACATTGTGTATATATTATTTTTAAGCATCGGATTAGATTTTATTTACTATCATATTATATCACATTATCGGATTATGTATATACTATTAATATAAATCGGATAAGCTAAGACCTAAGCCTAATTAGTCTAAGCTTATCAATTTGTTTATTTTAGTTGCAGTGTAAGCTGGAAGTAGGGCAGCCTGAGGTTTGAGTGCAATCTAATTGAGCTTCACTCAAGCTCGCTGTAATCGAGTTAGTTCAGCTATTAATAGCATATAAAACCGCAAAACTGATAAGTTTGTTTCGCAAGCTTTACCTGCTTATATTCTGGCAAACACCGAACCGCAGAAGCGATAGCACTTAATTTTCCGTAAATGCAGATCTGAAATTAAAAAAAAAAAAAAAAAAAAAAATCTATTCTACAACTCTCCCTTTCTCTATCCTCTCTCAGAACTCTGCTGCTGCCCAATGGCCTGCACGCGCTAATCATCTCGGACCCATCGCCCATGCCGCACGACGGCTTTACCACCTCGGAGTCGTCGATGGACGAGGAGACGTCGGGCGATACGGCGAGCAGCAACAGCTCGAGCGAGAGCAGCTCCTCCAGCTCGGGCACCGGCCACAGCGAATCCGATTCGGACAGCGAGTACGGCGATGAGAAGCTGGCGGCCTGTGCCGTCCTCATGGACTACGGCTCGTTTGCGGAGCCACGCAACTACCAGGGCCTGGCGCACTTCCTGGAGCACATGATATTCATGGGCTCCGACAAGTATCCGGAGGAGAACATCTTCGATGCGCACATCAAGAAGTGCGGCGGATTCGCCAATGCGTTGACGGACAGCGAGGACACGCTCTTCTACTTCGAGGTGGCCGAGAAGCATCTCGACTCCAGTCTGGACTACTTCACGGCGCTCATGAAGCATCCGCTGATGAAGAAGGATGCCATGCAGCGCGAACGCTGCTCCGTCGACTCGGAGTTCCAGCAGATCCTGCAGGACGACGAGACGCGTCGCGACCAGCTGCTGGCCAGCCTGGCTACCGATGGCTATCCGCACAGCACCTTCGCCTGGGGCAACATGAAAACCCTGAACGAGGACGTCGACGATGAGCAGCTGCACATGCTGCTGCACGAGATACGGCGGGATCACTATGCCGCCAATCGCATGTACTTGTGCCTGCAGGCGCGCCTGCCCATGGACGAGCTGGAGACGCTGGTGCTGCGCCACTTCACCGACATACCGGGCAACTGCATCCGTGCCCCGGATCTGAGCAAGTTCAGCTATCGCCAGGCCTTTCGGCCCGAGTTCAGCACGCATGCGTACTTCGTGAAGCCCGTGGAGAATGTGTGCAAGCTGGAGCTAACGTGGGTGCTGCCCAGCGTGCAGCAGTACTATCGCAGCAAGCCCGACCAGTTCCTCTCTTACCTCTTCGGCTACGAGGGCAAGGGCAGCCTGTGCGCCTATCTGCGCCGCCGGCTCTGGGCCCTGGAGCTGGTGGCGGGCATCGATGACAACGGCTTCGATCTGAACTCCATCTACAGCCTGTTCAACGTGTGCATCTACCTCACCGACGAGGGATTCAAGCACATCGACGAGGTGCTGGCCGCCACCTTTGCCTACGTCAAGGTCGTTGCCCACGGCAATGCGACGCCGCACCTGCGCACGCTCTACGACGAGCAGCAGGGCATCGAGGCGACCGGCTTCCGCTTCCAGCCGCAGCGTCCGGCCATGGACAATGTGCAGCATCTGGTGGTCAACAGCAAGTACTTTCCGCCCAAGGACATACTGACCGGCAAGGAGCTCTACTACGAGTACAACGAGCAGCATCTGGCCGAGCTCATCGGCCACCTCAACGAGTTCAAGTTCAATCTGATGGTGACGGCGCGCAAGTACGAGGATCTCGTCTTCAACCAGAAGGAGAAATGGTTCGGCACGGAGTACACCAGCATACCCATGCCGCCCAAATGGCAGCAGCTGTGGCAGCAGGCCACGGCCAGCAGCATACCCGATCTCTATCTGCCCGAACCGAATCGCTTTGTCACGCAGGACTTTACGAACTTCTGGCACCAGCAGGGCAAGCCGGAGGTGCCCGAGGCGCCCAAGAAGCTGCTGCAGACGGACATCTGTGAGCTGTGGTTCCGTCCGGACGACAAGTACGAGCTGCCCGAGGCCTTCATGGCCTTCTTCTTTGTCTCGCCGCTGCAGCGCAAGTCGCCCAAGAAGTGAGTCTTTCTCTCTCTCTCTTTAGCTGCTGCAATGCATCTCACTCTCTCTCTCTCTCTCTCTATCGTAGCGATGCCATGTGCGCACTGTACGAGGAGCTGGTCAAGTTCATTGTCAGCGAGGAGCTGTATCCGGCGACCAGCGCCGGGCTCAACTACACGTTCAGCGTCAGCGAGAAGGGCCTCATCCTGCAGGTGCGCGGCTACAACGAGAAGCTGCATCTGCTGGTCGAGTCGATAGCACAGGCCATGGTCACTGTGGGCGCCACGCTCAACGAGCAGCTGCTGGCCACGTTCGTCAAGGATCAGCGCAAGAGCTACTTCAACACGCTGATCAAGCCGCGTGCACTCAACAGGTGAGCTCCAGCCTGCAGACAGAGCGAGCTGCTCAGCACCTCCCCTAATCTCTCTCTCTCTCGCTGCAGGGATGTGCGTCTGTGTGTGGTGGAGCACATGCGTTGGCTCATGATCGACAAGTACAAGAGCCTGAACGACATCACGCTGCAGGACATGCAGGAGTTCGCCAAGGCCTTCCCGCAGCAGCTGTACGTGCAGGGCCTGGTGCAGGGCAACTACACGGAGGAGTCGGCGCACAACGTGATGAACACGCTGCTGACACGGCTCGGCTGCAAGGCCATCAAGGAGCGTCTCTATGTCGAGGATCGCACGGTGCAGCTGCCCCAGGGTGCACACTACATACGCGCCCATGCGCTCAACGAGCAGGACACGAACACAGTGATCACGAACTACTACCAGATCGGGCCGAATACGGTGCGGCTGGAGTGCATACTGGATCTGCTGATGATGTTCGTCGAGGAGCCGCTGTTCGATCAGCTGCGCACCAAGGAGCAGCTGGGCTACCATGTGGGCGCCACGGTGCGCGTGAACTATGGCATTACGGGCTACTCGATTGTGGTGAACTCGCAGGAGACGAAGGCGACGGCCAGCCATGTGGAGAAGCGCATCGAGGTGTTCCGCAACAACATGCTGCAGATACTCGAGGATATGTCGCAGGAGGATTACGATCATACGCGCGACTCGCTGATCAAGCTCAAGCAGGTCGCCGACATGGCACTCAGCACGGAGGTGTCGCGCAACTGGAACGAGATCATCAACGAGGAGTACATGTTCGATCGCCGGCGCCAGCAGATCGAGGTGCTGCGCACGCTGACCAAGCGCGAGATACTCGCCTTCCTGCTCGACAATGAGATCACCAATATGCGCAAGGTCTCCATACAGATCATCGGCCACAATCCGGAGGGCAAGACAGCGCGGCCAGTGAAGGGCAAGGCCTGTGACGAGGATGTCGTCATGGCTGCCAACAATGACAACGACGACAAACATGCCGAGCACGAGGACGACGACAACGACGACGACGAGGACGAGGGCAACGACGACGATGACGATGACGAGCTGTTCGAGCAGCTGGCCAACAAGCTGAACGTTGTCTTCCTGCCGCAGGAGGGCGACGCCACCACCATTGTGGACATTGCCGACTTCAAGAGCAATCTCGATCTGTATCCCAATCATGCGTCCACGCCGCAGGAGACAACGCGTCCGGCACTCATCGAGGATGCCCTGATGAACACGTGAGCGGGCCGCGGGCAGGGGCAGCATTGCAGCAGCAGTGAAACACACCAAAACCAAAAGCAACAGCAGAAGCAGCAGCAGCAGCAACAACAATAACAACAGGAGAATCATATGTTCATATTTATACATACATATAGTTTAAGTACCTCTGCAGGACTACATTCTTTTAAGCTAAGCACTCCACACACTCACACACACACACACACAGACACTCGAAGCTCGACTTGACATTAGACAAAAGAGAAAGGAATTTGTAACTGACTAAAATCGAAAATTGAAGTTAAACTCTACGCAATAAACTCAATAATTAAATCAAAATGCTGTAGATGCAAAGTTTTGGATTAGATTTAATAATTTATGCTACAATTTTTAATGTAGAGTCACAAGTTTAGGCGGTTATTTATATGCTAACTATAAGCAGATTTCTGACTTGATCAAGCTCGAATATTTTATTTTTTTTAGCTATATATATGCAGCCTTCTGAGTAATCATCTATTTTTTTTTCAACGATATACTACTGTGAGCAAAAAGTAAGGTGAATTTTCAATTTAAAATTCGCGGGCTTAAGATGGTGAACTAGTTCTTTTTTTCTCGAGTTGGCAGGACTGTTGATAACATCTGCCGGTAATTTCATGTCACTGTCAGTATCGGTACTATATTTACGCTTTTGTTTACCAAACGATCAAGAGTGTAGACTTTCGATTTTTACTAAGTCTGATAATTCACTCGTTTTTCGTGACCATTTCGCCAAAAATTTGAAAAATCGACGAGAGCGCTCATGGCTATACCGAAAAGGGACTATTTGGCCTGTTTCGAGGATTTGAAAAAACGTTGGCATAAGTGTATTTTATCGGGAGGGGATTACTTTGATGGGGATGAAATTGATTTAGGAGAATAAATAAAGAATTTTGACTTTACAAAAATATTCACCTTACTTTTTGCCCACAGTAGTATTAATTTCGAATTTCCAAAAAATATTAATTTGAGCAACTTATAAACTATTGATAAATTCCAACAGTTCAAGCTGCAAGTCATTTCGTTAACCCGCAAGCAACTCTCAAGCTTTGCAATATTTTCCAAAGAATTTAAAAAAAAAAACGCAAAATTAAGATAGAAATAGTTGCTCGCTTGGTAACTATATATCAAATGATAAGGTGCTTCGATCCGACTAATTGCGCCAGCTATTGAAGCGTATGCAGAGTTGTTAGTAGAACTAATTTAGTTATTAACTTTTATCAACGTTTTGGGGATCAGTTAAAAGCCGGCATTAAGGCCACGTTTTGCTGCAGATAATGAAAGATAATTAACGGCAGATTCTATATATAACACTAGTCTGTTTTGCTGGCATATGAACTTGATTGAGTCGGATTTTTTTTTTTGACATGGTTACTATATAAAAGAGTTAACTGATCAGTTCAGCTTCAGGGAAAATTAATTAATATGCGGATCACTTATGGGATTAGAGCTGCCTACGTTAGGTTTTTATTTATTTTTCAGATAGTTTTTGCATATAGCACACTTAAAACTAAATTAAAAAATTACAAAATAATAGAGACGAATTAAATTGATTGTTCAGGGGGTATAGTATCTCCATCCGATCAAGATTTGAACGGATCAAGCAAGTTTCAAGCTCATATCGCTGGAGATGAAGATGACTTATAGCCCTTATTTTCTATATATTATATATAGCTGAGAGGAGTAATAAGAAAAAAAAAAAAAAAAATATATATATATATAGCTGAAAATATATATACAAACCACAGTGCCTTCATGCCTTCTTCGATCGTCTGTAGGCAGCTGTAGAGTCCCCCATCCCACCCAAGTGAAATAATGCTGTCGTTTTGCTGGTACGGGATCTTCCTCTCTTTATTCATAGTCGACTATGTATATGTATGTGTATGTACATGATGTATCGTGTGCGCAGCTGCTGCACTGCAACTTTACAAATCTATGTAGATATATGTAGCTGTAGCTCTGCGCGTATATATATATCTATATATATATAGTATAAATGTAAACGTAGTCGTTAGATATCAAAAAAGATAAGTTCACTTTTTCTCCACAGTTTCAGTTTCAGTTTCAGTTTCACTTGATTTCGTATTACAGATTGTGCTCGATTCAGTTGGATATATTTGTTCATGTATGTCTCAGTTCGGCAACAAAATATATATGTATATACACATGTGTGTGTGTGTGTGTTTGTGTGTGTGTTTCGTAAGCCAATCAGTTATCGGATTAAGCAACAAAATATATGCATATAGTCGATATATAGTCTAGTTGTTGTGGCCGTGCTTGTTCTTTTTCGATCTCGCTATCGCGCTCTCTCTCTCTCTTTCTCTCTATATATATCTGTCTCGATCTGGAACTTAACTATAGTTAAGCAGGGGGTGGTGGGGGCAGGCAACAAAACCCTACAAACTTATTAACAATAAGACGCAAACAAAATAATGATAACAGAAAATTGATATATATATATATATAAATATATATATATATATATAGGTATAGCTAAAGTATCGACGACATTACGGTTAAGGATACAGCTGCATAGGGTGTATATATACGTATATTAAATTTATTTTTGTAATTTTTGTAATTTCCTTTTCTCGTCTCTAGCTTTAACAATTCACTGAATAATTTTGGTCGCTTTGGGCTGATTTTGTTGTTGTTGTTGTTGTTGTTGTGGTTGTCCTTCTAGAGCTTCTGCAGCTCAGTCGAATCGCCCAGGTAGCGGGACTGCAGTATGCGCGGCGTACGCTCATTGTCGGCATCCTGGAGCAGGCCCTCCTCGTGCTTGCCATTGGCGCTCGCATGCCCATTGCCGGCGCCGCTGAAGATGCGCGAGATGAGCGACGTGTTGGAGCGCGAGAAGGCCAGCCGCTTGCCGTTCATGATCTCTGGCAGATCGTCGAGGCCGCGATGCAGCGACAGCTTGTCCATCTCCGACTCGGAGCCAGTGCGTCGGGCACGCTCCGCCGCCAGCTGTGCCTCGTACTCGGCGGTGCGCAGCGTTTGCGCCGTCGGCTTGCGATACATCTTGAGCAGCAGCGAGGAGCAGACGACGCTCACCGAACTCGCCGCCATGGCCACGGAGGCCATCCAGGGCTGCAGCGTGAAGCCGAAGGGTGTGAAGAGGCCGCTGGCCAGCGGTATGCCCAGCAGATTGTACATGCTGGCGAAGAGGAAGTTGTAGCGTATGCGCCGCACCGTGCAGCGCGAGAGATCCAGGCAGGCGACCACGTCCAGCAGATCATTGCGCATCAGCACAATGTCGGCCGCCTCGGCGGCCACATCCGTGCCGGCCGCAATGGTGATGCCCACGTCGGCCTGGGCCAGCGCCGGGCTATCGTTGACGCCGTCGCCGACCATGGCGACGCGCACGCCACGCTGCTGGATGCGCTGAATCTTGGCCACCTTGTGCGATGGCAGCACCTCCGCGTACACGGTGCGTATGCCCACCTGGAAAGGGAAAGCAAGAGCAGGAGCAGGAGATTGGTATCACTTCCACTGCCAAGAGGTGCAGCATACTGACCTCACGCGCTATGCTCGCCGCCGTGTGCTTGTTGTCCCCGGTGAGCAGGACGACATCGATGCCCATGCGCTTCAGTGTGTAGACAGCGAGATGCGCCTCCGGCTTGACCATGTCCGCGACGGCAAACATGCAGACCAGCTGCCCGTTGAGGGCGCACAGTACGGCGGTGTGGCCCTTCTGCTCCTCACGCGTCATGCAGTCGCTAATCTCGAGCGGCACCTCGATGCCGTTGCGCTGCATCCACTCGCGATTGCCGATGAGCACATGTATCTCGGGGCCATCGATCAGCGGCAGCTGCTCCTCCCCATCGATGCCGGGCGAGACCAGCTGCTGCTCCATGAACTTGTGCTGCAGCTGATCGATGCTGGCGCCATTGTCGACGGCGACGGCCTTGTGCGGCTGCGTGCGCCACAGATTCTCATAGTTGATGATGCGCTCCGCATTGCAGGCCTGCCGCAGCGCCTGCTCGTAGTTGGAGACGCTGGCGCGTATGCCGCAGCCGGGCACCGCCTGGAAATTGGAGCTCTTGCCGAAGCTGCTCGTCTGCACGTTCAGCATGTCGCGGGCGAAGTGCACTATGGCCGAGGCAATCGGATGCTCGCTGTTCTGCTCCGCGGCCCCAATGATGGTCAGCGCGCGCGCCAGGCTGCAGACCTGCGGCGGCACAAAGAGCGTCACGCGACTGGTCATCGGTGTGCCATGTGTGATGGTGCCCGTCTTGTCGAAGACGACAGTCTTCACCTGCGCAAAAAGGTGCGTGAGTGTGAGTAGATGTAGTAGTAGTGGTATTATATCATGTTGTCGGGGAGGGGAGCTCTCACCTTGTGGGCATTCTCCAGCGCTGTGGCGCCCTTGACCAGCACACCGTTGGTGGCGCCTGTGCCCGTGGCCACCATGACGGCCGTGGGCGTGGCCAGGCCCAGGGCACAGGGGCAGGCAATGGCCAGCACGCTGAGCGCACACTTGAAGGCATAGCTAATGACAATCGTATTGCGATCCATGTGCATCTTGTGCTCCTGCGACACCGGCACCAGATCCACATCGATGAAGCCCGCCACAATCCAGCCGATGAGCGTGACACTCGAGATGGCCACCACGAAGGGCACAAAGTAGCCGGCAATGCGATCCGCCAGCTGCTGTATGGGCGCCTTCGATGTCTGCGCCTCCTCGACGAGGCGCACGATCTGCGCCAGCGTCGTGTTCTCGCCCGTGTGCGTCGCCTCGACCAGCAGCACACCGTTGCGATTGATCGAGCCGCCAATGACGACGGCACCCTTGCGCTTCGCCACCGGCATCGATTCGCCCGTGATGAGCGACTCATCGCAGCTGGAATGTCCGTAGAGCACTTTGCCATCTACGGGCACCTTGGCGCCCGGTATGACCTTCAGGATGTCGCCACGCTGCACATAGTCCACCGAAATGGTCTTCTCGCTGATGATGTCGAAGTCGGGCGAGATCTCCACGAGCAGTGCATCGGCCGCCTTCAGTGAGAGCAGCTTGGAGAGCGCCTCCGACGTCTTGCCCTTGGCAATGTGCTCCAGCCAGCGGCCCAGCGAGATGAAGATCAGCAGCATTGGCGGCGTATCGAAGAACGTCAGCGGCGAGCTGTTCTGCTCCATGAGCACGGCCGCAATGACCACGGCAACGGAGTACACATACGAGATGGTCGTCACCATCGAGATGAGCACGTCCATGTTGGTGGTGCCGTGCTTGATGGCCCGATACGACTGCACGTAGAAGTGATAGCCGCCAAAGAATTGCACCGGCGTCGAGAGCAGAAACATGACCAGGTTCTCCATGGAGAGACCCGGCACCAGGCAGCACATGCTCGCGTGGCCCTTGTCTCGCATCTCGAGCATGAAGTAGATCATGGCCACCATGCAGGGGCCGCCGAAGATCAGGGAGACGAGGAACGCGTTGCGCCACTTGCGTATCTCCTCCTTGTGCTCCAGATAGTTGTGCGCCATCTTGTCACGCCCACTCAGCAGCTTCGCCTCAAATCCCAGCTCCTCGATTGCCTCACAGATGCTCCGAGGTCCCGTATCATCTGTTATATAGCGGAATTTTCCTATGGAATACAAGCAAAAAATTCGCTCAGTACACCCTGTGGCTACAGTAGCATCCGCTTAGATTGAACTCGCTTAAGTACGCGCTGCAAAAACAGAACACCCAGTACAGTAGCATCCCCTTAGATTGAACTCGCTTAAGCACGAGCTGCAAACAACAGTACACCCTGTGGCTACACTTGCATCCCATTAGCATTAGTAGCAACAACAGGGTGTAGGCTACAGTAGCCGCTTATTAAATTGAACTCGCTTAAGCACGAGCTACAACAACAGTACACCCTGTGGCTACAGTAGCATCCCATTCGATTGAACTCGCTTAAGCAGAAGCTGCAACGGTCACATATGAAATTCATTTTCAGTTAGCAGAGTTCACTCCGCACACCCTGTGGCTACAGTAGTGTGCCATAGAATTGAGTATGCCCAAGCATTAGCTACATCAGTCGCCCATCGTTTTTATAGTCTTAACTGAAAGTCTAAGCAAGGAAAACAATTTCAGTTAACAGAGTCCAATCCGCACACCCTGTGGTTACAGTAGCGTCCCAAAGATTTGAATAACTACAACACGCAAAAAAACTAAGCAAATAGTCGCACAGACAAACAGAAATCAATAAAATCAGCTCACCAAGAGCTCACTTAGTACACCCTGTAGCACTACAATAGCGTGCCAAAGTATTGGCCTCGCTACAGCAGGAGTTTCACGTACCAGTTATTTAGGGGAAAAATCCATTTTCTGTTAACAAATTGTACCCAGTACAGCCTGTAACTACCGTCCCATCTCATGTGAGAGCTGCAATAGTCACGTACCAGGAAAATCAACTTTCAATTCATAGATTTTACTTCGTACACCCTGTGGCTACAGTGCAGCCATGCAATAGTCACGTATAATTTATCAAGTCTAAAGTAAAAGTTTAAACATACTCCCGCTTAGCAAGAAAATACATTTTCAGCTACTTAAGTGCAGGCAATGCACCCTGTGGCTACAGTAGCCTCGCATACAGTTGACCTCGCTCAAGCGCGAGCCCCAAGCGTCACGTACGATTGCCAAATTCAGCAAGTGAAAGGCTGAGCGGAAAATAATGTTCTATAAGCATGCTAAAACCATAAACCCAATCTAAATATGATCAGTGAGAAAAGTAGTTCACGCGGCAAAAGATTAGATTAGTCGCGCCCTGTGAGTGCAGTTGGGAGTGTGTTTTTTATTTAAATAAAACTATTTACGATGACTTCACTGCGCTTCAGTGGGGAAACTACTTGGCTATGGCTTAATCATAAGCTTGCAGGTACATTCCCGCAGGCATGCGCCACACTTCTACTCTATTTATAAATAAATATTTGTGCTATGCGAGAGAAAATATCAATTTCATCAGCGCTATGCCTAATGCCATGGCCATGACTGTGCTCGCTGCGAGCTGTCTCGGCTCCAATAGGATACAAAAAAAATTATATTTCGATCTGATAAGAATTTTAAACTGTATTTTAGGCAAATAAACAGTATTTCATTTTCTCATTAATTTAAATTAAATTAAAATAATTTTAAGAGCTTTTCGCACAATTTATTAATTTACAATCCTTATTAAATATGATATTTTGAAAAAGGATTGTAAATTAATTACTTTTACACAATTACAATTAAAATTTAAATATATAAGGAGCTAATTTTTTTTATTAAAATTATAGTCTTATTTCTTTCTTCTGGCCACTTTATATTCTTTACTTAAAATAGTTCAATAAATCGGAAATGGCGGGAACAGAGAGTAGAAATTCTATAGAATTTCAATATCGAGAGATTTGAAATATCTGCAATCCTAATTTATCCTACAACACTGTCATTAAGGAACTTTCTTAAGTAAAAATATACTTATTGTGTTAAGAAATCTTACGCTAGAAATTCTTATTTTTTTTTTGTTCAACAGTAAAAAGTATAATACTGTTTTTAACAGTATGCTTGGCAACCCTAGTTAGAAGTGTAGCTGCTGCCAGCTATTTGCAGCTGCAGCGCACACACATTCCAATTAGATGCTGCGCACGCGACTGTCATCATTATTACGGCCCTGACTGTGGCCGTGTCTTTGTCCGGGCCTGCCTGGCAATTGGAATTGGAGCGCATAAGTCTGTAGGTATTTCGCTGGCTTTCAGCTATTTTTGTTTTTCTACACGCTTTTTTGTTTATTGCTGGCATGCAACCGGTTTCACAATTGCCGGATTCGATTGCCAACTGGAGCTGTTATTTGCCTTTACCTCACCCTGCCCCTCTCCCCCCAGCCTAGGCAAACGCATGCCACACACTTTGTTAATCACTTGCACAGCGCAGCTCGAGTTTCAATTGCATGCACAATACTCTTGCCCGCTACTGTATGTATGTGTGCGCGCGTGCGTGCGTTTGTGTGTGCATTGGGCTGTTGAACCTGGCCAAGAAGAAGCAGCAGCAGCAGCAACAGCAGCAGCAGCGACCTGTTAGTTTCGGCAGTGTTGTCGCTGTAACTCACTGATAAGATACGAGCACATTTCGACGCTGATTAACATGTCGAGCAGCCCCCAAAACAAAGGCGGAGAAATTAAAACAAGACGCTCTCAGGGGCAACTCTGGCGCTCTGCCGCGCTCTGCTCCCACTCCTACCCGCTGGCAGACGGCAATTCACCACCCCCACGAGTTGAATGACTGAGCGCATTTCTCACCTTATCTAGATAGTTATGTAGATAGTGAGTACATTTATATTTGCCTAGCGCAAAAGAATGCGTCTATGCATGTGTGTGTGTGTGTGTGTGTGCCCGCAGCTGTGAATAAGTAGAAAATTCTCAAGCTAATTAGCAGGCGGCAACAGCAAGAATCCCCCCCTCCCACGCCTGCGACAATAAAACGTCGTCTGAATCACAGCAGCCGGCAATTTCACCACGCGATGCGGGGAACTTCATTTTCTGCATACATGTACATATGTATGTGTGTTCGCATGCGTCTGTATTTAAAGGGCAGGCTGCAATTTCACCAGACCAGCATACAAGAACAATGGCGACCGCTGAAAGCGCCTCAATGTCATCGATTTATCGATACTTTTGCATATTTTCAAATACAATATGTAAGCATGGCAAGGAGAGCAGCGTGTTTATCGAGCTATCGATAGCCAAAATACTGCTAATAATCGTGTGCAAAAAAACAAATATACAGGGAAGGGGAGCAGGAAAAGATTAATGCATGCGTGTTTATCGAGCTATCGATAACCAAAATACTGCTAAAATTCGTGTGCAAAAAATAAATATACAGGGAAGGGGAGCAGCAAAACATTAATGCATGCGTGTTTGTCGAGCTATCGATGTCCAAAATACTGCAAATATTCGTGTGCAAAAATTCAATATCACACAGGGAAGGGGAAGGGGAGCAGCGAAACAATAATGCGTGCGTGTTTATCGAGCTATCGATAGCCAAAATACTGCTAGCATTCGTGTGCAAAAAAACAAATATCATACAGGGGCGGAGTGGATGATGGGATTAACATATCAGGCGGCCAGTTGTCCAATATTCAATGCTAATTATAATTATCAGCGGTCGGCGTGTCGCGTCGATCGATCGATCGATTCTCCATGCTCAATTCAAACGCAGTCCCACGTCCCACAAGCAAGCTAATCAACAATCCGCTGTGCGTGTGTGTGTGTGTGTGCGTGTGTATGGCTCTGGCAGTTTCAGCTTTTGCCCACTGTTGCTGCTGCTGTTGCATCTTATCGCTTCACTTCATTTTTTCATTTTTAGAACATTTTCCAGTGTTGTACTTGCTACTGTTACTGTCGTTGCTGTCGTTGTTGTTGTTGTCGCTGTGCCTTCTCCAGTCGGCAGTACTGCCACTCGGGTGGTGCTTATCTGATAAGCATCGTGCACAGGTAAAACATATGTTGCTCTCGACTCGAACAACTTTTGAGTAAGTCGCGAATTTTTTTTTTCTGTTTTCTGTCGCGTCAAATTGATACAGAAACAATGAACAAATTTGCGAATGCATGAGGCCATGAGACATTCGAAAGATAAAACACAATAAAAGCTTTTGGCCGACCCACAGAGGCAACGATTGGCATTCATCTGAGTTTTCAGTTTTCGGCACGATAAGGAATAAAGCAAAAAAAGTCCCAGATGGATTGTGCATCTTATCGAGTACTTTTCTGTTCCCATACACCCACACATGTGTGGCTGTATGGGTTCCATTCGCTTGAAGCTGCAGCGCGCTGGCATATTATTGATAGTTCCCCATATATTATACCATAGTACCCCTATATAGGTTACATCGAGGATCGCTTACGAACAGAGCAAGTGCGAGCCACTTACTATGAAGATGATGGCATCTGGGGTATCGTAATGAATGTGGTATCTGGCTGGTATCGCAAACAGTTCTCTGAACCTTGAACGATTGATAGCTTGGCGTTTTACCCATTTCCGTAGTCAGTCCCGTTAGTTTTCCACTGTTTGCATTTGCAGTCGATTTCTCCGACGATGATTGCAGGCCATATGAAAGTGCGCAAAAGCCAGTTTCACAGTTGGTTCGGAAAAATAAACCAGTTTTATGGCAACTAATCTTACGGCTGACGCGCCGTCAACTCCATTTAAAACTACAGCAAGGGGGAATCAGAACTACCGTGGAGCGACTGTGGACTGACCTCGATTAAAATATACAAATTAATTGGGAGCATGATCTTGCATAATATATCTCATATCTCAGTGTCTATTTTGTATCTCGGCTTCTTTGTCCAAATGGCAAAAAAAAGAAAAAAAAAAAAAAAAAAAAAAACAATAGAAAGGTATACAGAAGTTTAAATACCCTTACATATTTTCGCGTATGTGCTTTATGCACTTATAACGGACTCCAATGTTATCTTATAATAAAACTTAAAAAAAATAATCATTTTCGTTTAGAAGTTTTAGGATACAATAAATCGATTTTATGGAAGTTGAAATATTTTTTAATAATGTTAGATGCCGAAGATTTGAATAGATAGCCTATATACATATACATGCCAAATTAATTATGCTGTCATACGAACACCGATACTGTGACCGATTATTCGTATGACAGCTATATGTTATAGTAGAGCGATTAAGTATATAAATTTGAAGGCATTGTTAGGGACACTAGTATAAATATGATTTTTCCACTTTATTTGCAATATCTTGAAAAATAAGAAAAATCAGCCGATAGATTCTATGACATATATGCGATATATCTGTGCTATCAGGCACGTTCCGACTTATTTAGAGAGTGCCGAAAACAAGAAACTTCCATCAAGCTGCACAACTGAGTGAGACTAGTTTGTTGTCCGCTGTCCGGCAAGACAGATAAACGGACAAACTGACGGACATGGCCAGATCGACTCTACTATCGACACTCCCTACTTTAGTGCGTTGCAAACAGCTGGCCAAAATGATTATACCCTCTACGAGAGTATAAAAATATATATATTAGACGAAACACCGAATCGGAGGCAAGTGAAGGTGAATGTGAATGTTGCGCATGCGCGCGCAACGAACCAAGGCATAAAGAGTGAACGAAAAAGCAGACAAAAAACTGAAAACTCTGGTCGAACACAAGGAGATCACGTAAACAAAGAAAGGCAGAGAGCGGGCTGTGACTGGGGCCGGAACAGAGAGAGCCTCTTTCACTTTCAGCTCGAAAAGCTAAGACTTTGTATTGAAGGCTTAAGCCGACGTTGAATCAAACGAATCAAGATCGGTGTGTGTGTGTGTGTGTATGTGTGTGCAGCACGGAATTGTACATTAGCGATCACGTATGTGTCGTACATATAGTATATGGCAATATACGTACATATAGCACCAGCACACATTGTTCGACCAAACTGCTTGAAAACATTCCTTTCTTTATCCATTACAACAATTTGCCACTTAGGGAACACAATTTATATGGCAGTGTGGCGATTTTTAATGGGATTCAATTTCTTAGATCTGGAATATATGTACATAATGTACTCAAACGATGCATCTGATGAGCAATTGGAGCAATTCGATTCTGCTCGTGTCGTTATCAATATTTGTTTGATTTAGGTGTAGAGTATAGGGTTTTTCTCTCTTCAAGTGAAATTCTTTTCATCAGATCGAGAACGGCATTATATGCATTCATGGTTCATTAATCGTTTGATTTTTCAGTGCGTTTCCCTTGCCAGCGCTCTATCTCACTCTATCTGGCATTATAACCCAGATAACTTTTGTGTATGTGTGTGTATTTGCTTTTGAGAAATATTTAATCGCTATTTCTGTTGTGTTTTATTTCATTGTTTTTGTTATTCTTGGTGAGCATTGCCCTCGAGAGGCTTCTTATCAAGAATAAAACTAAATACATATATGCAGTAGGAGTGTGGGCTATACTATAACAACAACATTGAGAAGAAGAAGCAGAGAACTTTCAGTTGACGAACCCCGCGAAACGTAATCGCAAATGTAAATTTCAATATTAATTTCAATTTTGTTTTCGTATTGATTGTTCCATTCTGCTTTATATTCGTTTTTCAGCTGCAATCGCACGTGATGCCAACAAAGCCGATGACAGACAGGTGCCTCGATATATATATGCATATAAATAGGTGCCATACCTATATATAATATATATTACGACAATTTCAACAGACGTGAGTTCAGGCAAATATTGACTTGACTCCGATTAATCGGTTAATTGTCATTATGAAACCTGAGAATAATGCAAGCGAGGGTGTGGGAAAAACTCTGGATCAGCTATAGACAGACTTCTACAGATGACAAAAGAAATCAAGCCTTTTCAATTAGCCAAACGTATTGCTCAAGAGCTGCCATACAAAAAGGGTAGCAACGGTAAGAAAAAATGCAGGTAGTTTGTCGAATTTAATACCTACAACTCTGACTGAATAAGCGGCTACATAATTTAAATCGACTAAGAAAATAGAGTGACAACCCTAAACATTTCATTTGTTAAAAGAAAATCCAAAACTTGTAGAGATACTTTTGTCCTCGAGGTACTTTTATCCACATTTTCTCTAAATAATTGAAATCGCCTAAGAAAATAGAGTTGTCGACAAATAGGGTGACAGCTCTAAGCGTTTAACTTGTAGCACAAAACTTAAGCTGTTCCTTAACACTTGTAGAGGTACTTTTATCCTTATTTCTTTCTAAATAATTGAAATCTATTAAGAAAATAGAGTTTTCGGTAAATAGGATGACAACCCTAAACTTTTAACTTGTTGAACAAAGCTTTAGCTGTTACTCAAAACTTGCAGAGGTACTTTTATCCTCAATGTAGTTCTATACCCATTTTCTAAAAATAATTAAAATAAAACTAAGATTAGAATTTAATTGTAGACAAATCGGGTGACAACCCTAAACATTTCCATTGTTAAAGAAAACTAAAGCTGTTACTCAACACTTGTAGAGATACTTTTATCCTCAATGTAGTTATATGCAAATTTTCATAAAATTATTTAAATTAAACTAAGACTTAAATTTAATTTTAGAAAAATAGGTTGAAAACCCTAAACATTTCACTTGGACAAAGCTAAAGCTGTTGCTCGACACTTGTACATGCAGATAGCTTTATCCACAAGCATCATCCCATTTTTCCCCTTATCCCCTGACAAAGCTCACCCAGGATAAAAGTACCATCCTCATTTTCCCCTCATGCCCTGATGGTCATGATTGACGCATGACGTCAATTGTACCCTCCACTTGGTCGCCCCCGCACTCACCTCGTTTCGTGAGTAACGTCACGGAAGCAGCTGTGACACCACGCAGCTTGAGGACATGCGTCTCGATTTTGTTGACGCATGAGGCGCAGGTCATGCCGGTGATCTCCAGCTGCACCTCGGCCTCGCCGTTGTCGGGCTCATCGATGAGCTCCGTGGGAAAGCCGAGCTCTGTGATCGATTTGGCAATGTTCTCGGCGGTCAGGACGTTCGCATTGTACTTGACCTCCGCCTTGGCGGCCAGCAGGGCCACCAGTATGCTGTCCAGGCCGTAGATCTTCCGGCAGTGCTTCTCGATGGCGGCCACGCAGCTGGCGCATGTCATGCCGCGTATGTGCAGGAAGCACTTGGTCAGCAGCTCCTGCTCGATGGGCAACAGTGTGGCATTGCCATTTGCCGTCGACGGCGATGCTGGCGCCACCTGTGACTGGTGGTGCTTCTGCTTGCCGCTGGGTGATGCAGGCGCGGGTTGTTGTTGTTGTTGCAGTGGCGATTGCTGCTGCTGTTGCTGTTTGCCGGGAGAGGGGGAGGAGCGTGTGGGCGTGTTGGAGCTTGAGGCGTCCGCTGGATAAGCAACGCTCGCATCGAAGCCCATGTCGTCGATCATTTCGGCAATGACGTCAGCCGTCAGCTGGTCGGGATCGTACTGTACGCGCGCGTTCTTCTCGGCCAGATTCACCTGGATGTGCTTGATGCCCGGCCGGCCGGATATGTGTCCCTCGATGTTGCGCACACACGACTGGCACGTCATGCCCAGGACACGAATGCTGGCGACGCAGCTGGCCGGGCTCACCTCCGGCTCGTAGACGCAATCGAAGCCCATCTCGTCGACCTCGTGGGCGATGCGAGCGGCGCTGATCTCGCGCGGATCGTACTCGAAGTAGCCGGCCTTCTCGTCCAGCTGCACGCGCACCTTGAGCACGCCCAGCTGCTGCGACAGCGTGCTCTCGATATTCCTCACGCACGACTGGCAGGTCATGCCCACAATGGGCAGACGCACACTGGCGGCAACAGGCTGCTGCTGCTGCAGCTGCATCGCTGTCGACAACTGCGACTGCGGCTGCGACTGTGTTGGCGTCGGATTAATCAGCTGCTCGCCAGGCAAGGCGACTGCGACAGCGGTGGGTACGGTGGGTGCATTGCTTGCATTCGCGTGTTGCTCGTCGTTCATTTTAAATTTGCATTTCACTGACTCGTCGCGCTTCTCTGTGTTTTGTTATTGTTTCTCAATGCAAGTGTGTGCGTGTCGTCTGCGTGTGCGTGTGAGCGTGAGTGTGCGTATGCGTATGCGTGTGCTTGTCCGAGTGCGCGTGTTGTGTTGGTATGTGTGTGGTGTGCGCCTTTGTATGCACTTGTTCATGAATAGGAAAAACTAAATAACACACAATAAAAATAAAAAAAATAAAATAATGCCGAAATACTGCAAGTGTGTCTGTGTGTGTCTCTCTCTCTCTCTCTCTCTATAGCTGTGTGTGTGTCTGTTTTATCGTAGAATTTGGCTATAATTGCAACACAGTAAATTTGTAGTTTCGCTTCTCTGCTTTCATTCAATTCACAATTTGAACCACTGTAACGAGGAACGCGAGCTCGGTGCGAGACTGTTAGCTAATTGCGCTTGTCAGACGCTCATATCCAGTTTTATGACTACAACTCCACATCCGGATCGGCTTACTTCTCAATTTGGCAATTTGCACTTTTTCGCACGAACCGAATATTTAGATTTCTAATTAATTTAATGCGCACAGCTGCTGGCGCTCGACATTGCGTACCGTGTGCCAATTGGGACTGGTTAGTGATGTAAGAAATTCATCGAGCCATCGATATCGCAGCGCAGTATTTGTCGTATGTGCACGCTATCGATATATCGATAGCATGGCAATGTATGTGCTGCGCTGTGGCAACGCCAGCGCCGCACCACCGCACAGCAGTGTTGTGCAGCGTCAGCGCTCGAGTGCTGAAAAGTGAAAAAAGTGCACAAAACTGCGTGTGGAAAACGCTGGCAGCGCAGCGTTTTCATTTAGATTTTTCGTGCGATCTATTTTGATTGATAATTGCAAACATGCTAAGTGTGAATGCGTGTGTTTAATAAAAGTGCTCAAGTGCTAGCAACTAACGAAAATGTTATAAACGGCCAGTGTAAAGTAGACAAACGTTTGTTCTACTTATCCACATAACGCGCACACGCACACAAACACACCAACTCCAACACACACACACACATACAAACACGCAGAACAGACACACAACACTGACAAACATTCAACACACACACACACACACAATTACACATACATAAGCGCGTTAGTTGCGCTGCCGCCGAGTGTCAACAGCTGCCGCTGCCTCTCTGTGCCTTTGTGGCGGTGGTGGTGGTCCCGCACTCAAAATGTCGGACATTAAGTAAGTCATACGTGAAAATGCAAATATTATTGCGAATCGCGCATTGCTAATTGCGAATGTGATAAACACACACAAATCGAGGCTAAGGGCCTGTTCGTTTTATTGTTTTCTCTGCTCCTTCGCATGCAACATTTTCATTTTGCCTCAGTGTGGGCACATAACATACACATACACATACACATACACATACGCACACACGCACGCACTCGCTCACTCGCTTACAGCCACCCACACGAATGCAAGAAAAGTATTCATGTGCATACATATTTTCAAGGTATTTGCCAGTGAATGCATGCGTATACGTGTGACTGTGTGTGTGTATGTGTGTGTGGGCATGTTTATGTGGGTGTAGATCCTAGCAGAACCTGTGAATGCCGTGCAAAACACACAGAAAAACAACACAACTTTTTTTACAACGTTCACAATGAACAACAACAACAACACGCGACTTTCTCCTGCAAGGAAAAACGCTGTGAAACGAAACTGACAATGTTTTGATTTATTGTTGGCAGTTTGTTTTGATATCACATTTGTTTTTATCACTTGATGAAATTGCTGTGTCCTTTCCGTATTTAGTAGTATTTAGGTATTTTTTTATACTAATTATTTTTGTGTTTTTTTTTTGTGCGTAAAATTGATTGAATCGATGGCAAGAGTAAAGAGTGAGATAAAACATTGAAGCGGTTGAACTGAAATTCAAGCTAAATGCAGTGATAATAGTGTATAATCGGATATATATATATTATATATGTATAGTCGGATATATCCCTATTTTGACAACGAATTAAAAAGTCTGCTATAAACCGACATTTGTAATAGTCGGACATATACACGATTATTTATAATATATTACAATAGTTTTAAATAGTCCCATATACTCCGAAATATAATAGCTGATATACCCCATACATATACTATATTATAATAGTAGTAGTATAGTAATTGTGCGATATATACATCAACATTTTCGATAGAGTACAAAAATCTGCTATACCCCGAAATTGATAGAAGAATATAGAAGTCCTATCATACACTGAAATGTATGATATAGTATAATAGTCTGATATATACATTGGAATTTATAATAGAGTTTGATAATCTGCTATACTCCGAAATTAATAAAATAATATAATAGTCTGATATTGCCCGAATTTTATAAGAGAGTTGAGTTTGGTATATCAGAATATACCCCGTAATTTATAATAAATTCTATACCACGAATATAATCGTTTGATATACCTTAAAAATTAAAAATATATTTATACTACAGTCCGATATAAATTCCAATTTTTGTAATATAGTACAATTGACTGCTATACCCCGAACATAATAGTTTGATATACCTTAAAAATGTAAAATTAAGTATAACAATCTGATATATATATATACCAAAATGTATAACAGAGTTAAAAAGTATGTTATACTCCGAAATTTATAAAAGTATATACTAATCTGTATAATATAGTATATTAATCTGATATATAAAAACCAAAAATGTCTGCTATACCCCGAAATCGATACACGCTTTAATTTATAATATAGTAAAACAAACTGATAAAAACACCAAAATGAATAATAAAGTAAAATTGTCTGCTATTCCCCGCAATTAATATAAGCATTTAAAAGTCTGCTATACAAACTAAAATCTATAATCGAGTATAATAGTTCTATATACCCCGCATCTGATAATCGAGTCTGCTATACCACTAACTTATCTCCAAGACAAGATAACAGACCTTTCGGCCTATCAAACTGAATCGATGTCAGACATTCCATAGATTTTCAGTCAAATTCCCTTTCGAACTCGTAACCTTATCGGGGCGCATCTCGTTCTGCCTAGGAATGACATTGTATTGGCATGTATTCCATTATTTGACTTTTGTGCCTTCTCATTTCCCACTTGCAGCGACGATTTGCTCAACTATGAACTTGGTCTGGGCGATGACATCGACGATCAGGCGCTGCTCGGCGCCGACGAGGACGAGCTGCTGCTCTCCGATGAGGGTAAGTCTTTGACTCTACTCGCAATGACCACGATTTCACAAGCTTTTCCTTCCCCTCCCTCCCCCCGCAGAGCTGGAGAAAGATGTTACCAGCGAGGTGAAGCTGCAAATGCGCGCCGAGGCCGAGGAGTGGGCACAGGAGCAGCTGCGCAAGCACAAGGAGCAGCAGCAGGTGGCAACAATACCGACAAAGGTTGCAACGCCAACGGCGCCGGCTGCAGCAACGCCAGTTGCGGCTGCCGAGACGCCTGCTGCACGAGCCGCCGAGCTGTGCGAGAGCAAGGATGCAGTGCCAAGTGCAACGGCAACGGCAGCAGCAACGGCTGCAGTGGTTGCTGCTTCCGAAACCTTCACAGCCACAACGTCCAATTCGAGCGAGACGGCGTCAAAAACTGCTGAGCTGCCAGCGGCCCCCTCGACGACAACAACAGCAACAGCAGCAGCAACAACAACAGCAACAGGCGCAGCGGGTGGTGGCGAGAAAGCGTTGCAGGAGGAGCACGACGAGAAGAACACGAAGAACAAGCCCGCTGCGAGCAGCAATCAAACTGTGAATAATAATGGCACACGGGATGCTGCCAGTGAAGTGGAGACGGAAACCGAAACGGAGGCCGAACCGGAGGTGGAGGCAAGCGATACCGATGCCGGTGGCAGCGGCACCACCGGCGGCTTGTCCTCAATGTTGGCCTCCTCCCAGGAGAGCCTGCCCAGTGCCAGCTCCGCGTTGGAGCTGCCCGATCCACGGGAGGATGAGGAGGAGCGCGAGGAGCGCACCAATTTCAAGACGGCCAGTGAGCGAGCGGACAGCCACAAGCAGCAGCAGCAGCACTCGCTGCAACAGCAGCAGCAGCAACAGCAGAGGAGACACCACACAGGTGTGTAGGCCGACAGCTGCAGTTAATTACGTGTTGTTTGTCTAATTACTCGCCTAATTACTCCAATTAATATTGCTTCTCTCTCTCTCTTTCTCGCTGCTGCAGACAAACCGCGCATGGGCGGACCAGGCGGAGCTCGCTTTATGCAAGGCAACAACAACAACAACAACAACAGCAGCAGCAGCAACAATCAGAGCAACAGTAACAGCCTGAACAACAAGCGACCGATGGGAGGACGACACCATTTGCTGCGCAATCCCGGACCGCACATGTTCAACCATCAGCGCATGCTGGGCGGCATGTCCATGCCGCGCTTCCTGATGCCATCGGGTAATGCACATCCACATATCCATTTGATGGCGCCGCCAACGGTGGTCGCAACGCCAGTGGCAGCTTGCATACTGGCCACGCCGCTTGGTGGCCATCATCATCAGCTCGCAGCGAGCAGCCTGCAACTGCAGCAGCAGCAGCAACAGCAGCAGCAGCAGCAGCAACAACAGCAACAGCAAACACTAACACTGAGCAAAACTGCATTCATTCCAGGCCAATATCCACCATCAAGTGCACAACCACAGCAAACACCAACACAACAACAGCAACAACAACAGTCGCCATACACAGCAAACAATGCAGGTCCCGTTAGCTCAGCTGGTCCTGGTCCCTCCCCCTCCCCGCATCTACACAATCCGCACATGCTGCACCACCAGCACCACAACAATAACAACAACAACAACAATAATAATAACAACAACAACAGCAACAGTAGCAACAACAACGCCAACAAAAACAACAGTAACAACAGCAGTAGCAGCAGCAGCAGCAGCGGCGGCGGCAACAACAACAATAACAACAACAACGGCGGTCCCAATGGCCTGCCACCTGGACATCTCTTGCCCCATCCACATTCGCATGGACATCCGCACTCGCATCCGCACGATCAGGTGCGCGTCGGCCTGCTGCAGCCCCCACTGCCTTTGCCCTTGGCCTACGGGCAGACAGCGTATCGCAATGGCGCACTACTTGGACCACATCCGCCGCAGGGTGGACCCGTTGCACCACAGCATTCGCCAGGCATGCGCCCACCGCCGCCCTATCGCAACGGTCCGCCTGGCTATGGGCCCGGACCTGGTCCCGGCGGTGGTGGCGGTGGCGTCGGACCTGGTCCCGTGCCGGGCTATGATCCTCATCTTGGCGGCGGGCAATTTATGCGGCCACACAACGGTTGGCGGCCACAGGGCGAGGCGCCCGGATCACGCATGCCACGTCCACCGCTGCAGGCACTGCCACCGCATCTGATGGCCGGTGGAGCCGGTGGCTATATGAATGGCATGAACATGCGCGCCCCACCGCCGCATCTGCAGCAGCAGCAACAGCAGCAGCAGCAGCCGCCGCAGCAGCAGCAGCCCGGTGTGCCTCCACAGTCCGCACAAGCGCAGCCGCCAACGGTGCTCGGTGCAGCCGGCATCGGTGGTGCGCTCTCCCAGCAGCAGCAACAGCAGCAACAACAACAGCAGCAGCTGGCGGCAGCGAGTCCTGCTTCGGGTGTGCCACGCGGCGTTGTCAGCAAAGTGCTGATCAATCCGAACTTCAAGGGCGGCGTCGAGGCGGCAACCAACAAATTCATCAAGGAGACGCACTTCATGCCGGCCATCAACAGCGAGGCGGAGCTGCTGCGCCAGCAGGAGGAGTTCATCAACAAGAATCGGCAGTACTTCGAGATGCGTCGCATGGAGCGTTCGCCGCCAGCGCCAGGCTCCGGTTCGGGGTCGAATGCGGCATCGTCTTCGGGTGGCGGGCAGATGGGCGATCGGCGGCGCACTCGCAGCCGGAGTCGATCGCGTGGACGCAGCTATTCGCCGTTGAAGCGCAGCGAACGTGAGCGTGAACGTGAGCGGGAGCGTGACAGGGATCGTGACAGGGAACGTGACAGGGAGCGTGAGCGAGAGCGCGACAGAGAACGAGATCGTGAACGCGATCGATATGGTGCAGGAGGTGGCGGAGGCGGAGGAGGAGGAGGAGGAGGCAGCAGCAGTGGCGGTGGTGGCAGTCGAGCTGGAGGAGGAGCAGCAGCAGCACGTGGAGCGGCTGGCAATCGTGGCTATCGACGCGGCGCAAGCAGCAGGGAACGTGACGAGAATCGTGGCAGCGGCACGGCCAGTGGTGCTGGTGCAGGCGGCGGTGCTGCAGCGCCCAAGCGACGACGCAGTGGCTCTCCCTCGGCGCCGCGCAATCCCTTCTCGGGCGAACCGCGCAGCCGGGCTTCGGACAGCGGTGCCAGCGGTAGTCGCAACATGGTGAGTTTGATTAACCTAACTCTAATCTCTCTCGCTCCCTCTCTCTCTCTCTGTCTCGGCAATTCACTGATTTTTGTTCTTTCGCTCACTCCCTCGGCAGCCCAGCGACGAGGACGAGGAGACGCGCGCCTATCGCCTGGAGATCGAGAAGCAGAAGCAACTGCGCGAGAAAATCATGCGTGACAAGGAGTTGAAACGGCGTCGCGCCGCCGAGGAGAAGCAACACGAGGTGAGTTTCCAGATATTCGATATACTACATATATGCTCGGATGCCATGTATATATCCTATATATATGCCTATTCAAATGAACATCAACTATACACCTAAACCTACACTTATTCCATATAATATGATACATTTATCATATACTAGTGTGAGCAAAAAGTAAGGTGAATTTCCAATTTAAAATTCGCGGGCTTAAGATGGCGGACTAGTTCTTTTTTTCTTGAGTTGGCAGGACTGCTGATAACATCTGGCGGTAATTTCATGTCACTGTCAGTATCGGTACTATATTTACGCTTGTGTTAACCAAAGATCAAGAGTGTAGACTTTCGATTTGTACTAAGTCTGATGGTTTTGCACTCGTTTTTCGTGACCATTTCGCCAAGAATTCGACGCATATCGTTCCGCAACCACCGTATTCTCCTGATTTGGCTCCGTGTGACTTCTGGCTGTTCCCAAAACTCAAGAGACCACTCCGGGGAAAGCGTTTCGAGTTAATTGAAGAGATAAACGAAAAATCGACGAGGGCGACGCTCATGGCTATACCGGAAAGGGAATATTTGGCCTGTTTCGAGGATTTGAAAAAACGTTGGCATAAGTGTATTTTATCGGCAGGGGATTACTTTGAAGGGGATGAAATTGATTTAGGAGAATAAATAAAGAATTTTGACTTTACAAAAATATTCACCTTACTTTTGGCCCACAGTAGTATCATATAAATTCCTTATATCTATCTGCATTTACCGTATATAATACAAATACCATATAAATTAAATAAATATGCTATATAAATTCATAGCCATACATATCCTATATATGATAGAGATGCCATATCAGATCCTGTTTACTTTTTACTTCACCTGTACCATAAATATATCTAGGTATATTTGATATATTTATAGTACATCTATGTCTGTAAAGCTCCCTCGATCCGAATTTGTATACCCTTGCAGAAGGTATACTAATTTCGGCCAGATGTTTGCAACGCACATAAAGTATATATATTACTGACCAGTATACATATTATTGAGTCGATCTAGGCATGTCCGTAGTTTTTTCTGCTGTACGCTATAAATAAATTGGAACGAGATTGAGTACCATATCGCCAGGATATATCGTATGGCTGCCGTAGAACCTATCGGCTGATTTTTCTTAATTTTAAAAACATTTTCGAACAAATTCGACATGCTAAATGGCCCTAGCATTCATTTGAAACATATTGTTACTGCCGCAAAAACAATCGTTCCAACTATATTTATTTAGTCATGACTGACGATTTCAATAGCATAATGCAATTTCCATAAAATCGAATTACTATATGCTATAGCTGCCATAGGACTGATAAAATTAAACTTACGTTCTTAATGCATTTTAATAATAGAGAGTGAATGTTGCCTCGAGCTGGAAAAATATTAATTTATGATCCTACTACACATTAGCTTTGCTATAAATTACATACTATATTATATACAACATATGGTAATGACAAGAATATCAGATAAAACTTGTGCAAGTTCTTGCAACGTTAACGTTAGTTTTATTAATATTAATTTTAATACAATTTTGAGGAATTAATTGAGCACTTGATCGCTTGATTTTAAATATTATTTTTAAAATATAAATATAAGTATGTTAAACATTTAAAATATATATTTACATTTATATATATTTTGAAACTAAGCTCTATCGATCCCCCTGCTCACCAGATAAACAACACACTTTCTCATTCTCATTGCTGTTCTTAACTAAACTCAAATTCTCTTCCCGTTTGTTTGCCATTCCACAGGAGAAGCGCGCCGAGCAGCACAGTCCGACGCCACGCGATGATTCGGAGCCGAGCAGCGGGCAATCGCAAGCGCCTAGCAGTGCCCAGAAGCAGCGTCCGCTGGTGAACACAGATCGCAAGGTGATCGCATTGAAGCGACGCGACGAGCCCGAAGCGGGCAATGGCCGCAACCGGTCGCAGTCGGGCGTCGGGGGAGCAAGTGCGGCAGCGGGACGCAAACAGCTGACAGCGGCGAAAATTGCGCCCGAAGCGAAGCGCAGCATCACCGAGCACTTGGCGCCGTCGAGCAAGCAGCATCAGCACCAGCAGCAGCAGCATCAGATGCCTGGCAGCGGTGCGCTGTCCGGTCGAGCCGCTGGCGGCACACCGCCCACTGGCAGCCATAAGGGGCGTGACATTGGCATGCTGCGCCTTGGCACGCCCAGCGACGATGAGGTGGAGCTGGACTACGACGACGATGATCTGTTGCTGGACGAGGAGGATAGGCTGCTGGCCACGCCATCGCCGCCGCCGCCGCAGTCGCAGTCGCGCGCTGCGAAGCGATCGGCCACGCCGGAGATTGTTGTGGTCAAGCGCAACCAGAAGATTGTGCGCAGCGGTGGTGGCAGTGGCGGCGGCGGCTCAACGACGCTGGTCAATCCCGGCCAGCGGCGTGTGGTGCTCAAACCGAGCAGCAATGGCAGCAGTGGCAGTGGCGGCGAGCAGCAATCCTCGCACGGCAGCAGCGGTGGCGGCGGTGGAGCCCGGAGCCAGCGCGAGCGGCGTCAGCGTGAGGAGCCGCTGATGCAGCGCAAGAGCAGCGGCGGTGCAGGAGGAGGAGGAGGAGGTAGCGGAGCATCTGGCGGCATCTTTGATCGCTTGGCAAAGATACAGGCATCCTTTGGAGGTGGCGGCGGTGGCGGCAAGCAGCGCAGCAAGGCGCCCACACGGATCGTACTGAGGCACGACTAGAGCGCCAGCAGCCGCACGAGCGTCGTCTCGATGCCGGAAGCCATGCCGGAACTCAAGTCCGATCCCGATCCCCGCATTGTATTATAGAAGGGAAGACCCGCAGTGGGGCTGCTGCAGCGCTGTAGTCAGGAAAGGATTAGGTTAAGTTGAAACAAGCTAAGCAGAAAGTTTTTAATTGTTCAATTCAATAATTGATATAATTAACTATAAAACACACTCACACACATACACACACACACACACACACAAAACATAAACAAGAACAACACAAACACACGCAATACGATAAACAATATGTTTGCAAGGAAACCGAACAGAAAGCTTAGCATTAAGTTCAAAAGAATTCTATATTTACATAATTATGTACGCATATATATATATATATATACACAGATATATATATATATATATAAACATATATATACCATAGTCGATATGCAAATACCTTATATAGCTAATCGTAAACCGTAACTGTAATTGTACAAACAAAAAGGAACTTAAAAACAAAACACAATTAAGGACTAAAGCGCATCTCTATATATTATTATTATTATTATATTACACATACGTATGCATACGATAACTGATGATAATATTATATATTATATATATATATATATTTTTTTTTTGTTTTTGTTTTGTTTTCGAACCATATCTCAGATCCCGACGACGAGCCCATACCACGAAACTTGTATTTGTATTTGTATTTTGTATTTAATTTAACTTAATTAGAGCTTTTAGACTACGGCTTAACAACAATTGTGCGCTTAAAGCGACCAACTACACACACACAGCCACACTCACTCTCACACATACAGACAGACAGAGACACACACATGCTCGCAAATACAAGAATACTTAAATAATTAAATGCATGCACATAAATATCGCAACTATCTGATTATATAGATCATAGACAGACACACATATATACATACATATATATATATATGTAACATAACCTCTACTTGAATATGGCTAGTCTTAAGTCGCGTACCAATTTTTTTTATGACCAGACGCAACGAGCGAATATTAAGTTAAACAAAAAAAAAAAAAAAAAAAACGACGTCATTTTTGCAATCGATTTGCCCAGCTTCTTCGGGTTTTTCTTTAAGTGTACTTCCCCGTGTACTTCCCGTATTCCTGTTGTTCCCGCATTGTTCTATGTTCTCCCATTGACTTTGATTTTTGATTCGTGGCCTAAGTAAAAAAAGCAAAACAAATGAAAAATATAATAAAAGAAGAAAAGTTGAGAAAACAAAAAAAAAAAAAAAAAACAAAAAAAATCAAAAGAAAAAGAAAAACAAAACAATGAACATGAATAATAAATAGATTGTCTTCTTCGTATGGGAAAGACAATGAAAGCAATACCATGATGGCCTGTTAAACGATAGAGAAAACACACAAATCCCGCAGAACAGCAAATAAAGCAGTTTCTCTCCCCCCACAAATGAAACAAAGTAATAATACCATAACTATAACTGTAACTGTAACTGTAACTCGTAACTCTTAACTATAAAGATCGTAACTATAACTGAAGCTATGGCAAAAGAAAATATCCAAATGCAAATAGAGATACACAATAGCGATAGATAGATGTAAAGCAACCTTAAGTCTATACCATATACTGAACTGTACATATAGACAAATATTTATAGCGCATGCAACAGCCATAAAATCAGACACACACACACACACACTCACACACACAGAGGACGAAGATCGTATAGGACCATTAGCATCATAGTGAATGCAATACGTGTATTTGAAATAAAGCTACGACCACGAAATTGTTAAATTATTGCGAAATCGGAGAATGCAGAGAACCTATTCACAAATCTACTAGTATATGCTATAAACCGTAGTTGTAAGCGCAAAAGAGATTTACAAAACAGTTGAGAACCCCCCAAAAAACCGAAACAGAAATAATCTATAATAACTTGAGATTTGTATAAGCTTAAATACAGAGAGAGAGAGAGAGCAGGCGAATCGCTTTGAATGCTTGCTAGGTTAAGTAACACGATTTGCTTGGTTCGCATGCTATAAAGACGTTTGTAACTTTTGCTATAAATTATGGCGGAGTGTGCGTGTGTTAAGTTGAATGTAAAACACAGCGCACAGCGAGGATGTAGCAGGAGGAAAGCAAAGCGCATACAAATTCTTTGGAAATATTCACACATAAATCTATGAAACAGAAATATATATAAATATAAATATAAATTATGGACTAATAAAACAATGTATATTGCATACATCTATATACCTATTAACTACAACAAATCAAGCCTGTATATAACTCTATAGCTCCTTTGCGAAGCGGACAGAGCGGAGCAAGAAGTAGATGTAGAATACGCAAAGAGTTAACAACACAAGAAACAAGACAAAAGAGACGAGCGATGACTCGTTGCTCGAGATTCCAGGCAACAAAAAAAAAAAAAAAAAAAAAATGAGTCTGTGATTGATTTTTATATATTCTAATTATTACGATTATGATTACGATTACAATTATTATTACACCTACTCTTACAACTACAACAACTACAGCAATTATCATGCATTGCCTCTTAGTTATATGATTGTTTACACACACACACACACACCTCCTTTATTATTATTTCTTAAGCGTGTAAAGCCGAACCAAACTACAACTACAGTTAGTCTCTAAGCATTTTGAAACCGTTCCAAGGCGATGCTTTATAACGATCAGCACACACACTACCACAGCCTTTTCCCTTTTCGATTCGCACACACACACACACCCAGATACACATACACACACACATATATGTGATAAAACAGAAAGAAAGATATTATGTCTAAGTAGTTTGAATAGTTTGTATACCTATTTTCGTTAACCCGACTTGCACCGACTTGCCCAACCCGACATAACCTCACTTCGACTATTGTATTGATCAGCCTCATTTTCTATTTCTTTAACGGCCTTGCGGCCCCTCCACCATTTTCTTCCTACCTAATAAGAGCCAAGAAAAAACTGTTACAAATTCGTTGTGTGCACGATTTGAATCGTACATATACACCAACTATATATACTATATACACATATATATATATATATATATATATATATTCTTATAATTTAAGCATACACTACATACATATATTAATACACACACATACACCACACACACATAGAGCCTAACTTAGCCTAGACTTATAATTTATTTATATTATTATGTTTTTCTGTAACCGGCTTTAGTTCCATAATCGTTGTAACCCAAGAATTCCCCTGCTCTCCGGTCCGCCCCTAGCGATCGGCACCCCGAACCTAACCTCAGAAACGATATGGCCAGGCCGAGCGCTGTCTCTTTCCTGGCCTATCGCTCTGCTGCTCTAGTCTATGTTAGCTCTAACTCGCTCGCACCTACTGCAGGCGAAAACTAAGTTAATTTTACATGCGAAGACCAAAAAAACCCAAAAACAAACAAAACTATTTTCTTTCAGCACGAATTTCTGTACAAATGATGAGAAAAAAAACAAACAAAACAAAAAAATATCATACAAAAAAGCAAAAAAAAAAATTAGAAAATGAGAGCGAGAGAGAGAGAAAGAGTGTGTGTTAATTGCAAAATGCCAATTAAAGAGATTAGAAAACGTAACTCAAAGTTCAATGCCAGCGCCAAGGCGCGCCCCCTGCCTGGACGCCCCCGGCCAGGATGGAGAACGGGGCGTGGCTGGCGCATGAAGATGATGATGATGATGATGATGAAGAAGAAGAAGACTTAATAAAACTGAACTATACACAGGCATATATATGCTATACATAGGTGTATGTGCGTATGTATCTGCATGCCTATGCAGCCGCATTGGAGCAATACGTATGCGTGTGCACGTATGTATGTGTGTGTGTGTACATGTATATTTTTTACAGCATTCCAAAAAATGATAACGTCTTTTTCTTTACGCTGGTTTCGGGTGCAATTTTTGTGGGCAGAGTCTTGAAATTAATAGGGTTTTTTTTGAAGCTTTTGTAATTTTCATTTCAGCTTTGAAGCTTTCTTGATAATGGTACAGATACTTCTTTCTTCTGTGGTCTGTATAAATCGGAGCGAAGTGCCTTGTAGCTGCTATGGAACCGATCTGATGATTTTGATTGCTTTCTAAGGTTTTTTTTAAGTTTTGTAATTTTTATTTCAGTTTTGAAGCTTCCGAGATGATGGTACAGATACCTCGGATCGAAATGCCCTGTAGCTGTTATAGAATTGATCTGAGGATTTGGCTTGTTTTCTAAGATATTAGCTCCCTATATGTCCATGTGCTTTGAGTTCCGGAGTACTATATATATAAATAGCTGAAGAATCGGTCGAAATATAAGTAAGTTTTAAATTATATATAGACAAGCTCACTATAACTTAGTCAAGGAAAGTTTTCAATAACATATTTAAAATTCTACAAGATCAGCTTACTATATCCTAAAGATTTTATATGAATTCTTAAATAACTTCTTACTTCTTCTAACGATTTCCTTAATTTTAATGAAGTCGGATTACTATATCCTATAGCTACTACAGCAGATACCTATGAGGATATTTTTTTTTCTGCTTCCAAATAAAAAATAAATACTTTCTTGATCCTTAAAAAAATACTGATGGCAAGACTTTAAATAGCCAACTGTAGCGCAGCCTTAAAACATCGCTTAGTTACATTTTTGGCCAGATTCGGTGGCAAGTCTTTAAATTGTAGCAATGAAATGAGCATAACGAGTGAATTATGATCGCTTTGTGATCTTGACATTCGCTGCAAGGCAAGACAATGATGCTGCCGGCAATTTATGCTCGTCGCATCGTCGCATTAGGCTGCATTACACGACAAAAGATTTATGAAAATGTCATACGCGTCGCGCGCGTAACCCCAGACAAGCCGCGCGCATTGTTCTCCATGGCGATTGTTGCGATCACTCGCCTGGCAAATTGAGCGCTAAGCAGAGATGCCAGCGATAGTGGCTAATAGCTGCAACTGACGGCAACTGATCCGATTGTCAGTTTATTCAGTCAGTTTGTCAGTCGTTTAGTTCCACTTCAGCTGAGGGTGCAGAGAGTTGCATCCGTCACTCAGCTGGGCGAGCAGTAAAAATCACTTGACTGCTTAGAAATAAATCTACAAGGGGAAGAAATTGCTCTAAATTTGGGGTCTGCTTAGATAGTATTGGATATATACAGCCGATACTCGTGGACTTACTTTGATGGGAAATTCGTTTTTTTTTTTATTGGTCGAAAATAAAGCCAAATATTAGAATTTCTTGTACTGCAAGTTGCCAGTTTTTTTTTTTTAATTGATTATTATATTATAATGTATGGCACAATAGCCACATTAATATTGTAGTTCTTAAAATGATATCATTCGAGAATTTGAATTTTAAATGAAATGAAGAAAATCTCTTTTCCCTTGAAGCGAAACTTCAGCTTATCACTGCATTATATAGCTTCAGGATCGTCCTTTATATATAAGCGATAGAGTAATATTTATTAAATCTGTAGAAATAAAATATTGCCAAACTTTTCCTAAGTTTTTTTTAATCTCTTTTTTCTTGATTTTTTTGCTCGCAATATTTAGTTTTCAACTAAAACTTTGTAGTTATCGTAGACTAATCAACCTATAACTGACTTTACAGATCAGATATCAATCTGACATAGCTTGATAATATATAATATTTCGGTAGCTTAAGCTGAACTGCATTTTGGTCAGGTTCTTCTCTCACTGACCAATCTTTCTAGTGTAACTGTATAGTTATTGTTGTATAATATGGAAAATCTGATATACTACTGTGAACAAAAAGTAAGGTGAATTTTCAATTTAAAATTCGCGGGCTTAAGATGGCGAACTAGTTCTTTTTTTCTCGAGCTGGCAGGACTGTGGATGACATTTGGCGGGAATTTCATGTCGATGTCAGTATTAGTACTCATACTATTTACGCTTTACTTTTCTTTTTGCCTTTGCCTTTACCTTACTTTTTTCCCACAGTAGTATAAATTTAATAGCTCAAATTTAACTTCATTTTCTTGAGTTTCTTTTGGTAGTATGTTCAAAAAAATGCTTAAGGGTGCTGCCCCCTCCGCTCTTCCTCTCAAAGACTTGTACGACTTTTCCAGTGTATCGATAGCATTTTCCCTACAGCTTGAGCTTGCGTTGTTGTTACAGCACTCGCTCACTGGGCCCAGGGCCAAGTCCAAGTGTGTGAGTTCTCGCTGGGATCTTGAGCTGCCGTTAGGGGCCTTTCGCACAAGAATTATGCCCACATAAATGCATAATCGTGTGAAGCTAAAGCTGAAGCTCAACTTGCAGTCGCAGTCACAGTTGAAGCTGAATTTGAAGTTGGGGCTGAAGTTGGAGGCTGCAGTCGAAGCTAATTTCGATGCAATTATGCAAAGTGCAAGTTCAACGTTAGCCTCAAGGCGAATTTTCCCATTTGATTTTTCCTTTGTTCGCCGCCAAGTGGGCCGCCCTGTTGCTTGCCACGCCCTCTTGTTAGACGCTTCATTTGCTGTCGCTGTCGCAGTCGCAGTCGCTGCTGCTGTGCTGGAAACTGTTTGCGGTTCGCTTAGTTTTGCTCAGTTTTGAAATTATAATTAAAATCGGTTTGTAAATTTAATTGCGGGGCGTGCGAAAACTCAACGCGAATGAGGCAATATCTACCTGCCTGCAAGTTGTTCGCGTTGTTGTTGCTGTTGTTCGTGATTGGCCTGCTGATTTAGAACAACAACGCAATTGTTGTTCGGCTGCTTAGTCAGTGAGGGCGGACAGAGCAACAGGCCGACGCCCCGTTGGATGTTCGCACTGCGATTTTCGCCTAAAAGTAGAAACAGAATTCAAACAGACACAGAAATCGGTTTAACCCCTGCGCAGCTAACGGTAAAGCCAACAGCAACGAGTGGCAACAACAAACATTGGCAACTGCCCATCAAGCACTTGTTTACCAGCATCTGTCCACATTACACTGAGCAAAATGCATTACCTAATTGTCTCATTCTGAAAAATATAAATCAAATAATTTTAACAATTTATTTATGTTTCTAAATTTTGAAGAACATAAAATTACACTAAAAATAATTGATAGTTTTCTACAATATTGCTTACATTTTCATCTACAATTTTGAATATGTTTTTTTAATTCACTAAACAATTTCTGAAATGTATATCAATAATTTTAAACATGTTGAAAGTTTTTCTCTTGTATTTCTTTAATAATAAAACAATTTTTTAAATATATATCAATATTTTAGAACATATTTTCATTCAAAATTAAGAAATTTATTCTCTAGTATTTTAAGCAGTTTCTTTAATAATTTGTAAAAATGTCAACTATATTTTCGAAAACGTTTTTTAAATTACTTTGAACACTTTTAAATAACTTTTAGCATTTCTCACCATATTTAAAAATTGTTTTCTATTTTTGTTTGTTTTTATTTTTTAAAATGTTCGTAAAAGCTTTGCAAGCTGCGCAATAAAGTACTGAGACCTCCAAACTATAATTTTGAAAATTTTCTTAAAAAAATTTTGAATTTATTAAATATAAAATTACCTATTTGAGTGTTTTTTTAACTTATCCGGTAATATCTAGATCTACTAGTTTTCGTGATTTTAATTATTATGTGCTTAACGTTTTCAAAGTTTTCCTTATAACATTGACCTAGCTGAAGGACGAGGGATAGAAGGAGCATGAAAAATTGAAAATTAATTAAACCTGAGTACACTGCAATTATCTGAACTTATTCATGAATATATATTAATTTTTTTTATTTAATTACCTGTTCTGTTTCTCAATAAAAGCAAACTTCGCTTGCCAAAATTTCTTGCAGTGCACATTGCGTATACGCAACGCGTGCGTGTGTGTTTGTATTTGCTTAAGAAATAATGCCGTGCTGGGCGCGCAACTTTTCGATTCACGTGGAATCGGGCATTAAAGAATCATTGTCTGGCAAAATGGTTAAAAACGGCCAAGAAATTGGGAGAAAAAAGTCTCAGGCCGCACGCATCCCAGGGCCGTTGTCGCAGTGCTTTGTTGTTGCTGCTGTAGAAGTAGTTGTTGTCGCAGCGTGTTGTTGTTGTATTTGGTTGTTGTTGTTGTTGTTCTTGTTGTTGCAATTGGTCGCGCTGCCAGGGCCTGCGGCGAGTTAACACTTTTCACATGTCGCGAACAATGTGCCTCACTCATCAAGTAGGCCCGATTCGGTGACAACTCCGATTTCTACATAAAACGCACACACACACACACACACACGCACATACGCATTGCCTGCCTATTGCACAAATGTTTACTTGTTACATTTTCAATGGGCTTCAATTAACGCACTGAAAGAAATCAAGTGCAGACTGCAACTCAATCGCCTGCACTGGTGAGTCCAAATGTATCTTATGAATACAAGAGTATCTTTTAGTCATACGTGTTTCTTGCAGTTGCAAAAACAGCTTGCAGTTGCCATAGCATCTGCTAGAGATGCAGTAGTATCTTGCGGATGTAGAAGTATAGATGCCTTAATTATCTTGAAGGTACAAAAATATTGAGGAGATGCAGTAGCTTAAAGCAAACAAAAAAGTTTTTGATAGATACAAAAGTATCTTGCAGATGCAAGTATCTGAAGTTGCAATAGTATCTAACAGAAGCTCAAAATATCTTGAAGATACAAAATTATTGAGTAGATTAGTAGTTTATAGCAAAGAGTATTAAAAAGATGCAAAAGTATCTTGCAGATGCAAAAGTATTTTGCAGATGCAAAAGTATCTTGCAGATGCAAAAGTATCTTGCAGATGCAAAAGTATCTTGCAGATACAAAAGTATCTTGCAGATACAAAAGTATCAACCAGATGCCCTAAAGTATCTTGAGGACACAAAAATATTGGCGGATGCAGTATTATAAAGTATGCAGATGCAGTAAGTACAAAAGTATCTTGGGGAGGCAGAAGTATCTACAGTTGCAATAATACCTAGCAAATGCCTTAAATATCTTGTAGATACAAAAATATGGGGAAGAAGCAGTTTTAATAGTATTAATAGTATTTAATAGATACAAATGTATCTTGCATATGGAAAACTGATCTTTCAGAGTAGTGGAAAATATCTCCCAGATTTAAAACTGTCTTACAAGTCCTAATGTATCTAGTAGATTCTCATCTCTCTCAAGGTCTTCCTTTCATTCTGCCTCTCTAAGTCTCTTCCTCTATCTGCCCTGCCTTCTTATCGCCAGGGTATCTCACAGTCGCGTGCACTCTGCTTGGCTTAAGCAAATGATCTTTCCCCGTATGATCTTAGTTCCTACATCTATTGCCGTTTCCCTCTGCTTTACAATCGCATTCATTGTCCGAAAAGTTAGCCAAAAATTACCCAAAAATTGGGAAAAGCAAACAGAAATTCGCTCGTTTCTTTTTTTTCTATTTTTTTTGGACGATCTCAAATTGAAAAGTGAAAAGCAAAAGGCAAAAGTCAAGTGACTCAGCCTCCTGCTCGGCCCGCAGCTCCGCGTCCTCCTCCTGCTCGCTTATCCGTTGCCCCAGTCTGTGACATAATGCACGGCGATCGGCAGTATCTTCTAGCCCCGATTCCGTTGCGTACTGCTAAGTAGAATCGCTTCGACTTATTATTGTTATTGTTCCGCCGTGTTTTATGTTGGGCAATTATCGTGTCCAGGGTCAGGTTAATGATTCAATTAGCATTTGTCATCGCTGTGGCAGCACTTGGCTAGATCGTAGATCGTGGGAATATCGATACTATATGCATGTGCTGGCATGACACACATGACTCGTAGTCAGCCTGTCTGTGTGTGTGTGTGTGTGACAGTGATAGATCAAAATCAAAGCAGGCAAAGCGAGGGCTCTACGAAAGTAGTAGCGGGTTCGAGGAGTGGAGTGGAAGTACGGAGCTCGCTAGTTGGATGTGAAAGGTAAGTGGAGCGAACTGGAGATACAATCAGAAAGATATAGTGCTATGGTATGGTGTCATATAGCAGCATGAGTTGGAGAGATCAGATACATGGAGTTTACTTAAAATGAATAGGTATTAAGGGATGGAGCAAATGAGGAGAGATACGTCGATATGGTGGAAACAGAGCATTGGTGACAAATATAATTTAATATCGATGCAAATTATCTAGCAGCTACATAGGTATCTTTTACTTGCAAAAGTATTTTACAGTGGACCAAAAGTTCTTAAGGAGACACAGAAAATAAGAAATAAGAAAATATAAAAGATTTCAAAAATGCTTTCTCTTTATATATTTTCATTAGGAAATTTGTATTTTATTAATACTTAGGATTCTATTACATTTTTGGGATTTTATTAATACTCAGAATTCAAACAAAAATTCGAAAAATTCTAAGAAAAACTTAAACACTTTGAATATACATTTAGATTCTCAGAAAAAAAATTGATCTGCGTATGGTACAGATATAGAGGCAACATCATGCCCAATTCGGTACCTCTAACCCTAGTACTAGCTTTGAGCTATGCGTTTATGCACATAGACGGACAGGCAAACGGACACTGCTAAAGCGACGCGGCTATTGCTGCTGATCAAGAATATACATATTTTGTATGAACTGCAACACCTTCTCTTGCCTGTTACATACTATATGTGCACAAAGTTTAGTATATTTATTAATTATTACCATTAACCAAATTACAGCATATTATTGTTAGCCTGTACAATTAGAGGTCAGCCATATGTGAATTATAGATAGGAGTGGCTGCATTATCAGTCAAGACAACACACATTTCTTTTTTATTTTATATTTTATTTATTTATTTTATATTTTAAAAATATTTAATTTCAAAAGCTGAATATAAACATAATATTACTTAAATTTATCTTAATTTTTAATTTAATTGTGCGGCTTAAAGATCTAAGCGCTAGAACTGCAAGGCTTTCGATTTTTCGAGCTTACCAAATTATGCAGAACGCACTGTACGCATGCACATATACTCACACGCATACCTTACGCGTACCAATACTAACGCATTGCCCAATCCAGCTTCAACCCAAACACAGAACATGTAACTCAGCACATCGAACTTCTGCCACACACACATACACATACGTACTTTTCTTCTCCCTCGAAGCTGTACTTGACAGCTCTAAGCAAGCACAGCCCTCTCTCTCTTTTCCTCTCGCCCTCAGCCTCTCTCTGTCTCTCAGCAAAAACCCAACATCGTTTCCTCGGCCAATTGGGCTGACCGCAGCGCAGCTTTGGCTCGTGGCGTGTGTCATGTCAACCGGCGCTCTGCCCCTCTCCCACACGTTGCTCTCTTCTGCTGTCACTAACTCCGCTGCTGCTGTATAAAAGCGCGCTGCGCTGCCACAGACAGAGCATTAGAGACGCGTCAGCCGACTGCAGCGCACAGCAGTAGCAGCACAAGCACACACGCTCACGCAGACACACACACACACACACAGGCGGCCACCAAATGAAGTGCTTCGTAAGCGAGCTGAAGGATTAAGCATTCCACAATCCACAATCCACACTCAATCCACACACACACACACACTTTCTGCTTGCAGTTCGTATTCATCGCTGCAGCAGCGCTGCTTGCGCAGGCGCAGGCACAGGCACAGCTCGAGGCTGAGGATCAGGAGCAGGCGGCGGCGACGCCGACTGCGGATCAGCAGAGCGCCGCTAGCAGCTACGCGCCGCTGCAGGAGAAGAAGCAGGAGAAGCGCTACGTTGGTGGATATGGTGGATACGGTGCTGGTGGCTACGGCGGCTACGGTGGCTATGGTGGCTACGGAGCGGGCTACGGCAGCAACTATGGCGGATATGGCGGTTACGGTTCGACACTGGCAGGCGCTGGCTACGGCAGCGGCGTCGGCGTCGGCGTCGACGGCTACTACAATCCCTATGGTTCGCGAGGATTTGGCGCACTAGGTGAGCAAGAGAGAGACAGATAGAGAGTGGGAGCTTGTGGTGGTACATTTTTGTTCCCTTGATGTGGCTTGGTACATTTTTATTCCCTGTGCTAAACTGAAGCGCAAGTTGAGCTAGGGAAATGGACGCAGGGAGAGAGAGTAGGCGTCTAGGCTGGTACATTTCTATTTAGTTTGTCTGTGCTAAACTGGCGCTCTATGCTAGACAGAAAGAGAGAGATGGTGGGAAACTATGATGGTACATTTTTGTTCCCATTGCGTGTGCTAAACTGGTGCCTTAGGTGACATAGGGAGAAAGAGTGGGAGGTTGTGTCGGTACTTTTTTGTTCCCATCACATGTGCTAAACTTGTGCCTAAGGTGAGAGAGAGTGGAAGGCTGTAGGGGCATATTCTTCTTTATTCCCTTGCGTGTGCTAAATTGGTGTCTTGGGTAAGAGATCGTCAGAGAGAAAGATTGAGGGAGGCTGTGGTGGTACATTTTAATTCTCAAAGTGTGTGCTAAAGTGGAGCTCTAGCTGACAGAGACAGAGAGTAGTCGCATATTCCTCTTTATTTCCTTGCGTGTACTAAATTGGTGTCTTGGGTAAGAGAGGGTCAGAGAGAAAGATTGAGAGTGGGAGGCTGTGGTGGTACATTTTAATTCCCAAAGTGTGTGCTTTGGCGCTCTTGGTATGAGAAAGAACGAGAGATAGTGGTAGGCTGGGGCGGTACATTTTTGTTCCCATGGCATGTGCTAAACTGCTGCCTTAGCTGACAGAGAGAGAGAGAGAGAGTTGGAGGTACATTTTTGTGCCCGTTGCGTGTGCTAAACTGTCGCTCTAGCTGAGACACAAAGCGTGGGAGGCTGTAGTGGTATATTCCTATTTATTTCTTTGCGTGTGAGAGAGAGAGAATAATTGAGAGTGGGAGGCTGGGCTGGTACTTTTTAGTTCCCATTATGTGTGAGCAAGATCGAGAGTGGGTGGCCGGTACATTTTTGTTCCCATTGTTTGTACTAAAATCAGTTTCATCTACCCAACACTAGATGGCACTGCTGGCTACAGCAACTACGGCTCCGCTTTGGGAGGCTACGGCTCCACGCTGGGCGGCTATGGCAACTACGGATCCGCGCTGGGCGGCTACGGCTCCACGCTGGGCGGCTACAACTCGAACCCCTATGCGCTGTCCTACTACAATGCGCGCCTGGGCGGCGCCGGCACGGGCTACCCGTACTACAACACGCGCTTCGGCGCCGGCGGCTACCCCTCGAGCTACTACAGCAGCAACTACGGCAACAGCGTTGTGGGCGGCGGCCTGGGCGCGTTGGGCGCGGTGCCGCCCCTTGGCGCTGGCGTCGGCGGCACCGGCTACAACTACGGCGCGGGCATCTCGGGCACAGTCTACTGAGCTGGAGCTGGAGCTGCACATGCACATGGACCTGGAACGGAACGTCAACACACACACACATAGACACATACACATGCTTAGTGCAATTGCTTTTTTTTAACCCCTGCATCACGTTCCTCCCCCCCCCGCGCTTCCATTGAATCATCATTTTTTTGCTAACTTAATTTTTTAATATGTTTAAAAGAAAAAACGAAAAAAAAACACACAGAGAAAATAAGCATAATTAAATTTCGTAATAATTCCACTAGTTGGGGGCGTGGTCAGACGTAGGCGCCGTGCTTGTCCTTGATCACCCAGAAGGAGTCCACGATGGCGCCTTGCTTGTCGTCCGAAACCTGCTCAAAGTGCAGGTGCGTCGCGTTGTGCGCCTTCAGGCGCGTGTAGCCGTAGTCCTGCGGGCAGAGAAATACAGAAATTACTAGGTAATGCCGTGAAGTTCTTCGGAACAAGCTAAAGCTACATTTATCGATAGGTTTGAGCATGTTATCGTTATGCTTGGCAACATTGCTGCTATGCTTGCTGCTGCGCAACATTAGCAGTCGCAGCAGATGTTGCTAAGCCTAGGCAGCAAAGCTTTTGGCAACAGTTTAGATCATTTGTAGTTGGGAAATTTTCGCAACATTTTTAATGGGAAATATGGAACGTGTGAGTTGCAAGAGCAGCAACATTAGCGCCAGCTTGTCAACATGTGCCAAAAAAGTGCTACCCAGCAGTAACTAACTTTGCTGGGCAACATTTGCAGCAGTTGAGCTAGCAGCAAATTATGTTGCAGAGCAAGTGAAAATTTATTTACAATATGCGAAAATGAGCAAAAGCAAAAAGTATAAATAAATTAAGCTTTAAATTGAGATAAATGCGAATAAAAATAATGCAGCCACAGCGCACTGGCAACATGAGCGCCTGCTTGTCAGCATGTGCTAAAAACTAACTTTGCTTGGCAACATTGCTTTAGGCTGACACTAGGCAACAGAGCGAGCGAAATAAATTTTATTTTCTATATGAAAATGTAAGTAAATAAATATATCTTTAAATTTTGAATAAATGCGAATAATAATGCAGCTGCATGTAAAACTATTGCGAGTGAATAAAAGCAGTTAGCGCATGGGCAACATCTACGCCTGCTTGTCAACATGTGCTTAGATACAAAAAGTGCTGCCAAGCCGCAGTGCTGTAAACATTGCAACATTTCTGCTTTATAGCTGAGCAACATTTACTGTAGCTGGCAAAATGTTGCCTAGCAGTAATTTATGCATTAATTATTAATTAATTATTAAAAATAAATTAAGAAATACTTAAAAAAAAGGGGGAAGACATAAAGCAAATAGCGCAACGTACTGCACAATCCACACTGACAGCAGCATAACCGTTTGCTTGGCAACATTTAACCAGCAACAAAAAGTGCTGCCCAACTGACACTTATCGCTAACGCCACAAACCTATCGATACTTATCGCTACAAATGCGCTTACATTGCTGTGGAACGCATTCCACTCGGGCAGGACGTCGGAGAAAGGCTCGCGGTTCTCGTTGCAGCCGGCCGAGCCGGTGATGATCTGAATGGGCGCCTTGGGATTGGTGTAGGGCGCCTCGACGCTGCCGTTGTATACCCTGTAATTGTAGATGGGCCACAGGCGCGTGTAGAAGTGCTCGTGGGCAAAGAACTCGACGTCCACGCCATGCTCGTAGAACAGATCCTCCAGCCCGAACCACTTGAGCCCGGGCAGACCCTGGCGTATGTACGTCTCCAGCTGCGGATTGCAGTCGTACTCCTTGTCGTCGCTGCAGTACATCGGCCGATGGCCATAGGTGATGATCCACGGACGCTTGGCGCGATTCTCGGGCCGATTGGCCTCGGCGAGGTCGCGCTGCAGCCACTCGAACTGCTTCGTCAGCAGCTTTAGGCCGTAGTTAACGAAGTAGTAGACCTCCGTCGAGAAGGACACGAAGTGCACGGGGCCCATGTTGAAGCTGTACCACAGGCTGTCCCCCTCGCCGGGCATGTTGAAGCGCGAGCGATAATTGGAGAAGTTGCTGCCAGGGAGGAGCAAGTGTTAGATCTGTGTGAGCGTGTAGAGGGGCAACCCCTGAGAGCAAAACTAATCGATTTTCCGATTCGGTTTTAACCTCAAATTTTATATATACTTTTCTGATTTAATAATAATACCATACACCCATTAAAAATTGTATATTGGCCTTGTGGAAGAGCAGGAGCAGCTATTGAAGCTAACAATGTCCGTCTGTCCGTTCGTCATTGTTAATAATAATAATACTTTTTGTTTCTTTTTTTTTTATTTTATTTTTTTTTCGCCTTAAAATTCGATTTCTTCTGGGGCACCTTAATGGAGTAGTATTCAAACTGAAATTCTTAGAAATACAAGACAAACTTTAATTTTTATTTTCGCCCTATAATTCTAGTCCTTAATGGTATAAAATACTAACTGAAATTCTTCGCATTCTAAGAAATGTACTGTTGGATTCTTCAAAAATAAACTTGATCTAGAATCAGTATGTCGCATTCCGTATCTCTAGCTTAAGTAATAGCTTTGTCTAGGCGTTTATGCATACAGACGGACAGAGCGACGGACATAGCTACTCGACTCGGCTATTGATGTCCATCCAGAATATATATATATATATATATACTTTGTATGGGCAGCTACGCCTTTTTTCCCTTCAAAAATATTTTTTTTTTCAAATTTTAAATTTTATAATCTGAAAAAAAGTGATTTATGGAATTGTTGAACGTTGCATCCAAAATTTGAAAATCCGCATTCTGCGTAATATTACCAGGCAGCATACTACCAAATTTGATGCTTGTAGCTCTTTTTATAATTGCGTTATTTGCAATAAAATGAAAAAGGTCTTTGTCGATTTGCTTAGGTGTTGGCCAAGGCACATAAAGTTTGAAATAAACTTCTTATGTGTATGGTATATACGAACTATTCTACCAAGTTTGGTGTCTCTAAGAGTTCTAAGTCGTCGTGGAAACTCGACGAAAAACTGCTCAAAAATGGCCTAAAAATTTGACTTATGCCTCGAGTTTCGACTATTTTCTTTTGGTAAAATATTGTTGGATATTTAGAAAACAATAAATGTTGGATTTTTTGCAGGGTATCCCCACTACTACTCACTACTTCTCCTCGTGATTGCCCGGGCAGACCATGTAGGGCACGTAGGCGGCCACCGTCTCGATTTGGCGCATGAACTCATCGCCGACGCGCGCGTTCTCCGTGTCCATGTCGTAGGCAAAGTCGCCCACGTGGATGATGGCGTCGTACATGCCGCGCTCCGTGTCCTGCTGCAGTCGGGCCAGCGACTGGGCGTTCTCGTTGCCCATGTCGCCGTAGATGGCCAGCGAGGGCGACCAGTTGTCGCCCGCCGGCGGCGTCTTGAAGTCGTAGACCGCCGACCAGCCCAGATCGCTGCCGCAGCTGTACTGGTAGCGTGTGTCCGGCTTGAGGCCCGACAGCGTCACCTTGTGCACGTACTGCGTGCGCGCCTGGGAGCCGCCGTCGACGAAGCGCTGCCATGTGCCATGCACCAACTGCAGCTGATCGTGCACAAAGTCCTGCGCGAAGTTGACGATCGACGCGTTGGTGGAGCTGCGCGTCGACCAAGTGACCACAATGTCCTGCAGACTGTCTGCAAGTAGAACAACAGGGGGAGGGGTCAGTTTAATGTCAAGCAATTGGCAACTGGTGCTAAGTTCATACAGTAGCGGCTGGAAAAGTAGGCAGTGTGCCAGCTTAAGATTTTTGAGAACTTCATAATTAATTCCAAGGGTTAATCTATATAATTTCTCCTCTTAAATTTTTTTTATTTATATATATAGCTATGCAAAAATTAGATACGTTATTATTCTTTATACTTTTTTTCTGTGCATTTTAATTTTTGAAAATAAGCCTATAAACAAACCCATTAAATTAACTATAATAAAAAGTTCAGTTGAATACCAAGTGCAGATTAAATAAACTATTTAATAATATAGTATCGTATATAGTATCATATATTATGATAATAAGCTAATATTGATTTTCGAAGTCGGCGAAGTTGAATACTTGAAGCTTCAAATTAATTTCAGCTGCAGAAGTATTTATCGCAAAATTTGTTGTTTTTAGCTCTAACAATAACTGCAATTTGACAGATCTCAGAAGAAATAGAGCGCAATAAATGAAAAAAATATTAAAAATAAAAATTAATAGCGTAGACTGTAATTATACAAAATAAAGTACAATAAATTTAATTTGATAAAAAAAAAAGAAATATATATACCATAAAATTGACTTTAATAGTCGGTTATATTATTTAATTATATAAATTTCAGCTGCAGAAGTATTTATCGCAAAATTTGGTGTTTTTAGCTCTAGCAATAATTGAGATCTGACAGATCTCAGAAGAAATAGAGCACAGTACCATAAATGAAAAAAAATTTTAAATACAAATTAATAGCGTAGACTGTAATTATAGAAAATAAAGTGCAATAAATTTAATTTGATAAAAATAAGGAATATATAAAACCGACTTTAATAGTCAATTATATTTTTTAATTATATTAATAATACACTTAAAAGTAGATTCCAAGCGGTATTGGGGCTGCCCCGATACGCGATAAGATGTGTCACAAGAAGAAATATAGAATGAAACTCGATATATAAATATGTATATATAATATATTTTTTTATTGCTTGCAACAATTAGCTGTGGTTTATTTGTTTAATGAGCGAGAGAAAGAAAGATAACAATGAGTATAAAAATATATATAATATTGGAATAGTTGTAGTAGCTGTAGCTGTAGCTGCAGTAGTGTCTTTGTATATGTATCTTTGTATATGTATATGTGTATACTTGTGTTTGTGCGCGAGTCTATCACATGCCACGTTTGTCTGGACGCCACTGTGCGGCGCATGTCTTTGTGTGCATCTATGTATCTTGGTGTACGTATCTCTGTGCGCGTCTATCACATGCCATGTTTGTCTAGACACCACTGTACGGCCCATGCCTGTCCTTGACGACCCAGAAGCTATCGATAACAGCGCCGCGCTTGTCATCGGACACCTGCTCGAAGTACAGGTGGCTGGCATTGTGCGCCTTGAGCCGCAAATACCCAAAGTCCTGACTGTGGAAGGCGCTCCACGGCGGCATGCGCTTGAAGAAGGGCTCGCGCCCCTCATGGTTGCCCGCTGCGCCCGAGATGATGTGCACCGGCGCACCGGGATTGACGTACGGCTCCGCCAGCGAACCATTGTACACGGTGTAGTTGTAGAGCGGCCACATGCGCTCGTAGCAGTGCTCATGGGCCCAGAGCTCCACGTCGACGCCGTACTGGTAGAAGAGCGGCTCCAGCCCGAAGAAGTTCAGGCCGGGCAGACCCTTGCGCACCACCGTCTCGTGCTTGGAGCAGTCATCGCCATTGTCATTGCTGCAGTACATCGGCCGATGGCCATAGGTGATGATCCACGGACGCTTGGCGCGATTCTCCGGCCGATTGGCACGCTCCAGATCCTGCTCGAGCCACTCGTACTGCAGCACGACGGGCTTGATGCCGAACTGCGTGAAGTAGTAGACCTCCGTGCTGAAGCCGATGAAGTGCACCGGGCCCAGGTCGAAGCTGTAGAAGAGATTGTCCGTGCCGCCGGGCATGCTGAAGCGGTTCACATAGTGCGAGAAGTTGCTGCAGGGGGGAGAGGCTTGTGAGCTGCAGCGGATCAGCGAATCAGCAGGCCAACTTACTACTTCTCCTCGTGGTTGCCCACGCAGACCATGTACGGCACGTAGGCGGCAATCGTCTCCACCTGCCGCATGAACTCATCCCCCACGCCGCCGTCCTCGTTGCACATGTCGTAGGCGAAGTCGCCCACATGCAGTATGGCATCGTAGTGGCCCTGTTGGGTCTCGCGCTGCAGCGCCGGCAGCGAGGCGGCGTTGACCACGCCCATGTCGCCGTAGATGGCCAGCGAGGGCGACCAGTCGCTGTGTGCGTGCGTCGTCCGGAACCAGTAGACGGCCGACCAGCCCAGCGAGCTGCCACAGTGGTAGCGATACGTGCTGTTCGCTTTCAGCTGCGCCAGCGTCACCTGCGGAACGATAAGTGTGTGTTATCGATAACTGCAGCTCCTGCGTGTAGGTGTGCCAGTTACTCACGCGGTGTATGTACTGCTTGGCCTTCTTGGCGCCGCCATCGACGAAGAGCGTGGGTCCGTGCGGCGAACGGCTGCGACGCTCGTCGAGGCTATCGATGCCAAATTCGCATATCGATTCCTTGGTGTTATCGCGTGTGCTCCACGTGACGACAATGTCCAGCACGGATTCTGGGAGAAGCACACGGCACAATTCAAATACATGTTCACAAATACTACTACAGGGAAAACTTAGCCGTTTATCGTTTATCGATTAACTAAAATATGCAGTTTATCGACCTACTCAGCCGTAGCTCGTGGCTAATGCAGCTCATAAGTTGATCGAAAAGACACTGGATTTGTATATAGCTTCAAGTGCTCAACGTTTTATTAAATACAAGCTACAATCGTTTATCGATATGCAGCTTATCGACATTTTAATTGAAGCTTACAAATATTGCATTACACATATACAGTTGATTTTACTGAAATACAAAAAGAAAATTGATTTTTGCGTACTCTTCATACGCTCATAGCAACTGTTATCGTTTATCGATAAGCAGTTCATTTTCAACCTTTTGCAAGTGCATTTGTTTTTAGTTTGATAGAAACAGGAGCTTGATTTCTGTATACCCTTCACAGTTTTGTTATCGGTTATCGATGTACCATTTATCGACATTTCATTTAAAGCACCCATAATCGGTTATCGATTAACTAACAAAAAATACAGTTTATCGTCTTCGTATTTGAAACTCATGAAAATAAAAAGAAAGTGGACTTATATATAGCTCTCTTCTATTATATAGTAGCCTGATTTTGTGCTCTCAAATGCCGTACCGTATATGTATAGATATATCTAGTAGATATCGAGATATCGTAGTAGGTCGCTGCTTTGATATGGTGATGCAAGCGAAGCTCTTGCAATAGCTTCTGCTATCGAAATGCGAAATCAATGTACTGATCGGGTAAACATATATAAAACATATACGTGACGCACTACTGTACAAGCACAGCTATAGTTACTATATCTTAGTGTTAGCTTATCAGCTGAACAGATATGAGAAAAGCAAAGGTGGAGCTTTACAAGGTATCGTTTTGCCAGTGATATTTAAAAATATATATAGATATAGATACGGGAATCTTAGCATATGACATACATACATATATATATCGGACACGATGTACATATAGTAAAAAAAAAATTGCTAGCTTAAGAAGCGTTGGGGTTACAAATTAGTTCGGGGGCTTGAAGGGGTAGAGAAAATACAGATGAAGATCGTTAAGTGGTATAGTATAGCTTTCACTGGAGAATAGTATCGAAATTAATAGTCGATTGAAAGTTATAGAATTTAATAAAATCAAAATAGAATGAGATAAAATAGAATATAAAGTAGAATTCTCCTTCTCTACTTTCTCTCTTCACGCTCTCTTGCATATACTGGGTGTATGGGGGGTATTTTAAGAATTGATCTAGTCCAAAAAGCATTTCGGGGGCGTGCGAATGGGAATTAAAAATAATATAGTGATTCTGTTGAAGAATTCCATAACTTAAATAGTTTTTGCTGGGAGTACGTTCGCCTAACTCCCTTCTCTCTTCACGCTCTCTCTTTCATGTATTGGGGGTATTTAAAAAAATTGTTCGTTGGGATTACAATTTTGTTCGGGGGCTTGAAGGGAGCGCGATAGGTTAAGAAATATACTGATGAAGATGGAGAAGAATAGTTTCGAAATCTATAATCTATCAAAAGTTATAGAATTTAATTAAGGCAAAATATGAGATAGAATAGAATAGAGAAGAATTCCATGACTGGAATATTGGGACTATATATTGGGGGGTATTTTAAGAATTTATCTAGTTCGAGAAGCATTTCGGGGGCTTGAAGAGAGTGTGAATTGGAAATAAAACTTTGGAGATTCTGTTGAAGATTGCAGCCTTCTCTGAAGAAAAGAATCCAATGGAATAAAATAGAGTGAAAGAATATAAATCTATAACTGGAATGCATTCACTGAGAGTTCGATCTTTCATCTCCCTCTTTCTCTCACGCTCTCTTTCATATACTGGGACTACTGGAACTACAGTTGCAGTTGCTTGTGGGGCTTCGTTAGGGCTAGAAGAATGTGCGCTATTAATACTGCCGGTTACGTCTTTAGATTGTGCTCTGTGTGCCTTGTGCTATTACAGTTAACTGGATCTGATCTGAAATTATGCTACTCTCCTCTCTCTTTCGCTCACTCTCTTTCGCTCTCTCTGGCAGCGTTTAGGCATCCCTGTAGCTGCCGTGCTGCGACTTAATCAGCCAGAACTTGTCGATGATCGCTCCGTTCTGATCGTCGGAGACCTGCTCGAAGTACAGATGCGTGCGATTGTGCGCCTTGAGGCGCGTATACCCATAGTCCTGACTGTGGAAGGCGCTCCACTCGGGTATCTTGCCCTTGAAGGGCTCTCGCCCCTCCTTGCAGCCGGCCGAGCCGGTGATAAGGTGCACCGGCGCACGGGGATTCTCGTAGGGCGAGCCCAGCGACCCATTGCGCACCTTGTAGTCGTAGATGGGCCACAGGCGCTCGTACGAGTGCTCGTGCGCCCAGATGGCCACATCGACGCCATACTCGTAGAGCAGCGGCTCCAGCCCGAACATGTGCACAAAGGGCCAGCCGACGCGCGTCAGTGTCTCCGAGTGGGTGCAGTCGTTGTCGTTCTCATTGCTGCAGTACATGGGCCTGTGGCCATAGATGATGATCCACGGACGCTGCGCGCGATTCTCTGGTCGATTCGCTAGCTCCAGATCCCGGCGCAGCCACTCGTACTGAAAGACGAGCGTCTTGAGGCCGTAGTTGAGGAAGTAGTAGACCTCCGTCGAGATGCCGATGAAGTGCACCGGGCCCAGGTCGAAGCTGTAGAAGAGGTTGTCCGTGCCGCCAGGCATGCTGAAGCGTGCCCGATAGTTCGAGAAGTTGCTGCAAGGCAGATCCAATAAAGATGCCATCACTCTCTCACTTTCTCTCTCTCTCTCTGTCTGGCTGCAGTGGAACTTACAACTTCTCCTCGTGATTGCCCGGCACAACCATGTAGGGCAGGTAGGCGGCCACCGTCTCGATCTGGCGCATGAACTCATCCCCGACGCGGGCATCCTTGCTGTTCATGTCGTAGGCAAAGTCGCCCACATGGATGATGGCATCGTACATGCCCAGCTGCGTCTCGCGCTGCAGCCGGGCCAGCGACTGGGCGTTCTCGTTGCCCATGTCGCCGTAGATGGCCAGCGAGGGGGACCAGTCGGCGCCGGCGCTGGCCACCGTGCGGAACTGGTACTTGGCCGACCAGCCGTACGCGCTGCCGCAGTGGTACACATAGCTGCTGTTCGGCTCCAGCTGCCTCAGCGTCACCTGCAACAACAGTGCAGAGATGGAGGGGGAGGGGGGGAGAGTGGGTAGAGGGGAGACAGAAGGGGAGTCTTCAATGGCTGCTGAATGAATGCCGCTTGCCGCATACCCTACCCTGTGTATGTACTGCGCCAGCTGCTTGGGGCCGCCATCGACGAACCTGACGGCTGTGCCCTCTGCCCGCTGCCGCAGCAGTTCCGAGTGGAGTCCGAATTCGACGACGCTGCTCGCAGCATCCGGCGGCAGGCCGCGCGTCGACCAGGTGACAACTATTTCGCTGGCGGTGCGCTCTGGCGCATTGTAGCAGAGCAGAGCAGAGAGAGAGAAAGAGAGAGAGAGAGGGAGAACAACACAGAAGAGAAAAACAATGCTTAAATTTGGCCAAAAATTGATTTGCAGTACGTAACAGTAAAGTGCGAAAATATAGCAGTGTACTGTATATACATATATATGTATATATTATATATATATATTCCTATATATATCACACGCACTTTGAAAATTTTGTCATCTGTTTTTTTCAACTTGTTTTGCTCTCGCTTATCGCGCGCGCCTCTTCTAGCACTAGTTGCATTGTTGTTGGAGCAGTGTGACCTTGTTACATATGCACAATATACCAAATACGTATGGCTGCTGATACGTGCCTATGCCTGTGCATGTGTGTGTGTGTGTTTATCAGCGCATTAGCCTTAGTCCGCTTATAATTGTCTTTGTTTTTAGGGAGTAACTGCAACTGTAACTGCATACGCTGCGTTCATGTGTGTGTGTGTGTTCGTGTGGGGTAAGTCGTGCACACGCTATCAGGGGGCAAGGGGCAACTAGTCGGGGTATTGCGCAGCAGTTTTGGGTACGACAATGGGCAGCATCAGCAGCTCGAGTGCTTTGCTGAGCTTGCCTATTGGGGCCGATAAATCGACCGGCTTATGGCACAATCGAAATATAAACACACTTGCGAAACATGAGACTATCGCACTTACACACACACATGCACGCAAAGTAATTCGTTGTGTGCGTATGCAGTGACTTATATATATGCTTATATACTTGGCGTAAATCTAAGTAAGAGTAAAGTAAATATGGCAGTTGCACCTACCTCCAAAGGCCAGATGCACCTGCTCCGGCTGATAATGCACGATATTCAGATTCTGCTCGCTCTGCTGCTGCGCCGCACTCGCCAGGCCGAGCAGCGGCAGCAACAACAACAACACGCTCAGCTGAGCCATTGTTGTTGTTTTGTTTTTTCCCTTAAATTTGTATCGCGTTGCTCATGTGTTCCCTACGACTAAGCACACAACACAACACAACAACAACAATAAGTGACAACTTGAACGTTACGTCGGTTTGAGTAGGTTTGAGTGGGTAAAATGCCAGCTGGCAGCAGCAGCAGTAATAATTAATAAAATGACGACGTCCAGAAATTTATGGAACGAAAACAAAAACTTCCGCAGCAGTGAACAGTGTGGCCGCAGTAGCGGAGCGCAGAAATACGCGCACAAAAAAATACCAAATGCCGAGAAAAAATACAACAGCGCAACAATAGTCCGATAGTCCACACTGTCAGTTGGCATTTTTTCAAAAGCTCAGCAAGCGTTGTTTGCTTCGATCAACTATGCCAAATACCAAACAAACTGCCAGCGATCGGTAATTGGTAATCGATAGTCGATAGCCGCTCATACACCTTGCTGGAGTTTTTTTGAAACTCAGCAGGCATTACGTGCCCCGAATTGCTTTCGATAGAGCTAGTGCTTACGGCGTTTACATTACTACAAAAATTCCACTGGACAATAACAAAAATTTTGTTAAATATTTTCAATTTGGTATACACACTGAATACTCGCACCGTAATCCGCCGATAACCGAAAATGCTTGGCATAACCAGAGAGCTGCTGGCCTTTGGCCATTTGAACTGCATCAAGCGGTGCAGCGCGCTCATCGAGAACCAGAGGCAGCGCAACTTCCTGACCGCTGCCGCGCTGCTGGGCCTCTACTGCGGTGTGATCGTCTATCGCACCTACACCAAGTACCTCGACCAGGTCGAGGCGCGCAAGGAGGAGACGGCCCGCCTCGCCGGCGAAATCGAAGTGGACGGTGAGGACGAGAATGTGCTGCTCGAGCCGCCGCCGACAACAAGCGATCTGCAGCTGCCACCCATTCCGGTCGGCAACTACAGCAACGTACCAGTGGGTCCCCATGACTCGTCCTTCCTTGCCGCGCTCGGAGACGACTGACAAATTTCCCAGTTGAGTAGTTCCAGATTTCGCCAAGCCCATCCAAAAACCATTTCCGAGATCAGCAACGAACAATATATGCAGTAAGCGTCATGGATCAGAGACAGATTATCTCGCTTTCTTTATCATTACTTTATCGCATGTTAAATATGCAAGAATATTAAAAAAAAGAGCATTTATTATATGCATTCCGGTTTTTTTTACCCAGATTGCGAATCATTTTTTGCAAATAACGAAACTATGATAAGAGCTAACTACATAAAATTTGGTAGAAAGGTTCCATGCAGCATTGCGCAGAATGCGGATTTTCAAATTTTAGATACCACGCCCACCGCCTCCAAAAATCAATTTTTAAAATTATAAGTATAGTAGGGACGTAACAAACATTTTTTTATAGCTTGCAACGAGATCAACGGAGATTGATCAACGGTTCAACATCATTTCCTAAGATCTCGAAGTAGAGGAGGAGTTATTTGAAATACGTCTGCACTGCACTACACTTTAAAATTAACTGAAGAAAATGCTTGACTCTCGGCGCTATTTAAAGGCTTCAGTCATATTCTTCCTCTTTCAATCGTCGGCACATATTCCGAAGTTGTGTGAGCGCATTACCCGATCGTGAGCACAGCAGCCCGAGTGGTACTTTTATCATTCTAGAGCATAGCACACTGAGCTGTTCTTCTTTCAATCGCGAGAGCAGTAGACAGCACTTTTCTTTCAATCGCAGGTGCAGTAAAACAAATTGATCGTCGTCTATTGATCATGAGAGAGTTGCTCTTTGCTTCAGTCGTGTTCTTCCTCTATCAATCGAATATGAGCGCAATGCCGAAGCTGTTCTTCCCCTTTCAATCGTGAGGGATTCTTCTTCTAAAAATGTGTGAGCGCATTACGCGAGCTGTTTTATTTCTTGCAATCCACAACCTGAGAGGTTCTTTCTCTAACAATCGCGAGCATAGCACACCGATCTGTTCTTCTTCTTTCAATCGCGAGCGCAGTAAGACGAGAGAGAGCATTAGAGTTAAAGCACAAGCTGCTCTTCCGACTTCAGCCGTGTTCTTTCTCCTGAAGTCGTGAGCGCAGCTTACGAAGCTGTTCCTCTTCTTTCAATCGTGAGAATTGCTCGCTCAATCGTGAAAGCAGAAACAGATGCTGTTCTGCCTCTTTCAATTGAGAGAGTTGTGAAGCAGAGTTACAGCTATCTGTCTCCACCTTTATTTATCCCAATCTATCTATAAACTATATACAAGTATTCATTCATCTCAATCGTTCTACGTATATCTGTCTATAATCGGAAGAGAAGTCTTTTATTTTGTTCCTTTCTCTGCTTTTGCAGTTTTTCGTTTAGACGTTGAGAGAGATTCTTTCCATTAAGATAAGCCTTCGATTCGTAATACTTGCATTTATTTCGTATATATATAGATGACATAACACTCCATATTATGCAAATCTATCGGACATCTATGGAGTTTTGTTCATGGAAGCTCGCAAAAAAAAAAACAACATAAATATGTGAATATTTGATAATCGTAAACGTAGAGGTATACATAGATGTAGATATAGCGCAACAGGACATAGATAACATAACGTAACATAACATAGATACATGGTATACTACAACTATATAGAAAACTCGGTTAGATCTACTAGGAATGCGGGCTAAGGCGTATTTTGGCTGGCAGAACTTCGGCAAATGCTGCGAACTTAGACTAAATGGAATACTAGAAGGAGCTGCACGACTATCGGCAGTACTATCGGCTGGAGCGTTACAATGTACAGCTTAAAGCGATTAATCGACAACTTAAATAGAGGCATGCGATAGTACACGCGATAGTTGCAACTAGCACTACGAACTAGACAACACTTGAGAGACGTTAACTACTACAACTACTTGTCACCGCCATTGCCACTCCCACTGCCGCCTCCGCCTCCAGCTCCGGTCTTGCGCGTGGCGAATCCCTCGGGCATGCTGCTCTTGCGCTGCGCCTGCGATATCTGCACGATGCGCGACAGCGGCGAGTGCGTGCTGCTCGTGCTCGGCCGCGTCATGGACGACGGCAGCAGTCGCGCCGACGCCGTTCCCGGCGTGGCGCCCATCTCGTCTAGCAGTGAGCTGGTGCCGGAGCCGGAAGCCGACGCACCTGTCGGCGATGTTGGCGACACTTCGCGTGCCAGCGGCGAGGGGCGCAGCGAGAGGCGTCGCTGCAGCGCCGTCTGCGAGGAGCTGCTGCCCTGCAGCGGACTCAACGGCTCGTCCAGGCCGAGCCCAAGGCCAACGCCCGGCGGCGGTGCCTGTCCCGGCGGTATCTGCAGCGCCGTGGGACGCACACTGAAGCGTCGCCGGAACTTGGACTGTGCGCCTCCAGTGGGCGCTGGCGCGGCAGCGGAAGTGCTCGCGTCGCTAAGCGGACGCTCCGTGTAGCTGGGCGGCGGCTCCAGCATCTGCTGCTGCTGCTGCATGACGGAGGCGCGACGACCTGCGCCGACGCTGGCGCCGGGCGACATGGTGCCCACAATGGTGGAGCGACGCGCGTAGAGGCGACTCGCCGCCGTCGTCTGCAGCGCGCGCGTCTGGTCGCCGGCGAAGAGCGACAGGATGGGCGGCAGCAGGGGCGGATCGAGGCCGGCGTTGCCGAGCTTGCGCTGCTTCAGCTGCGTCAGTTTGCCGCCGGAGTTGTTGCTGCTGGCGGTCACCTGCTCATCCAGCACGGCGTGCGTGTGCACCACCTCCAGGGCGCGTATGAGATCCGCAATGGTCGTGTGCTCCAGCACATCCATGTCCTTGTCCGACGTCACCGAGAAGATGCTCGAGCGCCGCGGCGGCAGCAGCTCCCCGCCGGGAGCGGCTGTCGCCATGGCCGGGAAGAGGCTGCCGCGACGCGCGGCAACAGCTGCCATGGCCGCCGAGCCGGAACCGCGTCGCTGCATCTGGGCGAGCGTCAGCGCGGAGGCCGTCGGCGGATACATGCTGCCGCGTCGCGCGGACAGCGCCGGGTTCTGCGTGTAGATGGACTCGCGGCGACGCCGGCTCGCCGCACTGGCGGCGGCGGCGATGCCTGGCGCGGATTTGCGCTGATAGGCGCCCGTCGTCGAGGAGCTGAACGTTGCCTGCTCGGAGTCGTCCAGCTGGAAGCCGGCATTGGTCACGCCATTGCCAGAGGCGAGACTTGTGCTCGAGTCGAAGGGCGCGCGCGCATGTGGGCCACGCCCATTGCGCAGATAGGCGCCAGTGCCGCCCACGCCCACCGCAGCTGTGATCGTGTTGTTGTAGTGCTCCTGCGGCAAGCGACCCGGCAGCTCGGTGATGCCCTCCGGCACGGACAGCACCGACAGCTTGCGCTCTACATCCTGCGAGGGGCGCTTGCGATGGAAGAGCTTGCGCAGTCCGTCGGGCATGGAGAACTTCTTGACGCGCCCAGCACCAGCAGCAGCCTTGTCCGTCGCCCCGAGCTCCGGATCGAGCTGCACCACGTAGGAGTCGACGCCGTTGCCATTCTGCTGGCCCTTGTAGCGATTCTGGAAGGCCTCCTGTATCTGTTGATTGTCGCCGCTCCACGTCCACTCGTTGAGATTGTGCGGAGCGCGGCGCGTCTGGCGCGGCGGCTCGATGTTGAAGTCGGAGCAGGCGCGTGCGCGCGGCCGGCGCGGCGTCGAGTACTCGTTGAGCGTGGAGAAGGACCATTCGCTGGCGAGGATCTGCGAGTCGGAGAAGCCGTGATAGCCGCCATAGAGCGCCGCATCGTCCGCCTCCGGCGGCGGCGGCTGCACCGTCGCCAGCGCCGTCACCACCTTGGCCAGCAGATCCGTTGTCTGGCGGTACGCCTCGGCCGTCTCGAAGGTCTTCTCGCGGTCGAACTTGCTCAGCTCCGTGTCGGAATTGGCGTGCACCAGTGCGCCGGCGGGCAGCTGCTGCTGCTGCGCCGATGCCAGCTCCGCGCACATCGAGTGCGCACGCTTGCGGCTGGGTATGGGCGCCGGCTCGGTGCGGTACATCGAGAGCTCCGGGCAGGAGGCCGAGCGCGGCACACTGTACGCAAACTCTGTGTCGGTGTAAACGGGCTGTTGCGTTTAGAATATATCGATTAGAGTGTATCGTATCGGTTGCGAGAGTTATCGGAGTATCGTTGTAGCGTTGTATCGTTGTTTGCATGTGTGTGCGTGTGTTTTAGCGCGTGCGTGTTGCAGGTACATGTAAAGAGAGCGCGAGAGTGTGGATTGCATTAGTGTCTGTGTGTGTGTGTGCCTGTGTGTGTTGCAAGTTTTCTGCTGTTGTTGTTTTTATTTCGCTAGCCCTGGCAAATCCTTTGGGAATTTTATTTACTTACGCCTGCTCTTCTTCTTCTGCTTCTTCTTAACCTTATTCTTCGCGCTCTTTCTATTTCCCTTTCGACAAAACTACAAAAAGAGAATATCAACAATTTGATTGAAGGCGAAACTTGTCGCAATTATCGTGCGCCCACTGTGGTTAAACATTTAAGTGCATTCCATGTTGTTATTGTTGCCGCTGCTGCTGCTGCTGCTGCACAAAGCCAAACAGAAAAGTTTTTATGCATGTGTGTGTGTGTGTTTTTGCAAACAGCTGAATATCCTTTGATGAAGTGATACACACACACACACACATATACCCGTACATGCAAGCGCAGGCAGCTTAAGCACAAGGTGCATGTTTGTTTGTATTAGTGAACGCTTGAACGCAATCGCAGCGTTGCCACCTCGGCGTAACTTGCGTGCATTAATTAACGTTAGATAACGGTTTGCGTGAAAGTGTGGTTAGGGTGCACAGTGTACGCTCGATATTAATTTAATTAAATGAAATGACAATATTTTGAAAATGCCACATTAATTATAAAAAAACAAAAACAAAAAAAAAAACTGCGAGCATACACTGTAATTAATCAAATTTATATATTTCCCGTAGTTTATGTATAGCAGCTCATAAGTTAGTACAGCCTGCAGCTGAATTTGTAACCCAAAAAAAGCAATGGCAATAATTTTCTCAATTTTTTAGTTTTGAGCTATGCTGAATATATATCCCTTTAGACACACACACACGATCCAAGTCGACAGTTAAATTTTGCACACATACATATAGACATAATATTTATTCGATTCCACGCAGGAGTGTATGACATGTTCGTGGTGCCTTGGACATTACCTTCACTTTGAGTATATAGAGCTCGTTGAGCAGACGCCTCAGATAGCCGACATCCTTGGTAACGCCCGACCAGATGCGATGCTGTGTCGCCTTCAGATTGGACGACAATTGGTGCTCCAGATGCGCCAGTTTCTTGCTCTGCAGTCCTCTGTGTTTTTTTTTATTTTTGATGAGGCGAAATAAGAACAATAAGTAGACGATGAGCGAGAGAGGGTTAAAATCCAGTTTGGGTGGGGGAGTGGTTGATTTGAGGTTATGGCGATTCGGCGTGCAGTACGAAACATAGCCCAAATCATGCAGGCGAAGGTACAAAATCGCACTTACCGAGTGATGAATGTCATTATCATGACCAGGTAACCCAAGGAGAAGATAAACCAGACGATCACAAAGATCTGATAGACAACAAACCAGGCGCCGAATTCGCGAGGCTATAAGACATTAACAATAAATTATTATTGGACTACTAACAAGTTTGGAAGCTGCAAAATTGGGATTTTTCGTTGGCTTTACGCACCTGATTAGGCCCAAAGGTGGGCACATAGTCGCCAAAGCCGATTGTCGATGTAGTTACATAACTGTAGTACAACGAAATGGAATATGGCCAATTCTCAAAGTAGGTGAACACCCAGGCGGGCAGTAGCAGAAACAGGCCTATGCCCGGAATCAGGGCTATTACCACGGTCGTAATCAGTCCCAACTGTGGCGGCACATAGTGATCGTCCGTGGACATCTTGTACTTCTTGTAGCGTCGATAGATCGCCTCGAACTATGCGATGGTATGATGATATAATTATCTTTTCTATCTATCAACTTTCGATCTCTCTATCCATTCCTAATTATGTTACACTTACCGTCTTCCCGAAATACTCTCCCAGGCCGGCAAAGAGTATACCGTTGACGGGTATGCCGATCACCGAATAGACAATCATGACCATGCGACCCGCAAACGTGGTCGGCGATATGTTGCCATAGCCCACAGTTGAGCAGACCGTGAAGGCGAAGAAGAAGGCGTGATAGAAGGTCCAGGTGTATGGTATCTCGTACTCATCCTTCTTGTAATCCGTCACCGGCTTACCGCAATAATCCGAAATACGCTCAAGTATCTCATCTTGGGTCGTCACATTCTTGTTTGCCAGCTGTTCCAGCAGATAGGCTGAAATACAAGTAGATTTAGATGCATACATATATTTAGTCCGAAATAGTTGACAAAACAAAATTCGATCGAGCGTAAAATCAAATCGAATTAAATTCGTTTCATTACACGTATTCCGGAAGCAAATGCGAGCGGACGACCGATCGCGTTACTAACGCCATTTAACCTTCCGCTTTTCCGAAAACTACAGTAAAACAACAGATCAGCGATCACCGATCGCGGATCACAGGGCACAAAAGACACCGACTGACAGCTCAACAACAATTAACGGGGGCTTCACCGTTTCTCTGTGACCCTGGCCCCAGAGCCTCTAATCGCTGATCGCGCCGATTGCGAATTGCCGGATCGACGATCATTGCACGGTTTTTGAACTGTGGCCAAAATCGGATTCGCTTACAGGTCGCAGTAACTGTTTAAAATGCGCTATGTGGATCGCATCGTTGAGCGAGAGAGCAAACGTTGTGCCGATCGTCCTATGATAAGGCCTGCAGTTTGCACTTGAAATATGTTTTATGGGCTAATTGAAAAGTGACGTTAATGGAATCAGCCTAGTTAAGATCTTATCTGATCTAGCAAGTGCTTCATAAAGTTGACTAAGCTATTTAAGCTCGAATATGAGAATCTTTTCGAGAATCGGAAATTATCGTTAGATCACTCTATTGAGTCCAGTAGGCCAAAGTTTAAGGTAAAGAAACTTAAATCTTTGATTGGCAAACTGTGGAAACAGCAGAAGATCATCAGCCTATTGATATCAAGCTTGATCAAACCTATGCAGATAACCTCCTGTCCTTTTCCCAGAAAGAGTTTAGCAGTGCAACGAGCTGAACGCGTGTGTTTAGTGCAATCTATTGAGATTAACTCGGTGCAATCATTCAATAAAACCTAAGAGCCGTACGGCAAATGCAAAACTGACAACAATTTCAGCTGTAATCTTTTAACGAATTGCATAATTCAATAAATGCTCGCTGGGATTTTTATCTGAGCCTCCCATGACGTTACAGGCGGTCACATAGAGCGAGCGAGAGGGAGAGAGAGGGGGTCTCACAAGTGCCGGAGAGGAGGGTGCTTCACAATTGCGGGCAATTCACCGAGTACCATGTGGAGATCGTAATCGCGATCTCTCTCCACTTTCCCACTTGGCAACGGGACAAGTTGGAACACCTCTCCCCTTTTCCCCTTTCAGTGCCCCCTTTCTTCATCCCACTGGCCTGTATTTTTTTTTTGTTGATTGCGACAATTTGTTCATAGACGTCGATGATTAGCACAAATCTTGTAAATCTTTAACCTACACACACACATACAGGCGCAGTTAATGCTCGGGATTCACTTGATGCGCCCATTGTCGTTTATTTTCATTACGCTACGTTACGTTTACGCTACGCTTACGATTATTTAAATACGCCGGAAATGTTTGTCGCAAACAAATTGATAAATTCACTTAATTAATGTCCGTCGACGACAGATCACAGATCGACTAGATAAGCACAACGAGATCAGTCGAGGTGCGGGTGGCGAGTGGTATATGATAGAGAAGCTATTTACACCGAAGATAAGGACGATTGTTTAGAAAAGGAAGTTGAAAAAGGGAGCAAGATTGAAAGAGAAAAAGACGTGATCGCTCATCCTCAGATGATCGCTTTCATGTCTCAAACAGACCTACAGAGTAATGGGAAACAAAGTTTTGGGTAATAATTGTAAAACAAAATTTTACGGTCTCTAAGGATAAGTTGAATTAAGAAACCAAGTGATCATCATAAAGGCAATAAAAGATTAAGATTATTAAAGATCAGTTACGCTTTCAACTTTCTAATTTCACTTCAGAGGTAAAACTCTCCCACTTCCGCCAGACCACTTGATGATCGGCTGTTGTTTATAATGCAGGCTTAATAGCCTATGCCCAGAACCAGAAAAGATCTTGGGTCTTGCACAAAAGTCAATTAAGGGCATATCAATAGCCCGACAAGATCAATGCAGTGCCAGAGAGCGAAGGTGCTTCGATGGCTAGACAAGATCTAAGCGAGCGAGTCCATAGCCCATAGCCTATAGCCCTTATCAGGAGGAACTGTCGAAGTTGCGATTGCCTTAGTGGGAATGTCATCATCACATGCTCGTGTACACTTCAAAATCGGAAATTGAGACATAGTCTTAGCCCCTGGGACACTGAAGTGCCTGCGAAGCCCCAGTAGATTAATGCCGATATTGATGGGCATTCACATGTCAAATACCCCTAGACTATATGCATATACCATATTGATAAAGAAAGAGCACGGGCTTATTTGGGGCGACTCGCGACTTACAAGTTAAGACCTCATGCGGTCAGTTTGTAAGCCTGGTCATCGTATATCAAAAGGCTTTTGACTAGGAGTATCGGTTGTCCATTGCCCAACTGCTAACCAATTTAACCCAGAACTGACATACTATGTGCATATATCTTGTCGGTTTGCCATGTCATTTACCCGACAAACGACCTACGACTTGAGGCTCGTTTCCGTTTTATTTCGCTGAGAGTCTCTCGGACTCGGAGTCGGACTCGTCGTGTGCGCATTGTCGATATATTCGGATGATATTTATAGCCCGCGACGCACGTCTCGCTCCGACGGTGTCTAATTAGAGTTTATAGTTTATTTATCAGAACAATTAGCACATTTTATGCGCTGTTTAAAATCGATTTTATTGCAATTATTGTTGAATAGCCCTCAAAATAAATACGCTGCCGGAGCTGAGGCGATTTATCTGTGAATATGCGTACTATGCACACACACACACACAGACCCACAACCTGTATGCAAATCACATTCAACTCGTTTTAATCGCAATTAATCACGGCGTGGATCAGATTCGCACACTTGCTAACTCATAAAGCTCACATTTCTCAACATTTACGCACGTTTGGCGAAAATAAAGTAAAGCACCATCGAGACTAAAGCAGTTAAACTCACGACGAATACCGTATGCTCTATCGGAAAGTCGCGAACTATTAAATTTGAGTTGATAGCGAATTCTGGCGAACTTCCGTAAATATCTTATATCACATGTTTAGTTTTATCTTGGGATTTTAAGGCCTGCCTTGTTGGAATTCTTGATTTGTCAGCTATAAATAGAATTCGAACCTCTAGCGCTTTTATCACCATAGTTTGTGGAATTTGTTGTCAAACAGCAAATCTAATTGTTTTCTGTAACGATCGTAGTAAGCTGTAAGCCTCAGTTGCAGGGTATTATTATTGGAGCACACAACTCGGTGAAGAAGCGCGGGCGTCTGAAACTACGTAAGTAGTGTCAAAAAAAAATAATAATAATGAAGAAAAAATTTGTTGGCCAAATTCGTGGCAGACAGTTTAGTTAAGTTGCGATATCACATGCCCTCGAGATGAAAACTGAGACTTTTTTACGATACAATAATAAACTCATTTATGCGCGAGTATATATGATATTTGTATCTCTCCAATTGTATTTGGTTTTATTATGAGCTGTGCTTTTGCTTCTACTATCATTGACGACGGTAGCTCGCTTTAAGAAGACAGACAGATAGAGAGATAGAGAGAGAGAGAGATAGAGAAGTACCCACCATTGATCTCGATGCGCTCCTTGAGTTCCTCGGCACGTGCTTCCTTCTCTTCACCATGTTCGATGTGGTAGTAGATCGCCGCGCCGAATAACAGATATGATATATAGAAGATGAGCAGTAGGATCCAACGGTTCGGCGACATGCTCGACTTGTCGCTTCCTCAGGCTGCAAGCAGATCCTTGACATAAGCAGAGTGTCTTTGTTTTCAATGGATTCCGAACGTTGCGTTGTAAATTGTTTGCTCACATTGTTATTTTTAGCGATCGCCGTTTTATTTCTTTTCAACCGGGCATTGCAATATCTCTCGAGTTCTTTTGGGTACTGCTGTTGTTATTATTTATGGTTGTATCAACGTTAATCGACGCTTGATTGCGATTGCTTGAGTGCGGCCCGTAAGTTAGCCGGTTGTCTAAATATATATTAAGTATTACCAATGAAATGTGTTCCTCTAGTTCTTGTTGTTGTTGCCGATCACGATTTCATTGGGTAGCTTTGGAGTCTTCAAGGCAGTGCTTCCCTACACTAAACCACTTGTGCTTATGGGTTCTCGTAGAACTATTACCTAATTGCCGAGCTGATAGGGAACGCACAACCGACACCTGTTAAATATGAGCGATGGCTATGAAGTAACAGCCGTACCGTGCAACCCTACACATGCTTCAGCTCGACACTTTACACTGCCTATTGTTTCGAGCTACTGTACAGCTAAACTACCTTTTTACATATACTGCAATACGAGGTATTCTCTGTAGAAGCCAGATAAACGGTATTTTGAGAGTACTCTTAAAGAACCGAGACAAGCGATAACAGCCGTACCTATGTTAGGTACCATACAACCAAAATAATAATATTAAATAAATCTTTTATACCTAAAATTAAAATGGCATTAAATATTACTATTACTAATACGAAACGAACTACTACTATGGGCAAAAAGTAAGGTGAATTTTCAATTTAAAATTCGCGGGCTTGAGATGGTAAACTAGTTTTTCTCGAGTTGGCAGGACTGTTGATAACATTTGGCGGGAATTTCATGTCAATGTCAGTATGAGTACTAGATTTACGCTTTTGTTTACCAAACGATCAAGAGTGCATTTGGCGATTTTTACAATGTCTGATTTAATTGAGCAGAGAAGTGCCATCATATTTTGTTTGCGGAATGAAATTTCGGCTGCGGAAACGTTGAGGAAGTTTGCGGATGGCCTTTGGTGATTCTACCATGTCCCAGAAAAATGTTTATAAGTGTTACAAAGACTTCGAAGAGGGTCGGGAAGGTGTTGATGACTTGGAGCGCTCCGGACGACCATCGACGTCAACAGATGACCAACACGTCAATAAAGTCAAGGAATTAGTGCTCAAAAATCGTCGGTTGAAGGAATTTTGACTTTACAAAAATATTCACCTTACTTTTTGCCCACAGTGGTAAACTGAGCCTTACCACCCTGCACTCTACCTTTAAAGCTAAACTCCTTTATTCTTTATGCTGCATGGATTACGCATTGGAACGATAATTCGTTACATTTATGGAGCTCAGAAGTGCACACACTTGTACTGATTGCCAAGCAGCGGCAGTAGCAAGCTAATCTTTACTCAATGTTTAGAATTATTGCGTTGCTTATGCTTTGGTTAGCCAATTAGTGGCAAATTAGCCAAATCGAAGTCGATTGGGTCGGCCTTAACGAGCGTCCCTACACAGCTGATAACTCGTTGGGAGAACGATCGCGCCATGGATTTGTTGGCACCCTCTTCAGCCATGCGGTCGCCCCCGAACCAAGAAGTACGTCATCGTGGGCATTGCACAGAATGTGGCAGCGACGTCATTGGCAGCGGCAAACACTTGGAGCACCGCATATTGACACTTCTAATCATATCGGCCCAAGGCGTCGGCGTGTGAGTATTGCTGCTAATTTGTACAATTCTCTTCTCGCCTCTCGCATTTCGGCGGTACAAAGTAGTCGACGGCGTTGTTATCTGTCTGGGATTACGTTTCTGACAACGCCAATAACTAGCTGCCGCTGCCGGATCGTGTGCACTGCTGTATGTGCGCCTGTGTGTGTGTGTGTGTGAACGTGTGGGGCATAGCTTGGAAATATACCGCGATCGCGTCTAATTAGCGGTTCAATAGAGTTGACAACTCTGGCGCTGCGTTTTGGGGCCTCTCTCCGACATTCTCACGTGGATCGCTTTCATTTCGCTTCGCAACGATACGATTCCACTTATTTGTGAAATAAGTTAAGCGGCAATAGCGACAAAAGATTCGATTTGGCGGCACTTCTTGCAAAATCATAAAGATAATACAGCAGTATTTCATCGTAATTGGTAATTAGTATGGTCATGTTGAGGTAGTTCTAGCTATCTGCCCACCGTTCCACCTGCCCAACTACCCAACCGAGCACCGAGAGTTATCTGAGCTCTGCTCTTACCGTACTTTGGCCATCGCAACGCAAAGGAATCAGCGTCATTGGTTGACTCGAATCATAATAGCAAACAAGAACTGGGTTGAGTGCAAACTTGGCATAGATAAGCTTCAGAAAAGGGTAAACCCCATGCAGCAGACAAACCCAAGAACGTCAATCAGAAGTTGAAAACTTGTTAAGTCAATTGGGAGTTTTATCCATTTTTCAGTGCTAATGAGTCATATCAAAATCACTTCTTCAAAAAAAGAACCAGAAAATAAACTTCATTATTTCCTATTCTTATAAAATGTAACATTCGAATTTCAGTACATTTCGAATCAGTGAGAAAACCGGAACTAAAGGATCGCGATTGAATCGCAAATTAAATCAACCTAGTTTGAGCATCAAATTTCGGAATCGGAACCGGAACCGAAACTGAAATAACCGTTAACAATCCCAATCAAGGAGCTATAAATAGATTACAGGGAAGCTAGTATGGGTCGATTCATCGTTTGCTTTTCGAATCCATTGCGAACTAGTTTAAGGTCCACAACTATTTATTGAACCATCCACTCGACTCTTACATGTGGCATTAGGGACTTTTCTTAATTATCAGCTCAAGCAGTTGTTGTTGCTATTGTTCTTGCAATCGAAGTCAAGTGCGGGCCTGATAAAACCTATTTGCAAGCGCACCATATCATTTATTCAATTATAATTATCATGTTCTATAGTACAAATACTAAGTTGAATGCGAATACAAATGTGAATGCGAATGCTTAGGAAATTATCTAGGAAATATTGTTGTTTCTCATCGAAAGTGGAGGAAGCATTCCAAACTGGGCTAAGTAATTTGTTAACAGCAATAAAAATAAAAAATAAATGCTTGTTTTTTTTTTTTGCTTTGGTTTGCTTTGGTTTTTTGCTCGTCTTTTTGCTGGGCGCGTTTCGCGTCGCGCCGATGACGCGCCATTCAATGGAACTCTTTGAATTTATTGTACTCCACTTGATTCGACTTTTATTTATTTAGAAACAAAAACAAACATTTTAATGACCCTATTTGTTGCTTGCGTTTTTTTGGGCTTGTCTCGTTTTCGATGGAATGGAAAATTCTTTGCAATTAAAGGTAGAAAGAGTCGATAGGGGCAACTACGATTCGAATTGCCATGGAAAATTATCTTTATCGGGTGCATTGAATTCGTCATATTTGACGGTGATTAACATTTTGATTGGATCCTATGGAAAATTCTTGGGTGGGGGAATAAAACGTCGTCTATGGACACGCAAATGAATTTCATCAATAAGTGCGAAAAACAACAGAACATTTAATATAACCATATAAAGGTTCCTAATTGCTCGAAAACTCCAAAAAATGATCGGCGATCAGGAGATCGGAGAAGATTGGTCGTGAGTGCACAGAGCCTACACGTGTAAGAACATTTATTAGCATGTTAAAATTGGACGAGACGATCAGGAGATTCGATCGTGGAACTAATCTCGCAGACAACACGTGCAGATCAGCGATACGAAGTTGCAACGATCAGTTAACCCCCGACATGAAACGTGGAATGAGTTTGCTAACAAGTTCAGATTACATCAGGCGATCAACAGATGGAAAGGCTCGACGTAGAGGTAAAGTTACACGTGTATAGAGTTTACTAACGTGTTAACATCGAGTTTTACTAAATCATAAAATCAATATACGATTGATCTCTATGACAAACTGAACACTGTCGAGCCGACTATACGATCGGCATAATTTTATTAGTTAATTGGATTTGCTGTTAACATTTTTTGCAGTAAAAAACCAACCAGAGTCCAAGGAGACTTAAAACAAAAAGTTAAAGATCGCTTTGGAGATTAACAAAAAATACTAAATAATATATATATCATTATTTGTTTTTAAAAAAGTTGTCCTTTGAATATAGAAGATTTAATGCTCGACTGCTCGATTAAACCCTGACTCAAACCAGTTTTCTCTCAATTAAGAGTATCCACTCGTCAACTGATCTAACTAGTTTGCTCCAATTTATTTAATTTCATGTTAGTTTTGGTTAAGTTGATTTTTTACGATTTTATCCATACGTATATAAATATATTTATATCAAATATATCTAATATATATGTATATACAATACTATACTATATATGCATGGAAAATATTTACATAAACTGAAACGAACGCTAAATAGTGGCATAATCAATAATAAATAGCAACAACTGCAAATGAACACGTTTAGTAAATAATCACGACACATTTGACGCTGTTGCCGCTGCTACTGGGGGTGCTGCTGGCGCTGCTGCTACTTCTTATGACGTGGGATGCGACAGACCCTGCCCTACACGTAGGGTGCCACCGCGTACCGGACATAATGGCAGGCTTTGTTGTAAGTTCTTCTTGTTGTTGCTAATGCTAATTATGTTGACATTGTTCGACTGGCAATTTCGCATGCATGATTAATTGCATTTCGATATGGCACCTAACTCTCTGAAGGCGCACCTCTCCTCACCCTTACCACCGGCCCCGACTCCTCCTCAATTGTCTGCCAACTGATAAGACGGACGATCCAAGAACTCTGCACTTGATGCCTCTTGGCAGGCAGCGTTACACGACAATTAATAACGCCGTTGACAAGCGACAAATGTCGATAATATACGATCGACCCAAATATCTAATATATATATATATATGTGTGCGTACTTCATAGTTGGAATTCACCTGTCTCATATGATCGCTTAGGGATTGCTCATGGGTATTCTACACATGCCGAGGGCATTCGTAAATATGCCCGGAAATGGGCAAAGTTTGAGCGAAGATATATCATTGCCTGGGCAGTATATAGTAGATATAGATATATATGCCTAATCAGCAGTTATGTCGATAAAGCTCAGCACGTTTTGAACTTAGTCCTCTAGTAGCTGAGGCGCCATTTCTATACACGTAATGCATGCTGATCATAGAACTATATGTTATTGATCACATAAGCCTTGAGTTTTTGAAAACCTAAATTGATTTTCTAAAATCAGTCAACTTAAATACTAAAACCTTAAATACCATATATAGTCGCCTAATTTATAATTATTATAAAAAAAAGAATCCCCAATTGTTATTTACTTAAAAAATGATCCCTTTCTAGATTATATTTACATTCTTAACAAATTTATAATTTTATTCATTTTATTTAATATAGGAAAGAAATCTTCGATTAATATTAACTTAAGAAAAAAATAATCTCTTTCTATATGATGTATATATTTTTCCATTATATAGATATACTGCCAATCAGGAAAACCCTGAAGATCTCCTATAGATCAACGCAGAGACTTTGCGCCTGAAGCAACATTTGCTGCGCAACACATGTTGCTAAACATTATGCTTATGCCCCGTCTGAGGCCCGACGCAACATGATTGATGGAACCGACTAATAGTCGGCGACCAGGTGACATGCTAAAGCGCCAAACAAGCCACCTTGGGGGCGATAACGCACACGGAATGAACAACAAAAATCCGAGTAATTTATTTTCCTTAGCTTCGGAAGATTCCCGGGCCCAAAGCTCTTCCAGATGCGGTGTATGTTGTAGTAAATGTATTTCGGAACAATCGGATCGCACAACAATTTCGCTAATTAGCTGCATTCATTCACAACAAGAAAAAGGGGAAAAAAAACGGAAAAATAAAGAATAACAGTCGGGTCCGGCTATATGTATGTGCTGTGCCTAGGGGCTAAAGGCCCTGCCGAACAGATTACTTATGTACATAATATATGCACTTTATAATACGTCAGCCGGGACATGACGTGCTGTCTAAAGTGGAACACAGTTGCATTCAAAAGATCGTTAAGATTGTTCAAATTGCAAAGAAATTTAACAAAAAGCGAAAGAAAATGGAGAGGGGGAAATATCAAGAAAAACAACACGTCAAGCCCGAAGACGTGCTAAATATCAACTTTAGCAATTTATTACTCAACTAAGACGAACTAACTTTTCAATGCTGACATAACTGGGAAATCTTGTGGAATTTGAAGGAATTAAGACGAAGAATTATTGGGAATACAATAAACGTATAGCCGACACGTACATAACGCGATCAAAGAGCTCAAAACCGGGAATTATTTGAAGATATTATATTGGAACATGACAACGATTTGATATGGATAAAGAAGACATATAGAATTTCATTTCATGTGCTTATATTAGAAAATCAAATTTATAGAGCAAAAACTAAAAAATTACAAAAACAAAAAAAAGAAAAAAGTAATAATATAAAATCATATCGAGCAAACTAAATAGACTATATAGAAATTTTACATCAATTGGATGTAGATAAGGGGGTATAGCACTCTATTTTATGTGCAATTACTAGGAAATCTTGAAAATGTTTGGAGTAAAGACTCAATAAAACGAGAACAATGAAAATCCAATTAATATACAATCATTTCGACCAATGTAAATAGATCATTTATCGTGGCTTTATCTCGATGGAGTTACTTGAGTACAAATCCAATTGGGCCACAGATAGAAAGCCACCAATCAATTGGTAAACACAGTACGAGAACATATATACTTGCAGTCGCGGTGTGTTTACGAAATAGCCCGAAGCGGATTCCCTGATAAGCCCTGGACAAAGTGACCACAGGCCCAGCGGGGCGGGTGCTACCTATGGCACCCTCAAGCTCACATATAGAGCTCTGATAATGCTGTGATAATGCCCCCGAATCGCATCGAGACGCGCAAAAATGCTTGCACTTGCACTTGCAGCTGACAGCCCGAGGAGCTTTATGGGCGAGAATGCCAGAGATCGCGGCCCGATCGACAGCGCCGGAATAAGACTGGAAAGTTTTGGGATGATCGCAGGCGCAACGAAGAACTCGAGAGATTAAAGCTGCACATTTTTGTCGAGTTGAGTTCAGCAATTTTTTTCGTAAATTATAATGTATGGTATATATTTTCCTGATCGGAATATGGCAAACAATTTACGCGCAAGTTCCGTAGCTTGAGAATAATTAAAACTATACGCACACTTGATAGATCCGATCCGTTGAAACGATCAAAAAAAAAAAGTAGAACACAACAAGAACTTTTTGCACTGCACTTCGTCGCGAATTCCTGCTCGTTGCGGTCGGGGGGACGTGAAAAAAATGCATAGAACCGTTGAGCGCGACGAACAGGACGGTTACCGTTACACGGCGCGCATTCAATTGGAATTGAAGCGCTGCAGGCGGCGGGTTGACACTTTTGTCTCCTCTGCCCGGCTGGGCTGGCCGTGCAGGTGTGTGCGGGTGCGGGTGTATGTGTGTATGTGTGTGTTACGTGTGTACGTGTGAGTGTGTTGATTCAAATTGAAACGCTTGAAGCGCACGTCTCTGCCGGTAGCAACTGCGAGCGGCAGCTGCGCAGCTGACGAATTGGAAGCCGACGACGACGACGCGCACACACACACACAGAGATGGGAAGAGGCGAACAGCTTAACGGTAAAACCGAAGACCGAACGGTTAAGCGGTAACGGTAACGGTTATATGGGCCCGACGTACGCTACGTTGTGACGTCCATCATATGACTGCGACGATTTGTTGAGCTGCAAGCTCAACAGCTACTAAACAGTTCCTTTGACACGCCGAACTCGCTCTTCACCTTCACCTTCGTCTTCGTCTTCGTCTTCACCTCGGTCGCTCCCGCCCCCGGCCTGCAGTTCGCACTCCTGCCTGCTCTCTCTCACTCGATCTCGCTCTCACGCGCGCTCACTCACTCTCCAGTCGTGCGAAGGTGTGAGATTTTTTATTTTACTGCTAATCCCGCAATTCACTCACTTTGAGCTGACAGACAGGCAGCGGCAGCGGCAGCGGCAGTGGCTGCGAAATAACTCAAGACCCCATTCGGAGTCGTTCTTCAGCGCACAGCGCGCTCGATTTGAGTGTGCGCGAATGTGTTGCCCATTCGCAGTGTAACAGCGACGGCGACGTCGACGTCGACGACTGCGACTGCGAAGGCAACGACGTCGGCGTCAGCGTCAGCGTCGGTGAATATCGGTCGACGGTGCTCAGTTTGAGTGAGTGGATTGTGTCAAGCGGACGACGCGCTAACGCCGAACTGCCAGCACCCCCTTGCCACATGGCCCCCTACCCCTGCCCCCGAGCCCCTCGTGCTCGCGCTCTACTACTGTCTGCTGTCAACTGTCTGCTACTAACTAATACAACATAAGAACACAACAGCAACAACTAAAACACATGCACACACACACACGCACACTCACACGCGCAACAACAACAAACTAGACAAAACATCGACGATCGACAAAAGACAACTACGAAATATCGCTAACAGCTCCTTTACTCACCCGCCCCCTGCCCGCTCGTATACGACGACGCCTAACCCTTTGCTGTGTGTGTGAGCTTGCAGTACTTACGTGTGCTACCAATGTACGCGAATAGCGCCAAAGCACAGTGGTTCAAAGCGCATTCTTACAGGCGTTAAAAAGCGATCCTCTGAGCTGACTGAAAGTTGAGTTTTTTTTATTAAAAAAAAGAAAGTATTTAATTAAAATAAAATCAAAATTTGAAATATTTCTAAATAACTCTAAAATCAAATAGTAAATTAAGTGTTATGTATTTATATATATGTTCCTATATCTATTAACTTTCAAGTATGTCTAAATAAATCTTTATTTAAATATTAATTTATTTATTATTCGCTTTCATTTTATAGAAATGTCCATACAGATTAATATATTATGCATATAAACTAAAAAAAATTTACATAAAAATGCAAATGGAATGTTTCATTTTTTGTAAATATCCTTATAACGAACAGTTTATTAGTTGCGAAATTCCTCTTGTAATTTAGGAAAATTTTCAGTCAATTTACGTTTATCTTAATGTATTTAATATTATTTCATGTGACAGCTTGGTAAATTGCTTCATAAATCTGTATAACTTTATTGATCTAATTTGTTTTGTAATTTCCCGGTATTCATTTCCTTACCTCCCCTCAATGATCGACAAATCGTTGACAACGCACCAGTGTGCACAGTGTAGAGCATTGATTTCGGTTTTATATTGTTCTTGGGCTCTGTTTAGATGTTGCTGTCGCTGTGGTTGTTGCTGTTGTTGCTTTTTTCGCGGGCATGGCAGCAAATTTGTCACCGTATTTACCCAGCGACGGCTCCCAGTTCGAACTACTGCCGCACTAAAGCGCCGTGGACCTCGCCCACCCCCTCTGCGCCAATGGCGCCGACTTCGACGCCGCTGTTGGCGCTGATGCCGCTGGCGATGCCGTTGTCGACGCCAAGCCCAAACACACCCACAACGACGACAACCGCAACAACAGCAACAACTCTGGGTAGTGCGCAAATGTTTTGTCTGTGGATTTAGTGCTTTACGACAGAGGCGCAAGACTTTGCCGATCGACCGACCGCCACCCATCGCACTCACAAGGCTTAATAGCGGAGTGGCAACTCCCATCACATGACAGACAGTAGTCCTGCACAAGGATTTCATTCATCTGGCAACCTTGCGAACGCCCTGCACCTTGCGCATGCGTAACAGCCCTGCTTATGTGCACTCGAATTTCACTGAGCGCACACACATGCTGTGCACACTGTGCACCCACGGCTGTGTCTGTGTGTTCTGATTGCATTTGGGATGTGTGCAAGTGCCAATAACGAGACCGATGACACTGATGATTTGAGCTGAATTATCGCAACGCTTTTTTGCTCTGCCCTTTGCCGCTGCCGGCGTCGCCGTCGCCGTCGCAGTCTCCATTTCTATCTCTATTTATTGACTCAGTTTTTCCTGAGAGCGCAGAGATAGGCTATAGGCTGCACACACACACTTACACAGGCATCATCTGCAGCAACAACAACAAGCGCAGCAGATAGTGTTGATAAGAAACACTCGAGAGCGGCGACGCCATCGCCATCGCCAGCGCCAGCGTCGCCTTCACATTCACATTCGCACTCGGACTGGATAAGAGATGCCGCTGACGACGACGTCGACGGCGACGTCGAATGCTGCAGCGACGCCAGCGTCAGCTTAGCGCGCGGTGCGCACAAACAAAACTCGCGCTTAAGTGGCAGCCGCAAAAGAGAAGAAGAAACAACAAAGCAACAATAATCACAACAACAACAACAACAACGAACAGCGTTACACTAGTGAAAAAGTGGAGCAAACGGCCGCTGACGCCGACGTCGACCCTGGCCATGGCAATTGGTCAGCCGGAGTTGCGAATGCCCTACGAAAGCGTGGGAGAAGCAGAACAGTGGGAACTACGCAAAAGGTAGGCATAAATAAACACAATTTTCACTCTAGTCTCAAGCATTTATGCTGCAATATTATAAAAAGAAAATGGCGGCCAAGCTTAAGCTGCTTAGTTACATAACCTCACTTTATTTTGAGTAAATATTGAAATTAAAAAAAAAGAAAGTGAATATAGAGAACAATTAATATTTTTATATATAAAAATTATTTTTATTTTAATATTTATATATTTAGAGAGATCGTAATTTGTAATTTATAAAACTAAAATCACACATAAGGCGTATTCTGGAAAGAAAATATTGAACAGTTTGAAACAACGAATAAAATGTAATTTATTTTCTATTTAATATTCTATGTATGCAATAATGTATTTTTTTTTTTTTTATTGAGGATCTTAAAAAATTCCCACGTTATTTAATCGCTTAGAACATAAGCTCCATCGCTCCAAATGGAAAAATAATACAATTTCAAAGAAATAAAACAATTTTTTACATTTCATATATAATTATTATTTTTATAAATAAAAATATGAACATCAAAAATTATTTTATATACATTTCTTATAATGATAAAATTTTATAGATTTTATAGAGAGTTTTATTTAAGCTGCATTATCAATTCAGTTAGATAATTCCCATAGAGCGTAGGAAGAAAATATGAAAAAACATTTAAAATTTTTATTTTTATATATATTTACAATTATTTATAAAGTAAAGAAAAGTACAAATATCACATAATATTTCATATAAATTGCTGTAGATCATAAGTTCCCCATTGAATTCCAATAGATAATTCGCATAGAGCGTATGGTTCGCTCTAGGGGGCAGCACCGATAAGCCAAAATCAGAGCGTGCAAATAACTCGACGAGGTGCTAAAAGATGCAATACGGGCCCCGTGCAAAAAGGTGTGAAATTGAGAGAGATGTCGGGAGAAGAAATAGTAATTGGGGTGGCAAGGGAATAGCTGGAGAACTCGATCTGTTGTAAGCTGTACGAGGAAGTGAAATGGAAGACAGACCGAAAACTTACGTATTCAGAATTCACATCCGATTCTGATTGTGATTCATTTGCATTAAGCGCGTATTTCTTCGCGTTATCATTGATAAGTATAATTAATTACTATCGTATTAGGTGCATTTGATACTTTGATGTATCGATACTGCGATATGGGAAAACAACGTGAATACATTTTATACTTTTCAATGAAAACACGCAGCGAACCCGAATCAAGTGTATTTAAATAAATTCAAATCAATTGTAATTGATGGGCGCGATTTCGCCCGAGACACACACACATACTCGCACCTGATTTATAAATTGATCGGCAGGGCGGCAAGTGTTTCATACCCGTTCACATTCACTCACACTCATTCGTTTGACACTCGCTTGATTAATTGCAAGACTTCATGTTTGATCTTCGTGTCACACTGCGCTGCGAGATCTGCGCCTAAAAGTTGACAAGCGCAAATATCGGGCGATCGGGCGATCGAGTGACCGATCGAATGCAAATAAAACGCGAATAACTGAAGAGCATTCATAACATTCATGGCATGCGGCCCAGCAATCCATCAAAGTGGGGAATTTCCAAGGCTTACAGTTATGTTCGCCTTTTTAATGCCTCGAGTGGGAAATACCGCGAATATATCGAATATACATATATTTAAAAGAAAGCTAGCGAGATTTTCTTTAATGTACTATATATTATATCTTCAATTTATGCAAGTAACTATAGTTTTCACAGCTCTATGATCGAAGCAGAGGTAATTTTGTGATGGTAGCCTAAATTCCAACACTCTGAAATCCGTAAAATATCACGAATACGAGGTCTGTCCGAAAAGTATCCGACCTGCAATTATTGTATTTCTCGGTGCTAAAAATCTCGCAAACTGATTTTGGATTTAGGTATACCAAGATTTAAAATCAGGTCAGATACTTTTCGGACAGACCTTGTATATAGAATACCTTTTAAAACGCAAGCTCGGACGGTCTTTAACTTCCTCTGCCATAATCTCTAATTCTGTACTGTACTATAGTACTACTATAGTTGAATTAGGGACAGCGATTTGTACTTTTATCCGCAAAATATGGTAAATATATCGAATATCTATTTAAAAAGAAGCTCAGGCAATATTTTTTGAATTATTTTTTATTTATTAAGTTGGACGGGGATACCGAAAGATCCTTTTATTACTCTGATTTCAAGTTTTTGGAAATCCTCCTGCCGTAAAGTCGTGAATGTGTGTTACTTACAAAAAAAAAACTTTTTTCTATATTTCTATAGTCGGATATTTGTTTTTATGTCAAGAATCAACAGATTTTTTGCTTGGCAAGTTCAAATTTATTTATCTACAAAATCAAGTGCATTTTAGGAGTTTATAATTTTTTTTTAGATTTTTTCCATACATAAAAAATGGAAAGTTTTTCGAAAAAAAGTACAACCCAAGTACAAAAAGTTAGTGAAAATTGCATACAATTTATGCATATATGCAATTTTCAGAATTATCTACTGTAGTCATACAGGGTATTGAAAATTATTGCTTATGCTCTAGTAAGCTGCAGGTCTGCAGGGTATTTAAAAGTCGCGTCTCATGTGAGAAATTACATTCCCAAGACAAGAACTATCAAAATCCAATGGAAACTTCTTAGTTTCGGTGGATCGCCAGGGCAGTAGCTACTTCTAGAAGTTGTAGCCCAACTCCTAGGCCTGAAATACAGTTCATAAAGTTTTATACTCCCACTCTATCTTGACTTGGAACTGGAATGATCAATAATCCCATCTACACACACATACAACTGTGGGCAAAAAGTAAGGTGAATATTTTTGTAAAGTCAAAATTCTTTATTTATTCTCCTAAATCAATGTGATCCCCTTCAAAGTAATCCCCTCCCGATAAAATACACTTATGCCAAAGAGGAACTAGTTCGCCATCTTAAGCCCGCGAATTTTAAATTGAAAATTCACCTTACTTTCTGCTCACAGTAGTAGCTCCCATGACTCCCTTTCCCCAATTACAATCGAGTTGGTTTCAGTTAGTGACACATTTGATTTAATATCAATAATATTGTTTTCGCGGTGCTCTCGCCCGAGTATTGTGCCTAATGGAATATGCCTAGACACACTCGTTGTTCCACTCAGACATTATTCATGGCGCCATATTCACACATACTCGAGCAGGTCCTAGGCTCAGCTATTGTTGCTTATCAGGTAGGCAATGTTGGCGATGATCTTGCAGCCGTTCTGGTGGTGCAACAGATTGAGGCACGGATCGCGTATCTTCTCCTCCAGCAGCTTGATGAGCTCCGTGCGCAGGCACTGCACCATTTCGGCCGTCTCCAGGTTGTGCGCCTTGAGTATGATCCAACCGCTCTCGAGCAGGAAGAGGAAGTCGCCGTCGTGCAGCTCCACCTTGAAATCGGAGCCGGCGAAGAGCACCAGGGCGATGAGTGGCAGCATGGAGCAGTCTCTGATGTAGATCGAGCTGGTCTTCACCTTCTCCTGATAGACCAGGAACGGGGCCTGGAAGACGGCCACCTGTGAGTTGACCGAGGACGGATGAATGCGCACGTAGCCATCGCCGCGCGTCTTGAAGCGCAGATCCAGATGTCCAGGCTCGCGCGGCACAGCGCCGCCGGCTGTCTGTATATAGATGCGTTCCGGCGTCATAATCTTCACAATGTTCGGATAGAGCGCGGCGCAGAGCAGCGACGTCAGCAGTCGGTTATTCGCACCATTCAAATTCTGCTCGTGGCCTGCCAGGAAGAAGGATAAACAGAGAGAGAGAGGGAGAAAAGGATATAGAAATAAATTGTAGCTGATTGATCTGCCGGATCACTCACCCGTCAGCTCGAGTATGTTGTCGCTGGCGTTCTTGCGGCGACGCGGCACATTGACCGGCACAAAGCCAATGGAGACGAGCAGCTCCAGGTACTGGTACTTCAGGTCTGCGATCGTCTCCAGCGTGTTGAGCGACAGGAAGTTCTCGTTCGCGTAGTTCCGACTGGCGGCAAAATTGCCACGCCTCGCCACGTCCAGCCATTTCTGCAGGCAGGCAAGACCAAAGGGTTTAGGTGTCAAGTCGGAGCAAGTGCATCCACACTACTCACCCGATAGGCATTGAGCACGGTCAGATGATCGCTGTTGCCAAGCGCGAACTGCCGCTTTGCCTTGTCCGCCTCGACGCGCTTGTTCAGCGGACTGACAAAGGGCGACTTGTTGCCCAGGCAGGCGGCAATGGTGAGCACGCTGTCCAGGCACTGGAAGATCGCGCCGTACAGCATCAGCTTGCCGATGCGCACGTCCACGGGCAGTGCGGCCAAGTGGTGGCCCAGCGGCGTCAGCTGATCCTCGGCATCGAGGGCGCCGACGTCGCGCAGACGCATCAGCGCACCGAGCACACTGTCCTCGGTGGGCGCCTCCAGCGTTTCGAGCAGCACGTCCAGCGTGTTGCGCGCCGCGAACGTCTGCAGCGTCTTGATGCGCAGCACAATCTGCTCGAGCGGCACACGCTGTATCTCCGGCACCGGCTGACCCAGTATGTGATGATGGTAACGGAAGCTCGTGTACAAATGAATGCAGACGCCGGGCATGACACGGCCGGCACGACCCTTGCGCTGCTTGGCATTGGCGCGCGAGACCCACACCAGGTCCAGCGACTCCATGTTGCGGTTCGAGTCGAAGCACTTCTCCTTCATCAGGCCGCAGTCGACGACGAAGACACAATCGTCGATGGTCACCGATGTCTCGGCAATGTTGGTGCTGAGGACGATCTTGCGCTTGCCGGCCGGAGCGCGCTTAAAGACCATGGCCTGATCCTCGCTGGAGAGTGCCGAGTGCAGTGGGACGAGCACGAATTTGCCGGCACGCGGCGAGAAGATCGCACTGTCGAGCAGTGCATCGTGCACGGACTGAATCTCCTGGAAGCCCGGCAGAAAGATGAGAATGCTGCCCTCGCGCGGCCAGTCGTGCTCGCCCTCGACGATGTACTTGAGCACAGACTCGATCAGTTCCGGATTGATCAGCATGGGCTCCATGAGGTAGATGCTCTTGCAGGTCGTCTTGCTGTAGTCTGAAAGAGGCAGAGGCAGAAGCAGTGGCAGTGGTAGCATTAGTCCCGCATGCGGAGCAACTGCAGCAAGCACTCACCGGCATAGCGTAGATATGTCTCCGGCAGCGTGAGCTTCTCGTCCTTGATCTTCTGGCCAGGCGGCTCACCCGAGGCCTGCACGTCCGCGTATTCCATTTCCATGAGCAGCACATCCTGCTCCTTCTTCTTGAGCTTGCGACAGAACTTGGTGTCGCACTCCATGACAAAGTCGCTCGCCTCCAGTATGTCCTCGAGGAAGAGCTGCTGCACGGGAAACGTGCGTCCGGGTATATCCAGCACGGGCGCACCGCCAAAGTAGTCCGAGAAGAGCGTGGCATTCAGCGTGGCCGACATGAGTATCACCTTGAGATCCTTGCGCTCGCGCAGTATATTCCGCAGTATCAGCAGCAGGAAGTCCGACTCCTCGCTCCGCTCGTGCACCTCGTCCACAATGACGTGCGTGACGTTGCCCAGCAGCGGATCGGAGGCGAGCCGCCGCAGCAGTATGCCCGTCGTGCAGAAGCTCAGCCGCGTGCTGCTCGAGATCTTGTTCTCCAGCCGAATCTGATAGCCCACCAGTTGCCCGATGCGGTCCAGCCGCTCGGCAGCGACGCGCTCCGCCACGCCAATGGCGGACAGACGGCGCGGCTGCGTGCAGATGATCTCGACGTGCGGCAGCTCGGCCTTGGCCGGCAGCTGCAGCGCCCGGAAGAACCAATTGTCCAGTATGAACTGCGGCACCTGCGTACTCTTGCCGCAGCCCGTCTCGCCGGATATGACCACCACGGGCGAGCTCTCGATCAGCGCCAGAATGCGCTCCATTTCCGCGAACGCAGGCAGCTGGCGTCGCGCCTCGATCAGCTTGTGGTAGCGCTCGTCGCGCCGCCGCTCATTGAAGAGCTGCACAAGGCGGCGATTCTCGCGCTCCAGATCCGCCGCCTTCTTCTGCCGGCCACCGGCGCCCGCGTCGTTGCGCGACGTCTGGCCGCGCTCGTAGTGCGTGGGGCGTGACAACTTGCCGGCATCAGTGCCATTGGCGTCGGCATCGGCGCCGTTCGCGGGCTCATCGTAGAAGAGCGAACGCTTGGGCGAGGGGAAGCGCGCCGTGTCCAGGCTGCCGGCCAGCTGCTCGTCCGTCTGCAGCAGCTCGCAGATGCTGTACACGCAGGGTATGCCGTCGCGGCAAATCTCGCGCGCCTCGCGGTACAAGTGGCGCGCGTAGCGCAGCCGCAGCTCGTGCGGTATGTCGTGGCAGGTGGTCTTCAGGTAGATGAAGGGCGCCTCGTACGGATAGCGACTGCCGGGCGGGAAGCGCACCTCCACGTGGAACCACAGTTCGTTCTCGTTCTCGTCCAGATTGTCGAGGCGCTTGCGTTCCGGCGTGCCGCCCAGCGGCTCCGGCTGTGCGGGCGGCACATGCGCGAACCGGCACTTGGGGCCGAACTTGCAGGTGCCGTCGCGATCGAAGTTGCGGCAGCGTTGCGGCGCCTTCTTCTTCTTGTCCAGCGCCGCCTGCAGCTTGGCCGCCGCCGACGCGTTGAGCGCCTCGCGCGCCTTGCGCACCTCCGACGGGCTGTGGGCGAGCAGGTGCTCGATCTTGAACTTCAGATTCCAGACACTGTTGCGCTCGCGCTCCTCGTACGCCCGATCGTAGATGGACTGCAGCGCCTCCTTCTCGTCGGCGCGCATGTCCAGTATCTCCGACTCGCTGGGCGGCTCCAGGGCAGGCTGCTCGTCGACGGGCACTCGCATGTAGCGTCGATAGAGCAGCAGCAGCGCCGCCTCCGTATCGTGGTCGCAGTGCTCGTACGCCTCCAAACAGTGCACGGCATGGAAGCCATAGTTCTCTAGCTTGAGCAGCGCGTAACGCCGCAGGCGATCGTCGTCGCCGCTGCTCGTGGTGCTCGCGCTGACGCCCTGCACGCTCTGCACCTGCAGCGTGCCGCGATCCTCCCAGTAGGCGTGCTTGATGCCGTGACCACCGCGCCCCCGATCCTTGTACTTGCTGATGTCGTCGAGCTTGAACTCAGGCCCGTGGATGGCACGCAACGTGTCCATCGTCATCTGCTGTGACTCATCGCTGAGCCGCAGTACGTGCAGCTCAGTCTTCCTGGACGTGTTGTCCTGCACGGACTTCGGCGCCGCCTGCACATTGCTGCAGGGGAAATGGGGACATCCCCGATTAGCCAAGAGCCTGAGCGTGAAGCGGCGCGATACTCACGTTGTGCGTGCATCGTTGGGGGTACGCAGGAAGCAGTCGTCAATGTGTTGCCTCGAGGATTCGTCCATGCCCGCGTAAAGTTGACAAAAAAAAAATTAATTCAAAAAATAACAACCTAACGAATTTCACAAATAAAGCTAATAAACTAATGGCCAGCGGACCATTATCTTCTAAGCCAGCAAAGTTGTCCTCGTTCGATAATAAATCTCACAGCTGATTGCCGATTACTTGCCAATGTGACACGTTGGCGTTGCCAGATACAGTTGTCATTACCAATCGACTGACTGAACGAATATGGAACTCAACAAAGTTTCGACGCTTGACGTTGCCAGATCAAGCGTAATAATGACATTTGTAGACCAGTTCAAATGAACAAACTAGTCTGCGAAGCAAACAGCCAGCGAGGTTCAACTCTTTCGATAACAAAATTAACGGCTCGCTGACGTTGCCAGATCTCGCGAAACAGTACTGAACCATTTAATAGGCAAGCAAGTTCAAATGAACAAAGTGAAAGATTTAACTTCATATATTTCTTTAAATATTAAGAACTACAGCCCAACTGATTAGTTTGAAAAATAACTTATTTTTAGTATTATTATTAATTTATACAAGTTTCCTTATACGCTTATGACGACGTTGCTGCACATCGAACTTGGCTTGCTCCAGCGCATCGCTGTGGGATTGGAATATGAACTAAGAGAGTAATTTTTTATAGTGTAAAGTACTTACAGTGCATCCAGTTCGTATTGCTGCAGCATTTGCAATTCGCTTCGCAGCGAGTTGAACTGCTCGCGATTATACTCTGCCTTAGCTCTGAGCCGGAAGCGTTTCTCGGCAGCGCCAGTTTGCAGTGCATGCCTCAGGGCAGCCTCCTTCTGGCTGTGGTCCAGCAACGACTCATAGGACTAGAGAGGACGCAGCAAATTGAATAATTAGAATTCACAACCTGTTTACGACCTGCGCACCATATAAACAAATTCATCGTATTCGGCTCTCGAGCCGTGCGCCATCGCGTCGACCGCCTCGTCACAGTGGGCCGCATAGGCACTCAGACACTTGTCGCCCTGCAGGTACAGTTTGTGAAACTGTTGCACCGTCTCCATCTGCAGCTTCTCGACCTCCGACAGAGCGGACACATACGAGTCCCTCACAGACAGATTGAGACTGCAGAGCAGTTTGTACTTGTCCTCCAGCAACTGATCGAGTGTGTTGCGTTGGCTGCTGTCATTCTTCTGCAAAAGGTAGTTGAATTTAACTCACATTTTTTTTAACTATACATTTTTTAGTCGAATTACCAACGTCTTGCAATATGACTTGGACAACCGCTTTATTTGCTTGCTCAGTTCCGCCGCGATGCCCGCGCCGCTTGCCTTGTTTTCCTCTGCGGCAGTAGTCACATTCTGTGGCTTAGCAAATTCAGTATCGTAGCGACAGGAGTTGTCACTCTCCTCTGGCGCATTGTCGTCCATTTCTTTTGCGATTCTGAGACCAATTTCCAAATAAAATAAATTAATTCGCAATTCGCCCGCGCTGCGTTTCCAATCGATAAACTTTTGGCGTCACCTCGCAGCGTTGCCAGTTATGCAAACTTTTTTGCAGTCATTGGGCAACGCTTAAGCGCATTTCGTTGTGTTCCTCGAATAAATCGTTCAGTTCAATGACTTGTTATCGATAATTGTAACGACAGCTTGTAACGTATTCTTAATTTAATTCTCTTACGTATTAGCTTAAACTTTATTTCTTTGTTGATTTGTGCAAGGAAAAACTTATAAATAAGCAAAGTACCATAATTCTTTCCACCAACAGCTGAGCGTGGGGCAGAAAAGAGATTATCAGTTCAAAAATGCAATTCAATTTTTAACTTTAAAAATGTATTTTTTATTTTCCTTTGAATTGAAAAATCTGATGCCAAAAAAAAATTTGTGAATATCAAAAAAAAATGTAATATTTAGTTACGCATTGAGAGTTTAACTTCTTTTAAATTTTTCTATATTGAAACTACTTGATACAAAAAAAAAATATATTTCATTAGCATAATAAATATAATTATTGTGAAAATAACTATATTATTTCGGTGTGTTCAATTGGACGTCTCGCTTGCAGCATTTCTAGTACGGGAACCTTTCGAAAGTAACGCAGGAATCGTCGGGCAACTATATGGACATGTGGCAGGGCTACCGATCAGTAGACACGCTCCTTCAGCTTGAACATGAGCGGGTCCTTGGTGCGCAATATCAACTCAGCGATCAGCACCGGCGGCACTGAGGTGTCCCCCACGAAGTCGATCTCGTAATGCCTCAAGACATTCGCGACGATTGCCTTGATCTCCAGTATGGCAAACTTCTGGCCAATGCAGTTGCGTGGCCCGGCCGAGAAGGGTATGTAGGCGTAGGGATTCAGTTTCTCCGCGCTGGTGACGACATCGAATCGCTCCGGCTTGAAGCTGTGCGGCTCACTGAAGAGATCCTCGCGGCGACCCAGATACAAGGGCGAGATGCCGATGTTTGTGCCGGCCGGAATGATCTTGCCGTCTGCAAGAGCAATGGGTATGGGTTAGACAAGTACTACAGTGGGGAAGTTGCCAGGTGGCAGGTACTACTCACTTATCTCGCACTCCTGCAGCACCTTGCGGCCCAGCAGCGGCACCGAGGGATACATGCGCAGCGTCTCCTTAATGCACAGATCGATGTAGTGCAGGCGATTGAGCAGATCGTACGTGACCGGCGTCTCCCGGTCGCGACCAATCACCGCGAGTATCTCCTCGACGCACTTGCTCTGGCACTCCGGATGCGTGGCGATGTTGTAGAAGAAGAACATGATCGCCGACGAGGTGGTGTCGTGGCCCTCGAACATGAACGTGTCGACCTCTTCGCGTATGTCCAGGTTACTCAGCGGCTTGTCGTCCACATGCGATTGCAGCAGTATGTCCAGGAAGGCCATTTTCCTCTTAGCGCCCACATCCGCATCCGCATCGGCAGCGGCCTGCTGCGCCTGCGCCGGAGCGCTGGCCGCACGCAGCAATTCCTCGCGTCGCTGCACGATGATCTTCTCGGTGAAGTTGTGCAGTACGTTGAGAGCACGGCGCTCAGCCCGCGCCAGCGGAGTCAGCATGTACGTCAACTCGAAGCGGTAGAAGATGTTGAACATGCGCTTGTGCAGCACCATCGAGATCGTCTTCACGGCTTGCACGTACTCGGAGTCCACGTTCGTCTGCGCGTTGATCGACACGCCCATGGCCGTTTCTGTGGAGGAAGGTAGTTGGTCAATACATCTGTAACAACTTGATGAGGAAGTCAGTAACTCTATATAAGTTGAATAAAGTTATGGTATGGATAGGTGTAAGCCGGGGCAAGAGAGATCAGTCGACTGCTCTATATAATCTAGGCATAGCATATGGATAGGTGTAAACAAGAGGTGAACCGAGGGAATATCTTGATATCAGAGTTGAGGTGAGCTGAGAAAAAACAGACTTCATATAGTTAGGATGTGATTAGACCTATCGGATCTTAGAGCTCCTGCTTACAAACGGGGTTCTGGAGAGAATTTTAGTCTAGGTAAACTAAGGTAGTAATAGTATCTTTGGAAGTAATGAAGTTTCCTGCGAGGTGAGTTGTATGGGCTAGTCTCAAAAAAGTGTATTGTTCTCATACTATTATAATGAGTCCTATCGCAATAAGTAAAGATGGGGCAAAGTGACTAGTAATCCATAATCTCGATTAGGCATATATATTTTGAAAAGCCCAAGTTCTATCGTTTGTGGTGCAAAGGTAAAGTGCGTGCGCCATAAAAGAAATGCACATTAATCTAATCTTACGTCAAGCTCTCTTGATTTGCGAGCTATGAACTTTCCCCAGAGCGATAAGGGTAAGCAACTATAGAGAAAAAAAATAGTCATGTTTGTGCGCTTAGCCCCTGATCGACCGATTCGAACTAATCTTAAAGACTTAATAATTTAGCTGTTCTTATAATGCTTTTCCTATCTGGCAATATTCTCATCTCTTCTAAATTTAAACTAACTTATCTGTATCTTTTAGCCCTAATCGCGCTGTAAAGATTTTTCGATCAATCAAAATTAGCCATATTTTTATACCTTTATAAAGCTCACTTAAAAAAAAAAAACTAAACAGATCCATGAGATCTTCTCTCTTCTCCTCTCCCACTACCTTCTCGTTGGTTAAGACCTACCACAAATGGTGTCCATGGTGCAGAGATTTATCCAATCGTATAGACTGAAACCGGTCTGACCCTGCTGCCGGCGCTCCTTCTCCAAATTCTGGAGCAGCACACGCGATTCACGCTCGAAAATGTCAACGAACTGATCGAGGATCTTGAAATGGAACGCGGGCGTGATGATCTTGCGCCGCTTGTGCCACTTCCGGCCGCGACTGACGAGCAGGCCCTCCTTAAGCCACGGCTCGAGCGCCTTATACTCGCCGGCCTTGTCATTGAAGCGCAATGTGCCGAGCACGACCTCCACATCCTTGGGATTGGCCATTAGCATGTTGAGCTCTGGCCCCAGCCAGACCTTCAGCGTCTCGTCCTTCGAGTAGCGCTCCATGAACTCGGTTATCAGCTCGACGAGCTCATGCGGTGCCTTGTTCACGAAATGATGTCCATGCCCCACCAGCGGCAGGGAGGGCGGACTGGCCATGTAGCGCGTTACCTCGATGAGATGCTTGAACTTGAGCTGGTAGATCAGCAGGCCCACAAAGAGGGCGCTGCCTACAACCAGGCCCAGTGCCAGAAACATTTCCCAACGACGCCCAATCGAACACTGAATCCTAAAGTGGTACTTAGTGCTCCGACAACTGGTCGGATCCCTGCGATTGCCACTATCGATTCCCAGTTGGAACCACCGAGTTTATGATACGCAAATCTAATCGAAGCTTATCCGGACATGGTGTTAACATGTGCATTGAGTGGGGCACCGTAGGCCCGGGCTATCTAATCGCCAGTCTGCCCAAATAAGCGCAGAATGCACTTCGGCCTCCGCGCTATATATAACTAGGTTCGTTTCAAGTTCAAGTTCTTTTGAGTACTATTCCGCGAGCTTATACAAATAATGAGTCAAGGTAAGACCCAATTTAATTTTGATATGGAAAAGTTTTTGAGTGGCTAAAGAGATAGGATAAGGGTAAGTCTCCATATGTATGTATGTTACGTTTGTGGAAGCCCTAGGAACAAAAGGGGATAGAGACTATACTAGGTAGTCTAGTTAGAGTTCAAGTTCAAAGCAGGATCTAAACTGAATTTGATGTAAAACAAATTTTAGAATGGATCGCCGGGTAGCGTAAGGGTAGAACCATATCGACTCGACTTATCTTAACTATGAATATATGATAAAGAAAATATATAAGTTTCATGGGTTTAGTTTCGGGTTCTGGTTCTGATTCGAGTTCTCCAGCTATAAAAACAGGTAGTTAGTTAGTCGAGTCTATGACGATAAAATCTATAACTACCGAAAGTTCACAATAAACTGGAACGAAACGTTAATATCGACGTACGGAAGCTGAATAACTGGCCTTAAGGCCAAAACGCGCTGAGTCCGTTCAAATTCCATTCTAAGTACTAGTTCAGTAGCTATAAGATTAACTCGATCATGTCAAGAGCTGAGGAAACTTCACTATAGACAACATTATTGAATTGTATAGACGCATAGATGCATGGAGTTCGGACAGAGCCTTCTAGAGTCCCCTACGCTATGCTACATTATAGCGAGAGAAGCTTTGGATCGTGAATGAACGATCGTGCCAGATATGGGGCAAGTTCTACGATGATAACAGAAAGTTGTCAAAAAAAAATTTGCAAGTGCTCAAGACAAATCACTCTTCCTTATAGATAGGATCGACCCATATCGTAACTCACCACAGATGACATCGAGGGCGCACAGATGCGTGGCATGCCCCAGCTCGATGGCGTTGCCGCTGCCACACGCCGCACTCAATTGTTTGACCAGCTGCCGCGTCTGTCGCTCGAAGATCTCCACGTACTGCTCGAGGATGCGAAAATGAAAGGCGGGCGTGATGATCTTGCGCCGCTTGTGCCACTTGCGACCCTTACTGACGAGTAGGCCCTCGTTGAGCCAGCGCATGAGGAAGCCATACTCCATGGACTTGTCGAGCAGCTGCGTGCCGCCCAGCACCTGCTCAACGTCGCGCGGATCGAACATCATGATGCTGAAGTTGTTGCCCAGCCAAATGGTGTAGGTGTCGCCATGCTCGGCCGCCAGATCACCGATCACCTGGCACACCTGCTCCGGCTGCAGGCCCATGAAGAGATTCGCATTGCCCAGCAGTGGCATGGGCTTGGGACCAGGAAAAGCAGCCGCCAGCTGCTGCACACGCCGCCGGCGACGATGCAGTGGCAGCCAACTGAAGGTAACCAGGCCCAGCACAATGCCAACGGCAATGGCCACGAGCAGCGCAATCGAGAGCGTCATGATCGGACAACGAAGCTGCACTTACTGTTGTACATCCCAGTCCAATGCGAGAGACATTCGTTTGGGCTAATCAGCCTGGGGGTTATCTCCGTTATCATCACCATTTCCAGTGTCAAGTTCAAGTCCAGGTCTTACTCATCTCGAGCAGCGGCGTCAGCATCATTATCGTCCAAATTTAGCCGCCCAAAATAGCCCTGCGAATGTGGCCGACTGTGTGACGTCACGTCCGCATCGCTCACACTTTTGGGTGGGAGGCCGATCGAATGCGTGGGTGCTCGGCATGCTCAGGTGTTTACAATCGCGCATCTCTTGCTGTTGACCTATTCAGCCGGCGTACACTGCGCGAAAGAGCATAGCTCAAAGAGAGCTTCAATTTCCTCCGATTTCAATTCAGCTTAAGATTATTACTGTATAAAGAGACTCACTTTGATTTTACTATAACTCGTTCGACTCCTTATGATTAGACTAAATTCCGATTCGATCATTCATATATATTCATTCATATTCATTTTATATTTTTATTATATTTATTTTTTATTATTATTTTTTATTATTTTTTTTTATTTTTATTTTATATTTTAATTTTTAAGAATATTTTCCACTCCAATATTTTCCTTTTGAGATCTCTTTTATATATAATAGATATGTATATCAATAGATATATGTATACTTAAATCGTTGTCTGATATTGATCATATAATATTATAACTTTTATGTATGTACATATGTTTTTGAGTTATATTTTATACTTTTAACACTGTCCAATATATTCCAGATAATTTTCTATATCTCGCATTCTCTTTGTAGTTTTTCGATAAATTTTCTCTCAGTGTTGCTTTCGCTATTGATGACAAATTGTAAACACACAGTCACAACTCTTGGTTTTGTAGTAGAAATGGGCGTGGCATGCGTTGAAAGAACTACGAGCAAAATGTTGTATAAGGTTCTATATGTTCTCTGTTCGTCTGCAGGTTGCGATTCTATATATTATCTATATGTCAAGCCCACTTCTAAAAAAAGATAAAGAATGTTAAAATATACTTATAGCATAAAATTAACCTATAGTTCACTTAGCTCGCTTATAATCTCTAAAAAAAATGTAGATCTTTCAAATTAATTAAGGAAATTTGACGATAAACAGCTTGCTACACATAAGCCGTACGCCATGTCTTATGTAATTTAATATTGTAGCACGCAATAGAGCGGAATGTCGCCCAAGTGCGAGCACTCTATAAATAACATATATATGAACCTAATCTGCAGATGTCGCAAAGTGATCCAATGAACCGCGCAGCACATCCAACAATGATTAACAAGTTTGCGCATCACAAAGAGATGAATAAACTGAGAATCGGACAGGAGCAATACGAATTCGAAAACGAAAACAAGAATCGGATGTGAATAATACGTCTATTGAGCACGGCGACTTACTCAACTGGAACCGAACGAGAATCGAGCAAATTTCTATATTTTTTTTGACGTCGAAATTCGCAGAGGGAAAACTGCGTGCGCCCAACTGATTCATGCGCCATGGAAGTGCACGGCTTGCGAATACCCTGCAGAGAGAAAGCTTTGATACCATTGTATAGTTATGGGGGGCATTGCGATGAGTTGAGGTGTTTCTTAGTATATACCATATATATACATACTATCTTTTCCAACATTTAAAAACAAAAATTACTTTAAAATACCCTTTATCTTCAACTCAAAATGTCACAAGGATTAAAATTAATCACTATAAAATTACTGTAAAAATTAAAAAACTCGCAATAAATATTTGCAATACATACATACGCACCCACCTTAAACAAGACCATATATTATCTACTTCTTCCACCGATTTCAATAGCAATTTTGGAATTTCAGCACTTTTGAAAACCTTAACAAGCCCATAAAAAATTTGTGCAAACTCGCTCAACGCATTTTTGATGTAGGGAAATTTTTGAAAATTGTTTCGAATCGCCGCCCACGCGATGTTCGTTCATTACGTACACATACAGAAAAGACCACAAAACGGCAACAATAAAAACGACAAGAACAACAACAATTCGTAGGCGTCCTTCAAGCATGCCAAATTCCAAAATTCTTGCGTCGGTCGTCGACGTCGACGTCATTTCGCCCGCCGGCCTCGCTCCCCGCTCTCGTCCCATTCGACCGCAATTGAAACGTAAATATTTACACATGTCTTACACGAATTGGCGATTTCTCACTGTCCGGAAGATCACTCGCTCTGTCCCGCTCACTCTCGCCAATCCACGCTCCCACTCTCCCAGTCTTTCTCTTTCGCTCTGTCGCTCGCTGTGGAATTTCATTGGCATTTCCAATTTTGTAGATTTTCATTTTTCATTCGCGTATTTCTTTCGATTTCTTTGTCGAGTTCATGGAATTTTGAACTCGATCGATCGATTTGCCGTAGATCAGGCATGCAGCATGAAGACAGAACGGGAGGAGCGGGAAGCAAACTGGTGGGAAAGAAAGAGAGAGCGAGAGAGCGTGCTCCATTTCTACTATATGCAATTATCTGTGCACATGGCCAACTTGGGCCAACAGGGCCAAGACGTGCCCGGCACAAAAGCAAATGCACAACGGCGCTGAGTACCAGCTGAATACATCATAATAATCCATAAGCAACAAGTAAGGAATTAAAAAGTCATGCAAGACTGTAAGATACGCTGCAAAAAGTGTTGGCAGCAGGCCGAAACCTCCGTACAGCACATAGGAATATAATATTTGTAGAATATTAAAGTAGTCTTACAGTATCTTTAATAACTTTCCGGTTCCAGTGAAGTAGCACATCATCATAATGTGTTTTTTTATTTTTAAATATTTTAGTAGCTGGGCGTGGCACTGCAGATTTGAAATAATCAGCATTTGTGTTTGATATACAAGCACAAGTTTGCGGAATTTGCTGACTCTAGCTCTTACAATAGCTGAGATCAGAGTGTTTACTCAGCACAATCATTAACGAAATTCCTATATATGCAATATGCCCGCTCGCCTGGCACTTTCAGTGTTTGCAGGGTATTGGAAAAACAAAACTAATAATAATAATAACAATTTCGCTGTGGCGCAGCACATTTTGCGTCATTTGGCGCGAATGCTTTCAACACTTGCCGCTCATATATACAGCATATACTGCACACACATACAAACATATATCCAAATAGTATATACTAGATGTGCATATTTTCGAATATATATATACAGAACCCTGCGAAATTGAATATTCTGCGCCACAATGCAGATTAGCTAAGTGCACTCGCTGCGTATGCGTAATACTTTGCGCGTTGCTCATACGTCATCGCGCATACGCAGCGTATTGCCGCCAACGGCCGATTTTATAGCCATTTATGGCGAAAGCTGCTCAAAGCAATCTCATAATTTATTCCCCACTCAATCATGATCGATTGCATTGCATTCAATTGGATTCGCCTGTTTCCGCCTCGACCACTCCCCCCTACGATCCGCCTCCTTTTGTTATGCATTCCTTCCTTTTGACATTTGCGCTCTGCTCTGCGATCCTATTTATGGCCCATTGCCACTTGGCATGACTCACACGTTGAGTTCCGCCCGGCCCTCCCCAAGTCTCTATTTTCTAGGCTTTTTGCGTTTTTGACGTTTTCTCGGCTATTTCGAAGCAATTGTCTGGGCATGTGTCATACGCGCAGCTTGCAGCTTCTGTATGCGATTCTCTCGTTCTTTCGCTTTTTGGGGGGGCGTAGTTTGGCCAAGATTTGCATTAAGGTTGGGGTTAAGGCTCTTTGTTCGGGAAGCAACCCACACTTAATATTTTCCGACTGATATTCACACACAAAATGAATGAATGACATGATCGAGCTTTGCTTACTTTCTGCAGCCTATTGCAGTTTATGTTTTTCGAGTCTTATTTTAAAAATGCTATCAAGCTTTAATATGTCATTGAAGCGTGAAAATATATGGTGAAATATAGCAATTGTTTTAAATAATTTACTTGATATCTTTGTATTGCATATTACTTAAGTATGTCTGTTAAATTTATAGAAATCAAGCGAGGCTTTTATTTTAATTAACATAAATATTTAGCTGGATTGATTTGGTATTCCTGAAATATGTCTATTAACGTTCTGGAAAACAATTGCGAATAATTCTAGAACTGACAGAAAATATAGCTATTATTTCAAATAATTATATAGAATAAAATTTATAAGCTAGAAGTATGTGCATCGAATCTATAGAAATAATTTAAATATAATAAAAGCCAGAACTGGAAACTTTTATTATTATTATTTATTATTTAATTATTTATTTAATATCAGTCTTAAAAATCTTAAAATAATTATTTAGATACTATTTTATATTTATTGAAATCAATTGAAAATAAAAATAAACTACTAAGCTACTATACTACACATACAATACTATGCGACTTAACTTACAATCAGATTTTACTACTATACTATACTTTATGTACTACTATAAATGTATGTATTAAACGTTAAAGTTAAGAAGGTCTTTATGCTCTGCTCTGAAACACTCTTTACAAAGTCATAACGGAAATTTGCATTTTTGTAGACCGAGAAATAATATCAACGAAATGTCGTTTGTCTTAATGCTGATCATGTATGTACATTTACATATATTATATATTTATATATGGTAGATACCTTCCAAAAAACGGAAAAGTCTGTCAACTGCAGCATTTTAATTGAATTAATTGTCTTGCAATCAAATCTGCATATTCTTTAATTTTTCTTTGTCACATTCTTAAACGCTATTTTACTAGAAAACTATATGAACTATATAAATGCTGCTCATACTATATGCTAGTTAAGCTTTGAGCTGATGAATCAGACCAAGACGACAGACAGATTGTCATGAGAAATTTGTTGAAAATATAATTGAATTTGTGATTACACATGCAGTTATGCTTGTAATTATGCCCTACGGACAGCGAACAGTGTCGAGGGTATATCAAGTTTGTGCGTATGCAAATCGAACTGTAAACAAATCCACAAAATATAGTATGTATAATTCTGACTGATATCGAAATAAAGCTGCTTGAAGTGTGTGCTTTGAGTTTTGCGTGCTACTACGAAAGTGCCGGGTATCTGAAAGCCGAGTGCAGTCGGTTGCAGCCTTGCTTTACTATATATATGTACATATATATTTTCATATATTACTTTGCTGCAGGATGTGAATCGCCGAATCGTTTTTCGAATGCACTCAAATGATTCAAACGAAGCAGTTCTGTGGCTGTGGGCCAAATGGGGGGTGGGGCGGTGCACGTACAGTAAACTGCCTCGCGACGACTGCCTAACGGCCGGCCTGGGGCCTTTCAACGCCCGTCGATCTATTGAATAATTTATGCTTAACAATTTGCGGCACATTCGGGCGAAATTGTTGGGAAAACTGTGAAAATGCAACAGGAAATCGCTGAGGCGAACGCATTTTCATTCATGACTTGATTTTATTTATGTGTCAATGCCTGCTACAGCATCGAGCTATATCTGCCATGCAATTGTGCATATAGCATATAGTATACTATATAGCATATGCAGCGCACACAACTGCATGTGCATACAAATATCGGCGTATATAGCGTCCACCTGAGCAATTGCCCAACACCGTCAGATGCACTTGTGGCTGTCAGCCAAACTGAGCAACAATGCAATCGGCTGCTCGATTTGTTTAATTAACGAAATAAACATATAGTATATACTATATAGAAGTCTGTGTATAGCGTATATACGATGTACGCCCTGCTACTTTCATATTCATTCCAACAATTGTGACAAGCCAAGGCAGCTGGGCACGCGCGCTAACGCATTTTCCCTAGATCCGTTGCATGGCATTATCTTCTCTCTCTCGCTCTGTCTTTACCCTCCTGCGGGTCTTTCCTCTATCGTTTCCTCGCTTCGAGCTGCGTTTCATTCTCAAAAAAATATCAGGCACAGACGTTGGCATTTTTGAATGGCATCCAATGTGCTTATGTTCTCTCGGTTTGAGATGATATCGTGTAGGGCACGAGCTATAAGAGTTATTCTGATTGGGTAATGACCAATAAATATGCAAACATACTGATCTAATGAAGCCTATATATAATTTACGTACATATTAAATAACTAAAGTTATTTTAATAGCACTTATAACCGATATACGAGCTATGCACATTTCTTTTCTCTTGGGCGGTGCAAGGCGTAGCATATCTTTTAAATAAACTTGGTCTTTATTGGGACTAGCAAAATACTCATACCAAATTTTATAAGCCTAACTCTCATTAATCTCGAGATCTGAATAGAAATAGCTCAATTGAAATATGAATATTTTATATTCATTCATATCAACTTTCATATCAAATTTGATAAGCCTAGCTTCGTTAAAACTTGAGATCTGAATATAAATAAGCTATAGAAAACATGAATATCAATTTTTTTTTATAGACTTTAAGCGAATGCTTGCGTTTTCGTGCCTAGACACGACACGAGGCCAGCACTACGCACATACGCTGTGTGTGCCATGTACTTGGCCCTGGTCGCATCATATTGCACAAATGAAAACGACGAAACCGCGAGAGCAACGGGCTGTACGAAGAGGCAGGGCTGCAGTGCTGAGAGGCAGTTGTTGCGGGTGTCCGAACGATCAGCTGCCCGTTAGATGACACAATCTATTTTTGATTGTCTTCTGCTTCGGCCAGGCGATCATCAAAAGGGGCAGCTGCCGTCCGATGCGCCAGCTTCCGGTTTTTCCCAAATGCAAACTATTCGAAACTGAATTCGTATTCGTATTTGCATTCGCATTCGTTTTCGTATTCAGCAACGTAATCGTGGCAGAATGTGAATACAAAGAGTTTTCTCTGCTTGGCAACAAGTTTCTTTGATTGTTCCACTGCTTGAAGTTCTGCTAGGGCTTGGGCTTTTCTTTTGGCTTTCCAGCGCTGACCCCAAGACCTGATCGAGTTGAGATTCTGATTGGATTGCGGTTGAGATCGACGATAAGCCCCGAGCCCAGGCTTAACCCCGGCAATGCAGCGATGCGCAACGATTCTCAAAGCGAAACAAGATATTCAAATTGAGTTTTCTTCTGCTTTTCTTTCAGTTTTCTTCGAGTTCTGCTCAGGTGTGCGGCAGGTGTTTCGCTTGCCCAACTCAACTGGTTATATTGGTGCTAGTAGCATGCGTACTTTACGTAACGCAGCCCATCGGAACCATAGTCTCGTATATATATATTAAAACATTTTTACGTTCTTTTCTAAAGTGGTTTAGCTGTTTTTTGCTGAGAGTTCTTATTTTGCAGCAATCCAAGTTGAATATCGTTCCAGAACTGAGTTCAACATATCTTCTATCCAAACTGATATTTTTCGATTTTGTTTTTTAATTCGAATATATACACCGGTGAATCCCCTTTCATATGCAAGTTGAATTTTTCTGTATTTTACTTAATGTTTAATATGCTTACATTATATTTTAGGTGTAAATATATAATATTTTATTTGTTATATATTGTATTATATTATATATTGTATTATGTTTTTTTTTTTTATTTTTTTAATTAAAAAATATACAGCGGGGAATCCCCTTTCATATGCAAGTTAAATTTACTATATTTTACTTAATGTTTAATATGCTTACATTATATTTGAGGGGTAAATATATAATATTTTATTTTTTATATATTGTATTATGTTATATATATTGTATTATGAATTTGTTAAGTATTTTTTATACCCAACAGTATTCTCTTCCCTTCATTTCCAGCTTAATTATTTGTTTTTTTCAATCAAATTCTATAAAAGTATGATCAAATTTTACTTTTATAAAATTTACTTATTAGCATACAGATAGATTGTAAATTAAAATTAAAAAAAGAAAAAAACTTACCAGCACTTTATCCAGTTACAAACTGATTATATGCCCAGTGCGTTATCATTGCAGTTCGCATTGCTGTTGTTGTGATTTTTTTATTATTATTGTTATTGTTGTTGTTGTAGCAGAGCGCAGCGGGCAAGAAAAGTGTCTAAAATTAAAAGAAAATGTTGAGAGCAGCTGTGGAAACTTTTTCGCCTCGTTTTTACATGCCACCGCCACTGTGAGAGTCGCCGCCATCAGTGTGTGCATGCGTGTGTGTGAGTGAGTCTGAATGAGTGTCGGTGTCGGTGTCTGTGGCTGTGTCTGTGCCTGCTCGTCGCTGGCGGCGCAGCTATAAAAAGAAAGCGCGCTCGCTTTCAGCGCTCACTTTTGGTCGCAGCAACCAAACGGTGTACATCATACATACACACAAACACACGCACACTCTCGCGCAGGAAACAGATCACAAGAAAATACTTCCAAAAAGGAAAATTCTTTTCTCGGCTCTTCAGTTAATTCGTCTCGTTTCGGAATTTTTTCTTGTTCTCGAATCGCTTCGAATAAAAAGTGTGGCAATCGCTCGAAATATAAACACATATACATACATACGTTACCCAAGTCCAAGTGCATTTTGCATTGAGAAGTGAGAATACGTGGTGTAAGCGTGCAAAGGAATTCCATAAATAAAGCAAAAAGCAGCAGCAAAAGTGAGTGCTAAATGGCCGCCATTATCCAATATTGTTTTTTTTTTTCGTTTGTTTCGTTTTGTTTGCTGCGATCCTGTGGCAGCCGCCATTTGCGCGTTGCCAATCAGCAACAGTTACCAACTATCGAAGTTCGATTCGTCTTGAACCTGCTGCTACGATCCTGTGGCGGTGTACATTTCGGCGTTGCCAACTATTACTGCAATTATCAACTATCGATTAAGCCTTGATGCATCACAAAGTCACCATAACGATCCTCTGGCGGCGGCCATTTTGGCGTTGCCAACGGGCAACAGTTACCAACTACCTTATGTGCACGGAGTATCGATAGGCTAGCAAAAGTATCGAATTTTGATGCGTCTCGAACGCACTTGAACGATCCTGTAGCGGCGGCCATTTTGGCGTTGCCTACAGGCAACAGTTACCAATTACCTTATGTGCACGGAGTATGGATAGGCTAGCAAAAGTATCGAATGCCTCTCGAACGCACTTGAACGATCCTGTGGCGGTGGACATTTTGGCGTTGCCAACTAACCAATACTGCTAAACTTAACGATAAGCCAGCAGAACCAGCGCACAGTGGGAAAAACGGCACTTGCAGCCGCATAAAATTCCGGTTCAATTTTCTGCTGCGCATGCGTACCTATGCGGAGTCAAGAGTTCAGGCCAGCTGTCAGTATATGAGTGTGTGTGAGAGTGTTGTTTTTATTGCTGCTTCTTTAGCCGCAAGTAATTTGATTTTGTTTTGCTTATTTCTTTTGGGGCCGCTCCGTTTTTCTTAATTTTTTTTTTCTTACCTCTTTTTTGGGTAGACTCTGGGTCACAAAAGAAATGCTAAACAAAAAGCGTCGAAGAAGAAGTAGAAGAAGCAACGCTGCGAGGGCCAAACACAATGGGCGCTCAAACGAAACAAATTTTCATTGTTATTATGCTTTGCTGTTGTTATTGTTGCTGTTGTTGTTGTTGTTGTTTTTGTGCCCTGTGGCGTTTCTTTTCCGTTTAGTTGTTTACTGCGGTGTCTTTCTGTCGTCTTTTTTCTTCGCTCCCGTTTTTTTTTTTTTTTTTTTTTTTTTGCACAAACCTAGCGTTTTGCAAACTTTAATTGGCCTCTATTTACATTTACAGGCAGCAGCAGCGCAGCAGAGTTTTGGCAGCGCATACGAATACAAGAACAACAAGTTAAGCAATCCGAGAGCCGAGTGGACACGTGAGTCTTTTGGGGCCGATCGCTTTTCCGTAGAACCCAGAGAAATCCCAATTACAAAATGGCCGACGTATCGCATGAGTTGGGCGCCCTGCGCTTTGTAGTGGTAAGTAATGCCCTCAAATTTCTCCGATTGCTCAATTTCCCCAAACGGTTCAGTACACGGAACCAGTTGCCGCTTAAGCTGCGCATCCTTATGTAAAGCATTGCGAACTAGTTCAGCATAAGGATTAAAATTGCGCTGAGAACTAAAACTGAAAAATTAGAAATAAAATAGAACTAGTTCATTTAACCCCTCAACATTAGGCATAAAATTTGACTGAAAACTTTTACTGAGAAAAAAAGTATAACTTTCGAGTTGCTTAGTTCCGATTGAGCTCGCGTGCAGCTGTACCCGATCCTACAGATATGCCAGATATATCTCCCCCAAGCACTTGGCTTAGGCCAATTAGCCGGGACGGCGAAACAAAAGGCATTTGTGGAATGTGGCGCACAGACTACAGCACAAAAAAAAAAACAAAAAATGAAAAAACAAAAAAATATATAGAAAGAGAAATTTGCAGTTATTTTTATAATTCCCATGGGCATTATTATTATTATTATATTGCAAATATCTCGTGCGACAAATGCCTGAGCATTATTTATGCGCCACAGCAAGATAATAATAATTTAAACCACAGCGAGAAGGCAAAAAATTCACAAAAAAAAAAAAAAAAAAAAAAAAAAAAACAATAACAAGCGTGGAAAAATGTCACAGAAAATTTGTATTTTCATTTATATGCGAATTGTGTGAGAACTTTCGTTGTTGTTGTCGCTCCAAAGCGCGAAAGCAGCGCGATTAAAATTCATTCAAATGAAATGGCATCAATTTTCGAGCTAGAGAAAACCGAAAAAGAAAAACTTTTCGATGCTTGCCACTTGCGCTTTAATTTGTCGCCACATGAATTGCCAAAGAATATGCCCACAAACCAAATACATATATAAAAAAATAGATATATATATATATACATATATATATAATATGTATATATATACTTGGGCTGACAAAAGAAGCAAATTTTTGTCGCACTGTGCAAAAGATCAAAACACGGAAAAATTCTTGGCAATGACCATCGCCGCGAGTTGAAATAGCAATGTTATGTAGCCCCCACAGTGCTATAGGCGATACTACATATACGTATATATATATATCTACTATATAGACTATATAACATATAGCGACGACGACGTCTGCTGTTGACTGACAACGGCGCCGACAACGACAAATCGCGACGCCTTAGTTAGCGCGGATGTCGGTACATACGCGTATATCTTGGGTATGTACTTGGGCGATATGGCACCAGTATCTGGCCAAATATCTACGCAAGCAATCTCGACTTGGCTCATTTGAGCCGGTTCATTGGTAGCGTCGTAAAGTGCGCTTCGCATATGCTATATAAAATCGGCAAAGCTATCGCCTCGAATCACGTGCCACAGCAGGTATTTTCACTGGGAAAGCCGCCCTCAAGTGTCGTTCGAAATTTTCGCGATTTTCACGATTTTCATATCAATGGCAAATGGCGACTTTCACCCGTGCGAATTTACGGCAAATGCGACTAGTTAGTCAAACTCTTTTCACATACAGCAGGGTATCTGATTGTCAGTGTGGGGCAGGGGGGCAGGGGGCAGGGGGGTTGGTGGAAATGCTTCTAAGCATTTTCATTCATCGGCCTGGCGCGCATTTATTTATTTTCATTGCATAGATGAATGAAAGAGTCGCGCAACAAATGAGCTGGCAAGCGAATTGATTGAAGAAATTTTGGATATTGATCAAGAAAGCGTCGTCATCGTTTGTTTATTTGTTTATATGTTTATATCTCAATTGGCCAACTGGCCAACTGGCCAAATGCCGTCTAAAAAAAGCATTGGCGCGTCGCGATGCGTCGTGCACAATGCGGGGAGGATCGTGTCCCGTTAGCCGCAAGCTGCTTTCAACGTTGCAAAATACAATATAAATATATAAATTTATATATGTAACTTTACTGCCCTCACATGGGTTATAAAATCGAAGATTATCACATCAAGATTTCGCATACGGTTATGCTAAACATATGCTGAATAGATTCGCAAAAAAATAAAATGGCCCGTGAAGGTCGATGATTTTATTATTGTTTTCGTTTTCGCTTGTTGTGTTTTTTTGTTTTTTTTTTTTTTTTAGAAATTTTATTTCTCTTGGGTTTTGCCTGCTCGAGGAAGTGAGTGCTGCTAGTTGGCTTTATTTTTCGTCAAAGTTCGGTCTTATTTATGGCCCGACATTTGCGCATTCCTTAGCAGACAGCATGGTATGTACATACGTACATGTGGCTCGGCACATCTGCACTTAATAAGTGAAAAATGAAAGAACATGCAAATCTGTTGTTATTTAATTACAGCCAATTAATTAAACTGGCGGCCGCCACTGAGAATTCAAATGTGCCGCCAGCCTGCCAGACAGCACAAGTAGTTGGCAACGCGCCGCGCACAGTTAACGAAAGTTAACAGCGTGCAGTGGCACACAGTGGCACAGTACATTGTAGATATAATAATAGCTATTGTTCATGGCACAGACATCTGAGTGCTTATTAAATGCAAAATTAAAGAATATACATTTTGAAGGCAATTAATTAAATGTGTGACACGTGTACGATTTGATCTGAGACTTTTATTTGTACGACGCCAACAGTTGGCAAGTGAACGACACTTGAACAGTCTGGCAGCGTCTGATCAAGCTCGAATTAACAGTTGGCAACGTGCACTAACGTTAACGAAAGCTAAAACGGTATGACTTAAATAAAATTGTAGCTGTTGCTCATGGCACAAAAATCTACGCAAAATTAAAGAATATATTTAATTGCCTTACCAATTAAATGAAATGTGTTACACGTGTGAAAAAACTTTGAATGCGCGCCGCTCACATGCAGTGAACGACAGTTAAACAATCTGGCAGCGTCTGATCAAGCTTGAATTAACAGTAGTGAACGACAGTTAAACAATCTGGCAACGTCTGATCAAGCTCGAATTAACAGTTGGCAACGTGTGCACTAACGTTAACGCACGTTAAAGTTAAAAAAGTATGATATAAATAAAATTGCAGCTGTTGCTCATGGCGCACAAATTTTTATAAAATTAGGAATACATTTAAGGCAAATAATTAAGTGTGTGTCACGTGTGAAAGACATAAAATACGCGCCGCTTAACTGCAGTGAGCGTCACTTAAGCAATCTGGCAACGCCCGACTGAGCTTGAATTGATGTGCACCATTTTGGCTTCCTGGCGTTGAGATTAAAATAATTTTCCGGGCATTTCATTTGCAGGACTCGCCGCTCTCCTCGAAGGTAGCCATGTTCAACAATCAGGCGAACCAGCACCAGCAGTCGCAGTTATTGAATCCCTTCTCGCACGACGGACGCGCCTCGTCGCCGAAGCCGACCTTCTCGAAGGATCAGTACGGCAAGCCCCTGGCCGGCAGCCTGACCGAGATGCGCGGCCAGAAGGCCAACATGCACGTGATGAAGGAGATGCTCGAGCTGTGCCAGATCATCGACTCGGAGGGCTATGTCGTCAAGGATGAGCCGAGCATGCGCGTCATACCCTTTGGCGAGTTGTTCAACGTGAGTAGCTGCAGCATTTCAATCCCCCCCTGCTCCCTCTAACTCTCTCTCTCTCCCTCTCTTTCTCTTTCTCTCTGCCGCTGCAGATCTACAACTACATTTCGGACAAGGTCGTTGGCATCCTGCTGCGCGCCCGCAAGCACAAACTGCTGGAGTTCGAGGGCGAGATGCTCTATCAGCGCCGCGACGACGACGTGCCCATCTTTCTGCTGCGGCCCATTGTCGACATACGCCACGAGCTGAACGCCAAGATCGATGAGATCAAGCGCGGCGCCAGCCCGGCACCGCAGTCCACATCCGTGCTGCTCGACAAATCGGCGCACGAGCAGAAGCTGAAGGTCAATGCGGAGCAGCAGCGTCAGTCCAAGTCGCGCACACCATCGCCAGCGGTCAAGGCCAAAGCCAAGTCCAAATCGCCGTCGCCAGTGGCAGCAGAAGCAACCACAGTCGCCGCAGCTCCAGTGACAGCGGCTCCAGCTCCAGCTGCAGCGGCGCCCGCCGTTGTCATCGATCAGCCGCCGCCGGAAGCAGCAGCGGCAGTAGCAGCAGCGCCGGCAATCGAAACTGCACCTGCAACAGCAACAGAAGCAGCAGCAGCACCAGCAGCGGCACCAGCGGCTGCTCCAGAGTTGACTCCAGCACCTGCAGCTCCAGTCGCAGCGGCAGTGCCGGCTACAGCGGAGCAAGTGGAGCCTGCAAGTGCAGTGCAGCCGGAGGCAGCGCCTGCTGCAGCAACCACACTTGAAGCTACCAATGATGCCGCAACGGAGGACAAGGCCAGCCCAGTGCCAGTGCCCAGCGAGTTGCCCACAATCGTCATCGAAGCCTCCGCAACGTTTGTGCGTACTGTCAGCGTGGAGCCCGTGGAGCCTGTGGCGTCTGTGGAGCCCGTGGCGCCCGTGGAGTCTGCTGAGCCCGTGGAGTCCGTGGAGCAGCAGGCGCCGGCTGCCGCTGTGGAGAGCGCCTAAGGCGACTGGGGAGTAGGACTTGGGGATGAGGAACTCGCAACTACTAAAGCGGCAGCTTTAAATTGCAGTAATCTAGTTTAATGCATAGTTTAACTTATAATTAGTGTCAACAGCACTGAAGACAGAGAGCAACTATTTATTTGCATGCGTGCAATTGAATAATGCGCGTAGGCATACACGTATCAAGTAAATGTAATACATATATAGACACAGTATTATATAAAACTCATACTTATTAATGCATGGTTATTATATAATATGTTGTAGTAGTTTAAAATTAAATAAAAAATATCAATCCAAATTGCAATTCGAATGTTTACTGGGTCTGGCAACGCCGTAGGTGCAGCTTTTGCGTTTCGTTAAGTGCACATTTCATCCAAAACTCATATACTTACGTAAATTTATATATTGCCAACAGCTTATATATAAATCAATTAGGAACTGAAGCAAAAAAAAATAAAATAAATAAAACTGTTCTGTGCTTTTGCACAGTTAAAATTTGAATTCGAATAGGTAACGGTTACTTAAAGATCTGGCAGCACTCGTTGTATGCCGTTAAAATACAAATTTTATCAAACTATTTATTATTTGCTATTAAATATTATTATATAACATATAAATGAATAGATACCAACTTTTCACTGCCATTTTTAAATTAATTAACAACTAAAAAATTCAATTAATTGTCGTATCCTTCAGCCGCATGTAAGTCTGGCAACGCTCAAGAATGTTTCACCCTTTAAGCCAGCGAGCAAAGTCAACTGCACAAATCGAACATTTCAGCGTTATTTTGTAATGCCATAGCAATTTGCAATTGAAGCATGGAAATAACCATATTGCTGCAAGGTGAGCGAAATCAATTCGCTTTTCATTTGATTTTCTTGTTTTAGTTATTGGCAATAAGCAAGCAATTCGAAAGCCTGGCAACGCCGCCCCGGCCGCCATCAGCTGTTCCGTGCCGCCTTTTGGAGCGAAAAGATTCCCACTAGATTCTCTGAAGACTCACGGCGGCGCCAGCCCACTCACAGATCACCCACAAATGCGTAAATTCACAGCTTTTGCCTGCGGCACCGGGGCCGGCTTGGCGGCGTTCTACTTGCAAAAGCTGCGCGACCCACAGCAGGCAGTGCACAACTCGTGGACGAACAGCGAGGCGCGCATCAGCGACTGTGCCCTGTGGGACAGCAACTGGGACTTCCGCGACCCGAAGAGCCTGGTGCGACCGCTGAAGAACGATCTGCCGCAGGAGCAGAACCGCTACAACAGTGAACTGGAGAAGAACTCGGTGAAGGCGCACCGCCACATCATACTCATCCGGCACGGGGAATACCTCGATGTCGGCAACAGCGACGAGACGCATCATCTGACCGAGCGCGGTCGCTTGCAGGCACGGTACACGGGCAAGCGGCTGCACGAGCTGGGCATCAAGTGGGACAAGGTGATCGCCTCGACGATGGTGCGGGCGCAGGAGACCGCCGACATAATACTCAACGAGATCGACTTCGACAAGGCGAAGGTGAAGAACTGTCCGTACCTGCGTGAGGGAGCGCCCATTCCGCCCCAGCCGCCCGTCGGCCACTGGAAGCCCGAGGGTTCGGTGAGTGTACAGTTATGGTTTGCCTTCCCCATTGCCGTCTAATCGCTTGGCACTTGCAGCAGTTCTTCCGTGACGGCGCCCGCATCGAGGCCGGATTCCGACGCTACTTCCATCGTGCGCTGCCGGAGCAGGACAAGGAGAGCTACACGCTCATCGTCGGCCATGGCAATGTGATACGCTATTTCGTCTGTCGCGCCCTGCAGTTCCCGCCCGAGGCCTGGCTGCGCATCAGCATCAATCACGCCTCCATCACGTGGCTGACCATCAGTCCGTCCGGCAACGTGTCCATCAAGTATCTCGGCGACACGGGCTTCATGCCGGCCAAGCATCTGACCAATCGCATACCGCGTGACGCCAAGAACGTTGTCTAGCTCCAATCTTGCTGAATATCTTTTTACGATCTTTTATCTTATCATCATATATATATATATATCTTTTTTTTCACTCTCTGTAAACTGCCTGCGGCTGCACAAGTCTGTGAAGTTACCCCATTAACGTGTTGTCCTCCCAGTCCAGTATTTTGTAACGTAAAAACCGCATGAGAATAAATGTAAAGCAATATGAAATTCTAAAACTAAAGATCAGCGAATATCATTACGGAAATCCTCCCACAGAGACGATAGAAGCTTAATGATCATCATATATAATAATGATGCCCAGAGTTCGTAGGGTCTTTATATGTTTATAGCTATAGTCAAAAATCAGAACAAATTTATTTGTTCTTTCATTATATTTATACAATATTTTAACAGCTATATTTCCAGGCCAAGAGCTAAATTTAATATTTTTTTCTTTTTTTTATTTAATATGGATGTGTTACCAAGCAAACGTGCCGAAAGTCCCTCTGTCCGTCTGTAGTAACAGACAGATCTCAGCTATCAAAAGAGCTGTAGACACCAAACTTGGTGGGAGTATGCGTGTATTCAATACACATAAGAAGTTTATTTCAAACTTGATGTGCCACGCCCAGCGCCACCGAAAATCAATAAATGCGTTTTTCGATTTTTTGCAAATAATTCAATAACAATAAGAGATAAACGCACCAAATTTGGTAGGAGGCTGTCTCGCAACATTATGCAGAAGTTGGATTTTAGACTTTTGGATGCCACGCCCACCGCCCACATAAAACGAATTATTTGAATTACAAGAGCACTTGAAAAGCTAGAAGCACCAAATTTGAAAGTAAGGTCCCTGGTAACATTACGCAGAATGCGGATTTTCAAATTTTGAATGCCACGGCTACCGCCTCCAGAAATCGACTTTGTAAATCGATAAATCGAATTATAGGAACAGTAGAACACTTACAGCTTTTTTTAAGGTATTATTGTAGCTACGAAAAATATTGAGCAACCCAATAAATTTTAATCCGATCAGACAAGTTATAGGCGCGAGAAGTTTCCCATACAGCAGCAGAAGCCCGGTGTCAGTGCTTACACCAACTGCGCACGCAGTGGGAATATAACTTATTATTTATCATTTTTTTTAATTGCTTATGGAAATACACATAGATGATTAGATAGCACTGAAATGTTCTATTTTGGCTTGGTGCTAGTACGTATTTATTTATCTTTACTTAAAATTAAATAATGCAACTCAAACTAAATAATATAACAAATAAAAAAATAATAATAAATAAAAAAATGAAATAAACGAAAATAAAAAAATAGATGCAAATAATTTAATTGCAAACATATACATAATACAATAATAAATAAGTTAAAATGAAAAATCCCTCAAAATCACTGTAAATTATAGCATTAAATAAAAAAATATAATAATATATGCAAATAATTCAACTGAAAAGATATAATAAAACAAAAAATAAGATAAAATAAAAAAATATTGCTAAAACAGCAAAATCCCGCAAAAAATTTAAAAAATTTAATAATATATGCAAATAATTTAACTAAAAAGATATAATACAAAAATAAATAAGATAAAATAAAGTTAACAAATATTCCTTAAAACAAAATTCCTTCTGAAAATCACTTAAATATTACAATAATAATTTTCATATTTGTGTAAAAAAAAATATTTTCAAAAATTTTTATATAATTTATTTTTCATATATCTGTATCTGTATGTATTTTTTAGATTTGTCCCAGGTTGACTTGTCTATAGAGATTCCCATGGACATACTGAGTTTGGACCTAACGCTTAATATAACCTAAAACTAATCATTTGTTTGGCTTTTGGAGCGCCTGCTGGAGGCGCTGCAGGCACTTGCGTATGCCGACATCCTCGCCAGAGCCGCGCTTCTGCTCGACCTGGTGCGCCTGGTCGCGCACGAAGCCGTACAGCGGCTGCACCAGCTGCGGCGCCTGCTCGGCGAGCTTGATGAGCATCTGGAAGTAGTAGTAGGTGCAGTAGGCCAGATGCTTCTCGGCGAGCGCGCAGATGTCGCTGGCGCAGAGCTCGCGCGCCGCCTGCGAGCGCTGGAAGTGCGGCAGCTGCACCAGTTGGCGGTACAGGCCGAGCACCTGGACGCGGCTCGGCTCCAGTTCGCCGACGAACATGACGTGCTCGAGCAGCGCCACATGCACCGCACGCAGCAGCGTCAGCAGCTGCGCTTCGCCGTGCTCCGCCAATCCGGCGAAGAGCTGCTGCAGCACGCTGAGCACAAGGCCGACGTGCGGGCTCGCCTGGCAGCGCTGCACGGCAAGGAACTGCGCGGCCAGCTGCTGCAGCACGTAGAGCGCCAGTTCGGCGTCCGCGGACTGCTGCAGCAGCGTGGCGTAGGGACGCGCCACCAGCTTCACATTGCTGGAGAAGCCGAAGTGCGGCGTCCAGTGCAGCAGCAGCTGGTCGAGCGTGCGGCTCAGATAGGCGTCCGTGCGGTAGGGCAGCCGCCCGATGCCCTGCAGCAGCACCGGGAAGATCTTGTGCATCAGCTGGGGCAGACGCGCCTCGGGCGCTGCGCCCGCCTGCAGCTGCGTCGTCAGCAGGAAGCGACTCATGGCCAGGTGGAAGAAGCAGCTCGGCTTGGAGCGCACGTAGGCGAGCGTGGCGCAGTTGTAGATGACGATCGCCAGGAAGTTGTAGAAGCGTGCGCCCAGCTCGGGGCGTGCGCGATCCGCGGGCAGCCAGTGCTCGAAGTGGGCGACGTAGGCGTGCAGCCGGTGGCTCAGCTGCATGCGCACATGCGCCTGCGCCAGTGCCTCCGGCTGCTGGGCGCGTTTGCCCAACGCGCCGAAGAAGGCGCACAGCGGTTCGCGATTCTCCAGCGCAGCGGCGTCCAGTCCCAGCGTGCGGAACTCCTCCAGCTGGCAGACATGGCGTGTCAGCGCCAGCACGGACTCGTGCTGCGGCATCAGCAGCACCAGCGATTTGATCCACACCTGCAGCACGAGCTGCGCCGGCGGCAGCAGCTGCTCGCCGGGACGCGCCTGCTGCTGCAGCACGTGGAGCAGCAGCTGCGCACTGGCCGCCGTGTTGGCAGGCTCCGCGCCCTGCAGCAGGCACTCGAGCAGCTTGCGGGGATCCTTGTCCAGCGCCACGAAGTCCGCCGCCAGCTTGGGCAGCCAAGTGCTGCAGCCGCTGACGTAGTGCACGCGCAGCTGCGGCAGCACCTGCTGCTGCAGTGCCTCGCACATGGCCATGGCGGCGGAGTTGGAGGAGCTCGAGGAGCTTCGCAGCTTCTGGGCGAGCGCGTGCAGCGCCTGCCAGACGCGCTCCTGCGACGCCTGCGCACTGTGCTCCACGTAGTGATTCAGCCAGGGCGCCAGCAGCAGCTGCTCGCCGCGCGCAAAGTCATCGGCCAGCTCGAAGATCGGCTGCAGCGTCGCCGCAAAGATGCCCGCCACGTCCGTGTCGTTGCGCACGGCGGCCAGCTGGGCGAGCAGCTTGCTCACGTAATCCTCGAAGGGCTGGCGGCGCTGCGCATGCAGCAGCAGCAGCGCCATGTGGCCCTTGGCGGCGAGCAGCCGTCGCGCCGGCGGCAGCTTGTCCAGCGCCAGGCAGAGCAGCATTTCGCGCAGCTTGGGCGCCAGCTCGGCGAACTCGCCGTAGCCGAGCAGCAGGCAGAGGAACAGCTCGATGACATGGTGGATGCCCCAATCGTTGAGCGCCAGCAGCTTCGCCGCACTGAACTTGCTGAAGACGCGTCCGAGCAGCTTCTGCGCCTGATTGCCACGCCCCAGCGCCGGCAGCAGCTGCAGCGTGCGGCCCAGCAGCAGCGCGAACAGCGTGAAGCTGCTCAGATTCAGATCCTCCAGCTGTGGCCGGGCCAGCAGCGCACTGTAGCGTTCCAGATAGGCCGCACCGCTGGCACAGATCAGTGGCAGCTGCTCCAGCTGCAGCTGGAAGTTGGAGTTGAGCGAGCGGTGCAGGCACTCCCACAGCTGGCAGAGCACATCGGTGTCCGGCTGGGCCAGCTGCAGCTGCAGTGGCGCCAGCAGGCAGAGGTGGACGCGACGCTGCTGCTCCGTGGGCTGGCAGGCGAGGAACTGCTTCAGCAGGCTGCCGGTCTGCAGCTGCTCCGCGGGCAGTGGTGCGGGGCGGGGGAACTGCTCCTGGCCGTTGCGGGTGTAGAGTGTGAGGCGAGCGAGGCTCAGGCGCAGCCACGCATAGAATTCGCAGTAGCTGGCGCCCTCCACTGTGGGAGAAGAGAACCGTGAATCAATCAATTAGTTAATTAATCAATCAATCAATCTCTCTGTCAATCGTTCAATTAAACAATCAATCAATCTATCTGTCAATCATTCAATTAAGCAATCAAACAATCCTTCAATCAATAAAACTGCATATAAGCTGTCAATCAATCGCGGTCAATCATACAATTTATTACTCGAGCAATCACTGTATTAATCAACTCATCAATCAATCCATTAATCATTTAATAAATCAATTAATTTTTTTTATCAATTTATCAAACCATGAATCCATCACTCAATCAATAAATTTTAATGTCTGTTAATACACCAGTAAATCAAAGCATCTATTAATCAGTTAATCAATCCATCGACCAATTAATCAGTCAATTCCTCAATCATTCGATCCAATCCATCAATCAACTGTTTAAACACACCAATCAGTCATCACATCAATCAATTTAACTATCAGTCAATCCATTAATTGATCAATAAATCAGTCAATGTCAATCAATCAATCATACAATCTATAACTCGAGCAATCTATGTATTATCAATCAACAATCAATCCATTAATCATTCAACAAATCAATTAATTTTTTATCAATTTATCAAACCATGAATCCATCTCTCAATCAATACATTTTAATGTCTGTTAATACACCAGTTAATTAAAGCATCTATTAATCAATAAATCAATCCATCGACCAATTAGTCTGTCAATCCATCAACCATTCGATCCAATCCATCAATCAACTGTTTAAATACACCAATCAGTCATCACATCAATCAATTTATCTATCAATCAATCCATTAATTGTTCAATAAATCAGTCAATGTCAATCATTCAATCAATTAATAAATTATTTAACCAATTAAATCAATTGATTAATCCACTAATCAATGAATCAGTCAATCTCTCCATAAATCAATCATGCTCTTTTCAATCCATTTATGAATAAATAATTAATAAACTAATTAATCTATTAATTCATCATTTAATCAATCCATTGACCAATCAAACCACCGATCTCCCTATCAATTCATCTATCAATCAATTAATCAATCAATCCACCACTATTTTCATCAATCAATTAATTCAGCTATTATTTAAATGATCTATCAATCAAACAGTCAATCCACCAATCTCTCCATCAGTCAAAACCATCAATCACTAAATCCTTCAATCAATCTACCAATCTCTCCATCAATCAACACCATTAATCATTCAATCATGCAATCAATTCTCTCTCTCTTCATCAATCAAAAGCACCCATCAGTCAATCACTTACGCTGTCCCTTCTGCCGCTGCATGGCTCTGTGGAATAGCGGCCAGAACACGCAGTCCTCCTGCTGCTGCTGCTGCTGCAGCATCAGCCACAGCCAAAGCTCCTTGCTGCAGCGGCACACAAAGGCGGACGTGTGCAGCAGCTCCGCACTGTTCCTGCTCCGATAGTGGTGCGCGGCACAGAGCACCAGATCGTCCAGCGTGCGCTCCAGCTGCGCCTGATAGCTGAGCCGCTGCTCCTCCGCCGGTTCCAGCGTCTGCAGTTTGCGCTGCAGGCACAGGTCCAGCAGGCGCCACTCCAGTGCGCCGTGGTAGAGATGATAGGCGGGCGCCGGGCACTCGTTGCCCTTGCTGTGCTCCGCGAAGTAGAGCACACGCCAGGCATCCGCGTCCAGGCAGCAGTTGAGCAGCTCGCGCAGCTGTCGTACGGCCGGCGCGAGCAGCAGCTGCCACTCGTTGCCCGCGTGCTGCTCGTGCAGCAGCAGGTGGTAGAAGTGTGTGACCTGCTGGCGGGCGTGGTACCAGCCCGGAGAAGCCTTCGACTGCAGCTGCTGCTGGCCCAGCACGGCGGCGCACAGCTTCTGTATATTCTTGCTGCGCCGGGGGAGAGAGAGAGAGAGAGAGAGATCTTTAATATGGGATTGCCTTTATGGATCACTTGCTGTGCCGCTTACCACGCCTCGCCGTGCAGATAGCGCACCACGGCGCACACCTGCAACTGGCCGGGCTCAAAGTCAAAGCCGAGTCTGTCTAGGCGACTGCGTGGTAGCTGCGTCGGCTCTGCATAGCCGTTGCGTAGGAATCCGCTGCTCGGGAACTCTGTCTGCGTCTTGATGGTGTCTCTGCCCGTGCAATTGAACTCGGGCAGCACGTCGAGGGCGTCTCCATCCTCATCCTCGTCGACATCGATAGCTGCTGCGATCTCTGCACTCTTGTCCAGTAGTCCCTCCTGCTGTGGCTTTTGTGTTGCCTGCAGAAATGCGCTCAAGATATCCTCATCGTCGTCCGACTGGAACAGATCGTAGTCCATTGCGCGGTGCAGGTGCGGAGCGCACGTAAACAAACTAAGTTACTGCCACACATTTCCGCGCCAAAACTGCTGACTCTACAAATCCAGCTGATATCGATTGCAGTAGTAATCGACATGCCACCTCATTTCAACAGATCAGTAGCAGCTGTAGGCAAGCTTTACAGTATATTCAACATTTTTTTTAACAGAGAACGCTAATAATCGACAGGCCACCGCATTTCAGCAGATCAGTAGTAGCTGCATTCAACCATTGCAGTATTCAAAATGTGTTAACAGCAACTGTTGAATTACAGCAGTAATCGACCTGCCACCACACTTAAACAGATCAATCGAAATTGCTGTCAAGCTTTCCAGTATTCAAAATTCTGTATCGAAAACAATTGGATCAACAATTTATTTTGTTGATACACCGCCGCTGCCATGTTTTTAAGATATTTCAAGTAGATATGTATTTGGACGCTGCAAATTAGTATATTTACATGTCTTATACGCGCTCATGTATGAACTTAAAAAACCAACAAATTGACTGGTGGTGGACAAGCCAAGGCGATACATACCGTCGATAGCTCGTGCAGCCATTGGACTGTTACTCTCGATATATTTGCAAGTATCGTCCATTGTGGACATTTGGACCTTTGTCTCGATTCCCCTTATCTCCGAAGACTTCAATCCTCAATCTGGTGGACTGCTGGACTGCTGAACTGGTTGCAAAAGCTAAGAGCAGCAGTTACGTAGCACGATGTCGTTGCGTCCACTCGTGGAAGGCGACTGCGGCGCTGTGAATCCGCTGATGCAACTCGGCGGACAGTTCACCCGCGATGTTGCCCACAAGGATGAGGGCTTCGCGCCCGCCCAATTCGAGCGCAATTTACGGCCGGACGAGCAGCTAGTCAACGATTTCCTGGGCCAAGTGGCGGCCCCGCCGCAATCCTTTCAAATGGGCGCACTGCTGCAGGAGATGCGCGACATCAACATACATGGAGCCCCGCAACGCGATGCCGCCATGGCGGGCCAGTGGAGTCGCGACTTCGTCCGCCAGCACCAAGAGCAGCAGCAACCACCGCAGTTGCCCAACAAAATGATAAACATGCAGGCGCAGCCCCCGGACCTGCAATACGCGCAGGAATTCTTCGACGAGCCACTGATCAGCAGCCAGAACTTTCTGCCGCCAGGCCGAATGATGCGCAGTCCCTACATGGCCATAGCGGCGGCACCACCCGTCTCCCAGGAGGCCGATGCCTTCTTCGACGAGAACCTTGAGACGATTGTCACCGACAACCTGCCGCGCGCCTCTGTCGACGATTGGATCAGCGACTTTCAGCACGACAAGGAGCAGAGCGAGCAGACCGCGGCGAATTTCAACGAGAAGTTCTGGCAGCGCCTGCAGGACGAATGGCAGAAGCTGGCCGAGGAGAACGAGCACCCGTGGCTCTCGGAGTACAACGAGAACCTGGACGCGTACAAGGAGTACGAGTTCGCCGAACAGAATCCCATGGCCGAGCTGGACAATGCGTTCGAGAAGGGCAAGGAGTACCTGACCAAGGGCGACATACCCAGCGCGGTGCTGTGCTTCGAGGTGGCCGCCAAGAAGGAGCCGGAACGCGCCGAAATCTGGCAGCTGCTCGGCGTCTCGCAGGCCGAGAACGAAATGGATCCACAGGGCATTGCGGCGCTGAAGCGCGCCAACGAGCTGCAGCCGGAGAACCGCGACGTGCTCATGTCCCTGGCCGTCTGCTACACCAACGAGGGCCTGCAGAGCAACGCCGTCAAGATGCTGTCCAACTGGATACAGGTGCATCCGCAGTACAGGCACCTGCTCACGCCGTACCCATCGCTGCAGGCGGAGGGCACACTGCTGGCCTCCTCGCTGATTGGTGGCAACAAGCTGCGCGATCTGCAGCAGGTCTACCTGGAGGCAGTGCGCATGCAGCCGGCACAACTGGATGCCAATCTGCAGGAGGCACTCGGCGTGCTCTACAATCTGTCCGGCGAGTTCGACAAGGCCGTCGACTGCTATCGCACCGCTGTCGGCGTCGATCCGCAGAACGCCAAGCTCTGGAATCGCCTGGGCGCCAGCCTGGCCAACGGCTCACGTTCCGTGGAGGCCGTCGAAGCATATCAGCATGCGCTGCAGCTGCAGCCGGGCTTCATACGCGTGCGCTACAACGTCGGCGTCTGCTGCATGAACCTCAAGGCCTACAAGGAGGGAGCCGAGCATCTGATCACAGCGCTCACCATGCAGGCCCACACGAATGCCGCCCGCGAGCTGCCCAATGCGCAGGCCGTCGGCCAGAATCAGATGTCCGAGTCGATTTGGAGCACGCTCAAGATGGTCATCTCGCTGATGGGCCGCAGCGATCTGCAGGGCCATGTCGCCGAGCGCAATCTGCAGGCGCTCAACGAGGCCTTCAAGAACTAGTCTGGCCTGGCCATGTCTGCCTCGAACTTCGCTAACATTTCCGCCGGCTCGTCAGGATTAGCCTTCCAGGATATTCGCAGTTGTTATTCTATATACTACCATATATGACGCATGTATTTTTCTATATTTAGGCGATTAGGAACTGAAATTAAACCGTTGTTTTACCCGACCAAATCCAGCACAGTGGGCAGTTTCTAGTTGAGTTTTTTTTTTTTAATTAAATCCTAAACTTTATTTAAACATACTGCTGGCCGGGCACGCGCCTGGGCCTGGGCCTGGGCTCTAGGGCAAGTTGCCCAATCGCTTGTAGTCGATCTTCTCGAGCTGCACCAGCGGCTTCAGTTGCTCGGCAAACACGCGCATCTCCTCGCCCACGTTCTCCTGCCCCGTTGGCGCCACCACCGACAGCTCGACGATGTGGCTCTGCGAGATGGGCTCATTGGCCATATCCTGTTGCTTGCCGGGCACGATTTTAACCAGCTTCGACACAGTGATCTTCATGCGTCCCTTGCGAAACATGTAACCTGCAATTGACATGAATATCAGTTACAGCCGTGAGTTTCTCGAGCGGATTACCACCTTTGGCTATGTACTCGAACTCCAGGCGAAAGCCCATCTCAGAGAGAAAGTCGAGTATGCCGTTCGTGCAGGCGCAGTCCATGCAGCTGCGCACCAGCGTCGGCCGGCGTATGTCCACCTCGGGCTGGCCCAGATAGCGCATCTGGAAGGGTGCATCGCAGCCGAGGGCTCGTCGCACACGCAGCAGCAGCGGTTGATTGGAGTTGGGCTGGCGCAGGCTCATGCAGACTTCCAGGTCGTGGAACGGCTCCGGCGAGGTGTCCACATTGTCACACAGGCCCTTCAGTCTGTCGACAATAACATAATATAACAATATTCCTTTTTTTTATTTATTCTCTGCCATTTTCACTTACCGGTGCATCAAGTGGTCCACGGCAGAGTCCAAGATGGATCCCTGCAGCAAGTACTCCAGATTGGGCAGGAAGCCCTTGCTCAGCGCATGCGAAAGCGATTCGCGGGCCGATGAAATCGCCATAGACATTGTGCAAAATTAATTTTATTTGATGTTTTTGTTTATATTCCAGCGTAGCGCTGCATTGCAATAACAAAGACTATCGGCTATCGATATGTTGCACTATTATCGCACATCACTGAGTGCCATAATGTCATAGTGTTTTGAAGGTTGCACAAGTGAACAGCTTGCGCGCTGGTTTTGTGACGTCACAGTGAGACACAACGCGCAACAGTTGCAAAGATAAATTCAGTTTTTAATGGAGAACGTTGAATATTGCAGATGTGTTGTGTATAATCAAAAGCAGCTTGAATTCAATAATTAAAGTGCGCAAATTGAAGTTGATGTAAGTTGAGCGCCAGCAACGTATGACGTAGCTGCGCAGCAGCAAGCGCCGAATGAAACGTTATCTTGCATTGCGATAGCTCTTGAGTCACCAACATGCGGGCGGGGTTGCCAGCCGAAAGTCTTTCTCCGATAAGGATGCCAGATGCAAAAAAAAGAGCAGCCAACACGAGCGCATATCGTCGCAATTAGCTATTATTATTTTTTTGTTGTTGTTGTTGTTGCTGTTGTCGTTGTTGATGTTGTTGCAGGACACAACAAAACAAATGTGTTGAGAGTGGAAGCCCAGCCAAATGGCCAATCAAATGCAATTCGAAGTACCAACGGGCCATCGCGATACGATAAGCGATAACGGTAGTTAATAGCAGTTAACACCAGCAACAGCAGCAGCAGCAGCAGCCGAAGCAGCAGCGGCAGCGCCTACGCCTCGCCAACTAAACAAAAGTTACGTGAACAACACAGGCGGATCGCTGGCACAACAACAACAGAAGCAGAGGATAAACAAATGACAGCAAATGTGCAGCTTGATGCTAATGCCAATACGAATCAAGCAGCGGCCACAACAACAACAACAACAGCGACTGCGACTGCGACAGCGACAGCGACAACAACAAAATGAACGTGCGGAAACGGCCACGTCTGGAGCTGGCAACAGCCATAACGACGACGGCTGCAGTAACAGCAGCAGCCACAGCAGCAGCTCTACCTCCTGCGCTACCGCCGCCACCACTGCATGGCAGCACAAACGGCGCTTCACTCTTCCTCACCACCAGCAGCAGCACCACAAGCGGCGGCAGCAGCAGCGGCAGCAGCAGCTTTGGTGGCATGGAGTTGAGTAGTGGCGGCGCCCAGATCTACCTGACCATCTGCGGCGACGATGACAATTCGAATGAATCTCAAGAGTTCTATGCCATCGAGAGCATCAAGCAGGAGCCCGGCGGCGATCTGGATGGCCTGCACGCGCTGCTGCCCACAAATCTTCAGCTGCCAACCGGTTGTGAAATCTATTTAGTTAAGGACACAGCCACAACGGCCTCGGCCCTGGCAGTCACAGCAGCTGGCGGCAAGCTGAGCGAGCAGCACCAGCGGCAGCAGCAGCAGCAGTTGTCAACGATTAAACTGGAGCCGGACTCCATTTCATCCTCCACGCCGTCCACGAACGTGCTACACTTCATCTCTGGCAACGGCGGCGGCGTCACGCCCACTCACAGTCGCCCACTGCTGGTCACTACTGCCAGCGGCAAAGACTCAAGCTCATCGATTGCACCGCAAGCGACTGTCGCTGCCGCCGCACCTACTGCTGTTCCTGCTTCTACTTCTGCTTCTGCACCTGCTCCTGCTCCCGCACACTGCTCCACTGCTGGCGGTTACAATGTGAAATTGGATGCGTACAAGAAACGCGACGACAAGCGACGCGCCACCCACAACGAAGTCGAGCGACGGCGTCGCGACAAGATCAACTGCTGGATCTTCAAGCTCAAGGAGATGCTGCCCACGGAGGGTAATCGCTACAAGCCGCTGGCCAGTCCCATTGCGGACTTGGCGGACAGCAAGACGCCCGGCAAGGGCAGCCAGAGCAATGGACGCACACCCCCCAACGACTCGAAATCCCAAATACTGATCAAAGCCTGTGACTACATCAAGAGCATGCAGAACGAAATTGACAGGTAAGTGGGCGTGTGCGTAAGGGATTGGGGGCGGAAACGGGAGAGCTATCTTTATCTAGGCTCGATTTTCGATCGATTGTGCGAGGTTTCAGTTGCAGTACTTCAGTATTTAAAACCAAATCGGAGTTCAAATCAAATAGATCTTCATTAAATTTTTTCTAGCTGAAAAAGTCTCAGTAAAAGCAAGCAAAATCAAGTTTAAAAAAAAATTATGAATATACTCCCAGTAATTATTTGAAAATAGCATAATTTCTAATTCCTTAACCGTTAAAAAAAACTATTTAACTTATTCAAAAAAAAAGGAATAGTTAAAAGCCAATAAAATCTTAAAGTAGCTTAAAAAATCTGAGAGAAAACGTTTCGAAGCTACATAAAACGATTCCTTACCCGATTCATTATAGTTACAGCAAAAAATTTAAATTTAAAAAATCGAAAATTCGAAAATAGTTTCAATTTTAATATAATAATTCATTATTAGATCGTTCCACATCATTAGATAGAGCTCTCATGCTTTAAAAGATATTCCATTTAATAGTTGAAGATCATTTAGATGAGGTTTCAAGAAAAATTCAAAAAAAAAAAAAAAAAAATTAAAAGGCTAGTCCTATTATAATTCATTATTAGATCGTCCCACATCATTAGATAGAGCTCTCATGCTTTAAAAGATATTCCATTTAATAGTTGAAGATCATTTAGATGAGGTTTCAAGAAAAATTAAAAAAAAAAAAATGCAAATTTAAAGCCTAGTCCTAAATCTTAAATTTTTTAATGGTAAAACACTTTTTGATTTGAATGAAATATAAAGCTTAGATTCTATGAATCTGATTGAAAAAGCTGTGGAACAGATTTGAAAGATATTTTCAAATTAATTGTTGAACGATTTTTTGAAAACGATCGAACTAATTGAATCTCTTTACGATCGACAGCCTACGAGACTGCTTGAGGGAGGCGGAGAGTCTGCAATTGAGCAATCAGGCATTGCGCGACGAGTTGGAAATTTTGAAGCAACAGCAGGAGCTGCACGAACGTTTCAATACCGCTGGCGGATCATTTAACGTAACGCTTAATTCGCTTAATAGCTCAGCTACTAGTGACCTCTTCGATGGCATCGATACGGCACCCAATCTCTCGACGGTCTCATCGATCAACTTCAACAAACGGGGCCTCATTCTCGCCGACTACGATGAGTAAGCGCCGGGGAGCGCGCTTCGGGGACTTTTCCCCATCGCCATCGCATCCGAACAATCGAGATGAACGCTAATCAATTCACCAAAGAGAAGTAACAGCTGCAGAACTATCGCATGGCAGAACTATCGTCTGGCGACTGGTGTCGGGTGTTGGGTGTCGGGTGTTGTTGACGGATATCGGGTGTCTGGTTTTTCTGCTCGAATGCAACAATTGAAGGGCAATTGGAATCAATTAAGTTAATTAATTGTCGCATTGGGGAGAGTGTGCGATAGTCGAGGCGATAGTTTCAATTGCAGAACAGAACAATAGTCGAAATATTAACATTTATGTGGGCAGCTTCGGTTAGCCGAAGATTCAATTGTTATCGCTGATATTCATTGTTTTGTTTAATTGTTGATGTTGATGTTGACGTTGATGTTTGTTGTCGAGCGACCTAACGATGGACCGATCGAGCGATCGACCGACGAGGCGACCCCCTCATGGCATACGTACAATACATACATATTTACATACGATACAAACTTACATACTAAATCCATGTCTTCAACGACTTATATAGTATATATACAAAGAAACAAACAAACAAGTACATACATATTATATACTATATATATATATATATATATTTACATAATTAAGCATACCCAAAGAAGAATACCTAAACTATTTCATATTTTGAGCATATTGTGCTTGTTTTTCGATTTTATTGTAATGTTACTCGCACTAATTAAACAATGTAAAGTATTTGTAATATCTTAAAAACCAAGCAGAACAACAACAATTATCTATAACTACATATACAATTATTATATATATACAATATATATATATACGTATACATATATATTATAAATATACATATTTAAGCGGTTAACAAAAGTCTACACACAAAGCGATATGGGGTCCTGGCGGCCTGCCTTCCAATTCTCTGCGTTATTCATTGGAAGGCACAGCTGGCTCGGGCCCCTATCTGAATAAAGAGAGACAATACCGCAATCAGGCCAATCATAAAGCAAAGCAGGAGAGAGAATGTGTCTTGAAGAACGAGACCAAGCCGTAGATAATTAGACCGCTATAGCCAGGCAGGAAGAGAAAGAGAGAGAGAGAGAGAGAGCGCGTGTGTGTGTGTGTATGCGTGTGTCGATCTTCAAAACATATGCATTTCGCTCTTGTGCTACGGTATGTACAGAGATAACGATATTGTTAAAAAGAGAATTGTAAAAATTTTGAACATATATTGTTGTAAATCGTTAGAAAATTGTTTTTGGTATAGCGTTGACAAAAAAGTGCAATTCGTGTTACTTGTTGCTATCTACATATATACCAGTTAATAATTCTATTAAATTCAATAAAAACAAACTAAATAACGGACTTTTGTTTCACTGTGCACTGTGCGTGTGTTGGGTAAGCAAGCAAGCCGCGGCTGCCGAGCGTTAACCAACACTTCGACTGCACTATCGCCGTGCCGCCACCCGTTTTATCAGTCGCCTATCGATAGCACAGATATCGGACATAAAACCTCTACATGTTCTAGCGAACGATTCAACGCAATATTTACAATTTTATTTTACACAAAGTGCCTAAAGTAAACAAAAATTCCAATTGGTTGTGGCCGCGGCAGAACGAACGCTGCACACCGAAATTAACGACTGATCGAATATGTGATTTACGTGACTAGCAAAAACGCACACAAATCAACTAGCTATATTTACCTGTAGCTGCTGCTTGTGTAAACAAACACGCGAAGAGAGATACAAAAAAAAAAAAAAAAATCGAAACGAGAATCGAAAAACGAGTAGCAATCAAAACAAAAGGCGAAAAGTGCTAAAAACGCAACGAAATTGAATTGAAATTGTAATAAGATAATCTGCATAGCACATACAAATTGTGCAAGAACAAGAACGCACAAAACTAGTTTGCAGCAGCGGCGGCAGCAACAGCGACGTCGACGTCGACGGCGACTGCACGATAACAAGAACGACGCCAAAGGTAGTTAACGAGTTGACAGGGGGAGCCCAGAGCCAGACAAGGGGGCGGACGGCGAGCGAGTACGAGAGAGATAGAGCGACTGCAGGCAAGAGCGTGCGAGTGCGAGTGTGAGTGCGTGTGGAACCTGTTCTCACGCAGGGGCAGCCTGTCGGGGGGCACTATGCAAAGCAGTGGCAACCACAACAACAACAACAACAGCAGCAAGTAGAGCTAAAGGATGCACACAATTTGCTGGCGTTCAAAATGGATGCTGCTGGCGGCGTCATCTTTAGTGCTGCTGCTGCTGCTGCCAGCGGTGGTGCGGGGCACCGTCGTTGGCGACGGCAGCAGCAGCCACGCGCCGCCGGAGATCACGTTCCGGCAGTGCGAGCTCATCCGCATCGACATGTGCCGCGGCATTGGCTACAACGAGACCTCCATGCCGAATCTGGTCGGGCACGAGCTGCAGTCGGACGTGGACTACACGCTGCAGACGTTCGCGCCGCTCATCGAGTACGACTGCAGCTCGCAGCTGAAGCTCTTCCTCTGCGCCGCCTACGTGCCGATGTGCACGCCCAAGGCGCCGGTGCACTCGATCGGACCATGTCGCAGCCTCTGCGAATCCGTGCGCATACGCTGTCATCCCGTGCTGCAGGGTTTCGGCTTCCCCTGGCCGCCGGCGCTGGACTGTGAGCGTTTTCCGCGCGAGAACAACCACGAGACCATGTGCATGGAGGGGCCGGGCGAGACGCATCTGCTGCCCATGCAGGAGCACGAGCTCTACGGCCAGAACCTGTCGCAGAGCGTGCCCAAGCTGCCGCTCGACTGCTCCGCGCTGGCCAAGTCGCATCTCTATGTGAAGCTGCATCGGTCCGGCCGCTGTGCGCCGCTCTGCGAGGCCGACATACTGTTCACGCCCAGCGAGAAGCATCTCTCCGAGATCTGGGTCTCCACATGGGCCTATGCCGCCTTGGGACTCGCCTGCGTTGCAACGCTCTGCCTGCTGCTGCTCGGCGGCGAGCATCGTGGGCGTGGCGGCAATGCCGGCGCCAAGTGGTCGCGCCTGCTGTCGCCGCTGCTCTGGTGCCACAACATGATCACCATCGGCTGGACGGTGCGCTTCATTGTCGGACGCACGGCGACCGCCTGCGGCACGGATCCCCAGGCGCCCAACGAGTCCCTGCTCGCCGTCGACGGACTATCGAATGCGGCCTGTGCGAGTGTCTTCCTGCTGCGCTACTACTTCGGCATGGCCGCCTGTGCCTGGTAAGTCCAGCTTTGAATTTTCTAGCGATAGTAAGCAGAAACTATCGGCTGAAACTATAGTTACAGCCGAATTTCCAGTTATTACAATTCATATATTCGATATTTTAGAAATCTAGCGATAGTAAACTTGGTGCATGCTGAAACTATCGGCTAGAACTGCAAAAGATAATTGTGTCCTGAGCACAGGCTTATGGTATCGAATCTTAAGTAACAACAATTTGATACCACAGCAATGCTGAGCGATAGTAAGCTGAAGGCATGCAGTAACTATCGGCTGAAATTATAGTTACAGCCAAATTTCCACTGATAAATTTGATATTTTAGACTTATAGACTTATAGTATCGTATCTGAAGTATATCTCGACTTATTGCATCTCAAAAATTTGATACAACTGCAATTTCCTAGCGATAGTAAGTTAAAGGCATGCAGAAACTATCGGCAGAAACTCCAAACTATAGTTATAGTTATAGTTGCACATCACGTCCAAATTCCAACTTATAACAAGTTATACATACGATTTTTTAGAGTTCTACCAGCGATAGTAAGCTTAACTATCGATTAGCACTGCGATTGATAATTGCTAAAGTAGACCCATCGCGTCTTAACTAAATTTCGACCTATTGCATTAAAAAAAAAATGGTACTATAGAAATTTTCTAGCGATAGTAAGCACAAGGCAAGTAGAAACTATCGACTGAAACTGCTAAAAATAGTAAGTGCTTTCGAGCGGGCAAACTATAGTTAGAGTTGCACATTAATGCCACATTTCAACTTATAACAGTATTATTTGTTGTTTTTTTGGAACTCTACCAGCGATAGTAAGCTCAACTATCGGCTGACACTGCGAACTGCGATAATTGTGACCTAAGAACCGACTCACACAGCACTCGTTCTTCGTGACCATTTCGCCAAGAATTCGACGCATATTGTATATTCACCTTACTTTTTGCCCACAGTAGTATAGCCGTGGTAAACAATTACCAATGGGTTGGCCTAACTCCCTCCCTGCACCCTAACCCGTACCACACCGAGAACCGGTTCAATAACCGGCAAATGTCAGCGACTTCTAATTGCGTGTCTCCCACTCTTTCGCTCTTGCAGGTGGGCCATACTGTGCCTGGGCTGGCACCGGGACATACGACGCAATAGTCCGGACACCAAGGGTCACATCGCACTGCCGCATAGCGCCAAGCGCTCGGGCAGTGGCAGTGGGAGTGGCAATGCGGGTAGCACCGCCCAGCAGGATCTGGCGCGCAACAATTTCGTATGCTTTGTGGCCTGGGGACTGCCGGCGTTCCAGACGGCGGCGGTCATAGTGATGCGCCTGGTCGATGCGGATGAGCTGTTGGGTGAGTATCGCAGGCTTCACGCTGCCGCCTGCTGCTCTGCGATTTCTAAATGATTTCTCGTGGCTTTGCCAGGCGCCTGCTTTGTGGGCAATCAGTCGGACAAGGCGCTGCAGGTGCTGGTCGCCACGCCCGTCTTCTGCTACTGGATCTTCGGCTCGATGAACCTGATCTCCGGCTACCTGGTGCACTGTCGCAACAAGGAGATACTGCGCAACAGCAACGCGCTGAGCCTGCAGCAGCAGCTGCAGCTGGGCGCGCACAGCGGCTCCGGCATTGGCATCTTCCTCTTCATCTATGGCTCCGCGTGCGCCCTGCTCCTGCTGGCGGTCATCTACGAGTTCGCCAACATCGATGTGTGGCTGAGCGCGCGCGAGACGAACACGCCGCTCTGGCCGTATCTGACGCGTGCCTTCATGGAGCTGATGCTGGGCATCTGCTGCTTCGCCTGGGTGCTCGGTCCCAGCATCTCGAGCATGTACAAGCGGCAGCTCTCCACGCGTCCGCTCAAGCAGCCCGCGTCGGGGGCAGCGGCGACAGGCCATCAGCAGCAGCAGCAGCAGCAACAGTTGCAGCTACAGCAGCAGCAACTCGGACAGCAGCTGCACTCACTGGACGGGCAGAGCAGCTCGCGCGGCTCGCACATGGCCTGCAACAGCACCGTCGTCTCGTATCACTCGGTGCGTCCATCGCACCAGTCCATGGTCAGTGCGCCGCCCCTGATCGGCAGTCCGTACAAGCACAAGTCGCATGTGGGCGCCGGCTCCATATCGCTCAATCAGATGTCCAACTACTCGCTGGGCCGCAGCAGCAGTCTCCACCAACAGCAGCAGCAGCAGCAGCATCCGCACTCCTCCCATCGGCTCTACTATGCGTCGCAGAAGCAGCAGCTGCACCAGGCCCAGTCCCAGCAGCAGCATCATGGGCATCATGTCAACTACTCGCACTACCCGCAGCTGCAGCGCTACGGCAACGAGACGCTGCTCTGATACTTTGCCTGACTGCGAGCTCCGTCTGGCTGCAGTTGCTCCGCGCTGTCCAGCTGTCAGCCTTGAGAGTTGGCCAGCTGCAACTACAACGTGCCCACCAAGGTCAGCTAAGATCAGCCTGCTCAGAGAGCTTCCTGATGCTATCTATATATCTCTCCCTTTTCCTTTGATATCGAGCGAGAGCGTATTAGGACTTTTTATAGTAGTTTTTATCTTAGCAGAACAGCCTGGTCATATAGCTGTCGATACTATCGTCTCGACAGCATACTTATGTCTCTCTCTCTCTCTCTCTCTCTTTCTATTGAAGTCGAGCGAGTTGGAATGTGCCTAAGGACTTACTGTCGCTTTAAACTTGCTCGATCAGTCTGATGCCACAGTTTCTATATGCTATACTACTGTGGGCAAAAAGTAAGGTGAATATTTTTTTAAAGTCCTAAATCAATTTCATCCCCTTCAAAGTTATCCCCTCCCGATAAAATACACTTAAGTATATATTTCTCTCTCTTTTCAATTGATGTCGAGCGAGAAAGAGAGAGAACAAGAAAAGGATTTGGGAATTTGGTAGATCAGCCTGGAGCTTCTCTTTATTTTCGCTTGAGATCGATCGAGAGAGCAGACGGAGAAGCTGTTAGGGATTTGAAGATCCTTTAGCAGTTCAGGCTGTTTATATAGCTAACGTTTCGAGCTTTGATTCACTAAAGAAATTAGGCTATAAAGTGGTTCTAAGCTAGGCTGATCAGTCTAGTTATATAGCTAATACTATAGCTTTCTTTCTTCAATTGAAATCGAGAGAGAAAGACGGCAAAAAGAAATAGAATTACCTTCAGGCGCAGTTCAGCGAGCTCAGAGCGACTGACAGACCAACAGACTGACCACAGGGCAACGGCCTGATGTACCGTGTACTTATACAAGAAAGAGAGAGTATTATCCAAATGCCGATTTGTTTTGGGGTCTGGCAGAGCCCTCGACACGTCGCTGTATTTCTACAAGTGCATTAGTTTAGCTTATTTGTGTTTATGTGTGTGTACTTAATGTTTAAACATTTGTGTTGTACTTAATGCGCAGTGCCATGGTAGCAGCTTGCAATTGGGTTAAATACTGTATACCTTTCACCCAAAAAAAAAACAGATTATTGATGCTTGTTTATCTACTATATCGAGTTGCTTTAACCATGCGACCATACGTCTCAAAGCAAGCAGAAGCTGAAGAGAACAAATTTTAGTTTTCGATTTTGAGAATTTTTAAATTGCGTGAAAGGTATTTAATAGTCAGGTTTGCTCTTTAGTAATTTCATTTCATTTTTTTTAAGTAAAAATTGAGGTTTTACTTTTCGAAAATCAGAACTTGTGTGGAAGGTAGTTGACAGTCGAGTGCGTGCAAAATTCCTAAATTGAAGGGTGAAAGGTATTTAATAGTCAGGTGTGCTCTTTAGTAATTTCATTTCATTTTTCATTTTATTTCATTTTTTTAAAGCAATAATTGAGGTTTAACTCTTCGAAAATCAGAACTTGTGTGAAAGGTAGTTGACAGTCGAGTGTGCTGTACCCCAATAGCATGCAGCACCATTTCATGGTCTGTAACAATTAACACCTATTTGAATATTGTAACTACTATGAGTTTTATGATTATTTAGCTCTGCTGCCGGTGTAACCAAAGTACAATCGCATCGAAACAATTTCTAACAATTCTTGCCCCGCAGACGACGACGATACTTGAATGTACTAGCATAAATTTGTATTGTTCTTGATTGACGCAGCAACCAATACTGTGATACTGTGATTCATGCCTTTTATATCGATAAACGAATAATCGCAAATTGTAGCCCCATATTTCGAACCGCACAACCGTGTGTATTTGTATGTGTATTTAGACCGGAAGTGTACTTAATTAGAACGCAATTGTAAATGTACTTGTAATTCTAACTGTAATTGTAATCAATGTGCCATTAGCTTAAGAACTAACCAGAACTTCCAATGTGTACTTAACAATCGGTTCGAAACTATCGTATTATTTTTAAATAATCAAATTAAGTTCCCCTCCGATAGTATTTACGATAGTTATCCTAGTTTTTTGACCTAAAACTATCGTCTGTACTATCAAGTGAAGTCAGGCTAACTACTCTTCCATAGTACTTGCGATAGTTTGCTACAATATTTGCCAAATGAATGCAGATTCCTATGCACTGATTATAAATATGTCCAAAACTATCGTTTGTACTATGATAAAGATAATTTATGCAATAGTTGCAGCTCAAATTTTACTCGATTTCAATGTACAGCTTATTAATCATTTCAATACTATCGTATGCGAACAATTTATACATATCGCTTTGTAATTCCACCGATAGTATTTACGATATTTGCAAACCTGGTCAGGCATCGCACAATATACAGTACTATCGTATCAGCTTACCTATAGTTTGCTCAAGTCTTATTAATCGTTTGGAAACTATTGTCAATACCATCGTATAATCTGTTGTCGAACTAACAATTGAAATATATCCTTGCGATAGCTGCAGCTCTAAAGATTGCTCTCAATACTATTGTATGAAAAATTGTTTAAATACTATCGTAGGTGTTGTCATTTAATATTCCTGCAATAGTACTATCGTATCAAATATTTGCCTAGTTAATATTATCGTATGTGCTGTCAGATTCTAGGCTGACGATAGTTGCAGCTTTAGAGTTTACTATCGAACTATCGTCAATACTATCGCATCAAATGTTTTGTGTTGTTAAATTATATCGAACTGTCGCATCAAATATTTAATACTATCGTATATGCTTACGATAGTTGCAGCTTCAGAGTTTACTATCGAACTATCGTCAATACTATCGAACTGTCGCATTAAATATTCAATACTATCGTAGATACTTACGATAGTTGCAACTTAAGAACTATCGTCAATACTATCGCATCAAATGTTTTATGTGTTGTCAAATTATATCGAACTGTCGCATCAAATATTGAAAACTATCGTATGTCTTGTCAAATTAAATATACCTACGATAGTTGCAGCACTATCAAATATTTGCCTAGTTAAGCCAGATTTCCATATACAACGATGTTTTTTTTTACCCCATATTTACTGCAAAAGAAAAACACTATTTTTTACTATGTAATTCTGTATTTCGTAACTTATTTGTAGCGAATAAAGTGTGAAAAAGTGAAAAAATACGAATAAATCTCTCGATTTTATGTACATACAGAAAACGTTTTCACCTGATGAGCGTTGCGATTTCGCCTGGCATGTCTGTGTGTGTGTGTATCTATGTGAGTTGCTGTTTGTGTGGCTGTGTGTGTGTGTGTGAATTACTGCCGACTGCCGGCTGGCAGAGCCTGCTGCTGCCCCTGTGCCTGTGCCTGCGGTGCGGGCGCGCAAACCACAATCGCTTCGTTGCGATTGTTGTTGTTGTTGCTGTTCGCGGCTTGCCACTGGTCAAGGTCCTCGTCGCCATCGGCCGCGGCCTCGGCCTCGGCCTGCTCCTTGGCCCGCTGGTGGTACTTCAGCTCGCTGGCATACTTGGAGTTCGTGATGCCCAGAAAGGAGGCCAGGCCGCCGCCCACATAGTCGATGCCGGCCAGTATGCTGCTGCCCACCCGCGTGGCCTTGCAGCGTAGGCGTGGCCCCAGCGGCAGTTCGCGCTGCGAAAAAGAATGGCATGATTCATAGATTCGCGCGAATCGATTAGAATGGTTGGAGCAGAGAGCGGCATGCGGCACGCGGCACGCGGCACGTACTCACCTCCAGCTGCACATCGTACGCCTTGTCGGGCACGTCGGGCGGCGCGTCGCTGTCGCCGTCGCTGTCCGTGGACAACTCCTCCATGCAGCCGTCGCTGAAGTAAAGCATGCGGCGATTCGACTGCAGCTCAAGGGCGGAAATGCGATCCGTTTCACAGCGGCCGGCGTTGATGGCACTGGCCATGCTCGCGAGTCCGGGAGCAGTGTCTCTATACTATACTATACTAAATGCTACGCAGGATGGCCGCAGACACGCACGCCTCGGGCTGAGTGTGAATTAAAACTAAAACAAACACTAGGCCAAATGTCGCTGTGCTCTTGAATTACTGCAACAACAACAACAACAACTAAGGCGAAAACACGTTAATGTCGCTTCTCCCGTTATGGGGGTCGCTTTTGTCCTTGGTTTGGGGGCCGGCGTTGCGTGCGAGACGCCAGTTTGCCCGTTTTTTTTTTTTTTTTTTGTTGTAATCAATAAAGCCGCCGCACTCAATGCCGCTGCCGACCGTTGGCTCTGGCATCGGGCAAAAAGCAAAACAAAAAACTAATCAAATAGCCAAACAAATCGAACGGCTGTCATCGAAGCTATCGACGCGCATCGCCAGCAAAAGCTATCGACTAGTTTCGCTACGCGCTGTTATCGAAAAGTGCCTGGCGTAACGTCAGCTGTAACAGTTTATGCTATATTAGCAAATAATTAAATTTAAATTAAATACGCATTTAGTTGAGTCTTTAGCTATGATTTTTAGCGCGTTGAATGCAACATAATGGCCGCTGCACTGCGTCGATATATTGCAGCTATCGAACTCGACCGTGCAGAGTGACCATCTCTAGCTGCAGCGAACAGCTGTTGCTTGGCTGTCCATCGCGTCGTTTACAACAATTGAAAATATTGATACTAATTGCGGCAACAACAATGGAGTCGCCCGTCTCGAACTCGGCCCCAAAGGGTAAATAAGCACGCAAATAATGGGCAGCAATCGCCGGGCATGGCTGATGTGGGCATTTAGATTTTCAGGTGGCTGGCATCTCGCGCAGTGGCCGCGTACGCAAAAAATCATCGAAACTGCTGGACTTCGAGTCGCCCGAGGAGATCGAGAAGCGCACCAAGCGGCCGGGCAGGCAACCGGCGCGCTATCCCGGCCGCGGACGACCGCCGAATGCGCTGCGCGAGCGAGAACAGGAACTGGTGCTGGCCTACGAGGAGGACGACGACGACGATGAGGAGCCTCATCTGTCCGACATGGAGCAGGAGGTGCCACATGCCATACCCGTGGGCACCGCCGAGCTGCGTGGCGTGCTCATGAACTCCGACGACGAGGTGGACACACTGGTGCAGGATCTCGTCGAGGGCGTCGAGGCGGAGGCCTCCTACACAAACAACTCGCGTGTGCGGCAAAGTCTCTACATGCGCGAGAAATCGAACAAGCGCAAAATGCTTAAGGATGGCAAACTGATCACGGGCAAGATGCAGCGCAAGGACAAGGGCAAGGCGCGCTACACCGCCTACAATGTGTGGGCACGCGAGATGCGCAAGCGCGACTTTTCGGATTTGGGTAAGCGTGCAACGCAGCTCCTTGCCCCGCCCCAACTCAATTCCATTCCCATTCCCCTTCGCAGATTTTGCCAACGCTGCACGCCGCCTGAGCGAACTCTGGGCGAACGTCTCGAACAAGGAGCGCAATGCCTGGCGGCGCAAGGCCAAGATTCAGGCGGCAAAGGCGCGCACACGCGAACGCAACACACCGGCCGAGGGATCCAGCACATCCACGCCGTCCGTCACCAACTCCAATGGCAATGCGACGGCTTCCAATTCGGATGGCCTGGACGCGACGTTCGTGAATCGCGCGACCACGAGTCGCACCAAGAAACTGGCCGCCGAGCGACGCCAGGCGCCAGCAGCCGCCAGTGAGCAGCTGCCCGCCACTGCGTCCAGCTGGGCGCAGAGCCGACAGAAGCGACAGAACAACAGCACAAACAGTCGGAGCAAGCCGACGACACTTAGCGCCGGAGCGTCGGGCACAACGGCCACAATCACCAGCAGGCAGGCTGTAGCAACAACAGCAGGTGGAGGAGGAGGAGCAGCGGCAGGAGGAACCACTGTAATGGATGTGGAACTGTCGAAGTGCGCGGCGACGCAACCGTCGAGCATTGAGGCCATCGATGCGGCTGCTCATCTCAAGCTGCTGGGCGAGAGCCTCACGGTCATTGGGGAGCGGCTGAAGGAGCACAACGGCCACGTGGCGCTCTCCGGCAGCCTGTCCGTGCTGCTCGACAGCCTGCTCTGCTCGATGGGTCCGCTGCTGTGCATGACCACGCAGATACCCGGCCTGGAGAACAAGACGCAGCTGATCACGAATCTGGCCACGACGCTCGACAACATTGCCTATGTGATGCCGGGTCTATAGAGTGCCCGCAGCTCCTCCTATTCCTCCTCCCCCCCCCCCTCTACCCCTTAATGTTAAGCATATTTTTGAAATTGTGGACGGAATTTCGAGAAGTATTCGTCGCGATCAGGAACATATATGTATATACTTTGTACTGTCGGTTGCGCTTCCCTCATTGTGTTACCCATTTACAATTACAAATTTGGAGGGTGGTCCGATAAGTGCTTGGCCTCCAAGAGAAAAACGAACATTTAATCCTCAACATAATCTCCTTTTAGCCTGGCACACTCGATCCAGCGATGCTCCAACTTCTTTAGGCCCTCTGAAAAATACTTCTCCTCGAGGTCTGCCAAGTAGGCCGCTGTGACGGCGACGACCTCCTCGTTCGACGCAAATCTCTGTCCAGCGAGTGACTTCTCCAGGTTGGGAAACAAAAAGAAGTCACAGGGGACCAAATCTGGAGCATGTGCTGGATGGTGTAGCAGTTCGTAGCCCAATTCGACGAACCTGGCCGTGGCCAGGGCGGAAGTGTGTGCCGCTGCGTTGTCATGATGGAAGAGCACTTTTTTTCCTCGCCAAATGCGGACGTATTTGCTGCAATTCGGCGGAGAATCGACCCAATAATTGGGCATAGTACGGCCCTGTTTCATTGTTTAGTGGGATTTTTTCCGATCCTACTAAACATGTGATGTCGAAAAACGTTATTCCCAGATATCGACAGGTGGCAACCCCTACCTCTGGGATTGGTCGCATCCGGCTAATCACCGATCGACTGAAAATTAATGATTAATGAAACCAATACAAGGGAGGAAACCAACCCACCACCCCATCCCGATGACGGACATTCGCATATCGAAACGGACACGAATTGGACAATGGAAAGTGAGAACTTTAATGGAACCAACAAAAGACTGACGCAGTTTGAAGGAGACTGGAATGGAACCCCGCAGGGAAGCAGAAGAGAGTGGGTCGCCCAAAGATGACCTGGCGCCGTACAGCACTCCTAGAAATGTCCCGGGAAAACATCAGCTTGGGACATAATAAGGCAAACAGCGCCAAATAAAAATTAGGTGGAAAGCCCTTGTAAAGGCCCTAAGCTCCCGAGAGGAGTAATAAGGAAAAAAAAAAAGTAGTCGATGTAGAGCACACCTTGTGCATCCCAAAAAACGGTGGCCAACACCTTTCCGGCTGATAGCACAGTCTTCGGCTGCTTCGGAGCAGAAGTCCTCTGTTTCGACTGTTCCATGGTCTCTGGTGTGCACCAGTGGATCCCTATTTCGCCGACGGTCACGTAACGACGCAGAAACTCCTGCGGATTTCCCTGCCAAAAACAAGAATCGTATCACAGACCGATATTGCTCTTTCTCCATTTTTCGAAAATCCGCGGGCACTTCCGACGCAGTCAAAATAAATCGAACAAAATCCCGATTCGGCTGAAATTTCGACAGTAAAATGTAATCGATAGTAATAGTCTCTTGTCTCTTGCGATAGTGAGGCTAAGTACTTATCGTACTGCCCTCGTATTCACGTTTGACGCGAACGCGCCGATAAATAGTCAACAGAGCTTTATTAAAAATTAGGTATTTATTTTTTAATAATTATCTTCCAAGTCGAAAGATCTGCAGTTTGTGCAGAAGCTACGTAAATATTGTGCTATTTCGTTCAAATCTTATATTTCGATAATTTAAAAAAAGCGCGGGAGTCAGAGTTGCTGAACCGCCGAAAAAAAAAGCGCCAAAATAAAACAGTGTTGTCGAACCTCACGAAATTTCGCTAACATTTCGCAACAGCTGATGAAGTGCACTGTGCACAACAGAAGTAGAACAATTACTTAACAGTGCCACCCTCGCATTGACTTTAACGATGGAGCAACTGAGCTATCGATAAGCAAAAGTGATTTTGATCGATAACGTTTAAACTTGTTGCGGGCACACACAATGCAGCAATAGTTGCGTTACAAAAGACTAAAAAAATACTCGATATTATACAGTAAAGTATAAATTACTATATTTAGTAATATTGACTTTTGTCAACATAAAGAATCTCTGGCTACGCAATCGATGCACTTGTTCGCCCAAAGCTATCGATAGTGTGTGCTTGACAGTGTGACATCTCTATTGAACGGCAGCAGCATCTGCATCCAATCCAAAAGTGGAAAAATCAAACTCGCAGAAATCTAGAAAATAGCACGCAGTACGTAGCTTCATAGCGCAAATTGCACCGTTCGCAGCGAAGAGACAATGATGCGACAGCCGTCGGGAAAAAGGAAGAAACCCGCCGAAATGCAGTTGGCCTGCGCTTGGCGGGATTGCCAGGAGGTCAGCAATGGCGAATGGCAGCTCAACAGCCACATTGCCGTCCACCTGGAGGCGCACGAACAGCAGTACCGGCAGCAGCAGCAGCAGCAGCTGCAGGAGGACGACGAGGACGAGCTGGTGGAGTGCGTTTGTGTGTGGGGCGATTGCGACTTTACGACCCACTGCCATGTGGAGTTCGAGCGGCATTGCTACTACCATGGCTACTACATGAACCTGCTGCTGCAGGGCCAGAAGGAGTGCGACCTGCATCCCGAGATACCCGCCTGCTATGCGCCCGCACGCAACGGCGACAAGCTGCCCGAACTCAAGTCCAACTTCCACTGCGGCTGGAGCGACTGCAATCGCTCGTTCGTCTCCATTGTCGAGTTCCAGGATCACATCGTGCAGCACGCCTCGTTCGAGTACGAGATACAGAAGTCGCCCGACGACGAGCGGCCCAAGACGCAGTGCAACTGGAACCTGTGCCACAAGCAGCTCGAGAACAAGTACCGCCTCATCGAGCACATCAGCACGCACTCGAACAAGAAGCACGTCGCGTGCTTCCACTGCGGCGAGCTCTTTCGCACCAAGACGACGCTCTTCGACCACCTGCGCCGGCAGCCGGACAACAACAGTGAGTAGTAGCAGTAGTAGTGGTAGTGGTACTAGTAGTGCTATACAACAGATTTCTCTCTCTCTCCCGTCGAACTGCAGCTCAGAAGTTCCAGTGCGCGCAGTGCTTCAAGTTCTTTGCCACGGAGAAGCTGCTGCGTGGTCATGTGGTGCGGCACGTGAACTGCTACAAGTGCACCATGTGCGACATGACCTGCAGCTCGGCCAGCTCGCTGACGACGCACATACGCTACCGCCACCTGAAGGACAAGCCCTTCAAGTGCAGCGAGTGCGACACGCGCTGCGTCCGCGAATCCGATCTGGCCAAGCACGTGCAGATCGTGCACTCCAAGACGATACACCAGTGCGACCAGCCCGGCTGTCAGTACTCGGTGCGCACGTACACACAGATGCGTCGGGTAGGTGCCAAACACTGTCAGGTTTAACTAGGACTAAAGCTCCTCCTCCCTTGCAGCATTACCTGGAGGTGCACGGCAACAATCCGATCTTCTATGCCTGCCACTGCTGCGAGCGTTTCTTCAAGAGCGGCAAATCGCTGTCGGTGCATCTGATCAAGAAGCACGGCTTCCGGCTGCCGTCGGGCCACAAGCGATTCACGTATCGCATGGACGAGAACGGCTTCTATCGACTGGAGACGACGCGCATCGAGAGCCTCGAGGTCACACAGCAGATCCTCTCGCCGCATATCAAGCATGAGACTGAGCTGAACAAGCCCGCGGCGGGCAGCTGCTACGAGATCGTCAATCCCATTGGCGCCGACTACGAGCGCATCATTGTGTCCAACGATGCCAACGAGGCGCATCTCGTCGGCGAGGTGACCATCTCGCTGCCGAGCCTCATCGATGATGACGATGATGCCTGAGCGAGATCACTTCTCCTATCAATTAGATGCGACACAAAGGCTGTGTTCAAACTGGTGCTGCCCCGACCCCCCCCCCCCCCCCAACGACGTGTACGCGTCTCGCCTTTCCACTCCAGTCCACTGCTCTGCCTGCACCACCGAGTACTCATAGTTTTAAGTAGCTGGAGGCCCCTTCCCCCATCAGACGATGTGCCATACACACGCATATAGCTGCACGATGCATGTGTGCATTTAGCGAATACCCACTGTAGTCCCCTGCGATCGGCTAGGGTACGTTGTAGTATGGCATGGCCGTTGACGTTGACAACAAGCGTAGCGAATTCAATCAGTTTTATGTTGAATCTTGCACGTTGGCATTTAAAGAGAGAAAAAAACCTATTTAGTATTGCAATTGGTAACTAAGAATGATCCTTAATTTTAGTTAATTCATGCTCAACTGCATATTTAATAAATGATTAACGAAAACGAACTTGTTATAGGTTTTGCCTCTAGCAGATGATAATTATTTTTTTGAAAGCGCGCCTACTTCCCGCCTAATAGTGTTGCGCAATGCTAAAAAACACTGCGTAAAAGTGCTGCCAGACCTTGACATGGCATGCGAAGCGATAAACAGTTAAAAACAGCACAATATATCATACTTTTACCTTTAGTTTAAGCTAATTGTGTTGCCACTGTAACTGCATAAGTTTAATTTATTTAATATAGAGAACAGTGCAGCACAATTAAGCTTAAATCATACGCATTCCCAGCAACGCTGAGCGTGCCAATCGATATGCCTATCGATAGGAATTGCGTATCGCACGGCACATGGTATCGACTCGGCATGCTGCGTTCCTCGCAGACAAAAAAGTAGCCCCCCGGAAAAAGACACATTTTAGTAGGCCAAATATATTTCAAATGTGAGAGACATTCAAGTGCGAATGTGGCTTCTGGTTTTGGCGATAAGTGTAAATGCGAGTTAAGTACCAACTTACTGGCCCCCGAGATAGGCGAACGGAGCGAGCAAAACGAACAACAACGCCAGCAGCAGCAGAACTCAAAGGCAAACGCGAACGAGAACGCGACCGTCTGGCCCTAACCGCATTGGCGAAAAATTCCGCACAACAGCAAAAGCAACAGCAGCAGCAGCAGCGAGCAACACACACACTAAAATCGAAAGTACACACACGCACGTACTAGAGGCGGCGCCCCCAGGCGAGGAGCAGGCTGCAGCAGTGCAACGGAAAGGAAACCGCAGCATCGGCGAAATTTCTTCACTGTCAACCGGCAAACCAGGTAAAGGAAACGTGTAAACACTACAATTGTGCAGTTAGGGGGGGGGGGGGAGTGTGGGGGTAGTGCTGCAAGGGCAGACGTAGCTTGTGCGCTGTGCAGGAGCATATTGCAAGTGGTGTGTACCGTTATCTCAGTTGAAATTGAAGCTGTGCGTGCCATTGCCAAGTGCACTGTGCCATGTGAGTGTGTGTGTGTATGTGTGTGTGTGTGTGTGGGAATTCGAGTGCTGCGTCCATGCATGCAAATTCAAACGTTGGCCTATTTGTGCAGCATCATAAAGCGTTGCCACCTGGTGCGAAACATCCTTTAACGCAGGTACAGTGGCCGCATGACAATTGTAACTGGTTTAAAATTTAAATATTTTTCAAAAACTCTGAATAAATCAAAATTGTTGTGCTTAATTTTTAAGTAGTCCAATTTGGAGTTGTAGCAAGTGAATGCATTAATATTAATTAATAATAGTAGTAGTAGTAGCTGCTTACACTAGATTTTATTTAAATTATAATGAAATTCGATTATGGAAAAATTCAAAATAATGCTTTGGCAATTGCTTGCTGCAGCAGCAGCTTGATCTTGCAGCAAACTGATGGCATTGCATCAGTTTATTGTGAAATTTAGGAAGCACGATTGCATCATTCCCTTTTGAATATATTGCAAAATTATTAATATTTTGTTGTTGTTGTTGTTGTTGTAGATTCAAAGTAGCGAGGACATGGCGCTGCACGGCGCTACTGAGCCGCTGGCCGCCGAACTGGCCAAGGCCGTGGACCTGATGATGCACCCGATGACCCTGCAGCAGGCCCGACTGGAGGCGTACATGGCTTGCGAGCGCTTCAAGGAGGAGTCGCCGCTGTGCGCCCAGGTGGGCTTCTACCTGGCCACGCCGGGCCAGTACAATCAGCAGGTGCGTCACTTCGGCCTCCAGCTGATCGAGTACACAGTGAAGTTCAAGTGGAACTGCATAACGCACGAGGAGAAGGTCTACATTAAGGACAACGCCATCAAGATGCTGAACATTGGCGTCGGCCCGGCCGAGGATCGCAGTCTGTTGCATCTGAAGGATGCCCTCTCGCGCATCATTGTCGAGATGATCAAGCGCGAGTGGCCGCAACAGTGGTCCGATCTGCTGCCGGAACTCTCGCAGGCCTGCAACAATGGCGAGGCACAGACGGAGCTGGTGCTGCTGGTGTTCCTGCGCCTCGTCGAGGATGTGGCGCTGCTGCAGACGATCGAATCGAATCAGCGGCGCAAGGACATGTACCAGGCGCTCAATAACAACATGACCGACATCTTCGAGTTCTTTCTGCGCCTCGTCGAGCAGCATGTGACCGCGTTCCGCGAGACGACGCGCCTGGGCAACTTCGACAAGGCGAACGCGCACAGTCGCGTCGTCGAAATGGTGCTGCTCACGCTGAGCGGCTTCGTCGAGTGGGTCAGCATCAATCACATCATGTCCAGCAATGGCAAACTGATGCATTTCCTTTGCATTCTGCTGAACGACAAAGCATTCCAGTGCAATGCCGCCGAGTGCCTGGCCCAGATCACCAATCGCAAGGGTCAGACCAAGGAGCGCAAGCCGCTGCTGCAGCTGTATGCGGCGGAGCCGTTGCGCTACATCTACTCGGCCAGCCGCATGCCGCCGGAGGATCCCACCTCGCCGCAGGCCGTCGAGCAGCAGCATTTCTTTCTCAAGAAGCTGCTGCAGGTGCTCAATGGCATGGTGCAGCAGCTGGTGGCGCTCTGGGGCAAGGACGATGGCACACAGCGTCCGGCACATCTGGAGATCATGTTCGAGTGCCTGCTGCTGCTCGTCCAGCATCCATCGCTGAGCATTGCCCATGGCGCGGCGCTCATCTGGCAGCTGCTGCTCAAGCATGACGGCTGCTCCAAGGATTGCCTCATGGTCAATTACATTCCCAAGCTGATCCACACGATTGCGCCGCGCATCGTGAAGATCCCGTATCCGGGTCAGTCGGAGAGCGCGGTGCTCTGCAGCACAGAGTCCTACATACGCATGGAGTACGACTCCGAGGAGGAGTTCGCTGTCTACTTCTTCCGCTGCCGCACCGATTTCCTCGAGATCTTTCGCCAGGCGACGCTGGTGCAGCCGCTAATCACATACGGCTACTGCGAGCAGTGGCTGCAGTCGCGCCTCCGGCACACGCAGTCCGACCAGGAGAGCGGCAACATCAGCTGCAGTGTGCAGGATCCCATCTACCTCGAGTGGGACGCACTCGTCTGTGTGCTGGACGGCGTGCTCAGTCGCATACTGCTAGTCGCGGAACGGCCATCGGTTGCCGGCGGACTGCGTCTGCTCGAGGAGTGCCTCAAGCTGGAGACGAACAATCCGCTGATCTACTCCATACTGCTCTCCTGCATCTCGGCGCTGTTCGTCTTCCTCAGCATGTCCTCGTGCCAGCTGACGCCCAACAATTGCGTGGCCATGAGCGGCGTGGCGCTGCTGCCGCGCGTGCTGGACAAGATCTTTCGCGCGCTGGTGCTGAAGCCGCCCAACGAGCTGGAGAAGGTGCAGCAGAAGTCGGCGAAGAATCTGCGACGGCACGCCGCCTCGCTGCTGGTCAAGCTAGCGCACAAGTATCCGCTGCTGCTGCTGCCCGTCTTCGATCAGATCAACACGCACGTCGAGTGCCTGCTGAAGGATCCGTCGCCGCAGCTGGGCCGCCTGATGCGCACCACGCTGCAGGAGGCGCTCATACTGATCTCGAATCACTTCTGTGACTTCGAGCGGCAGACGCTCTTCATCGAGAACATTGTGCAGCAGAAGCGCGCCGAGTGGATGAGCTTCGGCGATGTGTTGAAATCACCGCTGGACTTCATGCGCTTCGTGGGACTGGACAAGCCGCCGGTCTTTGCGGATCCCTGCCTGGCGAATCGTTCGCGCATACTCGACGCCCTGCACTGCGTGCTGGGCGTGGTCAAGCGCTGCACCTGGCCCGACGATCCGGATCGTGCGCAGCGCGGTGGCTTCGTCATCGGCTGCACCGATCTGGGTAATCCCATTTGCCGCAATCCGGCGACCAAGCACGTGGTGCCGTTGCTCTCGCACATTCTCAGCCTGATGCGTGTGCTCAACGAGCTCTTCCGTCCCGACGCGATGGCCGCCTTGTCCGAGGGCTTTCGCAATGTCTACGACATGCTCGAGCACGAGAAGAAGCTGCTGATGGGCATCTGTGCCATACCGGCGGATCCGCTCGACACGACCATCAAGAGTGAGCCGACCACATACGAGAAAATGCAGACGTTCATCTCGCTCGTCATCGAGGGTTGCTACCATCTGATGGGCTCGGCGGGCCCCTCGCTCGGCCGTGATCTCTACCAGCTGATGGGGCTCTCCGACGCGATCATTAGCAATGTGTTCAGCTGCATGGACATCATACCGGACTACCGCCTGCGCCCCATCATTCGTGTGTTCTTCAAGCCCTTCGTCTACTCGTGCCCGCCCAGCTTCTATGAGCCGGTGCTGGTGCCGCTCTTCGCGCACCTCATGCCGCTGATGTGCGATCGCCTGACACGACGCTGGCACTACATCTCCTCGCTGTACGAGTCGGGGCAGCTGAACGGCGAGGTCAACGACACGCAGGAGGTGCTCGAGGATCAGCTGAATCGCACGCTCACCCGCGAGTTTCTTGACGTGCTCAAGATTGCCCTGGTGGGCGGACAGATTGGCGCCGATCATGCCACTGCCGGCGGCGTTGGTGTCGGTGTTGGCGTCGGTGTCGGCGTCGGCGTCGGTGCCGGCGCCAATGTCGTGGCCATGGAGAACGAGGAGCACTCGATGGACAGTGTGCCGCAGACGCGTGCCTCACAGACGGCCCTGCTGTCGGACATCATCAGCGATCTGGGCGGCAAGCTGCTGCGCAACGGCCTCATCGGCAACTACATACTGATGACGCTGCTCAAGGCGATCGCCTGGAACGATGGCATGTGCAATATGCGCGCCGTGAACATCGCCGCGCCCGTCATGCGATTCCTCTGCGCCGAGCAGCTCATGGATGAGAACAAGGCGGTGAGCGCGTTCACGGCCGTGCTGCAGGGCATGCAGGTGCACGGCCAGCACGAGGCCAATCAGTCCGGCCTGATCACGCTCGGCGTGCAGTTCTACGAGCTGCTGCGTCCCAAGTATCCCATACTCAGCGAGGTGCTGCAGCACATACCCAGCGTGAATGCGGCCGACATACAGAAGTTCGACGAGAAGATCTCCGTGGTGCCGGTGAAGGGCAACAAGGTGGATCGCGCCAAGAAGGACATCTTCAAGAAGCTCACCGCGCAGCTGGTCGGCCGCAGTGTCAATCAATTGTTCCGCCACGAGGTGCAGATGGTCAATCTGCCGCCGATGCAGCCCAGCCAGAAGGCGCAGGCGACGGGCGGCGGTGCCTGTGGCGGCGACATCATGGACAACAATCAGAATGCCAATCTGAGTCAGCTTTTCCGCAGCGAGAAGTGACAGGCGGAGCAGCTACAGCTCCAGCAGCAGGCGCTCCCGCAGCAGCAGCGAAGGCGACGCCGACGACGCCGCGTTCCAACGACCACGACGACTGAGAATAAGTTGACAGTTAACTAGCGTTAACTAGAGCGAGCGAGAGAGAGAGAGAGCGAGCGAAAAAGAGAGAGACAGAGCAACAGCAAACAGAGACAGAGACAGAGCGAGAGTGCGGCTGCCGACTCCCGATCTCTGTGGCTCTGGCGGTGCTCCAGGCTTGCCACGACGACGCAAACAATTTGCCACGCCTTCCGCCTCCCCCCCCACACACACACATATACTATATATATAAATAATTTTTATTTTAAACTTTTATTTTTATTGTGTACTTTTAACTAGTGCTGCTGCCTGGCTCCAGTCCCTACTCCTACTCCTCCCCCCAGTACTTTGTTATTTATTGTTTGCCCACAAATTTGTTGACTATTTTTGCACAAAAAAAAAGAAAAAAAGGAAAAGCCCGAAAATTGTTAAGTTTCCCAACAAAAAAAAAAAAAAAAAAAAAAAAAACGATCGATTCGTTGCGGGGAAGCTGCAGGCGTCTGCTGCACGAAACTATATATATATATAGATATAGACTAGCGCGATTTGTCAAGTTGTATATTCGAGTGCGAGAGAGATCGAAGAATCATGTATACATATTATACTATATAATATACTGTATTTATATATACTGAAGGAATTTTGAAATTACGCTTAGGGTTTAGCACGTAAGCCGAGCAGGAGTTATTATTATATAATACGCAGCTTGTACATGGCCAGACACACACACACACCACACACACACACACACACATCGGAATTATTACGAGTATGTTTACAATATTCACATTGAAATTACATTAATTAATTAACAGCGAAGTCGATAAAAAAACGAATTAAAAAAAAAAATAAAATAAAGTGAAATAAACTGAAATAAATAAAAAATAATATTATATGCAGCTAGCTATAGTTATACTATATAATATATATATATTACATATGCCAGATCCAAGTGATTAATACCGAAATACCGTACGCATTTTGACTACTTGGCGGAACCGGAACTGCAACAGTTCTACTCCCGCTCACTGTACATACTAGACATAGACCATAGAACTAAGCGTTATATCCAAGCAATCATATCGTACAGCTCCGGTTCCGCCTATTGATATATTGTTAGACTCTGATGGCAAATAAATCGTATATCAGGGATATATATACATATATATTTATGATTTTGAGCAGATTTATTAAAAAAAAAAAAAAAAAAAAAAAGAGCTCGCTGGTTGCGCTTTCCAGTGCGATACCCTGCAAAAAATACAAGACAAAACACAAAGTGCCCAAAAGTACATGCCATATAAGTGTGCCCCCTACCCCTCCTCTGCCTCCACCCAGTTCTGAGTTGATCGCACAATAAGGCCGCACGTAGCTCTAAGCTCATTTTTGATACTCGTATGTAATTTTGCTCCTACTCGAAGCTCACTTCTAGCCTAATACAACAAACTAATCGAAATTGCAATTGAAATAAATACATGTGTACAAGAATATATATCTATATATGTATGTGTCTAGGAGCCGGCGTGCCTGTTGTCGCACAGATTGCTCCAGTCGGGCACGTGCTCGTTGCGCAGATACGCCTCCTTGGACAGCGATCGCGTCTGGATGAGATCCGTGGCGCCGCACAGTGCGCCGCCCAGCCACGCGGTGAAGTTGGGCTTGCCGATGCCGTTGTAGAACTTGAACTGCAGCTCGTTGTGGAAGCGCTCTGCGTAGTAGTTGTCCTTCGCCAGCAGATGCTGCAGCTCGGCCTTGAGGCGTGGCAGCAGGCCGGTGACCATGGCGCCGCCGCCAATCACAAAGATGCTCTCGACCAGGCCACGGCGCACGTCCATGCTGCAGTCGAGTATGGCGCGCAGTATCAGATGCGGCAGGCTGTCGCGTTCGTTGTTCTGCTCGAACATGACCTCGTAGACGGTTTCGCGCACTGTGCCGGGCACAGAGATGACAGCGTCGCCATCGCAAATGGCATACTCGACGCTTGGCGGCGGCACGGGCTGCGGCTCGCTGCCATTGGCGCGCGCCTGGGCACGCTCGAAGCTGGTGACGAAGCAGGTGCGTACCATCAGATCCTCCAGCACGTGCTCGTCGAGCAGCGACTCCTTGACGCCGCCCGTCTCGATCAGCTGGCGCTTGATCTCCTGCTGCACGGCGCGACTGCCGTAGCTGTGATCCTTGAACGCCGACATGATCTGCACGCCGCTGAAGACGGGCATTATGGTCGTCTCGCTGTGGCCAATGTCGATCACAACGCCCGTGGGCACGGCCAGCGTCGAAAGCGCCACCAGATGCGAGGGCACAAACAGCACCGAGGACACATCGAAGTGGATGAAGAGAGCACGCGCCAACGTCTCGCGTATGACCGTCTGCCCGAAGATGTTCTCCACGATGACGAACTTGCGCTCCTTGGGACTGACCAGTAGATGCCTGCAAGTGAGAGCAGAGCTTTAGTGGCGTGGAGAGCGAACTCGGGCTGCACTCACTTGAAGAAGACAAGTTGCAGGAAGTCCACGATCTGATCGTAGAGCTGCTCGGTGTCCTTGTAGTCGAACAGGCGCTTCGTCTCACCGGTCGTCGTCAGCACCAGCTCCGTGGGCATAATCATGCGCGGATAGGCCTCCGCGGCAAAGCCAAGCCTGCCGAGAAGACCATAAAAGGGGAAACAGAGGGAAACGATGATATCATCTCGACTTATACGCAGTGCTGCACTCACTTTGTGTACGCATTGCCAATGTCCAGGACGATTGGTGGCTTCTCCTGCATGACACTCTCGTACAGTGGCATTATTGCTGTGGATACTGCTTTATAAGCTGCCGGCTAAAGGATTTAACAGAAATTAAGCCACAATTACAATCATATGCAGTCGCAAATAGCGATGGCAATTGTTGAAATACAAAACTAATACTGCAGATATCGATAGGCGTAGGCGATGGCAATTGTTAACAAACAAAACTAATACTGCACAAATCGATAGGCGTAGCGATAAATGTGCTAGAATAAAAATACCTAATTTTGTAGTTAATCTTGTAGTTAATTTATTGCATATATTTGTTATGCATATAAATGTATTATATAATTATTATTACATTATATATGCATATATATGAATATATTGCTTGCAGCCACGTAAACAGCTTATCGATATTTGGGCGCACGCACAGCTGACTGCCTATCGGCGCTGCGGCAACCCTATTATTTGTTTATTACTTAGAGCTGGAAAACAATCGATGTCTGGGGCCATCGATGTTTTCGATGTTTTTGAAAGAAAACATCGATGTTTCATCGATGTTTTCAGTTAAAACAAAAAATTAAAACTTAACAAATTTATTAAGAGATCATTGTTTTTGATTTTTGTTGAGAAAAAGTAGCTTATCTACTATATTCGATTTTAAAGCGCATCTCCTGTCCGATACAATTTGTCCAGCTTTGCTGAACGCTCGTTCAGAAGCGCAGGAAGACGCTGGTACGCAAAAATACTTCTTTGATAATATTGCTAAAGCTGTCGTATCCTTTGTATGCTCCTAAAATGAAGAGAAAATTATTTTTGTTATATTAACCATGTGAATAATTATATTACACTTATTATTACCTTCCAATAGTCAAGTGGATTGACTTCTTCAGCTTCATGCGCCGTTTCAAAATATTGGCGCAAAAGAATTATGGCGTCAGCTTTATTTGATTTTACTTTATCCTCCAGCTTTTGACTCATGAAGGAAAAGCGTTTGGGTTGTGGTGGTGTTGGCTGTGGACGTGGTGTTGTTTTTGACAAAAATGTGGAGACTTCTAACTCTAAGGCTTTTTTAGCCTGCTCAGCATTTGATGGCTGCAGGAATCCATCCTTTCTGAACCGTGGGTCCAAAATGGTTGCAAGCCTTGTCGCGGTACGCTCCTCGTACTGTGAAAATCTCTCTGCCATTCGGACCCTTAGGTAGTCGACGACTAGTTTAGCCTCTGGAGATATGAAAGAGTTCATTTCAAATATTTGTTTGCGCAGCTCACAGCATGTTGGAATGATCAGTGATCAGTGCTCCAATGCACAGATACAATTAAAAACAATCGATAGTGGTCTATGAGCCATCGATGTTTAGAAAATTTAAAAAACATCGATGGTATCGATAGTGCCATCGATTGTTTTCCAGCTCTATTATTACTGCAAAGCGCATTTATTCTCGCGGCACATAGTTATAATTATAGCAAACAATGAGTTTCATACAATTCGAGAGCGGACGGGAAAAGGAGAAGGCGCGCCAGGAGCTCAGGGAGGCGCGTGCCGAGCTGCTGCAGCAGGTAATCAAGCTGAAAGCACAGTCGAAACGTTTAATAATCACAGCTTGCTGCAGGCCAAAGCGCGGGCGGAGGAGCGCAACCGACGCGAGATTCAAAAGGAGCTGCGCGGCGAAAGCAATTGGATGCTGCCGGCGGTGGCCAACAAGCTGGACAAGCTCAGCAGGGCCAGCAAGAAGAAAACCAAAAGCAAGTCCAAGAAGAAAGCCGCCAAGTCGAAGAAGTCGTCCAAGAAGAAGCGCAAGAGGCGCAGGCACAGCAGCAGCAGCAGCAGCAGCGATAGCGACAGCGACAGCGACAGTTCCAGTTCCAGCTCCAGCTCCAGTTCCAGCTCCAGTACCAGCTCCGACAGGCAGCAGCGCAGACGCCACAAAAAATCGCAGCGAAGTCGCAAGCGCAGCGCGAGCAGCGCGGACGAATGGGTGGAAAGTGCTGCGTCCGACGCGCCGCCCGTTGCGGCGTCTGCGCTGCAGCGGGACAGCTGGATGACCGACAGCAATGCGCTCCTGCTGAAGACCTACAGCAAGGAGCGCAAGGAGCCAAGCAAGCCCAACGAGAAGCTGCAGCAAATCGACGCCTACGATCCGGCCAAAAGCAGGCACGAGCTGAATCCCTACTGGAAGAGCAATGGCACGGGTCTGCCGGGCTTCCAGAAGCCACGCATGGATGACGAACAGGATGATGATGATGGTGATGCACCGCGGCAGCAGCCGCGCAGCAGCAGCAGCAGCACGCGCAACTGGCAGAAGCCCAAAGCAGCGGCCAGCAGAAGCAGCCCCAGAGGCCGACGCAGTGCCTCCAGCGAGAGCTCAGCGGCAGAGGAAAAGCAGCAGCAGCAGCAGGAGCAGGAGGAGCAGCAGCAGCCGGCAGCAGCGCATCTGACAGACGAGCAGATCAACGAGCTCGCCGCCAAGGCCATTAAAGCGGAGCTCAAGGGCAAGACGCAGCTGGCGGCGCAGCTGAATGCGCAGCTGCAGGCGGCACGCGAGCAGCGCGCCGAGCTGCTGGCCAGCGGCGCGCTGCCCAAGGCCAAGCAGCAGCCGCAGCAGCAGCGCCAGACCAAGGACCATGTGCTGCTCACGCGCAGCGATGCCAGCGGCAATGTGCGTCCGCTGCTGCAGTCCAGAGCGCAAGGCGAACGCGAGTCGCAGCCGCAGCCGCAGGCACAGCAGCGCGGCAGGCGGAAGGCGGAGACGCACGATGCGCAGGGTCAGCGCGTGCGCTACTTTGCGGACGACGATCGCTACGACATCAAGCAGATGGTGAGTGGCCCTCCTGGCAGCCATGTCATAGTAGTAGCATCTGCTAATCCTCTGAATCCCACCCCTTGCAGTTCGAGCGCGAGAAGCATGCGACGGCAGCGGAATCGAATCTGCAGTACGCGGACATCGTGTCGAAGCACAAGAATCCCAACGACGATCTGGAGGACATCTTTGCGGACAAGGTGCGTCGCACTGTGTCCGCGGCGCAGGCGGAGCAGCGCGAGCTGCAGCAGGCCATACGGGAGCACGAGAAGCTGAGCGCCACGCTGGAGCAGTGCGAACGCTGCTTCGACTCGCCCAAGCTGGACAAGCAGCTGCTTGTTGCGATGGGCGAGAAGATCTACCTGAGCCTGCCCTGGCACGTGGGCCTGCAGAGCGGGCACTGTGTGCTGACGACGCTGCAGCATGTGGCCACGTGCACGCTGCTGGACGAGGATGCCTGGGAGGAGTTGAGCAACTTCCGGAAGGCCTTGACGCGCATGTTTGCCGCACAGCGCAAGGATGTGATCTTCTGTGAGGTGGCGAACCGGCTGCACCGGCGGCCGCATCTCGCCGTGCACTGCATACCCATACCGGAGGCGCGCGGCGAGATGGCGCCGTTCTACTTCAAGAAGGCCATCGAGGAGTCCGAGCAGGAGTGGTGCATCAACAAGCAGCTGATCTCGCTGCGCCACAAGTCGCTGCGCGCCGCCATACCCAAGGGATTGCCCTACTTCTGGGTGGGCTTTGGCATGGACTCCGGTTTCGCGCACGTCATCGAGGATCAGGAGCGCTTCCCGGCGAACTTCGCACAGGTATGTGCACTCCCACACACACACACACACACACACACACAACTTTCCGCTTAATATTACATTATTACATTTTGCTCCTTTTAGGAAATTATTGGCGGCATGCTGGAGCTGAATCCGAACACCTGGCGCAAGCCGCGCAGGGAGCAGAACCCCATTGCCAGGGTGAAGTCATTTGCCGAGCACTGGAAGAAGTTCGACTGCACCGAGCACTGAAATGAGCGCATAGATTAATAATTCCCAAATAAGCACAGAATAAAATTAAATAAATTGTGCATGTTGCCGTTTTTTTTTTCAAATTCGATTACTTATCGGCAACACTGCGTTAATCGTTTCATACTTGCTTACGAGCGCTGCACAACACTGCCAGCTGAGTCAGCTCGGGTTGGCAGCACTGTCAGCGACATAGTAAGCGCAGCCAACTTCGTGCGTCTTGTTCTTTTTTCCGGTTGACTTTGACAAGAAAGGTAGTGCTTGCGTTCGTTTACGTGAATTTTTTTTTTCAAATGACTAAAATATTGCTTTAAATGCAATATAAATAAATGAAAATGTGTGTTTTTTTAAGTGAATGGGAAAATGAAACGATTGAACTGCTCAGCTGAGGCTGAAGCAACATTAAAATATGAAAATATGCGTTAAATTCGCGTGAATTCGCAGAACGTTGTTGTGTCCGTTGTTTCTGCATGCATGTGTGTGTGTGTATGTGTGTGCATGCGTGCTTGTATGTGCGCGAGCGTGCGTGCGTGAGTGTGTGTGTGCCTCTGCGCCAGCCGCAACGTGTTTTCACTGAACTGCTGTATTCATGCTGCTCACTTGTTTGTTTTGTTTTAGATGCCAGGCGTCACAGTGAAGGATATTGACCAACATGCCGTTACCAAGGCGGTCGCCGTCTTCCTCAAGAAGTGAGTTAATCAGCACAGGCAGGCGGCCTGTTGCCTCTCCCTAACCTCACAATCTCTGATTTGTTTGTGTTCTCTCTTCTCTTCTCTTTTGTTGTTGTTGTGGCCCACGCAGGACTGGCAAGTTGAAGGTGCCCGACCAGATGGACATCATCAAGACAGCCAAATTCAAGGAGCTGGCCCCCTACGATCCCGACTGGTTCTATGTGCGTTGCGCTTCGATTCTGCGTCATCTGTACCACCGCAGTCCCGCTGGCGTTGGCTCCATCACCAAGATCTACGGTGGACGCAAGCGTAACGGTGTGCACCCATCGCACTTCTGCCGCGCCGCCGACGGTGCTGCCCGCAAGGCGCTGCAGGCTCTCGAGCATGCCCGTCTCGTCGAGAAGCACCCCGAGGGTGGCCGCAAACTGAGCTCGATCGGACAGCGTGATCTGGATCGCATTGCCAACCAGATTGTCGCCAAGCAGCGTGACGCCGCTAAGCAGACTGGCCCTATTGTTATTTCCAAGTAAAATTCTGATTGTGTGTGCGCCGATCCAAATGCGGAACTACTCGTAAAAGAAAACAAAACCTATTCTTTTTTTTTTAAGACTAATGTAAACGTTTTTTATTTGAACCATCGACGAGAATATTAAAGCCGATACACACAAGTCTACAAGAACAAGCCTAAATACTGCCTCTACCATCATACATCACACATAGTTTGCTTCCCCAAAGGAAGCGTAGGAAATGCTGCCCGGTAAAATGCTGTAACTGCTTCCGAGATCCGCCGAATCGTTGGATCAAGTGGCAGCATGTGCCTCGGTTCCTTCCATAGTTGCTCTACTTCTAGAAGATACTCGGGTTGACTACCAATAACTGGCATTAATATTTATATTGTTGCTCGCTCTCTGGCATATACATTTGCCAGGTTGTCGGCCTGCTGCCGTCGCCGGAGTCTCATATCCGGCCTTAAGCCTTATATGGTCTTAGGGCTCTTCCGCTCAGCTTTAGCTTATAGTGCGAATCTATCATGATCGACTGCATTTCTATAGTAATATTGAGTTGTTATTTGATACGCCTGGCATGAGGCATCATGTCAGGTCTATACAGTGCTCTCAAGATAATTTGCACCATGTACAAATTATGGCAGTATACGGACTATCAAATAAAGCATAATATTACTAACAACATCAGAAACATAATGCCTGCAAAAACACGCAGTATTTTGATCGCCAAAATATTATTTGCGAAGAGCAGAGGCGCCTGGAGGAAGACGCTGAGGTCGGCCAAAACCCAAAACAGGTTGTAGTGCTACCCAATAAAAAAAAAATAATAAATAAAATATTAAAATATTCATTGCAAATATATAATACTTCTCGTTGAGCAAGCCTTATTGCTTGTGGGTCTTAAATTTTTTTCTGTTTTTGGAAAATATTTATTTTTTCGCTGCTCTGCATTTAAAGCACCAAATACAGTGCTTTCTCTGTTCCTGATTGCATGGAAATACTGCCTTTTAAACATATATAATATTACTGAAAAGTGTACTTATTAAAAAAGTCAAGCGAAAATGATAAGTATTAAAATTAGAAGGAAAAAATTAAATTAATTAAAAAAGAAAATACACTCTGGAAATAATTAAATAATTCGAAGACTAAAAAAATTAATTTATTAATTTTGGCACAACTTAGCGCAATTATTTGCGAGTGTTTTAGTAGTAGCAAAATTTATAAGTATTAAAATTGGAAGGAAAAAAATGAAAATTAAAAGAAAATACAATCTGAACATAATTAATTAATTCGAAGACTGAAAAAATTAATTAATTTTGGCACAACTTAATGCAATTTTTGTGAGTTTTTAAATAATAGAGAACTTATATCAGTTTCTATATTAGTGTATAGTTAAAAACAGTGGGCGTATATATCTCGCATGCACTGTATCAGTTATTCTGAGGAAAGCATTGATTCTACATCAAATTAACCACGCTGTGAGCTCACGTATGCCAATAATATGCACCAAATAATTAAGCAGTTAAAACTATTGAACTTAATACTAGTTTAATACTCGCGAGTTTATTAAACAAGTATTAACTTTATTATTTTCTAGGGAAAAAATAAATTCCATATTCTAAAGACAGACGCTGCTCAAGCATTTCCAGTGCGAGTTTATTTTTTTTTAAATACATTTATTTAGAGTGTTGTCGAATGTTTGTTGGAGGTGCCTTAGGTCTAGTTTGTGTGTTAAATAGTGTACATTTAACGTATGAGGTGAGCTGAACCTTGTGGCAACCGATCAGACTCGGTCTAACGCCTCGACCATGACAATGCTGTTGCCGCGAATGACCTGCAAGGCAAGTGAAATAAATATTTCAAAAATATATTCGAGTAGTATTTCAGTTAACTGAACACGTACCACCATGCCGACATTGTTCTTGGTGTTGTCCTTGCACTCCTCCACGGTCTCGTCGAGCACAACGTTCATGAAGGGATCGAAGCCGCGCAAGATGCCGGTCACGGCGCGACCGCCATTCAGCTTGAGCATCATGCGCTTGTCCATGTACCTGCAACGGGAACGTTTCAATGCCGTGGCACATTTGCGAGGCGTGGCATGCTTACTTTTTCAGCTCTGGTGGATGGGCTTTCGACATTTTGCAGCGAGTTTTTCAATAACAAGAAAAGAATGCACAAAACTTGGCAAAAAGTAAAACGCGTTGGTGTGCAGTGTGACCGTTTGCCAAACGTTTGCTCCTCCAGTGCTGTGCAGCGCTGCAACAGTGCTGCAAGTGAGCAATCGAATAGTGTATGTGGGTTATGGCGATTATCGATTGCACGCGTAAGGTCGATAGTTTTGCAGCTCTCTCGTAGCAACAGAGCAACGATAACTGCTAGCATCGGCAATTAATATTATATATTTTAAGTTTATTTTTGTTAGTTCTCCAATTGTTTGTTTGTTTGTGTTTGCATTGCCGTCCATTGAAAACAGCACTGGAGCCGCGCCGCGCCATGTGAATTGTGAATTGCCGCAGTGCCAGCGTGAAAGTCAGTCGATCGAAAGCGCATAACATAAATCGCATCCGTCGCTATGTCTGCCCCTGTTGTGTGTGTGTGTGTGTGTACGTGATGTGCATGTGCGTGCGCGTGTGTTAGTCTACCAGAAGACTGTCGCCGTCGTTGTCGCTGTGTTGTTGTTGTTGTTGCTGCTGTCATCGTTGTTGTTGGTGTCGCCTCTTGTCGGGCCAAAAGGGCGGGCAAAAGAAAAGTCAACAAACTGCGCCCGAGCGAGCGGCAGCACACGGGAACGAGGAAAGCGTCAAGCTTCGCCATAACGGAACACGCAAAAATGTTCACAAAGAAGAAGAAGAAACCGTTGATCTCGATGCCGAGCAATTTCGAGCATCGCGTGCACACGGGCTTCGACAAGCGGGAGAACAAATATGTCGGCCTGCCGCTGCAGTGGGCCTCGATCGTGGGCAACAATCAGATACTCAAGTCGAGCAATCGACCCCTGCCGCTGGTCGATCCGTCCGAGATTACGCCCACCGAGATACTCGATCTGAAGACGATCGTGCGTCCGCACCACAACAACAACAAGGCGGACACCACGTCGCTGAACAGCAGCAGCAGCACCATGTTGATGGCTAGCAATGCCTCCGTATCGGCAGCTGCAGCGGGTGCTGTTGGTGTTGGTGGCGCCGGCATGCAGCAGGGCGGCATGCCGCTGGGCATGGTGCAGCCGGGCATTGTGCTGCCCAAGACATCGCATGTGGCACGCTCCAATTCGCTGCGCAGCTCCAGTCCGCCGCGAGTGCGACGTGTGGCCAATGTGCCGCCGGCGGTGCCCGAGGAGGAGGCGGCGGCTGCAGCAGCTGCAGCCGGCGGCGGCGCCGGCGGCGGGACGCCCATTCCCGGCCAGACTGCTGGGCATGGCTTCAAGCCGCCACAGCCCATGCCACACAACATGCTCTATCCCAGTCAACATCCACATGTACATCCGCATCCGCATCCACACCAGCATCCGCACTCGCATCCGCATACGCATCCCAATGGCGGCGCCACAGGACCGCTGGCCGTGCGCACCGATGCGTATCGCGGCGGCGCCGCCGGGCCAGTCGGACCGGGCATGCAGCAGCAGCAGCAGCCGCCGCCGCAGCAGCAGACGTCGCCAGTGAGCTCCGTGGCGAGTGCAACGCGCTCCACACACTCGCACAGCAACAACAACAATGGCCAGAGCTATCCCATGTATCCTGCCTCACAACAACAACAGCAACAACAGCAGCAACCAAAACTCGTGGCCGATCAGAACCAGAATCCACATGGCAACCACGCCAAGACTGCATCGCGTGGCTCCAGCTCCAGCGGCAATGCCGCAGCGTTGGCTGCCGCCGCCGCGGCCGCTGCAGCCGCTGCCCAGGCGCAGCCCAAGCAGGAGCAGCGCCTGACGCACGAGCAGTTCCGCGCTGCGCTGCAGATGGTCGTCTCTGCCGGCGATCCGCGCGAGAATCTCGACCACTTCAACAAGATCGGCGAGGGCTCCACGGGCACCGTCTGCATAGCCACCGACAAGTCCACAGGTAGCAGCTGAATACAGACTATAGGAAGCCTGTTTGCTCATCTTCCACCTCTCTCTGTCTCTCTCTCTCTCTCTCTAATCCCGCCAGGTCGTCAAGTGGCTGTCAAGAAGATGGACCTGCGCAAGCAGCAGCGCCGCGAGCTGCTCTTCAACGAGGTGGTCATCATGCGGGACTACCATCACCCGAACATTGTGGAGACATACTCCAGCTTTCTGGTCAACGACGAGCTCTGGGTGGTCATGGAGTATCTGGAGGGCGGCGCCCTCACCGACATTGTCACGCATTCGCGCATGGATGAGGAGCAGATCGCCACCGTTTGCAAGCAGTGCCTCAAGGCTTTGGCCTATTTGCACTCACAGGTGCGTGACCAGCATGGCAAGCCACGCCACGCCACGCCGCGGCAGACAATGCCCAAGTCCAAGCCGCAAGCTCTCTTACCCATACCCCCCTGCCCACTCTCTCCCCCTCTCTCTCTCTCTGTCTGTCTGTCCTCCATGCTGCACCTTTCTATTTGCTTTGGCCCGCTTTCGCGTCGCTTTTTGTCGCTTGGTTTCGATTTCCAAATTGCCGTTGCGCTGTAATGCGATAAGGAGGCGTGCCAAAGTGAAAAGCAAAGCATTCTTGACCTTAGCTAAGTGCGCCAGACCAGATACATCGCTATATATAGCGCTATATATGGGCGCAGTACGTTCTCCGTAAGCCAAACAATTAGGTTGCAGTGTGCATGAGTGCGAAAAACTCAAGACCCTCACATCAAAATTATGGCACGTTTGCCATCAAATTTTATTTTATTTTTATATATTTGGATTAAAAAATTATTAAATTTAATTTTAAAAAAATAGGCAGATTGCTAGCTGAAACCATCAAAGTAGTTTTCCATTTTTGATTTTTATTTTAATATCTTAATTCCAAAAATATCATTTACTCAAACAAAATAATTTTTTTAATTTTATTGTCGATATTTTCTAGTTTGAAAAAGTATGATTTTAAATTATTACTTTAAAAATATTCGATTCTTTCCTATTCATTTACTCAAGCAAAATTATTTTCAAACATTTTATTGTTGATATTTCAAGTCTGAAAAAAAATAGGAACATAATTAATTACTTTGAAATAGATTATATATGTGTAATACTTTTGATTTTTGTTTTAAAATCTCGATTCCAAAAATATTCGATTCCTTCCTAACATCATTTACTCAAGCAAAATTATTTTCAAAAATTTTATTGTTGATATTTTCTAGTCTGAAAAATAGGATTTTGATTAATCACTTTAAACTAGTAATATATTTGTAATATTTTTAATTTTTATTTTAATATCTCGATTCCAAAAATAGCATCATCTACTCAAGCTTAATTATATTCGAAAATTTTATTGTTGATATTTTCTAGTCTGAAAAAATAGGACTTTAATTAATCACTTTTAAATATTAATTAATTTGTTTCATATTTTTGAACTGCCACAAAAAATGATTACACAGACCAAAAAAAATATATTATATATATTTCTATATTCTTTAATATATTTATAATGTTTATATATAATTTATTATATATATATATATATGCGATGAATATTCCTTAATTCAAAACAAACTGAAAACTTGTTTTTGAAGCTTGTAGATGCCATAGGGATTTTAGTTTTCATATTTAGTTTTCAGTAAAAACTGGAATGAGTCTCTTTTTTAATGCGCATTTTTTAACAACGGAACACAAAAATATGAATATGAATATAAAAATATAAATATAGTATTTTTAAGAACTACGCAAAAATAATATAGCGTTAAAAATTACGGTATATTTAATATTATGATATACTATTATGAAAAACCCAAATTCAAGTTAAAAAGTTGATGGACTGCTACCTAAAACCATGAAAAATAGTTAGTTCAAGTTTGAAATAGTATTTTTTAATGAATATTAATTTTTAGACAATTTTTGGGCATTAATACTATAATTTATAGTTAATAGTTAAGCGCGTTAGCGACAGTGCCTATAGTCTTACTTTTATTCTAACTAAAAAGTACTACTGGCAAGGTGTGAAAATTATTTTAGTGAGTTTGACTTATCGAGAACGTACTGTACTATATGCCATACACATGTATATATTTCTAATATTCCCTTTATTCATGCATTCATTCTCTTTCTCTCTCCACGCGCAGGGCGTCATCCATCGCGACATCAAGTCGGACTCGATTCTCTTGGCCGCCGATGGCCGCGTGAAGCTCTCGGACTTTGGCTTCTGCGCGCAAGTGTCACAGGAGCTGCCCAAGCGTAAGAGTCTGGTGGGCACGCCGTACTGGATGTCGCCGGAGGTCATATCACGCCTGCCGTACGGGCCCGAGGTGGACATCTGGTCGCTGGGCATCATGGTCATCGAGATGGTCGACGGCGAGCCGCCGTTCTTCAACGAGCCGCCGCTGCAGGCGATGCGACGCATACGCGACATGCAGCCGCCGAATTTGAAGAACGCGCACAAGGTGTCGCCGCGCCTGCAGTCGTTCCTCGATCGCATGCTGGTGCGGGATCCCGCGCAGCGTGCCACCGCCGCCGAGCTGCTGGCGCATCCGTTTCTGCGGCAGGCGGGACCGCCGTCGCTGCTGGTGCCGCTGATGCGTAATTCGCGGCATCACACCTAGAATGGCAGCGTGGGAAATATCTACTCCATATAGTCGCTGTCGATGTCGATGTCGATGTCTATATCTAGATATATGCTATACACAGTCTATATGTTTATATGTCGCCCAGAGCACAGTCAGTACGCGTTGCTGGGAGGCTGCCTCTGTTTTTCCCTGCTCACTTTATTTCTTTTAACTGTAGTAGTATTATTAGCACGGCAATTGCTACTTAAAGCTCTACGCTTGACAACCGACAAACCGATGACACGCCCACAATACGCCCACATTCCAGAGCGCCCCTGTAAAGTCAATCAATGTATGTCAATACGCAAGTCGAATGTATTTTATAGCATGTATTTTCATTAAGTATTTTCCCTCCCCTCGAAACAACTGTGGCGGCAACTATCGCTAGTACTATCGCCAGTACTATCGCAAGTACTATCGCTCGCTTTTGGCTAGTCTCGAGGCATAACTTTCTAGCTTTTTCGGACACACTCGAGACTGGCAACGCATTGAAACAATTTCCTTATGCGATAGTAGACGCGATAGTCACGCACGCGTTGCAGACGACTTTTGTTATTGTTTTATTTTATTTACAAATCTGTTGCCTAACATAAGAACGAACGCGACGTGCCTTTCTCGAAACAAACGGAACACAGACAAAACAAAAAAAAAAAAAAAAACAATAATAGAAAGAAGAAAGCAAAAGAATGAAATTATATGTAATTGATAATGATAATAATCGTAGTACGGACTAGCCGAATGCGCAGCCATCGCAAATGTTATTATATACATATATATATATATATATATATATATATATATATATATATATATATATATATATATATATATATATATATATATATATATATATATATATATATCTGTATCTTTCATCTACTCGAAGCGCATACACGGACTCCTCCGATCCCCGATCGGCCGCATTTCACACTCGCTCTCTCTCTGCATTTGCCTTCGCCTTTATCGATTATGTTTTTTTTTTGTTCGAATATAAAATGTATTTATTATAGGGTATTTTCGAGTACAACGAATATACGCATATATTGTTCACATTCGCCTAGAATAGTCGATCCAAAATTATGTACTACAAGCATTATTATATACGCTATCTATAAGTCTGTACTTATTGTTGTCAGTTGAACGCATGCTCCAAGCTTAGGCTCACATTTACCATATATATGCCTAGATATATACTATATATATACACACATTCTGAAAAAAAAAGATATTGCTCGATAACGAAACAAATTTGTGGACTGTTAAACCCAAGATTACAAAATACATTCCCCTTCGCCCTCGAAAGAATTGAAAGAAATCGAACCCCATAAGCCTATACATATACATATACATATAGATATATATATATATTTTTTTTAGACATTTTAGTATACAGTGCTCTGTAATTAGAAACGAATAAATACACAGGTATATCAACTTATCGAATGAAGTAATTGTGTTTGATTTATGTTCAGGTATACCAATATATAGCAGTATTGTAAATTGAAGTTCTGTACTTAATTGGAATGTTCTTTTAGGTTAGGTTGAACAAAAAATCTTGTTGGAATTTTTAAATGCAGTTGCTTTATTGCAACAGCAAGAGAACCATGACTTTCTAAAGCTCTCTCTTATATTGTTAAGAGAACTTGGTGCATACATAGTGAGCAAACAATATTGCAAGTTAGGTTAAGTTGAATATAAGATCTATTATAGTATGTGGGCTGTTTTGTTGATTTTCGTTTTTTTATTTTAAGAATAAGAATTTCTAAAGCGAGTGTTAAGAGTACTAACAGTACTTATTTATAGCATATAGAAAACAATATTAAAATTTAGGTTAGGTTGAATGGAAAGTGTAAGTAGGCCTCTGTTTCCAGAAAAGCAAGAAGGGCAGATAATTTCCAGCTGCAAATGCAATTTTTGCTATATAGAAGAGATCTTAGAAGAAATCTTAAGCTTTTTGGCTTACTGAGCTAAGCGATATTGTAAGTGAGGTTATGTTGAACAGTAGTACACTTCCCTTTTAAAGAGAAAGACATTTCCCATTGCCTATTTGCGCTATTCAGCAGGCAATATTGTAAGTGAGGTTATGTTGTAGAAAAAAAGAGATATTCGAATTTTATGCTACTAGGCAGCTGGCAATATGATAAGTGAGGTTATGTTGAACAGCAGTAGTCTTTCTTTTTGAAGAGATAGAGATTTGCTACTGCCTTTTTGTGTTACTAAGCAGCAGGCAATATTGTAAGTGAGGTTATGTTGTAAAAAAAAGAGATATTCGTATTTTGTGCTACTAAGCAGCTGGCAATATAGTAAGTGAGGTTATGTTGAACAGTAGCAGTCTTTCTTTTTGAAAAGATGCAGATTTCCCACTGCCTTTTTGTGCTACTAAGCAGCTGGCAATATAGTAAGTGAGGTTATGTTGTGCAGATAAAGAGATACTCGAATTACTCATACGTTCTCTAACACATAAGGTAAACTTTATAAATAAATATGCATATTAGTTAATATATAATATATATATTTATATATATAATAGGAAACGGCGCACCTCCCTCTGCATTCCGGCTGATCATGCCGCGTCATGCCGCGCAATCCCAAGTGAATTTTATGACATAATGAAAGACGATTTTTTTTTTTTTTTTGTTTTTCAAATATTTCTTTTTTTCCATTTTTTATTTTGTTATATTTGTAATTGTTGTTGTTGTTGTTTTTCAATTATTTTATTTAATAGTTTATAAACTGAATAAGGCGAATGGGGGGCGAGCATGGAAAGGGGAACGTGCGAGCGCGTATGAGGCATGTGTATTCGCCTGGGAATAGACATGCACATACGCGTGGGCGCAACTCAGTGTGTGTGTATGTGTGTGTGTGTGTGTGTGTGTGTGTGTGTAGTATGAGTATGTGTTGCTGTTGTGCGTGTGTGTGTGTATGTTTCGTGTGCTGTGTGTGTGTGGGTATGTATTTTTTATATTTATTTTTAATAAAATATTTAATTACAGTAAATAAAACTCGCACACACACACACACACACCTGCGCACAACTTGGCACAACTCGCATTTGTTGTGTGTACTAAAAACTAAAGGGCAGATCCGACGCTGCCAATAGCTAGCCATGAGTGTGAGCGAGACGGGGGCAAGAGCAGGAGGGAGAGGGAGAGTGAGATGAGGGGAAGGGGAGGGGGAGAAAGAGGAGCGGGAGGGGGAATGGGAGCTAGTGCTTGTGTTGGGATCGGAGTGCGGCTTAGTTGCGCTTCCTCAAGGCCAAGCGACTGCTGAGCGGACGCTTGGGCTTGGGCTCCTCCTCCTTCTGCTGCTGCTCGGACTCCTCGGCGGCGGCGTCGGCCTCCGGTTCCGGCTGGGCGGCCTTGCCGGGCTTCGTCAGCTTGCGGCGGTTCACTAGAGGGAGACAGAGAGAGAAAGAGTATAGCGTTTAGTGGATGTACTCCCAGTTGGAAGTGCTCTACACTTACATGCCGCATTGCCCTTGTATCCCTTGCCGCTGGCTGCTGCTGCCGGTGCCGGCGCTGGCGCTGCCGCGGCGACGGGCTCCTCCTGCTCGCCGTTGGACTCCTCGGTGGACTTCTTGGCGGGCTTGCTGGCAGCCGGCTTCTCGGCGCGATGTTTCTTGGCGTTCTGCTGGCGCCGCTTCAGCGAGTTGAGGAAATCGTCGTTGGAGCGGAAGGGCCGAATGACCGGTCCGACCTTCTTGGGCGGCTCCGTTGAGGTTGTCGTCGTGCTGGCGGCAGCAGCGGCGGCGGCCGCCTCCTCCGCCTCATCGCCGTACTGGCCATGCTCGCCGGCGGCGCCCTCGTCGTTGTACTCGTCCTCCTCGCCGGCCTCGTCGTGCGCCGGCGCCGCTGTTGTTGTTGTCGTCACTTTGGCCGCTTTGCCAACGGGACGGCGCAGGGCGGCGATGCGCTTCGCCGGCGACACGTTCGAGGCGGGCGCACCCTCCTCCTGGGCGGCAACCAGTCCGTAGCACAGTGTGCAGATGATGAAGAGCAGGCAGCTGCGGCGAGAAGAAGCCGAAGAGATGGCGAAATTATAGGCAATTGCATTTTGAGGTTATGTTTTCGAAGAATTATACGAATTTGTAGGTTATGTTACATGGCTGAGCGCGAAGCAAATTGCATTTTGAGGTTATGTCTCGGCAGAATTATGCAAATTGCATTTTGAGGTTAGGTTGAAAATCAGAAAAATCCGAAAATTAGAAAATCAGATATGATAAGGGGGGAGGCAGAGGAACAAGCATTGATATCGCTTAAATTCAAATCGAAAGAAGTAAGTTGCCTACTGCCTAGAAGTATACAAATTACATTTTGAGGTTAGGTAGAAAATCAGAAAATTAGAAAATCATATATAGTAAGGGCGGTAAAAAAGTATAAAGTATTGCCAAGCAGTGGAAATATGTGAGTTTACCACACTTTAAAATAGTTGCTAGTGCCTACTTTTCAAATTAAATGTTTTTGAGGTTATGTAGAGAATTATACAAATTGCATCTTGAGGTTAGGGAGAAAATCAGGTATAATTGTGGTTGAAGAGTAGCAATAAACGAGCAGCGGAACAAGCAACAAAGACAGTTACTTATTCCTACAGCAATTTGATAAAATTCTGTACATTTTGAGGTTATGTTGCACTTTGCAAAATTTACATTTGGATGTGAAACAACAGCAAGGAGAAGCATCAGTAATTTAAGCAAAATGCTAGTCATAGTATGCTAAAATTAGCTATACATTTATATATATTTATATATATATATGCTATAATTATCACTTTCAAGTGTCACTACCCGGAACTATACACTAAAACAACAGACACGAAGCCCTCTCAGCTTAAAAGCCCAAATAATCAAAAGAAGCAGAAAAAAAACTATGACTCCAGGCATTTCCGTTAAATACAATTTTGAGGTTATGCACGAATTCGCACTCAGAATTCGCAGAATTCTCTACGCGGTCATCCAATCAATTGTTAATCGGATTATGCTGGACAAATAAAAATAGTTGCTCAACGACCACGAGGCAGAAATCCAATTGAAATTCTCGATACTCATTATTATTAGCTGGCATCACTCTCTCCCGCCCCTGGGCCTGCCCAGCCGCCGCCCCCTCCCCACTACTCCGCCATTACTTTGAGGTTACTTTCAGTCGGTTGTTGTCTGGTTTAACGGGTTGTGGCGAGAACCTGAACCGGACCGAAACACGTATGAATCGCCCGACGAGTATTTCACATTATTGCCTGTGCATGAATTATCAATATGAATATCGAATCACTCGAATGAATGTTAATATATATATTAAAATATTAGGAACAGTTTGAAGAGCTTCACACACACACACGAGCACACATGCACACACAGAGACGTACATCTGCCATATGCGATGTGCTAACAATTATTGATGCTTAAAGGTCAGGCGAACGGGTTTCTGTTGCTCTCTCACTTTCGATTTTAAATTTATTCGATTACGAATACTAATGTTGCCCCGTTTTCTGCTTCTTCTTCTGCTCCGTCCTCCTCCTCTTCTTCTACTTATTTTTTCTTTTTCTCTCGTCTAGCTTATTTTTCGCTTTTTTCTTACTTTGTTTCGGTTTCGGTTTCTGTTTGTTTTTGTCTTTAGCTTTTTTATTATTATTATTTTCTATGCGGATTTTGTTGTGCTTGGTTTTAAATACCCTGCACGACTTTATAGCCTTGCCAAAGGCATTTCCGTGAGTTTTTATACGATTTTTAACTGGCGTCTGAACTTGAGTCTCAATTAGGCGTTCTGTCTATCAAACTTTGTGCATCATCATGTGACTTTTTATCGACTTTATCACTATTGTTGGGATACGTGCTATACGGCTATAGCATGTAGCATATAACATATCAGATTGTTTTTTTCTTGGAGTTTGGAGATGACTTTAAAGAGAGTTTGCCGCACCAAGCTCTTATCTATGAATTTAAAGCCTTCTCCAGCTTCATATACGAGGTGTATTCCAAAAATAAAGTCACCTCAAAAGTTTCACTTATTTTCGATTATCGTTTTCTTTATTTTGTTATGTTGGTACACACTTGCTAAACATCTGTACCAACTTTCAAGTGTATATCATTTTTTGTTTGGCTGTGAGCGGCGTAAAGGTTATAAGTGTTTTGCGTGCACGACGATTTTTGCTATCGAAAAATATCCATAACTTAGGATTCGCATCTGATTGTTAAAAATAAATTTAAGTGCTGCGAAAGACTAGAATTGTTGACATATATAAATATTGAATATTTTTTGCATTAGCTTGTTGCTAGGCAAGGGAAATGGCAAGGCTTCGGTGGGGGGGGGAATTTTTCTATTAAAATTTTTAAATATGTGCAAGTCATTTCGATAATTTTAATTAGCTATGTTATTTTAATTTAAGTAAAGTTAATTTTCGCATATTTTTCCTCACTTTCAATTAACATTTTTGACGTCTTCTCATATTGCTGTGTAAGCAAAATCAAAAGACTTAGGCAACGAACTTTCTGCAGTTTTGCAGTGTTTATTTAATTTTGTGTTATTTCATATTATTTTACTTTTTATTTCATTTTATTTGATCTTATATTATTTAATTTTATTTATTTTTTTTTTTTTCTCTTTTTTATATTATTTTTCTATATTTCATTTCAAATTAAAAGACTTAGGCAACGAACTTTTTGTAGTTTTACTGTATTTATTTTATTTTATGTAATTTTATATTATTCTATTTTTTATTTTATTTTATCTTTTTTATTTAATTTTATTTTTTATTGTATTTTATTTTTTTTATATTGTTCTTCTTTATTTAATTTCAAATCAAAAGACTTAGTCAACGAACTTTTTGTAGTTTTGCTGTATTTATTTGATTTTGTGTTACTAATTATTATTATTTTTTTTATTTTTCTTCATTTTATTTCAAATCAAAAGACTTAGGCAACGAACTTTTTGTAGCTTTGCTGTTTTTATTTTATTTTATGTTATTTTATATTGTTATTTATTTATTTTATTTTTTTATATTTTATCTTATCTATTATCTTATTATATTTTTTTTTCTCTTTTTTATTTTATTAATCTTTTTTTATTTTAAATTAAAAGACTTGGGCAACAGACCTTTTGTAGTTTTGCTGTATTTATTTTAATTTGTGCTAATTACTATTATTTTATTTTTTATTTAATTTTATTTTATCTTGTATTATTATTTAATTCGTTTTTTTTATTTTATCTTATTTATTTTATTTTATTTTATTTTACTTTATTTTATTTCAGCTTTCCCAGCCGTTTCCTAAGCGTTTCCCCTAGTAAAACGAAAGACTTAGGCAGCGAACTTGTTTGGAAATTCTGCTGAAACTTCAGCTATTGCCCGCGTGCTGCTGCTGATGTTGCTTGTGTTGTTGTTGTTGCTTGTGTTGCTGTTGTTGCTGTTGTTGTCGACCCAAGCTACGTCTGATTCTAAGGCCAGAGTTGGCCACCCGTCGCACCCTGCACAAGGAAACAGGTGCTTATGCAAAAGGCAACAACAGCAGCAACAACAGCAGCAACAACAACAACAACAACAACAACAACAACAACAACAACAGCAGCAGGCCTAAACCTGTTGCTTGTCGGCAGCGCCAGAATAAATTGAAATGCGCGCTCGATCGGCACCTGCAATTGGCTAATAACGGTAAAATGTGCAAGCCGCCGTCGCCGTGACAAGTCGCGCCGACATGTCGAGGGAGAGGCCCCAATGGCCACGCCCACCAAGCAGTAGAGTCGCACTCCCACGCCCACAGGCGATGGCCTAAACAGCGCGCTGTTGCTGCAGTCTTATTTTTAGCTCGATTTTTACAGCTGTTGTTGTTGCTTTGGTTGTTGTTGCTGTTTCGTGTTGCCTGTTGCCGTCGGGTTGCATCTTTTCGCATTGATTAGGGTCAACTGCGGCGTGTCCGCGCGTCGCTTTGCATTTCAATCCGCCGCCAGCTTATGCAACCGACATGGAAAGGTGAAAGGCGTTGTACCGCCGTACCCCCTCTCTTCCCTCTCTCTCTACCCGGCCACAGCCGCGCTTCCTCATGAACAACTGTTGGTGTTGTGGGTGCGTGTTGCTGGCGTGTCGAGCATCGTAAACTTCTGCGCGCTTCTCAATCGAAATTCAAGTCAGCGCCGACACTTGGCTATAGCCAGAGCTGAAGTCGGAGCACGATGTCTATATGACATTTGGCGGCTGCCAGGCAACCGGTTTGTGCGAGAGCGAAAGAGAGAGAGAGCAAGGGAGTGGGAGTGGCAGAGGCGAGGAGACAATACACATTTCTAGCCAAGCCCCGAAACGCGGCGCAGAGTTATATATAGCACAGGCAGATAGAGTATATATAAATATATATATATAAATATACATATATAAATATACATATATATAGTTGTGTGTGTGTGTGTGTGTGCCTGGCTGTTATATAAGCGGCATTAGTTGCAAATTTACGACGAGATTCTTGGAGTGGCAGGCGTAATGCCGCCAGCCTTAATGATGCTGCATCAGCAGACTTGTCTGCCAGTCTGTGCTACCCCGCAGCCCCCCCCCCCCCCGCTCTCTCTCCATTTCCATTTGCGGAATTAGTTCATGGCGATGGCGTCATGGGCAGCGGCTTGCCAGTGCGAACTTACATTTCATACTATTTACTATTACTTTGGCATGGTCAATAGACTCACACGCTGCCCCCTCCCCTCCTACCCCCCTCCCCTCGCGCTAACTAAAACGGGTCACTATGCTAATTGCCAATCTATAGTTGGCTTTATGGCTCACTGCAGGCAGACAATTACAGCTGTGTGTGTGTGTGTACTCGTATAGCGTCTTATAGCATGTTTCCTATAATTACGCGTACTATAAAACGTGCGCTGTGAATGGCAACTGTTGTTGTAATTGGGTTCAATAACGGTGCATTGTGACGCTCTGCGCGGCGCGTACAAATAAGCGGCGAGCCAAGCCAGACAGACCCGCCGACCCGCAGACCCGCAGCCGCTGGCGCGCAAGTTCGTTGCTTGAGTCTTTTGATTTGTGTTACAGTTGTGCCGCGCGGTTTACATTGAATTTGGCTTATGAAATGCACTGTGTGTGCGTGCGCGTGTGTGTGTGTGTGCGTTTCACACCTTGCGCGGCATTTGCACAGTTTTGGCAAGTCCTTGAAAATAATTTAAGCGCTTTGAAAATTTCCCAAAAAGATAAACACAAACATAGACGCAAGCCTACACAAAAAAAAAAAAAAAAAAAAATAGCTGTCTGTGTGTGTGTGTGTGCGCATGTGTGTATTCTGGTTTGCTCTGGTATGCACTGTTCGCTCTGCCAGCCTCCCTTGCTCTCTCACGCTTTCAGTTATTTAAATAAAATTGCATAATGCGCGCGATTTGTGCGCAAAATGAAATGAAACGCATGTAAAGCGACAACAGCAACAGCAACAACAACAACAACAACAACAACAAGCAAATCGCAGACTCCCCGCTTAAGCCCAAGTCGCAGCCAAGCGAAACTAAATTAAAATCCTGATCTTGCCGTCAAATTGGCGCTTGTTGCTGCTGTTGTTGTTGCTGTTGCTGCTGTTGTTGCTGCTGTTGTTGCTGTGATTAATTCCCCCAACACATCGTGTGTGTGTGTGTGTGTGTGTGTGTGTGTGTATCTGTCTGTCAGCTTGCATTAAAAGTGCAACCGTTAATTTATAAGACAACGCCGCAATCAGCAGCAGCAGCAATAGCAGCAGCAGCAGCAGCAGCAGCAGCAACAGCAACAGCAACAGCAACAAGCACAGCCTGGTAATTAATCCACTATACTCGTGCTTAATACACTGCTCCCCCTTACACCCGCTCCCCCTCTCTCTCACTCTCCTGCTGCTGCTGCTCCAGTGCCCCCGTGGCCCGGCGGCAGCTGTTGCTGCTGGCGTGCAGACGACAATGCAACAGCAACAGTTGCTGGCGACCTTGAAACATTTCTTTCAATCAGCGCAATGACAGTTTGACAGCTGGACAGCTGAACAGACGGACAGACGCACGGTCTGCGGCGTCTTCATGCAACAAGTTGCTGCTGCAGCAGCAACTGCAATCGGCGGCAGCAACAGCTGCTGGGAATTGCCATTTGCCATTTCTTTGCAGCCGGCAAATGCCACAAGGTAGCAGCAACACAGCAACAGCAACAGCAACAGCAACAACAACAATTATCAGCACGATCATCATCATAATCATCGTGGCGATCACCTGATCCCAACGAGCAACATCGTCTTCGGCTTTGGGTCGCAACTTTGGCATTTCGTTGGCGCAACGTTGGCGTGTTAAAGTTCAAATTGGCATTCGGTGCGCCGATTGGTTACACCTACTTTGCTGCCCACGGATGGCAGGTGGCACGACCAGTCAGATACCCTGTTCGAAATGCGCAAAACGCGTTAAGGCAAATGCACATTTTTGCACATTTTCCATGTCAAGTGTGAGCAGTAAGCAGTAAGCATTTTTGCTGCCCGACTGGCAAATACCCTGTAATAATTAATTTGTAGTTGAGACTGGCAATGAACTAAGAAAATTTAACTCATATCATAGTTTCATGCCAAGTGTTAGAGCTGTGTTCTGTCACCGCTCGACTGGCAAATACCCTGCACTAAGCCAAATTGGCAAATACTCTGTAGTTAGCCATATACACTCTTAAAAATTGGCTAAAAATTAAGTCTGTTAGTCATTGAGTACTTTTTGAGCGACATGTAAGAGCATTGCTCGACTGGCAGATACCCTGCATCCATCCAGATAACTGATTACAAATGAATTAATCATTAAATCAAGCAAATCCAAATTTCGGAACATTTTCAAGCCAAGTCTACATTTAAATTAAATGCCCGACTGGCAAATACCCTGCAAAATAAGCTGAAATGCAAACTTTACTTAACTTTCTGATCTAAACAGACTCTATGTGTGTGTTTCGATAGGGAAATATGAAAATAAAGTTTATTCTCAACTTGCTCGACAAGCTGATACCCTGTAAGTGCTTAGAGCTTGCCTATCAATATTTCTGTATTTTAGCTAAAACAAAACCAAAGAAGTACACTTTAGGATGCATTAAATAAATGAATACAATATACAATATTGCGACTAGCAGATACCCTTTTATGTTTCCTTTAGCAAATTTTAAGCAAACATTTAAAACTTAAAATTGTTGAAATTTTGAAATCTTGCAGAGATTTTCTCAAAGTAAAAACTCTTTGGTTTTCAAAAAACTTTTTTTCAATTTTCCAAACTTTTTTTTCATTCCAAATTTTAATACATTTTGAAATTGTGAACAAATTCCAAAAAGCTTAGTTCAAGTTAAAAAAAAAACACCAAAACCATTTCTAGCTTCTTCTCATACACTAACTCTGGCATGTTCCATTCTTTCGAAATGTCATTTGAGCCCAATTCGAAAAAAAAATATATATATAGATGCAAAACAAATCAGTGCAGTTTTCCAACGTATGGGAAATTCCACGAATTTCAGCATACTTCGCTCTCAAGTTTGTTATGCATATTTAAAAAAAACAAAAAATATTCAAAACACGTCAGCAAAAAAAAAAACTGCATTGGCAACGCGGCACAAGAAGTTTGGCAAAAAGCCAAAAAAAAAAAAATTCGAAAAAAACGAGAAAAAATCAACGCAAAAACGAAAAAACAAGTAATAAATAAATTTAAATATCTCACTCACATGTTGAAGTACTTCATTTTGTCTGTGTGCGTGTTTGTGTGTGTGTGTGTGTGTATGTGTGTGCGTGTCGAGTGTTTGTTGGAGATTTAAAAACTTGAAGCTGGGCGAAAAAAAATGTGTGTGTTTGAAACTTTGAAAACGCGCGCAACGATCAAACAAAAAATGCACGACAGACGACGGAAGACGCACGAAAACTGAAGACTACAGATCGAAGACTGAAGACTGTGAACTGAAGACTGTAGACTTGTTGAACTGAAGACTGCAGCAGACTGTGTGGACTGAGGAAGACTTCGACTTGGCCACGATCACGATCGACTTCTAGAGGCTGACTGAACGTTACTTATGCCGTCTGCATGGAGTTAACCTGCGGCCACCCAATATTTTCAGTCTGCCAACGTGTTGCCAGCGTCGCAGTCGCCGTCGCCGTCGTCGTCGTCGTCGTCGTCGCCGTCGCAGTTGATGGCAGCGTCGGCGTCGGCGTCGGCAGCGGCAACGACAACAGGTTGCTTGCGCTGCCCTAGCCATAGCAGCTGGGCGAGAGGCAGGGGGGGAGGGGGAGTGGCAGCGGGACTGTGTGCAGGCTCCGCTCGTAATTATATGCAAAGAGTGCAGGAGCACTTCTGGTTGCGGCCAATTTGTCATTTGCTGCCGCTGCCGCTGCCGCTGTCGACGTCGACGGCGCTGCCGGCGCCAGTTTATGTGGCGGCAGCGTGACAGGTTTTCTTTTGGCTTTCGGCGGCTGTCGGCGTCGCAGCAGCAGCGGCAACTTGGCTTTTAGGTTTGGCTTTTATTTTATTGTACCCTGTAGGCGGAGCGCGCGGGGTATGCTCTGCCGTGCAGTTGATATGCAACAGTGTAAAGAGACATTTAGATAGTGTTAGTAGTATATGGTATTATAGCAAGGTATCGATACTATCGATAGTTTGCAGAAAGATAACCAGAGCATATATCGCTTAAGTACTTACATAATCGATAGTAAACGTTAGTGATATATAGGATATGTTGTATGTATCAGAATCAAGTTAAGTAAGGGCTATATAGTCTGAGTGATCGTTTAGAAACATTATCCTACTATCGATGGTTACTTTTATATACATTATCGATAGTCAATTTTGTATGCATTATCGATAGTATCTCGTATGTGTTATCGATAGGAAATTTAATGTGTGTTATCGATAGTCAATTTATATGTATACATTATCGATGTTATCTTTTATGTGTTATCGATAGTCACTTTCATGTGTGTTATCGATAGTGAATTTTATATGTATTATTATCGGTAGTCACTTTTATTTGTATTATCTATAGTCAGTTTAATATGTATTGTTGATACTTAGGTTTACATGTATAATACTATCGATACATCGTATACGTATATCAATGTATAGCAAGCAGCGATCGCGTGCACATATTGAACGATAATACGATAGTAGCTAATAACGATAGTTTTTCTATACAATTTGAAGGGTGCTCGGTACTATCGGCATTACATTGTTATTATAAATACTATCGATATTCCAGCTAATCCAATTTCTCAGTTGCTTACAGGGCATCTGGCGGTCGAACAGGCCCGCGCACAGCATTCTCGACTTGTTTTCTTCAGTGTTTTTGGCTTATGCTCTGCGTATGTATTTCTTATTAATTAATTTATTGATTTCGGCCCAATTGTTGCTATGAAGATGGCGCTGCTGGTAAGTCCCGACTCGGCGATCGGGCCAGAGGACCGAGCCCAAAACCGCAGCCAAGCGCGCCAAAGTGCCAAATCAAGATGCTGCGGCATGTAAATCTCTTCAAAGATGCGCGAAGACGGTAAAAGGCGAGAAATATGCACAATTTACATATGCATATAGACGTCATATATATGTATATATATATATATATAAACAGATACATATGTATCATATGTGTGTGTGTGTCGATTTCGGTATATTTGTGCGCCATTATGCGCGGCCTTGAACTGATTTGAAAATGCTGGGCGCGGGCGAAGCCGATAATGATATTGATATGGATAATAATGATGAGAGCGCGATGTTGATAGTGCCATAATGGCATAGTAATGAAGTTCATGTCAAATGGCAACATAGGGGCCCGAAAAAAAAAATAACAAGAACAACAAGAAGTATGGAAAAGTACTTCATTTCGCTGAGATACCAGACAAGTTCACAAGATTTGAACTTCAATAACTGAAGTATTACTTGCTCGATCGTGCTGAAATTTTAACTATAGCTGGAGAATATGCTAGGGTATAATTATGCCAAAATTGACTGTAGCGCTACTACAGTGTTTGTAAATGGCTTTTTATCGACTCAGATATTTAATTTTGTTGATGCACAGCTAAAATATTTAATTTTTTTAATAATATCTATAAATAATTTATTTAATAAAATTTATTTAATAAAACTCGTCGCCCCTTATATGTGTCACATAACTATACTCTTAGTTAATATGCCCCCATGAGTGCAGGGTATATTAAACGATGCTGGCCCGCATGAAGTGCCGCTCTTAATGATCCATGTGAACTCTGGCAGATGTTCTCCACGTCCGGCGTGTCGGTAGGTGTGGCTGCCAGTGTGACAGTAAGTGTGACTGTGCGAATGCAACTGTGACTGTGACTATGACTGTGACTGGGCCAAGTGCAGCGAATCCATCTTCGGCCAATTAAGTGGTCACTGCCTTTGGCTCCCAAAGTGCCCAACTCACCTTGAACTACAAACCGCTGGCGGGGGGGGGGGGTCTGGGGGCGTGGCGCTGTAAAACCTAACGCGACATAAACAAAAAACTTGTTAAATTAATAACAATAACAAATGGCCAGATATGCATTTGCATGCGCCATCAAAATTCGAAGACCCACAAAAAAAAAAAATAAATGCAAATAAAAACTGAAGACAAATGCAAATGCAATCAAAGCGACGTCAATGTGCATATATATATATATGCTATATGCGATATGCGATATATATACATGCTGCTAACTATATGCAAATCCCTAATCTATGCCATTTTCTATGCATTACACCGCATTAATAATTTTATTTTGTTTTTTTTTTCTGGTTTTTGTTTTATTTCGTTTTTTGATGAACTTCGAAAAAACTAATGCTGAATACCGAATCCGAAAACCCGACACGTTCATCTTGGAACCCTTGGCGGCAGAGGCCCACATTGATGTCAGCTCAGCGAGTGATGCAAGCGCGACCAAAACTAACGATTTTTTTTCGATTTATACAAAAAATACCAATTACAAGTTAATATAAATTAATCAAATAGATTACTATCCAGATGAGGGGCATTATATTGCAAATCAAAATTTCAAAAATTGTTTTACATCAATTTTTAAAATCATTTCGATCTTCACTAAAAACTTGAGCTTTTATAAATTTTTTTTATTTAATTTTTCAAATTTTCAATCTATAATTTTAATACGTAAATTCAAAAACATTAATAAATATAGTTTGATGTGATTTAAAAAAAATGTATTAGTGGTGGGCGGATACATACATATATGTACGCAGAACTAGAGATTTTTGAAAAACGCTATAAATGCTGGAAAATATTAAAAAAAAAATTAAAGCTTAAGCTGCTCAAATCTCTGTTTAGCTTATTGAAAAAATCGATCAGTATTGAAACAATCTTCAGCTTCCTGACTGTGAATGGAACTTTAGAAAAATGTTTTTTAAAATCTTTATTTTTACGCTTCAACAGTGTTACTATAGCTTGTGGTAATTATTGTAAAAAGCTTAATTATTTTTTTTTAAATTCGAAAAAGTTTAAAAACAAATTATGCGCTATATTACCATAGATTTTGCAACCAAATTTAATGGTACTCGCTTTTACTACATTTGCTTTATTTGCAATATATCGCAAGAAAAGCTTTCTTCCGATATGCGAGGGCGGTAGGCGTGACACTTAGAATTTGATATAACCTTTATCTGCACATGGCATACGGAAATCATCATGCCAAATTTAGTGTTTTTAGCTGTGCTAATAGCTGTGTTGTAGGCCTTTATACAGACAGACGGACAAACAAACGGACATGGCTAAAAATATGTATGTACTTCGTTTGGTCCGCCCCACGCCTGTTGCATTTGCACAAGCGAATATACGATTTTTTACCCAGTTGAAATTATCTCATAGTTATACTTACGCTTTAGCTTGAATATTAAACATACTTCCATAGATTCTCCAAGAATAAAACAAACAGTGCTTCGTTTACCATAAATAATTGCTCAACATTTATTAATAGTTATTGCTTGCAGTTGCTTTGCCACTAAATCAGACTTGCTCGGGCCTAAAACTAAAACCTAGGGTTCACATTAAAATCGAAGTCGAGTTTAGTATAAAGTAAATAGTATATAGTATAGTATACAATATAAAGTTTAGTATGATTGATATATGCGTATGTATAGAGCTGTTTGACAGTGTTCGTATAGTTAGAGCAGTGTTATTTAGTTATTGCTATTATTGTTGTGTGGATCGCAAACGTTTCCTGAAGCTGTTCAGGAGGCGATTGGACAGTCGCAGCGCCTGTATGCTGCTGCCCAGGGCTAGTCCGCTGCTACCGCCGCTGTGCGAAGACAAGAGAAGGCTGCGTGTGAAGCAAAAGAATCGTAACAAAATTTCGTAATACTGCATGATATTGTCAGCTACGGGGCGTGTGGCGGCGCGGGGTAGCGGAGGGAAAGAAATTAAAAAAACACAAAAGAAAAAGCGTTTTGGATGATAATTTGTTTTTTGTTTTTTTTTTAGATTTTTGTACACATTACTTTATTTACTCGTCGCACTGCGTTGGCGATTCCGTTCGATTTAAGAGACATGTAATTACATACGTTGTTAAACTAGAGATAGCATTAAACATAAACGTAATACGACTTCTAATCATATAATGATGATAATATAATAATAATAATAATCATAATGATAATAATAATAAAATAATAATCGTAATTCTTGAAAAGCAGCGCTTTCATTCAAAGTTCTCGTCGTTCGTATTTTGTCTCAATTTTTAATACTAATAAAAATGAAGTCAAAAAATATGCAGAATGTTTTGTGTATTTTCTTTCGATTATTGTATCGATCGATCTATCGATTTTCGCTTTTGATTTCGTTTCCCCCTCCATCGTATCGTATCGTAGCCATTTCAACAACTTTTAGGCACACTCGACTATTGTCTATATCGTATATAGTTCACATGTAGTAGTATATATATATATCTTTATATAAGTTATAAGCCCACATCCGATTTCCGATTAAATGCAGGTATTTTCCCCCACAACAACTACACACAGCTTGCAGCGCCTACACTTTATACAGTTAACACACACGCACACACACAGTCTCTCACACACACACACACACAGGCACAACACATGCAGACAGCCAAGGATTATGCATAAAGTTAGACGTAAAAAAAAAACAAGAGAAAATAATACAGATGCTTAGAGAAGAGAATATTCAAGATTCGATTACGATATGCGCTTTACGATATACGTTTTACGATATACGATTCACAATTGACGCCCGTTAGCTGATGAAAACAAAGAAATAAATAATTCATTTAACTTAAGAACTAGAACATATTTGATATTTAATACTTAGAAGTAGCCTTTACACAAAACTCTGTGTCCTCCCCAATCCTCTCTCTTCTCTCTCTCTCTCTCTTCGCTCTCTTTCTTTCTTCTGACAGCTGTTTAAGTAACTGCGATACGGTCTTAGTTTTCGAAAATCAAATGGAATTCCAGTTAGGAGAACTTTAGCTGCCCTGCGACTTGGATGTATATGCTCTATATATAGGTTTATAGGCCATGTATGTGCCACGTCAACAACAATTCACAAAATTTGGCATACATATTACAGTGTATGTTTATATATATATATATATATATATGTATATATAATTTACAGCGCGTCAATATTGATATACCTCTGCCGGACGCGATCAAGTCGATAAAAAAAAAAATAAAATGCCTAATTATGAAATACATTTATATATGTTTATGGTATGTGTATCTGTATGTTCTTTACATGGATGTGTATATGTATATGTATAGTATATATATATATAGGCAGCTACAACATGATATGAGCTAAGTTTAGGCATAGTGGATATATAGGGTATACATACATACACATAGTATAAGTACAACTAAATTACGAACCTATGGATTATATAATAGAGAACTCAGTTATCTTTTCAGGTTGTGGAAGTTTTGCTCGTGTTTTCTCTCTCTCTTTCTCTCTTGACGTTGCCATTACTTAGATATTTTTTTTTTTGTTTGATTGGATTTTGTTAATAAAGCATTTGTTGTTGTTTACGAGTTTTCGATAGCATTTTTAGTTGCGAAAAAGTCGGGAAGTAGAGGCCAACTTGACAACATACATATATGATTGATTGATTGATTGATTGTTTGTTGTTGTTGTTTTTGTAAATGAATCCAAAAATATATAGATCTATATGCATATAGAGTACAGTATACAGTATAGTAGTAGTAGTATGCGTGTAAATAGCGTTAAAAATTAAGTAGGTAACTGTATGATTAAGTATAGCTTTCGTTTTTAGTTGTAGTTGTAGTTGTAGTTTAAAGTTAGACGCTACGTTTATAAACATTAGATACAATCTTCTCTCCGGTTAAAGCAGTCGAAATACACGAAGTTAGCGGACAACTTGTACGTTAGAAAACCAATTCTCCATATGCTCTCTCCATCCGCCGTTCTCAGCTTCCATTTGCACATTTCTCTCTCTCTCTCTCTCTTTCTCCCTATCGCTTTCTCTATTTATCTTCATTGCTTCAACGAAGAATTGGCCGGCAGCGTCGCAGAGCGTTGCACGTTCGCCGCGTATGGTTTGTAGGCGGAACGTGTCGATTGGCTGATTGAAGGGTTTTTGGTTTTGTGTTGTGGCATGAGTTTTGTGTGTGAATGATGCGTAGGATATATAGATGTATGGAGGATTGATTATATAGCGAGCGAGCGAGCGAGCGAGCGTTTGAGTAGTTCGTACAAGCGAGAAAAGAAAAATACGAGTACAATTAGAATACACAAAAAGCCATCATTAATTAGCATAGGGTATTTTCTAGTTCGGCAACGTCAATTGGTCTGGCAGCTAGCTTGATGTTCTTCGTAGAGAGTGGGAGTGGGTGGTGTGTTAGGGGTTACGGGGTTAGGGTTTTCAGGGGGGGGAATTGGGGTCTGGGATTGAACGCATTACCTGGGCGATATCTTGCTGCCATCGGTGCTGTTGTTGTTGGACGACGAGTTGGCCTTGTATCCACTCTTCTGGATACGCTTGAGCAGGCGGGCGACCCACATCGACTGCTCCTCGGGCGACTGGGCCAGCAGCAGCATGTCGCGTGCGCTGCGCGGATCGTGGTTTAGTTTGCATGGCGCCAGCAGATCATGCTTATCCACATGCTCCTTGTGGATCTTGTTGCGGCATCTGGCGGAGAGAGAGTGAGAGAGAGACAGGATTATTACCAACTGCTGCTATAGCTTGTTGCGTTCACTCACCTCTTGCATTCGTAGGCCGCCGGCGGCTTGAACAGTTGCCACAGCGGCTTGGTGCAGACCTCGCAGGCCGTCGGCATGTGATACGTAATATGCACAAACTCGTGGCCTGCACGCACGCACGAGAGTGAGACGGCACGAGTGGACAGAGAAAAAGAGACAGAGAGAGCAAGATTAGCAGAGCATATTATAGATATAAAAAATATAGTTTCTTTTTTTTTTTGTATAATATATATTTTCATAATAATATATAAAAGTATCTACCTTACGTTTATTATCTACCTTCTGTTATCTGTGCATTAGACAATTGTTTAAAAAGATAAAGAATATATGGGATATATAGAAAAACATTCTCGAAGCTTATTAACGTGATTTTCAGATGAAATCAGATGAGTGCAGCATATGAAAAGATGCGTACAGATCTTAAAAGCTCGAGGAACTGGGAAGAATGATATGATTGATATGTGAAATTCTTTATCTGTGCGGAATAACTTCTCATCTTAACTCAACAAAAATATGTTATACATATTTAATTTTTATTCAAGTACACAACAATTAAATCCAAATTTTTTGAACCGGCTTAAAAATATACTTGATCATTTTTAAATGTGAGTTTTTATGCGCGAACACAAAAATAAAACTCTAAATTGGTTTTTCCAAGTCTATAATAAGTCTATCCAAAAATATAATTATTTTATATATTTAAATATATTTGTAGCTTCAAATTCCACGCTTGAAATTTACAATATTTTATACAAAGTCACAGAAATAAAATTCGATATGGAAAATCCTTTGCAGATCCGACCTTTTGAGCTCGAGCTAAGTCTATAAAAATCCTCTAAGATATCATATTTAAATTGAACTTCATTCTTCTTGCTTGAGTATTAAAATTTAATTTTGCTATTACAAAAAATATATATATTTTTAATCGTGTATAAAATATGAATGCGCTTCTTTATTCGTAGACACAAATGAAAATATATATGCATGGTTATATCTATATACAGTGAATCAAAAAAGTTTTGGCACACCTTAGATTTCTAACTTTGCTCCAAGATAACTTTTAATCAGCCCAAAATTAAAAAAAAAAAGTAAAGAATATACTTCAATCAACTTATTTCAATATATTTATAACAAAATAAAACTTAAAAATTCAAGGTTGGAGAAAATATAGGACTAAATAACATAAAAGGCACTTATTTATGCAAAAAAAGTATTGGCACATAAAAAATTAAAATTAAAAAAAGAGGAAAAAATAAATGAATTTAAACTAAATTAGTATTTAGTAGCACCTCCCTTGGCTTTAATAACAGCTTGCAAACGCCTACGCATACTTTTAACCAAGTTGGCAGTCTCTTGGCTGGTAATATTGTCCCATTCTTGTCGTAAAGCGTTTTTGAGGGATTCTTTCGATGAAATTTTGTGTTTTCGAATTTTTTTTCGAGCAAATGCCAAACATGTTCAATTGGATTGATATCCGGTGACTGTGGAGGAGTTTTTAGTTGCTTACAGTTGTATATAAGCCATTCCTGCACTAAATAAGACGAATGTTTGGGGTCATTGTCTTGCTGAAATGACCATCTTTCATCACTCAAGCCTAATTTATGTACGCTTGGCATTAAATTTTCCTTCAAAATGTTTAGGAAAACTGTCTTATCCATTTTTTCATCGATAAACACCAAATTCCCTACTCCACTTGCCGCCATACACCCCCACACCATCACATTTCCGCCACCGTGCTTTACTGTTTTTATAGTATTGTTCTCCTGGAGTTCTTTGTTAGGCTTTCGCCATATTTTTTGAGATCCATTTGATCCAAATAGATTATATTTGGACTCATCACTAAATATGACTGTGTTCCAAAATGTTTCCGGCTGATTTAGATGGTGTTTGGCGAATTCCAACCTCTTTTTCCTGTTGATCTTCGAAATATGAGGCTTGCGTCGAGGTACACGTCCATGGTAACCAGCTGTGTGCAGCGTATTTCGCAATGTTTGCGGAACAAAGTTTTTCCCAAGTTGCTCCTGCATGCTTTCACTCAATTTAACTGCAGAAATTTTTGGGTCTTGAGCTACAGCAGCAACTATGGATCGCTCTTCTCGTAGGGAAAATGTTTTTGGCCTCCCAGATCGCATGTCTCTTTCTAAATTTCCAGTGTTGTTATAATGATTAATTATATTTCTGACACTGGAAAATAATCTTTGGACAATTTTGCCTATTTCTCTAAAAGATTTGTTTTGTACATATAGATTTAATATTAATTTACGCACATCTAACGAAATTTCTTCTCCGCGACCCATTTTGCTTAGTCTTTGACGAAACTAACATCAATACTGAAGTCAAGTGCTCTAATTATTCATTACTACGCAATTACTAACGAAAGTCAACACAAAAAAGGATTAATGAAGGTCAGCGTAAAGAGGAATATGCAAAAAACGTCATATGTGCCAATACTTTTTTGATGTGTTTCTAGCGGTTTTTTTTTTTCGTTTGGTCTGTGTGTGGAGTGGGTTACACATATTTGTAATTTTTTGTTTGTATGTGGTTTGCAACAGATCCATTTTTAATATGTACAAAAAAGAATTGTACAAAAATGTTTTTTCTTGTATTTGTATGATCTTTACTTTACGATTCATATGTGTGCCAAAACTTTTTTGATTCACTGTATATATAAATATATATATATATATATATAAATTGCAGTCAATAAACATTTTGAAATTTTGGCATCTCGCGTTCTTTAGTGCAATTGTGGCATACACACACGCATATACACTCGCGCACACATACACACACACACACAGAGAGAGAGTAAGAAATCGTCGGTTTCATGATTGATTCGCTATAAAATGCACAGGACTTTTCTTTCGATCTACATGGAATTAACATACAATCGCATTAGTCATGAGCAGGTGCAGCCACTTACCCTTGTGTATTATGGTGCCGGGTCGCTCCTCATTGCTGCTGACGAGCATCGTCGAGTCCAGCTGCTCGTCGGGACGATGGGAGGCGCCTTCGCCGGCGTACAGCAGCTGGAAGATGCGCGGAATCTCTTTGGCGTCGGCGCGGATGACATCGCCCTGGGTGACACTGCGCACGTGATACACTTTGCTGTGGAGAGAGAGAGAGGCGTATTAGCACTTGGAGTAGAGCCTTAGGGTGTTTACTCCACCTTAGATCGAGTATGAGCACGGCATCCGTGGTGTTGTGCTTGTCAATGTCCGAGTTGTAGAAGATGATCTTGCGCGAGGAGACGACTACGTACTGGCGCTTCCAGCTGTGGCCACGCCTGCGATTCTGCTTGTTCGGCACGCTCAGCCAGCCCTCAAAGACCGAGTCCTGTGTGAGTGAGAGCAGAGATGAATGCTAAGCGAGCAGCGAGAGAGAAACAGGGAGAGAGAGAGAGAAAGAGAGAGAGAGAATGTGTATGATGTGTGTGTGTTTGCTTGTCTTGCTCTTGCTGTATTGTATTTTTTTTTTTTTTTTTTTTTTTAGCGGTGTTCGGAAAGGGTAACCTCTTGGCAATAGTGTGGGACTTTAACTCCACTAAAAAACCATTTGCCGCTATGTTTCTTTCGGTCTTTGTTGTGATCCCTTGCAGTACTACCGCTAGACATTTCTTCGCAAGGTGTAGTGAGTTTGTGTGTGTGCGTGTGTGTGTGTCTACCTGACTATCCTCGGGATCGTTGTCGGCGGACGAGAGCGACGCGGTCTCGTTGAGTTTGCTCTGCAGATGCTCGATCTCGGTGGCCTTGCAGTCGATCTCCATGTACATTTTCTGCTTGGCCTGCTGATCCTCGACGTTCTGCTGCTGCAGGTCCTGGTACTTGAGCAGCAGCTGGTTGTACTTGTCACGCTCCTGCGACAGCTCCTGCTGCAGCCGGCGCATCTCCTTCTCCTTCTTGCGCAGATCGGCGGTGGAGCGGTTCTTGCTCTTTTGCTCTACAAAAAAAAGGGGATAGCAATAATAGCATTATTATTGCATTATTGGATTGGGATGGGATGGGATCACTTACTTTGCGAGTCGGAGTCGCGCCGGTTCATCACCTCGGCCAGCTTGTTGATGGCCGTCTGCTTGAGCAGCACCTCGTTCTTGCACTTCTCGCTCAGCTTGGTGATCTCCTCGTCCTTGGCGGCGCGCTGCTGGCTCAGCTCGTCTAGCTGCTTCTTGTGCTGCTGCAGCAGTTCGTCGATCTCGCCGCTCTTCGCGCCGATCTTCTTCAGCAGATCGGCCTCGGTCTCCTTGAGGGCAGCGAGTGTTGTCTCCTTGGCGTTGATCTCGTTGCGATGCTTCATGATGAAGTCCTTGAGCTCGAGCTCCTTGATGGTCTTCTCCTTCTCGAGATCGGCCACCGTCTCCTCAGCAATAGAGCGCGCTAGTGCCTCGGAATCGGCACGCGCCACCGCCACCTGCACTTGATGCTTCAGCGAGACGCGCTCCTCCTCGAGATCCTCGATCTTGGACAGCCGCTCGGCGCTCTCCTCGCGATTCTCGTTCGCCTGCGTCTTGTACAGGCGCGAGAAGCACTGCTCCGCCTCGAGCTGTGCCTGCAGTTCGCGATTGTTGGCCAACGCCTCGTGGTGTGTGCTCTTCAGCTGCGTCAGATCCTCCTCGAAGCGACGCTTGGCCTCGCGCTGAACGCCCAGCTCCTTCTGCAGTTGAGTCTCGCGCGAGCGCAGATGCGCCACCTCCGAGCTGTGCAGACTGAGCTCCGAGAGCAGGCCGTTGCGCTTGATGTGCTCCTGGTCGAGCTGCGACTGCAGCGCTGCCACCTTCTCGGACTCCTGGCGGCACTCGCCCTCGAGCTTCTGCAGGCGCAACTGTATCTGGCGATAGTCCACCGAGAGCATGCTCAGCTGTCGCTCCTTCTCCTGCGAGTTCTGATCGGCCTTGATGCGGGCGGACTTCTCTTCGTTGAGCTTCGATTGCAGCGCCTTGACCTCCTGCAGGTTGGCCTCCTCGCGCGAGACGAGACGTGACTTCTCCGTCTCCTGGTGGGCCTTCACCTCCTGCTGGTAGCGTCCCTGTGCGGCCTTCAGCTCGAAGTCGAGGCTGGCGTGCGTCTTCTCCAGCTCGCTGATCTTCTCGAGAAGCGCTCGATTGTCGTCCTGGGCCTTCTGTTCGCGGGAGAGCGTGCGCTCCAGATCGTTGGACAGCGTCTGCATCTTGTTCTCGGCCTCCTTGTGCAGCTCCTTGAGCTGTGAGCGCAGATTCTTCTCCTGCACCACCTGCGCCTGCAGCTCGGCGTTCTCCTGGCCCAGCTCCTCCTTGTGCTTCTGCAGCGTCTCGATCATCTCGAGCATGTCGCGCACCTTCTCCTCCTGCGTCTTCAGCGTGAATCCCAGCTCGGCGTTCTGCTTCTTCAGCTTCTGCGTGTGCTCCGTTTCGTTCTTGAAACTCTGCTCCATGTCGTGCAGCTGCTTCTCCAGGCTGAGCACCTTCTCGTTGATGTTGAGGTCGCGCGTGCGCGTCTTCTGCTCGTTCTCCAGCTTCCGTTGGATCTCCACCATCTGCGCCTCGGCCTTCTTGCGCAGCTCGATCTCCACCTCGACCTTCTGCATGGCGACCTTGTAGTTGTGCTGGCGCAGCGCCAGATCCTTCTCGTATTCGGTGGCGATGCGCTGCAGCTCGGCCTCGCGCTTTGTGCTCAGCTCGATCTGTTGCCGCAGACTGGTGTCCTGCTGCTCCAGGGACTCGGCGCGGGCACGTTCGCGCTCGAGCAGCGCCTCCAGACGCTTCAGCTCATTGGAATTCGATGGACGATGGCGATGATTGTGTCCGTGATTGTTGTTCGCGTTGCTGTTGGTGGCCAACGGTGACTCCTTGGACTCGGCGTCGACGGTGTCGCTGGACAGCAGCTGATAGTCGCCGGTGTAGGTGAAGCCGATGAAGGGCAAATGATTTCCATCGAAACTCTTGGGCACGGGAAACACCTCCTCGGGCTTCTCATCCCGTTCGATGTCCTCGAAATTGCGCGTATCATCGTCCGACGAGAGTTCCGGCACCACGGGCGGCACACTCTCGCGTATATTGTCGAAGGACCACGTATCATTGCGAAAGAACGGATGCGCCTTGATGTCCTCGATGCCATAGCGGCCCAATCGCTGTGTGCGATCGGTGAGAAAGGCGCGTATCAGCGACTTGGCATTCTCGCTGATCTCCACCTCGGGCGGAAAGCTGAGCGAGTTCTTGTGATCCATGATCTTGCCATAGGTGCCGACAAGCGAGTCCGCATAGAACGGCGTCTCGCCGAACAGCATCTCGAAGAGGAATATGCCCACCGACCACCAGTCGCACTCGCGCCCATACTCATTGTCTACGCCCTGCGACTGCAGCACCTCGGGACTGATGTAGTCCGGCGTGCCGACCGCATTGCTGGACACCACCTGACCGTTGGGGCCCATGCGCATGCAGGTGCCGAAGTCGGCGAGCTTCAGATGGCCATAGCTGTCCAGTAGCATGTTGTCCGGCTTGACGTCGCGATGCACGAATCCCATGTTGTGTATGGTGTCCAGGGCGAGCACCACTTCCATCGTATAGAATATGGCCCACTTCTCGGGTATCTCGTAGTCGCCCATTAGCGACACTATGTCGCCGCCTGGCATGAAGTCCATGACCATGTAGAGATACTTGTGATCCTGGAACGCGAAGTGCAATTGGACTATCCACTCGGAGTTCGCGTGCGCCATGATGTGACGCTCCTCCCAGAAGAAGGCCGAATCGGGGCGCTTCATCATCTCGAATTTGGACAGACGCTTCATCGCGTACACCTGACTCGATGACTTGTGCCGCACCAGCTGCACCTCGCCGAAGGCGCCGGCTCCAATCAGCTTGATGAAGTCGAAGTCGTCCACATTCATGCGCAGCTGATTGATGCGCTGTGCCAGGGGTTTATCTGCAAGGTATCCAGAATTAGTATGAATCTGTATAAGAATTTTTAACGATTGTATTGCGATACTATCGCTAAGCTGATTAAAGTCATGGCATTTGTACGCTGTGATTGATTGTGATCACTCGGCTTACTATCGAAAAGCAAAGAAAACTATCGTTACTATCGTAAACTTGTTCAAATGATACATATTGCTGTATTTCATTCGTTTCAGAATCCAGTAAGCACTCGCCCTACTATCGTATATCAAATTAAATATCGCAACTATCCTCTATCCTAATTTCAGTTTTACACCATAAGCTATGCGATATTTATCTGAATTTTAGCAGTTACTTACAGCCTTACTATCGTATACATAAAAAATATCGCAAACATTGTAAGCTAGTTGAAGTAATGGCATTTGATTTATGCATTATTTTGTTGAATTTAATATTTATTCGCAATACTATCGCAAGACAAGAATTAATTCGTTGCTTTTAATGCTATCGTAAGCTAACAAAAATGCTGGTAATTATTTAGTTTTATAGCTACACTTTTTTTGATTAATTATACTTCTAGAATTCAGCACCGACTCTGTTTACTATCGCATAGCAATACTATCGGCTCACTGTATTCACATTCTACTTAACAGAATTCAACACCCGACTCTGTTTACTATCGCATAGCAATACTATCGACTCACTGTACTCACATTTGTATGCATATTGCTCGATGTTCTTGAGACGCTTCAGCGAATCGTGCTCGCAATCGCTGACCAGGGCCGACACCGTGTCCAGCAAGCAGTCCACGTTGCAGATGCTCCTCGGATCGCGCATCTCGCGCTCGAGCGCTGTCGCTCTGCGAAAAAATAAAAAAAAATAGATGTCAATCAATTAGTCAATCAGTCAATCAATGTAATCACTTCAAACTAATCAATCAAATCAAATTAATGTCATATGCAGCAATTGCAGTAGACCATATCAAAAGTTTGCTATAAGAACTTAGCGATAAGACGGCAAACGCGATAATTATAGAGGTATATCAAGCATACACGACTCAAATATACCCTGCACAGTAAATTTAATTGTGGCCACTTATTCTGACAGAAAGAAGCAGTATTTGAAAGACCGACATCAACAGGAATGTGGATATTGTTCAGGAATATATAATCGTATAACAGCATAAATATTTTAAGACCTTTTATGTGCATTTAAAATATGTTTTCTCAACGATGACTTAAAAGTTTATGGGCTTCAACGAGATATCAGTTTTTGCATTACACTGGGCAACAAAAGACAGGGTTTATCGGGTATATTCGAAATTTCCATGAAGTTCAAGCAAGTTTATGCAGCTTATCGAGCAGTTTTTGGACTCACACTAGGCAAAAAGAAAAGGTATTTACATACGCATTGAACTTATGGCTTCCACACCTTATTTCTCGCATATATCTGCAACTGAGCTCGAAGTTCGCCAGAAACTCAAGCTAAATTAAATATATATAATACTTAAATTTGATTTAGAGAACTGCAGCAACGAGATCGTCTAATCTGCATAATACAAAATCGCATTTTAATCTTCTAACTCATCATGCCGCATATCTTTATTTACACATTGCTAATTTGCATAGAAAAGAACTATAAATAAAATCGTGGAGCAGCGACGAACAGCAAAAATATACTTTGTCGTCGAGTGCTATTAGGTCATTGCCAAGATATGATAGCACAGCAGACGTACACACGCACACACACACACACTCTCTTCCGTCATGCCACAACAACGGGAACAACGGCACAACGGCACAACGGCAACCGCAAAGAGTCAATTTGGCAATTTATTTACCCAAATAAGTTTCGTATAATCGCCAAGTAAATATCGTACTCGATGCTCTTCCGAGAGCGCGGCGCAATTCGTAAATAAACAAATGCGGAAAAGCGTTCGCGTTACTCACACGCTGCGTGATCGCGCTCTTACTTCCCTGACCCTGCCCCTCAACACCTATGTATGCCTCTACTATCCGACTAACTCCCCCGCCTGCCCACACTGAACGCAAACAAAGACGCAGCAATTCCTATTGTCGAAATTTCCCAGAAATGCGCAATGACTTTTCTATTCGCTGATTCGCTTGAATTGAATGCAAGTATTTAGCAGACAATCGGATGCCACGCAAAGGCAGAAAAGCGGAAGAATTAGTTGGTAATACCATATGGAGAGGATCCTCGATTAGCAATCAAATGGGATTATACCTAAATTTGAATAATCTTTACATTTGAATTCTCTCCGGCAGGCTGTGCAGACAAATTTCCACGAAAAACTTCATTCTTCTCATTGCTAAATGTTAATTTATATAATATACTTATTTGCATAATGCTTATGTTTATAGTTCGTATTAGAACTCTCCTCTTAACAGAATTGTTTTTATTTTTCCACTTGAGAAGCTAAAAATCTCAGAGAAAGCCTCACGGAAAAATGGTTAAAAGAGAGCTTAGGCTTATCGATTTTCAATTGAAAAAAACGATTAAAAATAAAAAATAGCTAAAAGCTATAATTCATATTATAGTTCACTTGATTTAATTTAGTTTAGAGAGCGTTTAAGGCTTATTAAAATACAATCGATTATTGATAATTATATTATGAAATATTCTCTTAATTTATAGTGAAACTCAAAAAATTAAACGCTGAAGAAACACAAAATCTATTAATAATAATAATAAAAATAAAAATAAAAATAAAAATAAAAATAATAATAATAATAATAATAATAATAATAATAATAATAATAATAATAATAATAATAATAATAATAATTAAAATTAAAATTATTAATATCTCAATGGAAATTCAAAAATATCTCTTAATATTTAATATTAATACATCGTACATCGCTAATTTCACTCTTCAATCTTATTTGGCGTGCCTGTCGTGTCACGCACGCGCTCATCGCTAGCTGCCTGCAGCGTATCGAATGCAATTTGCAAATTTTCATTTTGCGCATTGGCCTTATCAGCCCCGCAAATGCTTAGGCAGTCAACGAGGGAGTTGAACAGATAAAGGCACAGAGGGGGGAGAAGTCGAGTTGCTGCAATTGCAATCAGCTGCAAACAAGCGAAAGAGAGATACAGAGAGACAGAGAGAGAGAGAGAGAGAAAGCAAGAAAGTGGGAGCGAGAGGCGGAACCTTGACTTTATCGCAGCAAGAACTCTCAACTGAACTGTTGACTTTGATAAATCGCTGGAAGAATGCAAGCCAGAGTCTTCACACACCAGTTCACACACACACACACATACACATACACACACACACACACACTTGCACACCCACACGCATCAAGTCTCTGATATGACTTACTTATGCGACGACGCGTCGCATGGGAAACGATAACAACAACAATAGGAAGAAAGGCACACAGCAGAAGAACGCAAAGAAGAACAACAAGAAGACTGAAGACTGAAGAAGAGCATGCGTTGGGGCATTATTTACTCAATGAACTCGAGAACTCAGGCACACACACACACAACACACACACAGCGGCAACTCTTGCCCCTCAGCAGCTGCACTCACTGAAAGCGCAGCACAAAAATCGGCAAGGTTGACTGACAGACTGTGCAGCTGATTGACTGATTGAATGACTGATGCACTGACTAATTGAACACGCATGCACGACAAGAAACAGTCAAGCTTTCGATCTATCAAATTACGAATAAAAGCTGCACAACTTTAATAAATACTATCGGTTAAATACTCGTAGTAATTGCATACTATCGTTAAAATTTTGCAGACGACTATCGTCGAGTTGCTAAATAATTAAACTATAAACGAAACAGAAGTTTAATTAAAATAATAATGATTATTATCTAACAAATATTTTATTATAAGATTATTAAGGCTTGAAACTATCGTTGATAGTATCGTTAAATAAATAAGTCTTTGCCGCTTACTATCGCTCAGCTATTGTAAAACTATCGAGAATTAGAAAAAAACTTAGCTGAAGTCTACTAAGAATTTCAGGAATTACTATTACTTAAGTATTGTAAAGATAGTATTGACATTTTTCAGTTGTTGTTTAAACTATCGCTAGAATATTGCATACTATCGTTATGTAAATATGACACTTTGCTGATTACTAGCGATCAGATGTAGTAAAACTATCCATAGCAAAGTAATTGAAGTACTGAACTACGAAAAAAGAGGTGAATATAGAAAACTACCGTAACTATCGTTAGCATTACAAAGGAACATAATTGTTCAGATACTGTGCTAACTATCGCTATGCAGTCCATCAAGATTACAGCTAAATTTAAAATAAATAAAAATAAATACACGAACTTTACGCGTTCAAATTCTTCCAGAAACGCGAACTTAGCAGCCTTTTGGATAGAAACTCAGAAAATTCAGATGTTGTATGCTACGCTCCAGGGCGGCAATATATATTATATAGACAGAGAGTGGGAGCGGTAGAGGGACAGGGGCACTGAGCGAGAGACGAGCCGATGACAGACGGCGCAAAATTGATACTAAAAGGTGTTTGAATTGTTGTGATTTCATCATCTCCACTTACGGCATGACAGAAAAACCAAAAACAACAACAACAACAAGAACGACAACAAGCAGCGCGAACGACAGGCAGCAGCAGCAACAACAGCAACAACAACAACAACATGAGCAACAACAACGGCAACGGCAACCAACTTGGAAAAGTGGAATTTTCAAAAATGCTGCGCGATAAATTGTTTGGCAATGGCAACAACAACATAATTATTAACAGCCAACAGACTGTACATTATAAACAACAGCGGCAGCAGCAGCAGCAACAACAACAACAAATGCTATAATATTATAAATAATAGCAACAACGGCGACAACATTATCGTCACCTAGAGACAATATAATTGCAAATTGTAAATTGTAATTTTAATTTATGCAAACACCTAAATAGAGACAAGTCGTACAGCCACACATGTATATAGTATATAAATATATATGTTTGTATATATATACAGATACTCGCACATACATATCTCTCTATCTTCGATTTGGAAGCACGTTCAGCCAGAGCGTAGCACATGCGGACTTCAGTTTAGAATATAAATGCACCTAATATCTATAAGATTCAAGCATGTATGGCTCAAAATATTTTTTAAATTATAATAATAATTATAAATAAATAAATAATAATAAAAAGTAAATAAATTATAAAGTAAAAAGTAAAGCAAGTAAAAAAAAGTAAGGTAATAATAACAATAATAATAATAATATTATTAATACTATTTTGAATTTTTTAAATAGTTTTTTTTTAGTAAAATAGTATAATTAAATAAAAACAAATGATGGTAATAATTATAAAACGGAACATAATGAAACGAAAAATGAGAATATAAAATATTATAAATTCAATAAACAAAATGTTAATATTAATTATAGAACGGAATAGAATATTTAGAAAAAATGATAAAATATTATTATAATAATGTTAATGTTAAGTAAGTGTAAAAATGTTATAGGAATTATTAATCTAGTGTGAAAAACGGATGATCATAAAATTACTTAAAAATAAATACAGAAAAGCTTTCGACTACTGAAAAAAAAAAACAAGTAAATGCAATAAATAATAATAAAAATAAATGTAAATATAATAATTTAATGAAATCTAGCAAAGTCTGTAGAATATTTTGAGAAATGAGAATATGATTTAAATCGGAAGCTTGTCGAATATTTACTCTAAAAACTTATTTTTGAGTAATTTGTGGAAAGAGTCAAACTAATATCATTGATACAAATTTCAAATTCAAATTGAAAAAAGTAAAAAAATTTAAATAAAATGTGATAATAAAAGGAAAGTCTGTGGAATATGTTCAGAAATGAGAAGATGATTTATAACGAATATTTACTATAATAATTTATTTTTGCTATAAAAAAAATATATTTTTGATTAGTTCATTCAAAAATTCAAAATAAATTTCAAACTCATTTTGACAAAAATAAAAACTTTAACATTAAAAAGAAAAAAACAGTGAACTGATATGTTAATTAATATATCTATAAATTTACTGAATTTTAAGACGATTAAAAAAAAGGAAAATAAAATGGCAAATTTGAAAAATAACTTTGCGTTCAATATTTGAAAGCCATTCAAACTTGCTGTATTCAATTGAAAAAGTCCAATTGGACAAAATGTCGAGCTTTTCACCGTGTCACAGTGTGTGTGTGTGTGACTAGGTGTGTGAGTGAGTGTGTAAGATATTTGCGCATCATCGCAGCTGCTCATCACTTGGCCAAGAGTTCTTAACGCATATTTACTCGCCTCACTTTGCCGCTGAGCCAGAAAGTAATTTCGCAGGGAGAACAAGCAAAAAAAAAAAAAAAAAAAAAAAAAAAAATAGAAGAACAAGAAAACTAAGGGGTGTGATAGCAAGAACAGGGGGAGAGAGGGGATACGCTATGAAAATCAAATTTGAAATGCCATTCGAAATGTGCAGTTTTATGGCCAAGTGCGCAATGGGATATGGATCTGAATCTGGATTTGGATTTGGCTGTGCTTCTGCTTGTGCTTGTAGTTATGGATATGGATATGAATATGGTAGGGGGAGGTGTGGGGTGGGGCGTTGTGTGTTAGGGGATATGGATATGAAAACTGTGTGGATCTGCTTTTGTTTAATGCCAAATGGTTTCTTTCGTGCGCAGCGCAACGCAATTGCTTTTCAAAGTATTTATGTTAAAGACAACAACAACAACAGCAGCATAACAACAAGTATAACACACACACACGCACAACTAAAATGCAAGAATTTCATTATGCATTGCGCGCGATGCGCTTGGACGCAGCAGCAGGCCTGCAGGGGAAAGGGCAGCAGCAGGGGCGGAGGCTAGCGCACCCTTTGGCAGGAAGGGGGGAGCACTGGAAAAACGTACCGTTCCGGCTCTAATAAATAGTATGCAGCAGCCGTGGGCATTCCCCACATTGCGCTGGCGCGTCTGTTTGGATTCCTCCACACTGGCTATCCCTGTCTCGCTCTCGCTCTCGCTCTCCCGTTCTCGCTCCCGCTCCCCGCTGTATATTGTCGAATTCTGAACGAAATGGAAACGCGTTTCACGCATCCGATGCGACGCCTGCAACTGACCAGGCGTTCAATCAACAGCGCAGCTCTATCTTGACGTCTGCTACCCTGTACGCGGCGCAGCCGAAGGGTAGTCGCAAGTGCCACACACGATAACTATATGCTGCTATATAGACTATAGCATATATCGCATTATACTACCATCGAGTAGATAAAGCCTGCCTGCGCAGTCTCCCTCACTCCTGCTGCCTTTCGCTCCCTCTGCTCGCTCTCCTGCGCTGTCGAGGGCAACTGCACGTCGAGCGGACTCCGCTGGCAGCCTCGACGCGCTTGTTACTACTTTTTGGGCTCGTTTCATTTGGTTTGGTTACAAATTTTAATGCGAAAATGGCAAATTTATTAAACTGGCAGCGGGCAGCGTGCAGCGTGCAGCGGGCGGACGCAGCGGCGAGCGCGGCAAACGTTTTGCTCACTCGCTTGTCAATTTGATTGCCGCCGCCGTTGCCGTTGCCGTCGTCCCGCTTTGAACATGATTATGGAAGGTGTTTGTCACCGATGTTTTGGCTAAATTTGTAAATTCGTCAGTTTGGGAGATTTGTTAATTCTCGACCAACTGCCGAGCTCCTGGCCAACAGTGCACTGTGCGCTGCGCAACCGAGCACAGATCGAGCGACGCGTATGACATAATTAGCGCAGCGAGCGCTATAATCGTGCAGAGCATTGCACAGGCAGCAGGCAGGCAGGCAGGCCGCTCGCAGCACTAGTACCAGAGTTACAAGTGCTGCAGTGCATCCTAGAGCAGCACAACAGTGTTACCAACAGATGCAATGCAGCTGGAATCGTGCACAGTGGTACTAAATAGCGCAAGCTCATTAAGTCAAGCGCAGCTACGCGTATGCAAGGCTATAGCAGTGTGCTCCTAGTTACAGTTATAACAGATCAATCAATAGATCCATTGCAGCTGGATCTAAGCCAAGACTAGCGAGCGGGCGAGCTGCCTATAGCAGGCAGTTACACTACTTCAATCGACTTACAGGCTACCTACTTCCAACCTGCTTCAGTCGCCTTCATTTCAGCTGCAACAACATCAATAGCTCCTGCGAAGCAGGTCTATCGCCTAAGCCAAGCGTAGTTATCCTAGCGCATTACAACGAAGACATCAACAGCTGCAGTTGCGGTGGGTAAGCTAGTTACTCCACTTAGAACTACTTTTGCTTATTCTAGTACGGACAGGGATCTCTCTACAGTAGCAGCTTCTAGCGGGAGAGCCAGACGAAGTGTCCAGCCAGCAGGCATATACTGATGATGCTGCTACTCCGACTAGTACTGCAAGTACAGCTACTTCTATTACTTCTGCTACTAACTCCTGCTTCTGCTACTCGTGCTTCTACTATTCCTGCTTCTAGTGCTTCTGCTTCTAGTACTTCTGCTTCTAGTACTCCTGTATTCCTGCTTCTAGTCCCGGTTTTAGTACTTCTGCTTCCAGTACTCCTGCTTCTCCTAGTCCCGCTTCTCCTACTCCGGCTTCTAGTACTCCGGCTTCTAGTACTCCTGCTTCTAGTACTCCTGCTTCTAGTACTCCTGCTTCTCCTACTCCTGTTTCGAGTACTCCTGCTTCTCCTACTTCTGCTTCTAGTACTCCTGCTTCTAGTACTCCTGCTTCTAGTACTCCTGCTTCTAGTACTCCTGCTTCTACTACTCCTACGTTTACTTCACCTGCTTCTACTACTCCCACTACTCATCCTGCTTCTGCTATTTCAAGCCAATTGCCAGGAACCTCCACTGCATCAGATTCCACATGCAGATGCAGCAGACTAGCTCTCAGAGGAGCTGCAACTACTGTTAGCATTATACCTGGACTCCAGCTTCTACTACTCCCACTACTCATCCTGCTTCTCCTACTCCCACTACTCTTCCTACCTCTGCAGATGCAGCAGACAAGCTCTCAGAGCAGCTACAACTACTGGTATTGCTATACCTGGCTTGCTCTAGCTTCAAACATATCCACAGCAAGGCTCCAAGGCAGCTCGAAGAGCTTGCAGTTGAATCCTATGTGCTGCTGCAAACGCTACTAACCCATAGAAAACTCTCCAGCAGCAGCTTCTTCCCAGTTATATAGCTTGTTACAGCTACTCTTCAATCTACAATCTATTAAACAGACATCCCTACAGCGGAGTCCTTTTGCAGTTCCAGCAGAAGTAGGGATTGACTGCAGCCTGCAGGCTACTTCTGCATCCTGCCGCAGATCGACAGCTACTACTACTACTGTTACTGCCACAACTACTCCTACTCCTGGAATCTTTTTGCCAGGCACCAACTGCAATCTCTGCCAGCAGCATCGCTTTCGTACACTCACCGACGGCGCCTTTCCACGTCCATGTTGGCACTCCCTCCCGCTTGCTCTCTCTCTATGGGTCCTCGCCTGGCCGCTGTGGCATGCAACTGTGTGTTAGGGAGCGACAACTGCGACTCCTACGCAGCGCTGGGAAAATAGAGAGAAGTTCAGAGTCTATAGGTAAAATGAATGCAAATGTGGCGCTACCTGCTGCTGTTGGCCCCCGCGACGTACGTGACGATCAACTGGCGCTGCGGGAAATAGAATATATTTTTAGAGTATTTAAAATACTACTGGAGGACTAGAGAGGACTAGGCCAATACCAACCTGCAGCAAGTCCTGGACGGCTATGACTACTGAGGAGCGACGGGCCGGTCGGCAAATGGCTAGAAAAAGCGTACGCGCCACGCAGCCGCTGCTGCTGTTGTTGTTATTGCTGTTGCTGCTGTTTTTGCTGGCGATGAGGTCACGAGCGTGGTTAAACCACTTGAGGATTCAATTAGCTGGCTGAGCGTAATGACGCCTGGGCGACACCTGGCCGTCGACGAGGGACGCTGACGCCAACGCCACATACGGGCGGACAAGCAGCCACCCGCACAAGCTGACGCCCCAGCGGGGAGCGGGAGCAGGTGCAGCTGCAGCTGAAGCTGGAGCAGCAGCAAGATTCCAGGCAACTCCTCCGGCACTTGCTGGCGTTATTGTTTCTGTTTTTTTAATTTTTGTAAATTTATTTGTTAATAATTTGTAGTTTTCGTGTCGCTTTGCTTGCTTGTTCTGCCTGTGCTGTGTGTGCTGTTTTTCTTTTGTTTTTTTCTGGTTTTCTGCTGCTCTTGCGACTGCGATTTGTTGGCGAAACAACAGGCAGCAGCACAGCCACAGTAACAGTCACAGTCACAGCCACAGTCACACTCACAGTCACAGTCACAGCCACACTCACAGTCACACTCACAGCACCCCGTTCGTGTGTCGTTGTGTTTGTAAACATGCAATGTGTGGCACATCGATTGTTGTCTGTGCCCCGCGCGCACATGCAACTGTTGCACAATTTTTTTTCTCTCTCTCTCACTCTTTCTCTGTCTCTCTATATTTTTGTCCGTTCTGCGTGCGAGCGAGCGCAGTCGTACACTTTTGGTTAATTCGCGTTTTCTTGTTTTGAGGATTATTCGCAGGAGACACAGGGCCCAAATCCAAATCCAAATGGCAGCGTCACAGCAAATCGTTCACCTATTTTGCGATCCACTAAATTTGCCCACCGAAATATACCGAAATGTGGCAATTGCATGCAGCGAACGGTCACACGTGCGTTTCAACCTTTTCGCGTTTGGTATTTATCAATTTGGTATTTTCGTGATCATTTAAAATGCGCTAAATTCGACTGCCGCCTATTTCGTTCAAAATGACATAAAATTTGCTTAAAAATAAGAAATTATCAAATGACCCTATGTTAGTCACATTTAAATGAAAACTGAGACAACTGCCGCACACAATGCTCAGTACTTTGACAACACCTGGGGCAATCGAGTGTCAGATCGATAAACGAGCAAATGTACTGTATGACAATCGATTGTAAGGTCGATAAGTGCTATAGCAGCACTGCAAAGCTTAATGTATATTAAGTATTTTACTATGCGCGGCTGTTGGTCACACTCGCGTTTTGATCGCGACTGAAAAGCACATAAAATGTTTGCACTTTTCGAAATTAAATTCTTTTGCTAAATGCTAAAAAAATTTAAAGCACTATATTTATATAGCTACAATGTGCGTTTTATTTTATGTGCCAGCAGTACTGCGCACTAGTCACGTCTCGGTGTGGCGACGCGCAATACGCAGACGCAACTCGATTTGCGCATTTCAAATACTTTGGCGCGAGAGTCAGGCTAAAGCACATTTTATTATGCATTTAAAAATAGCAATGCTGTTGCTTTGTATATGCATGCCTAATAAATTAACAGAAGTGTTAACGAGCTGTGAGAATTGCATTTTTGCAACATTTTCTGCCAAGTTCAGGCACACGGCGTTCCTAGGTAGGAGCAGGAGTACTTTGTGTAAGGGGGGGGGGGGGAGTCTAGCCCACTGCCAGCCTGTGCATGTGAGTGGAACGGAAAGGGCTGTCCAGTCGATCTGCTATATGTACATGCGTGTGTGCATGTATGTGTGTGAAGAGAGCAAAAAAGCGCAAAGAGAGCGCGCAGTATTTGTTTGGTATTTTTCGCCAAGAAAACGACAAAAACTAGAAGCAGCAGCAGCAACAATGTTGACGTTGTCGTGTGAAGATATGCATGGCTGTGCGTGTGTATTGGTGCACGCTCAGTTAACCGTTATACGGCAGGTAGTCAGAGTCAGAGTCAGTGTCAGGCTCGTCAGTCGTTGGACGCGTCTCGTTGGCAGTGGACACGCAGCAGGGCAGAGTGCAGTCAGCGTTTTTAGTGGCGCGCACAAACAATTCAAATCAAATCAAATCTGTATGCGAGTGCCTCTCTGTGTGTGTGTGAGTGTATATGTGTGTCAGCGTATGTGTGTGTTTGCTTGTGTGTGTGTGTGTGTACATGCTTTAAATTTAAAATCAGTGGCGCGCGCGAGTGTCATATATAGCAGCACACATATACATGCATACATGCCAACGCTATATACAGCATATGCATAAGTATTGGTATATTCGAATAGATCTGTAATATTTTTTCTCTTGTTTTTTGGTGACAAGTGTTTAAAAATAGTACGTGCAACTACGGCTAAGAAATCCAAGTTAATACCAGCAACAACAACAACAGCAACAACAACAACAAAATGGTCGAAACCGTTGTAACCGTTGAGCGCACAACAACAACAAGCACAGGGCCAGCCGGTGTCAATCCGGCGCCCAGCAATGGCGGCGGCTTCTGGAGCGCCATCAAGCTCAATGTGGACTACTACAGAAGCATACCGGGCATACTCAAGATTGTGCAATTGGTAAGTGGAGCAGGAGACCAGGCACTATATACACACACACACACACACATACATACACACGCCTGTCACGATGACTGATAGCTGGCCAGTGGCCGTGCCTGGAGTCACCCTGTGCTGTCCGCACATTGCGTATACGTCGCATTAGACGTGCGCTTATCGCACACACACACACACACACGCACTAACACACGCACAGCCTACGATATGCTCTGTCAATCGAAGCTTTATCTATAGATTTCCCCCATAACTTTTGTCAATTAATGCACATACAACAGCAGCAGTGTGTCTGTGTGTGTCTGTCTGTGTGCGTCTGTCTGTGTGTGTGTGTGTCTCTCCCTGAGGATCTCATTAGTCGGATAAGATAGGGCAATAAAAAGCCAAAGTAAATCCCTTGCATGTGCCTTCAATTTGATTTCGATCATCGACTTATGCAATATATATATATAAATATATATATATATATATATTACCCCCCCCCCCCCTCCCTCTTACATTTTTGATGGGGAAATGGAAAAGTGTTGAAAATCGTGCGCAGCTGTTCAATTTCTCAATCCACATTTAGTTATTGAACGCTTGCGTGGGAAACGCTTGCCCGCTTACCAGTTTTGCCCACAGTCCAACACGTTCCACTGGCCAAACAGAGTCCACAACAACGGACGCCAACTGCAGGCAGGCAGCCGCCCACAGGTGGCCGCCAACACACGAGCAGCGTTTGCATTTGACACACACACACGCACACACATATACACACTCACACGTATGCTTATGGCTAGAGACAGATGTGAAGCAATGGCAACGAGTACAACAACTGCGAAAGGGGGAGAAAGTGCTGTTTGGATTGTGTTTTGCTGTGAGCGCCACATGGCTGCTACAAATGATCCTTTGCCTTACATACGTTCCACACTACAGACCACACACATTCCACACACACACATACGATCCACAAGTATAATTCACATACAATACGCAAGAAATATTTCTTTGCTTGCTACCATCTCAATGAGTTCCAAATTGCAGTGCAGACACCATCCACACACGTTCCACATCGGCGTCAAATACGATCTACTTGTAATTCTCGCGCAATATGCCATTTATTAACCACAATGCGTTTTAAGTTACACATTAAGTATCACATACATGCCACATATCTTCCACACACGTTCCTCATACAATCCACAATGTGATGCACCTGCAACTTGCGCACAATTTGCCATTTATTTACCAAAAAACCATCTAAGTTACACACTAAATATCACACACATTCCACACAAGTTCCACACGTAATCCACAATATAATGTACTTGCAACATGCCAAGTTACATACCACAATAGGTTTCAAATTACATATGCCACTGCACATACATTGCACACAAGTTCCACACACAGCCCACAATTTGACATTTACCACAATACGTTTCAAATTACACACAACATTGCACAAACATTCCACAGCAGTTCCACATACAATCCACAGCATGCTTCATCCGCAACATGCGCACATTTTGCCATTTACTTACCACAATTTCAAATTACATATGCCATTGCACATACAATCCACACAAGCTCCACATACAATCCACAATATGTTTCACCTGCATGCAATTTGCCATTTACTTTTTACAATGCGTCTCAAATTACGCATTACACATTCCACACACGTTCCACATGCAATCCACACTCTGGAAATATTCATTTAATTGACTGCCCCACAAGGACATAGCGTAACAAAATAACTACCACACACATTCCACATTAAATGGCCCGCCCAACAAGGACATTAGCATTAACAATTAATCGACGACAAACTGCCACAAATCGAAGCAAGAAAATCAATAGCTACAAATTGGAGCGGGGGGAGAGGGAGGGGGGCAGGTCTTTGGTAAGGATTGTGGTACGTTAGCCTCGACTCGGCTGGTTAGTGCATTATTCAAATTGGCCACTTATCGAATCAAGTGGCGAGCCCTGCCTATACTCCCACACATGCAGCTGTATACCCTGTAAGCCGAGTGCGTCTTCATCGTTAAACGCAACTTCTTAGGGCCCAAAACTAATCTAATCTGCGCAACGAAAATAACACTCGACTTTATGGCAGTCGATGTGAAAGCAAGCCGTATGACTCGCTCGAGTTTGTGCCTGAATTCCCAATATTGAATCTTGTCGATTTCAATATATATACATGTATATCTATGGTAGATGTAAGGCTCGATAGTAATACAGTCGAACAGCTGGTCGACTGCTATCAATGTGATAGCAAAGATTATGGCTAATTGATACTCTGCAGCGATTATTGCTGCTCGCCATGAGTCACGGATTACTCATACGCCCCGTGGGCCCACTCCAAATGGAGTCCTGGGGAAAGTACTATAATACATAGCACTACTCATGCAAAGTAATACCCGCTGGATCTTATCGAGGGACAAACACACAAAATTAACTGACTGAAAGTATCGCCCAGCTGCGTTTATAGAGTCATCATGGCATAGATAAGATTGCCCCATGGGCATGCCACACACAGTCAGTACCAGTACCAGTACCAGTACTAGTTCCAGTTCCAGTTCCAGTTCCAGCTGCAACGGAAGTGCGAACTTGGTCAAACACTTCGATCGGCATGTTGACAAACTTGTTGTAGACATCGAGTACATATAGTTATATAGCTATTTATGTCGCGCCAGGGCCGAGTCGCTTGTAAGAAGAATCGTCCAATTTATATGCAAATCGGAACGAAGATGCCAGCCGATCCCAGCCAGCGCGAACCATCACGATTCATGCGAGTCGTTTCTGTTTTTTTTTTTGTTTTTCTTTTTTTTTCTTTTTTTGTTTTTCCTTCAAAATTTTCATAATAGGCATTACGTAAGAGACCTTGGGCGAACATATACTTTGGAAATGGTCTATATACTTGCTATATGATATGTGTGCATGTGTGTAGGTCCCCACACACATTGCTATACTTTGTTGGCGGAAATTGTGACACACATTTGTGTTGTTCTTGTTGTTCTTTTTGCCAGAAATCTCAAGAATTTGTGAATTCTTTAGCCAGTTACTTTGTCTCGTTATGGAAATACTAGCACAAAGCATGCCGTTTCAGACTCTCTAGGTTAGGTACGAATATATTATGTGTGTGTGTGTTTGTGTGTATGCTAATGCAAGTACAAGTAGCGAAGTGAGCTCATCCCCAAGTCGCAATTCTTTTCGAATTTTGTCACATAAATAAGCCCAAAAATGACGATTGTTTGTTTGCCAAGTCGTAAGGGGCGCGAAACAAGTCAGAGACCCGAACGAAACCCAAACAATCGCGACTTGTTTTGTTTATTATACCATTTACCCATTGAAAACGGCTCAAAGTGGTATATTAACTATGTACCTATATGTAATAGGCAGAAGTAGGCGCGGCTGACCATACAAAGCATATGATCAGCAACAACGCACAAGTCGCCTTAGCCTTGTCCGTCTGGCTGTATGAATGCACAGATCGCAGCTATTACAAGAGCTAGAGACCTTAAATTTGGGCTGAAGATTCCTGTATACCATACGTAGCTTAACTTTATTTGAAACTTTGACTGGCAGGCTCAGCGTCTACGCAAAATGGCAAAGATGCGTTTTTTTTCAAATAACGCAGTTATAATGAAAGCTAGAAAAGCAGCCTCTTGAGCTGCCATTTAGGCCGTTCAGTGAGTGGTAACTTTTCTCCCCTTTCCCATAAATGTTAAAATTCCTGTAATTATAAAATTTACTTATTATCATACAGATGGATTGTAAATTAAACATAAATAAAAAAAATATATATATAAAATAAAAAATTAAACATAAATAAAAAAAACACACTGTAAACATAACACAACATTTGCATAATATATTAAATACTTCATAATTTAATAATTTAATTTAAAATCTCCCCTTTATAAAATTTACTTATTATCATATAGATGGATTGTAAATTAAACAGAAATAAAAAAAGCACACTGTAAACATAACACGGCATATGCTTAATATATTTAATACTTAATAATTTAATTTAATATTTTTAAGCTTTAGCTGTTTTTTATTAAAAACTCAAAATAAGTTTCAATTTTTTTTCAAAATTTTCTTAGCTATCAATATTAAATTGCCCTGCAAGTATTATTATTTAAAATTGCGAACTGATTAATTGGTATCCTGCTGTCGCGCATGCTCAACTCAAGCTTTCTTTGCTTGTTTACATGCTGTAGCGGCGTGACGTCATGCGCCTGCATTTGCGCAGGTGTAGAGGTGGCCTGCCAGCCAGCGTGCTGCTGTTATCGTTATCGACATCGGGCCGCCATTGAACTTCAAACGAATGCACGAGGCGCCGCCATTGTGCTTGGGTCCTTGGTGTTGCGTTTAATCGATATGTTACAATCGCGCTTGTTTGTTCTGTCTCGCGTCATCGATCATGCGCGTACTGCAGTGATGCATGCAGACACAGATTCCGCTACGTGTGTGTGTGCGTGTATTACAGTTCGATATTGCGCCACATACAGGCACAGCTGGCTTCATGCTCGGCAGGGCAAATTACCCGTTTATTATTAACAAACGGCAGCAGACGATATTCATCCAGACGTGAGCATTATCAAATCAAATCATTTCGATTTCGGGCCATTCTCTTGGCTAGTGGAGCGTACGAGTCTTATGTGCATATACATATACATATGTGTGTGTGTGTGTATTTATCTAGCTGACACATAAAGTAAACTGCGGTCCACATAAATCAAGCTATATGTGTATGTGTGTGTGTGTGTGCAGACATATTCTAGGCGTATGACATGCACACACAAATGTATTCAAACTTTTTGAATATATTTAATTTTTTTTGAAATTTTGGCCTCAACGCACATTTATTGCGCGCGAGTTCATTTTTATTTTTGAAACGTGATGACGCAAATATGCACACACACACACACACATACATAAATCTCGCTCTTGCTCTCTCTCTTTCTCTCGCAGAGATTTGTCGCAAACTTTCAAGACATTTTCCCACAAGCTGCAGTTAGTTTGTGTGTGTGCGTGTGTGTGTAGAACTCTTTGCTCTGTTAATGTGCAGTGCTGCCAACTTGCCCTAAAAATGTCTGTGGTCAAGTGCAGACCAACAACTGCAACTCTCACACACACACATACACACAGAGGTTCAATCAACTTTGCACGACAGGGGGCGCTTTGGCTGCATGCAAACAACAACAGTTGACATGCACACACGCACACATACACATATACCTTTACATGCGCTTTGTATGCGCGCAGCAAAAGGCAAACACAAAAACAAAAGCGAAAGACAAACAATAACAGGCGCAAGAACCAGTTGACTTCAAGTGTTGTTGTTGTTGTTGCTGCTGCTGTTGCTGGCCATGCCAACAGGTCGCCGCGCGCGCTTTTGGCTTTGGCAAAGTCGACAACTTTCAGCTTTCACTTTTTGTCTGCCTTTTGTTTTTAGCCAACAAGAAAGCCAAAGGTGCAACTATGTAAACAGCTTTAACTGTGTGTGTGTGTGTGTGGGCTGTGTGCCGCCCAATGTTAATCGCTTTTTAATTGCGAGCCTGTCATTCAAATCTGTGTCATCGATTTGACGCCCACACACGTTCAGACCTGACACTGACAGTCAGAGTGCAGCGCAGCGTCAGGTTCTTAGTGTGTGTGTGTGTTGTAGCTATATGTACATACACAGCGAACAATTAACTGGGCGCTTTCGTTCAATTGCTTAAGGTGACATCATTTGATGCTGCGCGCCGCCGAAAAGAACGTTTAACATCAATTAGAGACAACAATTTATTACTCTTCGAAATAATCGATATGATATTTTGTATATTTAGTGCTGGCATTCTACTCTTATAATAATTTAGATACAACATTTTATAACTCTTCGAATTTTTTGAAATAATCGAGATGATATTTTCTATATTTTGTGCTGGTATTCTACTCTTATAATAATTTAGATACAATAATTTATTTATCCTTTGAAATAATCGAAATAATATTTTTTATATTTAGTGCTGGTATTCTACTCTTATAATAATTTACCTTTACTTATGCAGCATTTGATATAGGGTATTTAGTAGTAGTATTCAGTTGGTATATTTTGCCACTATACAGCATCTCATATATATTCAGCACTTGTTACAGTTATATATATTCTATATTAGCTTGTATTATACATATATTTAGTGATGGTATTCTACTCTTATAATAATATAGATACAATAATTAGAGTATTAACTCTTCGAATGCTTTGAAATAATGGAAATGATATTTTGAAAGCCCCTATCATATTTGCTTGTACATATATTTAGTGCTGGTATTCTTACTCTTAATACATAATTTACTTGTACTTATATACAGCATTAGATACATGCTATATAGGTATACTACTGTGAGCAAAAAGTAAGGTGAATTTTCAATTTAAAATTCGCGGGCTTGAGATGGCGAACTAGTTCTTTTTTTCTCGAGTTGGCAGGACTGTTGATGACATTTGGCGGGAATTTCATGTTAATGTCAGTATGTGTACTATATTTACGCTTTTTTTTACCAAACGATCAAGAGTGCATTTGGCGATTTTTACAATGTCTGATTTAATTGAGCAGGGAAGTGCCATCATATTTTGTTCGTTTGTGGAAGTTTGGGGATGGCCTTTGGTGATTCTACCATGTCCCAGAAAAATGTTTATAAGTGTTACAAAGACTTCAAAGAGGGTCGGCAACGTGTTGATGACTTGGAGCGCTTCGGACGACCATCGACGTCAACAGATGCCCAACACGTCAATGAAGTGAAGGAATTAGTGCTCAAAAATCGTCGGTTGACTTTTAGAAACCTCACTGATATGATCGGAATATCAGAAGGATCTGTGAAAACCATTTTGAAAGGCCGTTTGGGCCTACGAAAAGTCAAATCTCGTTTGGTACCGGAAACGTCGCACACAGCACTCGTTCTTCGTGACCATTTCGCCAAGAATTCGACGCATATCGTTCCGGAACCACCGTATTCTCCTGATTTGGCTCCGTGCGACTTCTGGCTATTCCCAAAACTCAAGAGACCACTCCGGGGAACGCGTTTCGAGTCGATTGAAGAGATAATAGCGGAATCGACGAAGGCGCTCATGTCTATACCGGAAAGTGACTATTTGGCCTGTTTCGAGGATTTTAAAAAACGTTGGCATAAGTGTATTTTATCGGGAGGGGATTACTTTGATGGGGATGAAATTGATTTAGGAGAATAAATAAAGAATTTTGACTTTTCAAAAGTATTCACCTTACTTTTTGCCCACAGTAGTACATTCAAATTTTCTTATCTTATAATCTTAAATCTTATAAATTTACATAAAATGAATTAAATTAATACTTATACGATCACTTAGTTATGCGTAAAATTGAACTTATACGCGCACTTATACTTATATTTTCACTTATATCTCTAAATATGTATACTTATACTCGCTCTCTCTCGCTTGCTCTCTTGCAGATCTTGGGCATCATTTGCATGGCGCTCGCCTCCCCCGCCAGCTCGTCCGCAACCAGCTTCTTCCTGTTCGTCGTCGTCATCTCGTTCATCATCACGATCCTCTTGGTGTTCGCCTACTTCCTGGGCATACGCGAGGCTCTCAACGTCGCCGTCAACTGGATATTCTCGGTGCGTGCGGCGCTTATATCGAAACAATCACACTCTTATACTCTCTCTCTATCTGTCTCTTTCTTTTGGCTTGACCATGTAGGAGCTGCTGACGACGGCTGTGCTGACGCTGCTCTACTTCATCGCCTTCATCGTGCAGCTGGCCGCGTGGGCCGAGTCGACGCGGCAGGGTCAAGGCGCCAACACGGCGGCCGGCGTCTTCGGGCTGTTCAATTTCCTGGCCTACGCGGCGGGCGTCTACTTCTTATTCCTGGCGCACAGATCGGGCGCCACCCACTAAGGGGGGAGGCGTGCCAGCGATGAACTGCTCCGATCTGATCTGATGCAAATAGTCAACAGCAGAAGTAGAAGAGGAGAGAAGAGAAGCGGAGCGGAGAGAGCAGCTCACCCACCACGACGGCAGAGAGTAGAAGCGTAGCGTAGCAGTAATATTATTAAGTGCAAATCACAATTGTTCAAAGTGTTTTCTATATGTTTTTTTTTTATTGTGGATTACATTATTTATTTGCGTTTGAAGATCACAGCTAACGGTATACCCGGCATATACCAGACAACGACAACGAAGCTCGCTCAGCGGGTCAATTGGTTCAGCTCTCTCTCTCGATTTGTTTTTATGTTATTTTAATGCTTAATCTTTAACTTTAACGCCTCTGCTAACATTTAAGGCTACAACAACAACAACAGAAAATACCGCAAAACAAATAAATTATTCATATTTTGTAACTATAAAAAAACAAAAACACTGCTAAAATGGTGCAGCACTTGGCTAACTTGCTGCGCTCGCGCGGTAGCCGAGTTTCGCACCGCAGCGCAGTTTAAACTGGAACTTGGCTAAATCGAGACTCTTTTAATTCTACGCCTTTATAGAGGGCAGCAGGCAACATATTTGATCCTAGACATATACATATCTATTTTTGTTGCATTGCAACCCATTGAAAATGGGTAAAAAGTAATATATATATTTGTGTAACTGGCAGGAGGCGTGGCAGACCAAGTATATATATTCTTGATCAGCATCAATAGCCGAGTCGATTTGGCCAAGTCTGTATGAACACACAGATCTCAGCTATTAAAAGAGCCAGAGACACCAAACTTGGTGGGAGTGTTCGTGTACATAATAAACATAAAAACGTTATTGCAAACTGGATGTGCCACGCCCACCGCCTTCGCAAATCGATAAATGCTATTTTTGATTTTTTGCAAATAATTCAATAACAATAAGAGATAAACACACCAAACTTGGTAGAGGGTGTCTTGCAACATTATGCAGGAGTTAGATTTTCAAATTTTGGATGCCACGCCCACCGCCCCTATAAAACGAATTGTTTGAATTATAAGAACACTAGAAAAGCTAGAAGCACCAAATTTGGCAATAAGGTCCCTGGTAACATTACACAGAATGCGGATTTTCAAATTTTGGATGCCACGCCCACCGCCCCCAGAAATCGATTTTGTAAATCGATAAATCAAATTATAGGAAAAGTAGAAAAGTTATAGATTTTTGAGAGATTTTTGGAGATATTATTGTAGATACTCATAATATTGATCAACTCCATAAATTTCAATCAGATCGGACAAGAAACAGAAGTTATAGGTGCGAGAAGTTACTCATATAGCAGAAGAGACTATACAGCCAAAGGTAAGTGGTATTTTATCTTACAGTCGAGTGCACTCGGCTGTAGCTTTTTTCAATTGTGTTTTTTTTTTTTTTTTTAAATTAAATTTTTTATTTATTATCCTTGTCCATGATAACGATAGTTGGGAAGTAATTAAATAGCCGCACACGAGAAACGTTACAGACATTCCATGCACGCTGCATCATTTAGTTAGTGGGGTTTTCTTGTTCTACCGATAAGTGTCTGGCCGAAAGTTCGTATGTGTTCAATTCTTTGATTCTTTGATTTCTTCTTCGTTCAATATTCACATCGATATGAATGTTTTCCTGGGAGCTCTCAACAATTGCGCTCGTCTTACTTTTTTCTGTATTTATTTTCTTTTTTTCTTCAGGGTGGGGGGAGGGGGGTGTTGGGTTGGTTTTTTTTTGACTCATTGATAATTGTTCCTCATGTTCTTCGACGTGGTCCTTCCACTCTCACGCTCTCGCAACTTAAACATATTTCTTCATTTCGTCATAGATGGCGAGCACCAGGGCGCCGCCAGTGCCGCGAATAATGTTGGAGAAGGCGCCCTTGAAGAAGGCGGCGGGGCCCTCCTGCTTCAGGATCATCATCCAGCAATGGGCCGTATTCTTGTACACCATTTCGGACTTCTTCAGGCCCGACTGCATCATCATTCGACGTCGCACCGTGTCGAAGGGATACGAGGCGATGCCCGCTATGGTGGTCACCACCTGGGCGATGCCCCAGCTGACGTAGAACGGTGTGTTTTTCGGATTGGGCAGATGGTCGCGACAGGTGTCGTAGAAGCCGAAGTAGGCCGCGCGATAGATGATGATGCCCTGCACGGAGACGATGAAGCCGCGGTACAGGCCGATCGGCCCGTCCGTTTTGATGACCTTCTTCAGGCAGTCGATCAGCCCGTTGAACTCTCGAGCTCCGCCCTTGCCCACGTCGGCGGCCAAACTGAAAAGAGAGTGCGAGAGAGAGAGAGGGATGGAGGGAGGTAGAGAGCGAGAGGCAGATAAGGAGCATAAGAAAGAAGTAAGGAGAAAAGGCAAAGATGGGAAAAGGAAAACAATTTGGGAAAGAGAAAGGAACAATATTTGATGGAGAAAAAGATAGAGAAAGGGAGAGAGAGAAAAAGGCACAGATAGAGAAAGGGAGAGAGAGAAAAAGGCACAGATAGAGAAAGGGAGAGAGAGAAAAAGACACAGATAGAGAAAGGGAGAGAAAGAAAAAGGCACAGATAGAGAAAGGGAGAGAGAAAAAGGCACAGATAGAGAAAGGGAGAGAGAGAAAAAGGCACAAAAGCAGAGAGAGATGAAAACACAGATAGAGGGGGGGAGGGGGGTGTATACAGAGAGAAAGAAAGACGCAAATGGAGGAAAAGAGAGAGGGACACAGAGTGAGAAAGAAAAACGGGTGGAGATAGGAGACACTGACGGAGGTAGAGGGACATAGGAAGATAGAGGGATATAATTAGATAGACGGACATAGGGAGATAGAGTGAGAGGAACATTGAGAGAGAGGGGTATAGGAAGATAGAAGGACATAGGATATGATATACGGACATAGGGCGATAGAGGGACATAGGGAGATGGAGATACATAGGGAGATACATAGGGACAAAGAGAGAGGAGGAGGAGAAACAGAGGAATACGCAGAGACTCCGAGGTAAAGCTGAAGGAAAGCAGATCGTTGGAACTTACCGTGTACGCGCAAAATCAAGCGGATAGACAAAACACAGGGAAGTAGCGCCGGCAGCGCCTCCCGAAGCCAAGTTGCCCATAAAGTGACGCCAAAATTGTTTCTTCTTGTCAACGCCACCAAGAAAAACCTAGAAGAAAGCGCAAAAAAAAAGCAAATTCAAATTCAAAATGAAGCGCCGCAGCAGAAGTAATCGATCGAGCGAACGGTTGATCGAGCAGTGCAGGGACGCATCGCGTTTGGCCGATGAATCGATGATACGTGCGGATATCGATAGGCAGGATAGGATAAGCGCACTCACTCACCGACTTGTACACATCCTTGAAGGCGAAATTCAGCGCCTGTGTGGGAAAATATCGTATGACATTGGCCAGATTGCCGCGCCACAGTGAGGCGAATCCCTGCTCCTTGGGTATGCGTACGAAACAATCGATGATACCTTTGTAACGCTTGTCCTGCGATATCTGCTTCGATACCTCCTGCACCTGCAGGATCAGCTTGACGCGCTCGATGGGCGCCACTGCGGTCTTGGCGATCGCAGCCGACACGCCGCCCATCATGAAATCGATGAGGAACGACTTCAAGTCGCCCCCGCCACCACCGCCGCCGCCGCCTTCGTCGCCCATGTTGATGAAGCTATCGAAGCTATCGGTGCTGCTCTTTTGCCAATTTCACTGTCGACTCTCTCTACGCCAACGGGTTATCGTAATCGTAATCGTAAACAGATAACAACAACTTGCGCCTCTAAGATTCTCCCTCAGCTTCGTTTAAGATTCCGTACAAAGGATATTTCAGTCCGAAGAAAATAAAAACGGTAAAAAAAAAATTACATTAAATTTTTTTTGTTTTTTTTGAAATCTGGGATCAGAATAAAACTAGTCTGGAAATTTGAATTTAAATGAATTCACCCTTATGAAGTTCACAGGACGCGGCCTATTTCGATGTGGGGCAAGTTTGACTTGTCACGGAACTCAGTCGGAAATTCTGGATGCGCCTAAAGATGGGGGGAAAAAAATTTCAAATCTCAGAGAAACAAAAAAAAAACATCGCATACTTTTCGCCAGTTAGAGCGAGAAATAAAACACAAATTCGTCTACTATTTTTATCAATTTTTATATTTTTAACCAACCGCAGTTGATTTTGGTTGTTTGTTGTTATTGCAGAGGCTAAAGAAATTGCTTTTGTTATCTCTTGATCAATTCGCGCACTCTTTGCTTAACACACGTGTTTGTTTGTTTGTTTTCGCAATAGGAGACATATTTTCGCTACATTTGGGCGGGGGCGAGGGGGGCGTGGCAACAGCTAGTCAGCTAGTCGAGCCACCCTCTTCTCAACAGTCGAACTTAACAATGAATACACAAGCTTATAAATTATAATGTTCGTTTCGCATAAAATACGTGTCCAAGTTTGGGTGTTGCCTCTGCTCCGATTCGAGATCGACCGACCGAACGATCGATCGATCGATCCTCCTCTTCCTCCTCCTCAGCCTTTTTCCCGTCTGCGGCCCTCCTAATGCTATTGTTGTTCTGGTTGTTGTTGCTGCTGCTGTTGTCTGGCCATCAAGTGTTTGCTATGTTGTTGTTGTTGTCGCAAGTGCAATTAAATTATATTCCAGTTATTATATATAATATAATTTCGTAATTATATTGGATTATTGCTGATGTTGTTGTTTTGCTGTTTCTTCACATATTTGTTATAATATAATTAGCTGGTAGTGTTTTGTTGTTGTTGTTGTTGTTTTTTGTTTGTTTCTTTGTTGTTGTTGTTGTTGTTGAATAATTTAATAATTTAATTTACAAGAACTTCTTGATCTCATCGTACAACACAAGCACGAAAGCACCGCCAGTACCTCTGAGAATGTTGGAGAAGGCGCCCTTGAAGAAGGCACCGCTGCCTTCCTGCTTGGCAATGGTGGCCCAGCAGTGCAGTGTGTTCTTGTAGATGATCTCGGTGGACTTGCGGCCAGACTGCATCATCATGCGACGACGCACAGTATCGAAGGGATACGACACGATGCCAGCAACGGTTGTAACAACCTGAGCGATGGCCCAGCTGATGTAGATGGGTGTGTTCTTGGGGTCGGGCAACATGCCGCGGGCAGTATCGTAGAAGCCAAAGTATGCAGCACGATAGATGATGATGCCCTGCACCGAGACGCCGAAGCCGCGGTACAATCCAACAAGACCGTCACTCTTGAAGATCTTGCCCAAGCAGTTGCCCAGACCGGTGAACTCGCGAGCACCGCCCTTGCCGGTATCAGCAGCCAAACTGGCGATGGAGAGATGGGAAGAAAGATTAATACCAGGGAGCTAGAGAGAGAGGGAATATAGCGGCAACTTACCGAGTACGAGCAAAGTCCAATGGGTAGACAAAGCACAGAGAAGTGGCACCAGCAGCACCACCGGAGGCCAAGTTGCCGACGAAGTAACGCCAGAACTGGGTGTTCTTGTCAACACCGCCCAAGAAGACCTAGCCACACCACAATGATACAAACAAACGGTTAGAGTAGACTGTGGGCAATGCCCGAGAGGAGCTCGCTGCTTACCTGCTTGTACTTGTCCTTGAAGGCAAAGTTCAGAGCCTGAGTTGGGAAATATCTAATAACGTTGGCCAAGTTACCGCGCCAGTAGGCAGCAACACCCTGCTCCTTTGGAATGCGGATAAAGCAATCAACCATACCCTTGTATTGCTGATCGGGGCTGATTTGTTTCGAGATGTGCTGAACCTGCAGCAGCAGCTTCACACGCTCAATGGGTGCGACGGCAGTCTTTGAGACGGCTGCGGAGATGCCTCCGGCAGCGAAGTCCTTGACGAATCCAACAGCATCAAAATCTTTGCCCATTTTGCTGCAAATGCAAAGTGCCACAAATACAAAGGTTCAGTAGTGTTCAGTGTTTAGTGTTATATACTCCATTATATACTCCATCTTGTGCTTCCGTTATTAGTTTTGAGGTTAGGTTGATTGTTGATTGTTTGATGCGAGAGTTGCTTGTGATTAATGATTGATTGATTGCTTGCGATTGATACGTTACTGCTTGCATAATGATTTCTGCTTGCACGTTCTACATTTCACTTTTGACACACTTAACAAGTAACAAATGAACGGTTTTAAAGCCAAATAAAAAGTGATCATGCATGATGTATGTTAGATTAGGCGAAAGAAAAATTTAAAAAAAAAAATGCAGAATGCATTTGCGTAAATTAAACGTTATTCAACACTTCGCGTAGGGCTATCGACAATCGATAGGCACAACGCAAAGTACGTTAGTAAGAAAGAGAGATTAATTGGGGGATAGACAAAGAGTATGAGAGTGCTTAAGACTAGGTTAAAACAAATGAATGATGCATGCAAATGATGTACGTATTAGTCTCGTCGTGTCTGGCTTATTCAAGAGCATATGTTAGCATTTTAATTTGACTGACATCAGCGCGACTCTCAATTTGCAATTGTTTATTATGCATACACACACACAAACACACACATATGCTGGCATATATGTAGCTGTATGCGAAAATGAGTGCCGGCAAAACTGGTTAGAATTTACTTATTTCTTTTGGGTTTTTCGATTTTGCTTATGAATCAGTTTTGCCATTGAAGTAGGGGGGAAATTCTCTTTGATATCGCGCCATGGCTTTTCCACTGCAAACTGCCTGCAGCCAGTGATAATAAAGCATAAAGAGTGCAAGTGCCACTTGCGCTCAATTAAGAGCACGCAAACAATAACAATGCGAGGAGAGAGAGTGAGAGCGAGAGAAAGACAGGGTTACGTGGCAATGCCAAATGAAACCAATACTATTGCGTATCGACGCGTTTTACATAAGTTGCAAACTGTGTGCGTTTGTTTCATTGCATAATTTATACGCTTGTATAACTATAGATGGCGCTTTCGAATCAATTGAAAAGCTAAGCGCAGCTGCACTGGTGGAAAGGGGATAGCGCTACTATTCACAACTAACTGCACGCCTACACATACATAACACTTGTATGTGTATGTATGCTCAGCTCACACACATATGTATACAGAGAGCATCTTGCAGCTGACATTGAGCAAAGAGAAGGCGACACTGAGCTTTCTTTGTATTGTTGTTGTAGTTGTGCTCTTGCCTTGTTAAATTTAGAATTCAAGTTTACGAACGAGAAAAATCTTTTGTTGTTGTTGTGAAAATTTTTAGCACAAAATTAAATTAGCTGCTATGCTGGGCCGCTTTTTTTTTCATTGACGAAAACCGATTTATGTAACACTTTGGCACTGTGCAAGAGCGAGAGGGAGATAAGAGCTGCGCGCAAGAGCACGAAAGCGCAGAGAGAACTTTTCCGTGTAGGAGGCAAGGCATATGCCAGAGCGAAGAAACAACAATAACAACTGTAGGGTAAAAGCGTTGCCCTGTTATCTAATCTCCTCCAGGGGGCTGGCGGCGGCGGCTGATTGAAAGAGCTTTTTTCGCAAAGAGCACGCGCGACCGTGATGTAACACTTTCAGCCTCAACTCAACTCATAAATGTGCCAGGAAATCGAGAGTCAGGCAAGCGCCGCTAAAGCTGGACCTGAGCGTGCACGTGCAAGTCTTTTTCCTGCCTATGCCTGGGGTGGGGGATTTGTTTACAGCTTGCGCACAGTGTGCTAAGGTTGATTGTTATGAAACCAAGTTGCTGCATGCATTTCGATTGCATAATAGTGTATCACAAGAAAAAAATATTGTTTAAACAATTCATATTCAATTGTAAACACAAGAAGCTTTTTCTTTTCTTTTTTTTTTTGCTATTGCCAAGTTTTGTTTTTCAGTTGCGTTTATGTAACAATAAAAAAAAAATGCTTTGTTGCTCTCGTTGAATTCCAGAAAATGGCAGAAAAAATTATTCAAATTATTCACAAATGCTTGCTTTGAGTACTCGCATTGATTGTTATTCATGTTGAATGAATTATTCAAATTTGTTTCGATATTTAGGCACAATTAAGTAGCATTACTACTTTCAAATACGTACAATTTGTTTTGTGTTTAGTTATCACAGCACCAAAAAAAAATAATTTATCCTTATTCCTTGCGAATCAAAGGTCTGCACCGGACGGCAACTAAATTGCTTGTGAATAGTACGCGAACCGAAAGCGGCGAGCTAGCCTGTGCAGCCGCTGCCGCTGCCGCGGTCGCTGCCTTCGCCGGCAGAGACAGATTCAAGTTCAGGTGCTGCTCACGCGTCGCAGTCGCAGCGCAACAGTTACGAGAGCGAGAGAGCACCAACTGTAACGGTAAAACGTCTATAGCTCATAGTCCAGAGAGACAGTTGGCAACAGTGGCCAGACGGCACGCACACGCTCACACACACACACAATCTGCCGCACGTGTGCGCATACGCAAACACCAACGCAAATGATCGAGACAGAGAGAGAGTGAGAGAGAGCGAGCGTGTGCGAAAAAGGAGAGCAGATCAACGCCTTATCACATATGCGTATGTATTTGTGTGTGTGTGTGTTTTTAGCAGTGACAGCGTAGAATTCAATGCCAATCTCATTGCATAACGCTAGAGCAACGAGGCGATAATGAGTTCAATCGGAACAGCAACAGAGTTGAGGGGAGGCGCAGAAAAAGGAAGTGGCATGAAAACAAAATAGCTTGAGCTTGTCTAGTTTTTAGGCCAAGCACACTTGTATTCCGCCCGTTGCATATATCTTTTATTTCAATTGTTTTTCATTTACCCCTTTCGAGGTTCGCTGCGCCTCGATGCTTGCCAAAAATTTCAACTTTTACTCAGTTGGCAACGCGCCGACGACGCCCGCGTCGACGACAGCGTAGCATGTGACTTGTGAAAAATTTGACGCATGTGCTGCGCGCTCTCTTATACTCTCGCTCTCTCTGCCTCTGTTGCTCTCTCTCTCTCTCTCTCTCTCTCTCTTTTGAGCAACTCCTGAGCAACGTCATTGGGTTTTGGCAGGCGGAAGACGGCGGCGCGTAATTGAAAAATGCGTGGAGCGATTAGATAAATGCCGATAGACAAATATAGACATTTTATATAAGACATTTTCAAGGTCTCCTGTCCTTATCGCCGGCAATTACATAAAAAATGTGTCGGAAGGCTGACGACAGGCCGACGGGCAGCAGAAGGACGGCTGTGTGTCATCTGTAGCTTTATCTGTATGCGACAACAAACTGGCAATTTGCCCAGGCATCTAAACGTAGCGGAGTTGCTGCGGCCTCAAACTTAATTGCAGCTATTTTAAGAGCATTCTCTTGGAATTGGGTACAAGTGCGCTGGCCCTGCACTGCGAATCAGTTCAATGGGTTAAGTACAACGCTGCACTCTTATACAAACACATATGCAAGTGCGGGCGTGTGTGTCTGTGTGTGTGTGTAAAATGAGTATTATGCGCTTTTATCGCACAGTTTCGCTGCTGTTGGGGGGTGGGTTAGCAACCAGACACGGGGAGTTTGCGGCAATAAATAAACACTCTACAATAATAGCAAAATTCGCAGAATTTCCAGTGCTCAAAAGCCGCTGACGCATCGGGATATTGGATTTTGTTTATCGCTTGTAATTTCGCACTTGGCAACTGCAGTGAGCGAGCGAGCGAGCTGCAGTTGCAGTTGTTTTACAACACTTGCAGGACGTTTGGCAATGTTATCGATGATGCATGTAATCAGTTAGGCAACACACATGCAAAATGGCGCTAAAAAAGGCCACACAAAAGGGCAACAACAAATCACATGTGGCAAAATCTATATGACGCGTTTGAGGTCTGCTGACGTCACAGCGCAAGCAGCATCATCGGCAACGGCAGCTGATGATGCTGTGGCGTCAATAGCTGCAGCGCAGAGCCAACCGGCAGCACATTTAAACAGGTAGAAAGTAAAAATCTCTAACACGCAGAAATCGAATATTAAATCGAATGAAATTCGCTCGTGCTCTTACAGCGCAAAGAGAAATGGCAAACCGACACACACACAGGCGCCCATGCGAACTTTGCGCGTGCAAATACTAGAGCGTGCGAGTGAGCGAGAGAGTACGACAAGCACATGGAATTATGAGCTGTGCATGTATTGGTGTGCCGCTTTACTAGCCGCAATTGTCACGCTTTTGACAATACAAAAAAAAAAAAAAGAGTGTAGAAAATGTCGAATAATGCACAAATACATGCACAATCGTTGCTGTTTCAATTAGATGCATTACAGCGCGCAGCTGTCACACACAGTGTTTGTGTGTGTGTGTGAGTCTTTTGCAAATGTGTGCACACACACTCAACCTTGCTTGTGTGGCAGCGTTTTTGCTGCCTGCTTTCGACTTTTCTTGCGAAAATTTTTTTTTTTAGGTTAGAACTCGTGAGAGTTCTTTACGCACGGAGTGCGGGGGCTGCGGGCATGGTGGATTTACCTTGCGACTATATTTTTTTTATAGATGCTGAGCATCTCTGCAAATAATACCTTTGATTTCGCACAGCGTTGGCTCGGACCTGCGTTGGCTTTTTTTGTGGTTATGTAAGCAGCGTTTTGCCAACATTTTTAGCTGCTGTCGCCAATAGGCGTTAGAGCTGCTAACTACAATTTCTGTATAGTTGGATTCATACACCGGAATATTAAACCAGCACCAGCGACACACATAAAAAAAAAGTAGCACATTACATAACTTAAAACTAGTGCAAGGTGAACGTGAGGAAAAAAAAAATCAATGACATTTCTGGATTGACGTCGTCGGCACTGTCCGTCGTTGGCAATAGTTTGTGGTAGAGATAGTTTAGGATTTGTATAAAAGAGTAGCACAATACCTTTAGTTATTAAACTTCTTACAAAAGTCACAGAATAAAAACTTCTTTTGCAGAATTGAATCTCCCACTTGGCGCTGAAATAAGCCGCGTGCTCACTTAACGAACGCAATTCGTAAAGTGTTCGTAAAGCGTGACTAGTGTGGTAAACTCTGCCAGCGAGTATCGATGGCAGGGCGATTACTTTGCGCAAGCTATCGATAGGCATACACACAGTATCGAAACGAAGCAGCATCGAAAGTTGCTTTTGCGAAATACTTTAGCTGCAAGCACATTGCAGTTATGCAACTGCAACTGATACCATTTTTAGTATTACTTTTGTTAGCAATTACTTTAGCAGTTTGCAACAACTAGTTTACTTTCCTGCAGTGCTGTAAAACACAGGGCTATCGATAAGCAGGCCTTGCCAACTGCCAGCACTCAGTATTTTTCGGCCTTAGCCAGCACTGAAATAGAAAAGTTGGGAAAACGTGCGAGTGCGTGTGACTACAGCAAAAGCAGTAAGCCTATCCGAACAGGGAAAACTCGCACAATATTCGCACGAGCAAAGTAAATTAAATTAAAAAAGAAAAACAACTCTCAATAACCGCAGAAGATGTCTGGACGCGAGGGCGGCAAAAAGAAGCCATTGAAGGCGCCCAAGAAGGAGGGCAAGGAGATGGACGAGGACGACATGGCCTTCAAGCAGAAGCAGAAGGACCAGCAGAAGGCGCTCGAGGCGGCCAAGCAGAATGCGGCCAAGAAGGGGCCACTGGTCGGCGGCGGCATCAAGAAGTCCGGCAAGAAATGATGAGCTGCACGTCGCAGGCCAAAATCAGCATCATCATCACACACACACACACACCCACACACACACATACATACAATCTGTATCTGCCAAGTGGAATGACCAAAATTGACAGTCGCGCAGTTCAACAATAATAATAATGATGTTCTCTTTTTTTATACGTACAATTAAACAAAGCACACTGAACATTGCAACGGGAAGTACGGGAAGGCTATGCCGCTAGGCACGGGGGAAGCTGCTCTGCGTGCCGTACTGCTGCACGGACCTGGAGGCCACCTCGCAGGCGGCGGCAATGTGCGCCGCCAGCTGGCGCTCCGGATGCCGCGCCAGATTGTGTGCCAGCGCACCGATGAAGGCATCGCCGGCGCCCGTCGTGTCCACCACCAGCTCGGGCGGCACATGCGGCGCCGGCACATGCTCGTACTCGGATGGCGTCTGCTTGGCGCTGCCGCAGACCGCGCCCAGTTTGCCCAGCGTGATGATGACGCTGTTGGCGCCCAGCGCAAAGAGGCCTGCCAGCGCCTGCTTGGCCTCGCTGCAAGAGTGAGAGAGCAGTGAGCGGCAGGGAGGGAGTGGCTTGCTTTGGCTTGCTCTCACCTGACGCTATCGATGCTCTTCAGGCCGCACATGAGCGCCGCTTCGGTCTCGTTGACGCACAGTATGCTCGCCAGCTGCAGCAGCTCCGGCGGCGTCTGCTCCAGCGCTGGCGCCGCATTCAGTATGGACACGCCGCGGAATTGCCGCAGCGCCGCCAGCGTGGCCGGCACAGGCGTCTCCAGCTGGCAGACGAGCACCTTGGCCTGTGCGAAGTGCGCGCCAGCGCGCTGCACATCGCCGGCGCTCAGCGCATTGTTGGCGCCCACCACAATGATGATGTTGTTCTCGCCGCTGTCCGCGACGGCGATCTGCGCGACGCCCGTCGTCTGGCCGGCCAGCTGCTCCACGTGCCGCACATCGATGTGCTCGGCGGCCAGCTGGCGCAGATAGTCCGCGCCGAAGCTGTCCTCGCCCAGCTTGGCCACCAGTGCGGCGCGTGCGCCCAGACGCGCCGCAGCCACGCACTGATTGGCGCCTTTGCCGCCGAATCCCGTCTGGAACTTGTGGCCGTGCAGCGTCTCGCCGGCCTGCGGCAGGCGTGGCGTGTAGCTAGAAGGGGGGAGAACAGACTCAACTTGGGGGTGACCTTTATGGAAATTTTGACAGCGCTCTTTTTACCAGATAAAGTCGATTATGGCCGAGCCGAAAACGAGCACCTCCAGCGAGTCCGTCATTGCGCCTTATCTGCGGTGTTGTGTCTGTGCCTGTGCTTGATTATGATTCGCAACGAGTTGGAGTGCAGCGACGCAGCGGCGGCGCCTTATCAGCAGCCGCAATAAGACCAGAAACAGAAACAGCTGCCATTCCGCGTGCTTTGTTGTTGTTTTGGTTTTTTATACCCCCCGGAAAAGGTGAAAGCAGCGCTATTGTGACGTCAATGCCAGCGATATCGATAGTTGTTATCGGTTAAAGGCAGCGGCATTGCTGTGCTGCTGTTTGAACTGCTGCGCGAAAATACCGCTGCATATCGATAGCCAGAAACAGCTGTCTTTTCGCGTGCTTAGCTGTTTTGTTTTTGCACTGCATATCGATAGTTTAAAGCGACAGCTTTAAAGCCAGAGACAGTTGTGCTTTCGCGTGCTTAGCTGTTTTTGTTGTTGCACGAAAATACCGCAGCATATCGATAGCCAGAAACAGCTGTCTTTTCGCGTGCTTAATTGTATTATTTTACACTGCATATCGATAGTTTGAGGCAAGAGCTTTAAAGCCAGAAACAGCTGTGCTTTCGCGTGCTAAGCTGTTTTTGTTTTTGCACGAAAATACCGCTGCATATCGATAGAAAGTAACAGCTGTCTTTTCGCGTGCTTAGCTATTTTGTTTTCCACTGCATATCGATAGTTTAAGGCAGTAGCTTTAAAGCCAGAAACAGTTGTGCTTTCGCGTGCACAAAAATACCACAGCATATCGATAGCTGCTATCGTTGCGTGCGACAGTAAGAATACCAGCAACAGTAACAGCTGTTAAGAACCCAGCTGGGAGTCGGCTGCGCGAAAATACCGCAGCATTCGATAGCTGCTATCGCTAGATCGATAAGAGTTGCCGACTCGCTTTCGATAACAATATCGATAAGCGGGACTAACAATAAACGCTATAAATACACAAAAGCAGCAAGTTTTTAAAACGATCTGTGTATTTCTCTCGCAAATATGTCGCTAAACAGACTCACCAATGTGTTCAGGCTGGCGCCCCGAGTAGCCAGTAAGTGTGACCAGTTGCCGGCCATTGATTAGGTTTGAACCCTGCCGGGTCCAATCCCGCAACCGCTGGCAAAGTTCAAACGGTACAAAGTCCGCTCGAGCCATTAGAGGCGCAGGGCATTCAACAGGCTGCCTTTATTGCAGCAACTCGCACTTAATTACCTTCACCTCTGTACTTTGCAGCCATGCAGCCTTATCGCAACAACACACATGCCGCGGCCGCTGCAGCGGGTTCAACGCACTTCAAGAATCTCGCGGTGAGCACGCCCAAACCCTTCGTCTTCCACGTCGAGCTCAATCGCCCCAAGAAGCTGAATGCAATTAGCCGGGAAATGTGGCTGTAAGTAGTGGGGGAGGGGGCGGAGGGGAGGAGTTCATCTCGATCGATCATAATTATTACCCTATAGGGGGTACAATACCTTGGGTCAGCTTAGCTGCAACAGTCGCTTTAGCCATGTCCGTTTGTCCGTCTGTCCGTTTGTCTACTAAAAAACACAGTAGTCTCTCAATTCACCATTTATCTTGCTGGAACTTGGCACACATGCTTCTCAGTGCTACACGCTGTAAATAGTTCAAAACAAGCTTAATCGCAGCGATATATCGTATAGCTGACATATAAACTATCGGCCGATTTTTGTTATTTTTCAAGATATCATCAGCAAACTCGCCACATCTGTGTCTAATAGTGTTCCTAGCGTTTCCTGCCAATTTCATCGAAATCGCTCTACTATAGCATATAGCTGCCATAGGAACAATCGGGACAAGCCCGAGTTTTTGTCTGAAAATACAAAAAATTGCGATAGGTAAACTTACTATAGCGATTTATAATTTCTATAAAATGGGTTTACCATATCCTATAGCTTTAGTAGGAGCGATTGCAGGAAAATAAAGCATTTTTATAGAATTTTAAAATGAAATGCGAGCTGAAAAAATTAAATATAAATAAATAAAAATATATGTACATATATATTTAAATAAAGAAATATAATATAATAAAAAAGTATATATTGAAATATGTATAAATAAAAAAAATATATAAATATCTAAATAAACAAATATAATCTACTAAAATAAAAAAAATATATTTATATAAATAAATAAACAAATATAATAAGCGTTTTTGTAGAGTTTTAAAATGAAATGTGAGCTGAAAAAAATTAAACATACAAAAAAAAAAATAAATGTATATATTTAAATAAAAAAATATAATATAATAAAAAAAATTATATATTTAAATATGTATAAATAAAAAAAAAATTTATAAATATATATAACTAAATAAACAAATATAATATACTAAAATAAAAAATAATATATTTAATAGGTATAAATAATAAATAAATATTTAAAAATAAATAAACAATTATTATATATTTAAATAAAAAAATAATATATTTAAATATACATTTATGTTATGCATAAGAAAATAAATCTATTTAAATAAACAAATATATTTAAATAAATATGTATAAATAAATAAAAATATATAAAAACAAGAAATAAATACAATGCAATACAAAAATATATATTTATATATTTAAAAAAAATAAAGATATATATTTAAAAAACATAAATATATAACGTATATTAAAAAAAAATAAATATATATATTTAAAAAGAATATTTAAAAAAAATAAATATATACACATAAAAAAATATATATCAAAAATATATATATGAATATGTCTAAAACGGACGCAAGGGTATACAAACTTCGGTAATATTTCTTTCAAGCTTAACCAATAATTTTGCCTTGCAGCGAGCTCAAGGACTGCTTCGAGACGCTGGCCATCAATCCGGACTGCCGCGCCATTGTGCTGTCCGCCGCCGGCAAGCATTTCTGTGCCGGCATCGATCTCAGCTCGATGATGAGCATGGGCCAGCAGATGGGCGACACGGAGGATGTGGCGCGCAAGGGCATACTGCTGGAGCGCACCATTAAGCTGTATCAGGATTCGATCAGTGCCGTCGAGCGTTGTCCCAAGCCCGTCATCATGGCGGTGCATCAGGCCTGCATTGGCGCCGGCGTCGATCTGATCACGGCCGGCGACATACGCTACAGCACCCAGGACGCCTTCTTCCAGGTCAAGGAGGTGGACATCGGCATGGCTGCCGACGTGGGCACACTGCAGCGCCTGCCCAAGGCGATTGGCAGCCAATCGCTGGCGCGCGAGCTCTGCTTCACAGGCCGCCGCTTCGAGGCAGCCGAGGCGGAGCGCTCTGGACTGGTCAGTCGTGTGTATGCCGACAAGGATGCCCTGCTCAGCGGCGCACTGGCCCTGGCCGAGGACATTGCCAGCAAGAGCCCCATTGCCGTGCAGACCACCAAGGAGAGCATGGTCTACTCGCTGGAGCACACCAACCAGGAGGGACTCGATCACATTGTAAGTCAAAAATATATATATATCTATATGGTATATGGATTAATCGATTAATCGGTCTCTGCTGCAGCGCATCATCAACAAGCTGCACCTGCAGTCCGAGGACTTTGCCCAGGCGGTGGCCGCGCAGCTCACCAAGGACGAGAAGCCCGTGTTCGCCAAGCTCTAGGCCAGTGATGTCAGCATGTCACACAGCAAAATATCGATAGTTTTCGAAAGAATAAATAAATACCATATTTTTATAGTGATAATTTTTTTTTGCCTTATTAAAGGTTTATCTTTTCGTTAAAATACTTATAAAAACTGAATAAAATAAATAAATATTTTTATAGTGTTTTTTTTTTGCCAATGTATTCCGATATTTGCCTTATTTCGTAAGAATACTTATAAAAACTGAATAAAATAAATACTTCTGACAAGGTTTAGCAGCACTGGCAGGTGCTCAAATTACTCTCTCGCTCCTGCTCAGACTCGTTGCTCACCAATGCTGAGCGTATTCCTAACACCATTGGCTTAACAAGCTCACCAATACATGCAGAGCCGCTCCCGCTGATGCTCTCCCAGCAGTTATACAAAGCACGGCTTCACGTAATCCTTTGCGCACACACACAAAAGCCTGCTACGCGAGCGCAGTGTGCCATTTTCCTCTCTCGCTGTCGTCGCTACGCTCTCAGCAGACATGTACATACATATCATATATTAAGTCAAGCCCTTCGCCGCTCGCCTCAGTTGGCGCACAGCAGTTGAAGGCAAAGGACGTTTAGATGGCGTCGGCGTTAGCAGGTATATTAATTTTTTATATCATTAATTTTTCAGCTATATTATAATGCCAATTATTAAGCTTTCGGCTATAGTTATTATATTAGTTAAGCAAGAAAAATAGAAAAATTCTAGCTATACATTTTTAAAATATTGTCACAGCACGTAACAGAGAAGCAAACTAAAAATCGTTCAGGGGTAGCTTCCAGTATTAATAACAATTACTATTGCTACGATTTTGATTAAGCTTTAAAAGTATTATAATATTTTTTAATATATTTTTATAATCGCACAATCCAAGCAAAACGAAGCTCGAATTAAGTATCAAATATATCGTTATCATTTTAACACCTATGAAAAAAGCGATATATCAGCGTAACAATGCAATCGATGACAAAAAAAGGAGCTTACAGTGGCGTCCTGCTGTATGAGCGAATTGAATACCAGTATATATCGATATACATTTTGATGCATTTGAATTAAAGCGATATTTCAACGTTACGATAGCCGTCAAATATTCTCAGTGGAAGGCAAAGGACATGCCAGTATATATCGATAACATACAGAGCACAGAGGATACCTTATCGATAGGCCATCGTTTTTAAATAATTACCCAGCACTAAAGCAGAGCAGACGCGAGGCGAGAAGCTTACAGTGGCGCCTTCCAGTACTAGCGAATTGAATACCAGTATATATCGATGCATTTGAAATAAAGCGATATTTCAACGTTACGATAGCCGTCAAATATTGTCAGTGGAAGGCAAAGGACATGCCAGTATATATCGATAACATACAGAGCACAGAGGATACCTTATCGATAGGCCATCGTTTTTAAATAATTACCCAGCACTGAAGCAGAGCAGACGCGAGGCTTGTACGAACTCAAAAACGGATGCAGCATCTTTAATATGAATGGGACTATATAGACGATGGATTATAAAACAGTCTAACTAATTTATGACTAGGAATTTATGGGAAGGGGAGGTGGTCTGGACAGTGTAGGAAGTGCACGGCTGCGCCCGGGCGGTCAGTGCCGCGTCTGCGTCGAGCAGAGCTTCTCGAGGGCGCGGCGCTCCTTCACGCAGCCGGCGGTGAGCACCTCCACCTGTGACTGCTCGTTGATCAGTATGTCGTCCTCGATGCGTATGCCAATGCCGCGGAACTCGGGCGGCACATCGTCGCGCTTCTCATCGATGTAGATGCCGGGCTCCACGGTGAAGACCATGCCCGGACGCAGGCGCGTGTGGCGCGGCACGTGCGGCGTGTCGTGCACGTCCATGCCGAGGTAGTGGGACACATGGTGCGGACAGAAGCGATAGCCCTGCGTGGCCAGCTCCTTGTACTCGCTCAGGTGCTTGGGCACCAGGCCGATCTCCTGCAGGTATTTGCCCAGCTTGAAGCACGTCGTCTCGAACAGCTGGTCCAGTGTCTCGCCTCCTGGCTGCAGGATCAGTGCTGCGATCAGACAGAGGATTAGTATGAGGATTAGTCAGAGGAGCAGGCTCGCCTCACCGATGGTCTCCTGCTGCAGCTGCTCCATCATGTCGTAGAGCGTGCGCTGCGCATCCGTGAAGGCGCCGCTGACGGGCCACGTGCGTGTGATGTCGCTGGTGTAGCCGCCGTACTCGCAGCCGGCGTCCATCAGCAGCAGCTCCTGTGGCTGCAGCAGCTGCGTGTTGTTCACGTAGTGAATGACGGTGGCATTGCGTCCGGCAGCGACAACTGGCGGATAGGCCAGGTAGCTGGCGTTGCGTATGCGGCACTTGTAGTCGATCGCCGCGTACAGCTGGTGCTCCGACTGGCCGGGACGCGTGTCGGCCATCACCTCGTTGAAGGCCTGCGAGGCGATCTGGCAGGTGCGGCGCATCAGCTGCATCTCCGCCCGCGACTTGATCAGGCGCATGTTCTCGAGAAAGGTGTAGGCGGGCAGGACGCGCAGCTGCTCGCGATTGCAGAGCTGCAGCAGCGTCTCGCTGACGGCGGGCAGCTCCGATTGCTTGGGGTCGAACCAGAGATGCGGCTTATGCAGCTCGGCCAGGCGGGCGCACAGCATGCGCTCGAACTGCTCGACGGGATGGGCCGATGTAACGCCGAACAGGCGCACCGCATAGTCCGGACCGGTGCGCGGGCCATCCCAGAGCTCGGCGTGCGCGTCCTTGGGCCGCATGAACAGCGTGGACTGCACCACGCCCGCCTCATCGATGCTCAGCAGCAGCACCGAGTCCGGCTCCAGGCAGCCGGTCAGGTAGTAGAAGTCCGAGCTCTGCCGGAACACGTACGGTATCTTGCCGCTCATGTACTTCTTGGCGGCGGCGCCGATGACCAGCTGCAAGGGGAACGCAAATGCATTAGCCAAAGCGGATCAGTCCTCCTGCCACCTGCCACCTGCACTTACCATGTGACACTTGGACACATGCCCGTTGAACTCGTCGCCCAGACTCTCGGCATAGGCCTGCAGGCTGTGCATGAGCTGCGTGCGACGCGACTGGAACTCGGACAGCTCCAGGCCCGGCACCAGCTCGTGCGGCTGGATGAGATGCGGATGCGATGCACTCGTCGGTTGCCCCAGTGCGCGCAGTCCGCTGCGTGCGGGATCGGCCACTGCGCCGCTGCGCGCCGCCGCCGCCGCCTCCTCGCCGGCCGTCATCTGCGCCTTGCACAGCTGCGGCGAGGAGACGCCCGAGATCTGCTTGGCCGATCGCTGGCTGAGGCCGCGCAACAGGCAGAAACGTGGCAGGCGCTTCAGTGCAATCATTGCGGCGGGATTGTATCAGTCTCTGCGGGATTGCGGATTGCTGCTACTGCTGCTGTTGCTTCTCTTGCTTGGTGAACGGCAGGTGCTCAATGTTTGAAGTTTTGTCGAAAATCTCTCGCTCGGAAATGTATTATCACTATTATCACATTGGGAAATGGCATAACTGACAAAACCAAAACATTTGCCGCTTCGCCGCTAGTGATGTGTGCGTGTGCGTTGAGGAGCGGCGGCCATTATCGATGTTTCGATAGCTAGCGCTGCGTGCTAATATTTTTTCGATAAGCTTGGCAGGCCTTGCTACATCGATAGTTGCGCTAATATCGAAAGTGTATTTGTTTTCTCTTAAATTAATGCTGCGTTGCGTTATTGTAGTGGGAATTATAATTAGTGCTATATTTTCTTTGGTATTTACGCTGCAGCTTGCAGCTGTGCTGCTTTGTTCTGGTATTTTTGCTAGTAGCGAGAGTATGCCTTTGCTAATTCGATAGAAAGTGATGCGTTATTGCTGTAGTTGACGATATATTGTTGTTGCTATATTTTCTTTTTTTATATTATATATTATTTATTTTTTGTACGTGCAACATTTTCAGCCTGAAGTATATACGATACGGGCATTTGAACTATATCGAAACATCGATAAGTTTGGCAGGCGCCAGACCTAACCAGACTATGTAAACATGCACGTATTCCCAGTAAAGCTGGCAAAACGTCGATGTTTGCCACTATCGATAGTTTCAATATTCCTAATACCAATCCAATTAGATACGATTTTCTACACTTAAAACAATACTAAATATTAAGATAATGAAACAAAACAATAAAATACGATGTTTGAATGATAGATCGAAAGTATATATGTTTGTCTGTAAAACCATCGAAAAATCGCTAGTGACTAACATCGATGTTTTGCAAGCTTTAATTCCCAGTATTAAGCGCACAAGCAGCGAAAGATCGATAGGTCGTGCAAGCGCTTGTTATCGATACCAGCATCCTACTCCATCCTTGACGTTTTCCCACTATTATCTATTGTTTGAATTTGGTGCCTTGTATCGAAACATCGATATGTCTTGCTTATTATTTAGCCACAAGCAGCGACAGATCGATAGGTCGTGCAAGCGCCTGTTATCGATACCAGCATCCTGCTCCATCCTTGACGTTTTCCCACTATTATCTATTGTTTGAATTTGGTGCTTTGTAGCGAAACATCGATATGTCTTGCGTGCAGTTGTTATCGCCGCCAGCTAACATCACTAGACTGCTCAATCTTTCGCGTATTCCCATTTGTATGAGCAAATTATTTGTTGTTTGAAATTCGTACTTAAGCCCGGACAAGTTGCAGCGCATTAGTTATGGCGAGCGATGTAAGCGAATGCAGCGTGATTTACCAGATTGTCCCCTGCCCCACTCACACACTCGCACTCACACTCACACTCTCACTCACTCCCACTCCCACTCGTATCACCTGTAGTGCACTGTGCTGCGATTGCCCACCGGCAGCGAGTCGATACGCTTCAACGACTGGTCCATCAACTACGAGAAGTCGCACATACTGAAGAGCATGTGCCACTTGGGCAGCGACAAGTGCTGCGACAAGGACGACGTGAACCGCTGCGACCTGTGCCACTATCAGCACTCGCTGGGGCTGCCCCATCTGCCGGACATGGTGTTCCACAAGAACAAGCTGGTGCTGCAGCACAAGGATGGCGCGCTCATGGAGTTCAAGCCCATGGACGCACTGGCTCTGGTGGCCAATGGCAAGGAGGCGGCGCTGGAGGTTGCCTGCGCGCAGGAGTGGCGCGAAGCGCGGTAAAATACCAAAAAAAAAAAATAATAATAAAGAAAAACAATTTTCTATCTCGCTCTCTCTCTCTCTCGACCAGCTCGGAGCAGAACATGGAGCAGAAGTTCAAGCCATTCGACTGGACCTTCACGTCCACCTACCAGGGCACGCTCAACGAGAAATTCCGCATCGAGCCCACCGAGCTGACCCTCAACAAGATAAAGCTCATGGAGCGCGAGAACATACTCTTCTATCACGATCTCACACTCTACGAGGATGAGCTGCACGATCACGGCATCTCCGTGATGAGCGTGCGCATTGTGAGTGCAACGTGCATGTCCGCTTATCTATCTATCTCTCTCTCTAACTCCCTCTCTCTCTCTCGCTGCTGCAGCGCGTCATGCCATCGGGCTTCTTTGTGCTGCTGCGCCACTTTCTGCGCATCGATGACGTGCTCATCCGCATGCACGACACGCGTTTCCACTCCGAGATCCAGAACGATTACATCCTCAAGGAGTACATACACCGCGAGGCGCCCTGCTCGCAGCTGCAGGTAAGCAGCAGGCGCAGTCTGACTGCTTTGTACATTTACTGTGCGAAAACTACAGGGTATTTACCGTGTCGCTTCTTTGCTATAGCTTTATAGAGTCTTTAACAGTAGGAAATAACTTTATTTAGCTCATGGTGTCAGCCCCGTGAAGTTGGTGCTTCAAAAATGTAGTGGGTCTGTTTTCCACAGGCTTCCTTAATTATGTCTGGCCTGATATATTCAAAAAACATTTTTTTATTTGTTTAATATTATCGTAAACCGAATATTTTAATAGGTTATACTTGCAAAAAGATATGCTTTTTTTAATTTATATTCATCAGCTTTAAATGCTTGTTTAACATTTTTTAACAATTTTTTTTTATCGGCCTCAAACTGTTTTTTAAAATATCTTTTAAAAATTATAGAAGATAATGTTATCGATTTACTGAAGGTCGCACACCTTTGCAGAGGCCTCTATATGCTTCAGGCGATTGTTTCTTCGTATATATTTATATAAATATAATTTATATTTATTTAAATTACTAAAACTTAGCTTAAGTGTGCCAAGTTTTAAGACTTGCAATATAATTTTGAAATTCTGAAAAAAAAAGAATTTTTGTCCGTTTGCGCTTACACAAGTAAAAGTATATTTTATAGTATAATTTTATGGTAATATATATTATCATAAAATGTATTTATAAATATATATTATCATAAAATGTATTTTATATATATTATCATATATATATATATATATTAATATATTATATTTGGAATATGCCAATGAAAACATTGCTTGCCAACGATACGGCTAGCTGGACTTCAGTTTTTTTCCAAAATTTTTGTGAATTCATACGAAAGCTCATTTTTCAACCGATTGTTTCTATGACAAGTATATGTTATAGTGGGCCGATCTCGGTGAAATTTAGAATACATATTAAGAGCACTACTAGCATAAGATGTGGCGAGTTTGATTACGATACTTTTAAAAATAACGAAAATCAGCCGATAGTTTATATGACAGCCATGCGATATATCGAAGCCATCTGGCTCGTTTCGACTTATGTATAGCATTGGAGCAGACAGACGGACAAACGTATAGCTAGCATTATACCCACTGCAGGGGCAGACAAATTACTGACTGACTTTATAGTATTTTAAGTATTTTATGATAACATCCCCCTTTAATCTGCTCTCTCTCTTTCTTTGCAGAACTCGTCGGTGTTCTGGACGAATCCCGATGAGATGCAGAACTTTCTGCCCGTCAAGACCAAGGAGTTGCACAAGCTGTACTTTAAATAGTTCCCATATAATCATATAATATAAAGTATGTGTGTAGTTGACGCGTGTGCGTATATTTATTGCCGCCACTGTGTGTGCGCACCTGCTGCAGACATTCAAAGCGTAAGATATATAGATATATATATAGGGGTATTTAGATAGATAGACAACAATACTAGCGTTTCGGGAGTAACAACGTTTAAGCAGAGATTACGAATATCGTTGTGATGTCCCACTGGGTACGCCCTAGGCCCCGCCCAGCAGCGCTGTCAGCGCGCGCTTGTAGTCGCCCGAGGTCTCCGACTGCAAGAGAATACAAATGGTGCGATTAGTGGGCGACAGAGATAATGCCTGGTCGTACGATATGTGCGAGCGATGAGGGTTTAATTTTGGGTTCCACAACAAGAAGGCAGAAAGTGGTAGCTACACAGTGATCGATCGGCGGAATCGAAGGTTTGGGGTATATATACATATATATATATATGCATATGTAATATATATATATATATATATATATATTATATGTGTAGATCTATATCTGCAATTGAGCTATAATATAATTGTATAGATCTTTAGATATATCTATAATTTATATATAGATGTATTTTAAAGATCTATATAAAATATTATGCCTAAGCAGATATATAAATATATATAAATCAATAAAAGATTTATAGAATATTTCTATATAAAAGCTCTATATATAAATGTTTTCTATGATAAATCTATAGGCGACATCTATAAAAGATTTAGAGAATATTTCTATATAAAAGCTCTATATATACATTTTATGGTATCTACATATGTATATTTAAAGAAATCTATGGATTTCTTATATAATATATCTATATTATTTACTAATAGATTTATTATTTATGTAGGATCTCTTATTTAGTATACTATAGAACTATTATTTTAAACAGATCCTATGCTTTTATATTTTTTATGGCTGTATTCTAGCCAAGTATTCGCCTGGATATATATGTTGCTATAGCTAAACAATTTAAAGCTGAAGGCAGGTGTATTCCGATTTGACTCTGATTTCTGGATTTATTTTTCTGATTACTATATCTACCAGTTTCTGCATTAATTCTCTGATTACTATATCTACCAATTTACTGAGACTCGGATCAAAAATGCGAAGTCATGCCTAGAAGATTTCCATTGAATCGATCAATGTTATTGATTTCAAATATGTGTCGTACGTGCTACTTCAGTTGGAATAATTTAAAATTTTTTACTGTTAGTTTTCCTAAGCATTTGAAGCTGAATTCTCGTTTTACTCACTTAAAAATACCTTTCAGTTTGATAATTCTTCTGTATGATCTATTAGTAAGCATATATCATTGGAATTCCCTTTAGAGAGTATATTGATTTTGCATTCCAATTTTTCCGTATTAAAATACCCTGAAATTTACTATTTTTTAAGATCTCTTGTTAATTCTAATTTGTCCGTATTAAAATATCCTGTAATTTCTTTATTGTGGTCGCTTAAGGATCTACTTTTCTATCAAGTTTGCTACTAGTTGAAATATAATATAATATATTGGGTCGATTAATATTATTGTTCCGATTGGATTTATGTATCAATTTCAATGAATTTAAACCTATAAGTGTGTGGTATTTTTTACTAGAAATATTGAAACTCCTACAATCTTCCGAAGAATTCCTAATGCCGAGCGATCACTGTGGCTCAATCGAATCGATTTACAATGAATTTCGACCAATGAACCAATACTTACGTCCTACTCAACCCACACACACACACACACACGAATGGAAGGCATGAGCATGGGCATGGGTATGGGTATGGTTTGGGTGGTATATCAAGATCGAGATCAAGAACGAGATCGACCAGGCGCAAGATCGACAAGACAGAAAGCAGAAGGTGGAAATGCATTACTCAAGGGTTACCCAAGCTCTGGACCATAAGCTGGAGCACTTGGAGTGCGATGAACTCACCTCGACGGCACTGTGCAGCGTGCGATTGTAGATGCGCTCGAACTCCTCCTTGATGGTCTCCAGATCGATCTCGGAGCGGCACACAATTATGCGGATGAGCGTGCTGTCATCCGTGCCGGCGCCGTCCATGGCCTTGTACAGGCGATTGGCGAAGAACGCCGCGGGAGACTGCACACACTCCACTAACAGGGGGAAGGGAGAGAGAGATACGGAGATCAGAAGGATTAGTATTATTAAGGGAAGATTCGGTTGAACGTTTCTTGTGGCATAACGAAATGGCATACAAAATTTAAATTACATTTTTGATTTTGTTCATTATTTTGTAGTGCGCTAAAATATACTGAAATTAAAAATGGCGGCTTCAAAATGGCGACTTCCGCTCTTCAAAATATCATCCCGGATTACTACATCTACGACTTTTGTTTTTAACCAAAATTAGTTACTTTTTGCTTAAAAAACTAAATGTTTTTTCAAAAATGTATACATAACTAAAAAAAAAATTTTACAATAAATTAAAAAAAAAAGTATGGAAGTAAAACTTTTTTTCTACTTTTTTCGAGTTTAAGATTTATGATTAATTATGATATATTTTGATAATAATATTCCCTATGACTTATACGTAACTAAATAAATGTCAGTAACTTAAAAAAATAATTATTTGTTCTTAAAAAAAAAGTAGTTCAACCTTTTTTACCTTTTGTTTTTAACCATTTTTCGAAACACTTTTTTAATAATGATATATAATACTAAACTAATACTTATACCTTAAAAAAAAACCTCATCGAAACTAAAAAAAATGTATACGTACTTCCCTATTTTTTTTTAAATATCATCCTTTTTTGTCATTAAAAATAAACATTTTTATAAAAAAAAAAACGTAAATGTACTTTCCAATTTTTTTAAAATATCATCCTAATTTTTTTTGGATAGTCAAATTTTTTCGTAATGATATTTCTTATTGGATTTATGTGTAACTAAAAAAAAACTTCATTAAAAATGGAAGTTTTTCTGAAAACCAAATTGATTTTTCAAATTTTTCAACTTTATAAAAAACTATAAAATTTCAAAATTAAAAAAATTTTTTTTTTCTGAAAATCTTCAAATAATATAAATTAAGTAGATCGGGCGATATACGCTCTACTTTCCGATACCGTTTTTCTGTTTTTTTTTTTTTTTAAATTCAATCTCGAAAAGTTTTGAAAAAAAAAGCGCAAGTACTTTCCCTTAGGGAAACTGACCGGCGCAAGTATACTCTACCTATGGCCATCATGGCTTCGTGCAACTCGTCGGACATCTCGTGCTTGATGGCCTGCTCGATGGTCTGGCCGGAGAGCTCCTTGTACTCCTCGAAGATGAGCCGCAGCTGGGGGAAGCTCGCGTGCGCCATGATGCGATTGAAGACCTCCTCGTCGGTGCCGAGCTTGGCCTCGCCGGCGGCATACAGCTGCGCGGCCTGATCCTTGGCCTGGGCCGGGTCCACCGGCGTATCCAGGCTGTCGCGCACCCCCGTCACAATGAGCGTGAGCAGACGCCGGAAGAAGCCCGACGTCTCGCTGCACATCTGCTCGGCCAGCGGGCGGCCGTAGCGCTCCTCGTAGGCGACCACCAGCTGCTGCATCTCCTCGCTGCTCTTGGTGCAGAGTATCTCGACGAGGGTGCCCTCCTCGGTGCCCATGCCCGCCATGGCGGCGTGCAGCTGCTTGCACAGATACTCCACCGGCGGCAGCATGAGCGCCACAATCACATCCTCGAACTTGCCGCCCAGCTCCCCCTTGAGGTCATCGATCAGATCGCGCTCGAACTCGGCGGCGTAGGCGGCGCTTATTTGCTGCCGCTGCGCATTGCTGCGCGTCGTCAGCACATCGATGATCTGCTGCTCGTCCGTGCCAAGGCCGCGCATGGCCGTGCGCAGCTCCTGGCTGTCGCTGGACGCATCGAACGGTGTGCGGGGCACAACGCTGGGTACGGGCTGGGCGATATATCGATTAATCGTTGCAACACGATGATAATCAGCTGCGCGCAGCGTACCGCGCCTGACTCACCTTGTAGGCCATCTTTGGGCGACTGCAACTGAACTCGCTGTCTCGCTCGCACTCGTTCAGTATATGCTCGTCTTTCACTTGCAAAAAGTTTCGTTCAGTGTGTGCTCCCACTCTCTCGCTCTCTCCCTCTCTCTGTGCAATGCTTCGTTCAGTTTATGCTGCTGCGCCACGCTGCGGAGTACTTGGCGCTTGGATGTGCCTTTTGCTACTGACGCGCAAGCAATTGCCTTCGTCGCGTCGTAGTCATTGCGGCGGCAGCGCCGCTGCACCACCCCCGTCCCACCCAGCGGCCCACACTCAGTGCGAGCATTTCTCTCGGCTTGCCTTGTGTGAGAGCGAGCGAGCGAGCGAGCGAAGCTTTCAAGCGCCGGCTTTATTCAGCCCGAGCTGCCGCTGCACCTGCATACACAGTGCAGCTGAAAAGTATTCGCACAGTTACGATTACTATTTTTGGAAGCGCATGTTGACTGCAATTTTTTTAGCTTTATTAATATTATTTGCATTAAAGCGAAATTTTTTGTAATGCAGCTTAATGCCTAGACTTTTGTGACCCACTGTAAAACAGACATGCCAGCGCAATGAGTCATTTTTATTTTTTTTTTATGCGTGTGTCTGTGTGCGCAAGCAAATGAATAACCAGCCATGAATGTGTCTAATTGAGGCAACACTCATAAACCTAAACTAGCTATGTATGTATGCAGTCATAGGTATGTGTATGTATTTATGAATGTCACATACAGTGAGGGCCAAAAAAATGTACAACAATTTAGTATTCTTACAAGTGAAGCTAGCTTGAAGTCTGACTGGTCTGACTGACTTTGAAATACCTTTTACTGTAAAAAAGTATTAAACAATTTCTAATAATCCAGCTGCCAGATACCCTGCACTTAGTGCTGAGAAACTATGCCCAAGTGTAGTTGCCTTGTTTAGCCGGAAATTAGCAGCTTTAATTATTTTTTTAATTATACTGTTTTCTAGGTAAAGTTAATTAATACCATGGTAAGGCTCAAACCGGATACCATGACCTGAAATTTAGAATAACAGGCTATGATTGATCTCCTTAGCTACGCATGATTCAGAGCAATAGCTAAGAAAATTCGTATATTTTTTTTTCAAGTAAATTAAGTTAATACCATGATAAGGCTCAAACCGAAAGCTATGCCTGAAATTTGGAATATGGAACTAGGCTACGATTGATCTCCTTAGCTACGCATGATACAGAGCAATAGCAAAGAAAATTTGTATTTTTTTTTCAAGTAAATTAAGTTAATACCATGATAGGGCTTAAACCGAAAACTCTGGCCTGAAATTTAGACTAATATGGAGTTAGGCTACGATTAAGTTCATGGTACAGAGCAATACCAAAAAAAAATGTGTACTCACTGCTTCGCAAACCTGGCATACCCAGCTGCAGTCGCTGCCCCTACTGGCCGGGTATATCAATCAATTAAGCAAACTCGATTTAGCAGGTTTAATTTTTGTTTTTTGTGTTGTGTATATAGTGGTTTTATCTTTATTCAAACTCGTTAAATTTTGTTGGTTTAGTTGTCACTTAGCATGAGTTGAATTTGTTTTTATTAAATATACAGTTTACACATTTTAGGGGGAGTTGTTGGGGGGGGGGAGGGGGGGGGAAGTACTTCTCGTTCTCAACTAACCAACTACCATAATTCTCAACTCGCTTTCTTCTCTATACACGGCGTGAATATCAAACAGAAATGAAATCAGTTCTATTAATATGATAATAATAATATTTATATGCATATCGAATAAATTACAATACCAATTGATGTTCGCAGGACTTGCTTTTCTCTCTTTTCGTCTCGTTATTCGCATTTATGTGCTTTTCTTTCTCTTTCTTTGCGTTTAGAGTCGAATTTCATTTAATGAAGTACGCCTAAAAATACGCATTGGCCGTCGGTAACCCGCAGATCGGGCGGAAGGAAGGACTTGAAAATATATATGCATGTAAATAACTCGAAGGGAAAACTAAAAGTATAGCACAAATACATAAGGTATATATAATATATATGTAGTAAATACAATTAAATTCAAAAAAATATATAGTCTTTTCTCTTTCTTTCGCCGGGCCGCACACAATTCGCGCTAGAATAACGATAACGATAAAGAAAACCCGTAACTGATCCTGGTTTTCCATAGATATATATATATATACTTATTTTTTCATTTGCTTTTGTTTTTGTTTTTTTTTTTTTTTCTTTTTATAGGGTATGTTATAGCTGGGGTTCTGTTGCTGTTGCTGCTGCTGTTGTTGTTGTTCTGTTTAGACCTCGTCGTTTTGGTTCATCTTGAGCTCATTGAGTGTCGCATTGAATCGCGACCATTCATCGCGCGACGGTTGCGCCAGATGCTCAGCCACGTCATAGACGTAGAGCTTGCCGGCCTCGTCGCCAATGCAGACATGCAGCCCGGATGGCGTCCACGAGACGCGATTGAGCGCCGGCGCACCGTCGACAACGATTGAGGCTGTCGGTACCTCGGTGTCCTGATTGAGATTCCACAAGTCAAGACGACCGCTACCATCGACAGCAGCAAAGAGGGCGGGATGAACGGGCGACCAAGCGACATCCATGACGTAGTCCGAGTTGTCCTCGAACGAGTACAGCGGTTTCGTATCCTGCGCGAGAGAAAGAGGTCGGAGGTTGTACAGTAAGCAAAGAAGTCGATCGAAATAGAGAAGGAGAGAAATGAAAAAGACTTGGAGTGACGATAGATCGAAGAACTAGCAGTGTACCCATTTGTATCCGAGAGAGATCGAAGAGTTAGCAGAGGATTTGTATCTCAGTAGAGATGAGAGATGGAACTCTGCCAAGGGATAATATATCGGAGGGTTAATATAGCAGGAGGGGGACTAGCAGAAATTCGATTCGTACGAGATTAGAGCATTCGTAATTTAGAAGAGACGACAGATCGGATCGGAGGGTTACTAAAAGTTAAACTATCGGGGAACTAGCAAGGAATCGTATCTCGAGAGAGATGGAAGAGTTAGCAGAGGGTTTGTACCTCAGGAGAGATGAGAGATCAGAGGATTAGCAGAAATTCGGATCGTTCGAGATCAGAGTTTTTGTCCCTCAGGAAAGATACAAAAAGTACGAATCGTATCTCGAGAGTAATTGCAGAATTAGCGGGGGATTTTTCTTATCTCAGACTAGAGCTCACAAAGTTCCCAGACGATTCGTATATTGAGAGCGAGATCGTTGAGTGATATAGGTTTTGTATACAGAAATAAGTAGATTGAGGGTACTTATCTCGAGATATATACAGATCGGAGACTTAGCAGAAGCGACGTAGCTTGTGAGAAGTGGAGAATTCGCATATCTGAAGTCATACTGCTAACGGCTACTTAGCAAAGGGTTCATATCTCGGGGAGAGATAGAGATAGATAGTTAATAGAAGATTCGCAGCTCGAGAGAGATTAGAGAGAAATACCAAAGTAGTCGTATCTCGAAAAAATTGGAATGGATCGTAGAGCTGACAGAAAGTTAGCAGGGAAGTCGTAGTCAAGAAGGATGAAAAGTAATACAATTCAAAAATAATCGTAGAATCTAGATAGCAACAAGATTAAGTTTCTCCCAGATTACCCACCTTGAGGGACCACAACTTAATGGTCCAGTCGATCGATGAGGTTAGGAACAGATGACCAAAGTCCGGCGACGACTGGTTGTAGTGCGTCGAGATGCCAGTGATGGGTCCCAAATGCCGTTCGAATACCTCATTGACGCCAGAGCGTAGACCGTGACGCGAGGCCGAATAGACGTAGCCGTCCTCGCTGCCCATGACCAGGCTGTTGATCTCGTTGGCCGGGAAGGCCATGCTCGTGATGGCAATGGCCTTCGACTGGCGCTGCTGCAGCTCGAGCGTGTCCTGCGGCTGCGAGAGCATATCCAGCGACCAGGAGCACAATTTGCCATCCGACGATATGGAGATGACATTGTGCGCATTCTGTGTGCCCACCATCTGCAGGCAGTAGACGGGATGCGTGTGCGCCGCTGCGCTCAACGGGGTGCGCTGTATGGGCGTGCGCTTCTGCACGCGATTATCCCAGAGCACAATCTGGCCGGAGTACGTGCCGCCGAGTATCAGATTGGGATTGAACTTGGCAAAGCAGGTGGACATGACGGCGCTCTGGCAGTGGAACACATCCTCAGGCGTTTGCTTCTTGAACTTGGTGTTCCACACCATGACGACGCCGTCGGGCTCGTTGGGGCTCTCCTCGTTGTTGTGATACGAGGCGACAACGAGCTCCGGGAAGTGGGTAGACCAGTCCATGCTGGTGATGCAGCGATTCTTCGACCAGCGCTCGTCGTAGAACACCCGATTGAGCGAGAGCCGTGCATGGGAGCGCTCATCGTTGGCCTCCTCGTTGTCGCCGCAGCCAATGTAGTCCGTGTAGATGTCCACGTTCTCGGAGAGAGCGCGCTCAATGACGCGGCCGGCGCGCAAGACGAAGCGCTGGAAGTCCTCCGACAGTATGATCATTTGCTTCTGCTCCTCCGACAGCTCCTTGACTGCAGCGGGAAGACCAGAGAATTAGTTCGGCGAGAGGATCAGCTGAAGGATCTGAACTGAATCGGATCTGACTCGACTCACCCTCCTTCTTCTCCTCCTGCTCTTTCTTCTGTTCGAGCGGTGTGATGGCCGGTGCGACATCCTTGACCGTCGGCAGGCCGTGATTGAGATAACCCGGCGGCAGCTTGGAGCTAAACCCATGATCGAGATGCGGCAGCGAGCTCTCTTCGTCATCTCCTTGGGCATCGAAAGCAAGCACTGTTTAAGGTATAAAAACTAACACAGCTAAAGGAATTTGACAATCGACAGAACAGGAACAATTCAACTTTTGCTTTTGCTTTCGCTTTTCGCTTGCTTTTCTTCGCTCTCGTTTTTGCATTCGTTTTGTCTTTCGTCATTTCGGCGATTGATTATTAACTTTTGTTTTAACTGGTATCTGCGTTTTTTTTTTTTTTTTTTTTTTTGTTATTTTTGTTTTGTTTTGGCTTGGCTTTTGAGGTTATGTGTGACTTGTGGGTTGACTGTGTGCGGTTAGAGAGAGAAAAGGATTAGGATAAAGGCAGAGCGAGGGAAAGAAGACAGACAGAGCGAGAGAGAGAGAGAGGGAGACGAACGAGTGACATACAACTCGGCTGTGAAAGAGACAGTAGTATGTTAGGGAGAAAGAGGAAGAGCCAGTGCAGCATACCCGTGTGTGTGCTTGTGTGTGTGTAATATCAGAGAGTATGCACTTTTATAGATACTATACACGGCGCTGCGAAACTATCGCCATTCTATGCAAATTACACAATCGTTATCGATAGTTTAACAGCGCGATCACAGGGTGTTCAAGGTGTTAGAGGTGAGTGCAGTCGCAATGTACCGTTAGTTGAACTAGACACAAAGCCAATTGGAGAACAAAACAAAAAAACTCGATAATAGAACAGAATTTACAAATTCTCGGTCAATTTGTTGGTCGCCTTTCATTTGTTGTATGTTTGTATGTGTGTGTGTTTATATGTATGTACATATGGAGTATGCAGTGTTGTATAGCAGCATTAGAGATATTTGGGGTAAACAGTATTACGATTATTATTATTATTATATTATTAACATTATTATATATATACTCATATCGAATTCGGGTTCGTATCACATATAACATCGTTTCTCAAACTTAGTTTCGATTCAGTTTCAATTGCTCCACCCAGTTTATAAATTTGCACTTAAAATTATGTATTTAAGCTAGATATATTTATATATATATTTTACATATTTTCGATTTTTCTCTCTTTTTTTTAACATTTTTGTTGTTGTCTATATTAACAGCCAACCGAGTTCGCTTCGGTGTGTGTGCGGTGTTGTTTCGAACTGTACATTAGAGAAAGATAGAGCGCTTCGCTTGCTGTGCTTCTTATAGAGAGAGAAAGAGAGAGGGAGACAGCTAGATAGAAAGTGAGTTTATTGCATGTGTGTGTGTGTATGTGAACGATTGAGATGTATGGAGTAAGCACAGGAAGGTCCACCTAAGAGCGGAAGAACCTTCAAAGGTTAAGCTTCAATACATTTCTTTTTTTTTTTTTTTTTTTTTATTACACTTCTATTTCTCGATCAATAAACAGTGCAATGAAAGACGAACAACGTGCCATTTCCCCCTAACGGATGGCCATAACTCGATGAGGCTAATGGCATAATTGTTATCGATAACAGCTGTTAGATGCAATGTTTGTGTTGTAGCGTATTTTGTAGAGTATTGCCTACGCGTTGAGTTAGTGACAAACTGATCTCATACACAAGATGGACAGAAGTACAGGGAGAGCGAGCGAGAATGGTATATGTGATGTCTATTGCATGCGCTATGAATGGGGGCCTTTCTCTGATGTGACTGTACAGGCAGAGGGACAGAGATAGCGAGAGCAAGGGAGAGAGTTAGGCAGATAGAGCGTGTGTGTGTTTGTGTGTGTGTGTAGGTGTATTTGTTTGGCTAGAGAGAGAGAGAGAGACAGAGACAGCTAGCGCGAAGTTCTGTTTCAATTACTTAAGTTCGATTCAATTCAATTCTTTTTCTTTTTTTTGCAATTTATGCTTCAGTTATTTCTCAGTTTTCATATTACTTTTCGCGCTTTAGTTAGAATTGGTACGTTCCTATTTTGCTTCATGTCGATTCCCGTCACTGTTTCTTGGGGTGTACCTACCTGTGAATTCATCCTCCCACTCTAAACCCGGATTAAGATTGTATTCATCTTGAAGAAATATAAAGAAATAAATATATTGTACATATTTTGTTGATTTAAGTGTTGTTGTGGTTGTTGTTGTTGTAGTTGGAGTTGTTGTGGTAGTTCTTATTGTTGTTGTTCTTTTACTTCGATCAAAAACAAAAGCAAATCTTGGCCATAACGTACCGCCCATTGACAAGTGAACAAGTCTCGACTTGTCACGAAATGATAAACAAAATGATTATATAGAAAACATTATGATGTGAACAGAATATGGTGGGGTTTTTCTGTGTGTATGTCTGGGTGTGTGTGGTTTTTTTTTCGAGTGTTAAATGGCACATCTAGAGTATATAATAATTATTGAAGAGAGAGAAGAGCACACAAAAAATTATATTACAATGTTCGGATTATAACTGATAAGTACTAAATCAAAGAGATATATATAATATATAGCTTCCTATACATTATATAGTACACGATATTTTTCTCAGTGCTTGCACATGCATATTTGTGTGTGTGTTCGTGTGTGTCTGTATGTTTAAGTGAGGCTCGTGTGTGTGTGTTTGTGTCTGGCTTACATTTTGCTTAGACTTAGCTTTATATAATTAGGTAGAGAAAAGTTGGCTAGACATATTATGAATATATATAAATATATTTGTATATATAGAGTAGATAAATGTCGATTCGGTTATGCTAAAAACAAAGAGAACACAATATAATAAGGCAATCCTCAACTGATACAAAAAAAAAAAAAAAAAAAAAAAACACAAGAAACTTAACAAAATGTCGATCTACTTAAACGAATTAAGAACTAATAAATTGGGTGGAGTTGAACAATTTCATATACGCTTCGATAAAAGTATATATATATATATTTATGTAGGTAGATATAAGTATATAGGCAAATTGGCATGTGTGTACATACTACTACATACACACACAACACAACATATAGAGAGCATAATGCTGATACAAACTGAATCTTATGGACTGTGTGTCGGTTTTATTGTTCTTCAAGCGCTAAAATACGATTCAAAAATCAAAATTTCTCGAATCAAAGAAAACAATATGGGAATATTGTGTACCGAAAGGCCGAAAAAAAGCAAATACAGAATTACGAGAATATATAGGTATAGATATATAAATATATATAATGTGAGTGGGTGTGTGTGTGTGTGATTGTCAGGCATTATCTAAGCATAAGAGTAGAGAATCTAAAATCTACACACATAGGAAATTTTCAAAACGCAACGCAACTAACGAGTAAAAGTGGCAAACAGAGAGCGAGAGCGAGAGAAAACTACAAACTACAAATACATATACTATACGTTTACAGCGAGATAAAGGGAGATAGATAGAGACGATAGATGCAAGAGATAAAGAGAGAGAGATCGATAGATAGAGATATATAGTATAAGAGAGTTGGATGCCAGATAGATAGTTTATCGTTTCTACTGCGGAGGCAGGGAGATTACTATTACGTTCAGGTTTAGGTTAAGGTTCAGGTTTAGTTTAGTCTTTACATACAAAACTCAACAACTACTCACCATAATAATCCGTAGCATGAGCTGCAGTTTTTTTTGCGTGCGTACCAAGAACAGATAAAAGGGGGAAGAAAAAGTAAATAGACAAATTATTAAATGCGCTCAATGAGAATGCCGCAAAACACTTTAAATAAGTACGATTAATTGCCTTAAGGTGTAATCGAATGGCGAATTGCGAATCGAGGAGCGAGTACAGGAAGCTGCTGCGAAAATAATAATGGAAAAACATTAAATCATGATGCAGCGTTTCCACTGGTGCGTCATGTGTCACACAGTCAATGTGTGTGCGGGGATGCAGTGGAAACAAGCCTTGCCATATTTCTGGATATCGTGGCTGGAGTTCTACTAGGGCAAAGAGGCGAAACAAAGTTTCCACTAACTTGCAAATTACGTTAAATTGTACAAAAATTGATTGAAGCAGTGCTTAGCGAAATATGACAAAAACTGCCATATAAAAATATGATATATGACAAAAATTTCCATATAAAAATAAAATATATGACAAAAATTGCCATATAAAAATATGATATATGACAAAAATTGCCATTGAATCATATAAATATAATTTTTAAATTTGTTCTTCTGCTCTCTTGGACATACAAATATGACACTGTTTATATGACACAATACGACGCCCGTGATCGCTGTGCAGAATTGAGAATGATTTACGAATGAGTGAGAGAATCTAGGATAAATAAAATTTTGAAGTTTTCTTCTGCTCTCTTGGACATACAAATATGACGGTCTCTTCAGCTTTATATGACACAATATGACGCCCGTGATCGCTGTGCAGAATTGAGAATGTATTACGAATGCGTGAGAGAAGCTAAGACCAGTAACAAAAAAAAAAAAAAAAAAAAAGGAAACACATTAGGAAAAGAATTGATAGAAAAAGCAAAATGAAACCGTAGCAGTTCGTAGAATTTGGTTACCATAATGATTTGTGTGCTGTCTATATTTGATGGGTGGCTTCTTATAACTATGATTAGTAGTACCTTTACGTGGACGCCACCAGTCCTCCATATATCCTGACAGAGGCGATGAGTGGCAAGAAAGAACTGTATTTGTTATTTTATTTCACTTAGGATTTTTGCTCTATTTTTGTTGTTGTTTTGTTTTTTTTTTTTTTTTTTTCATTTACTCTTAATTTACTTTTCTATATGCTCTTCTAAGTGGAGGCGCAAATCTAATTGAACTTGGATACGCGGGGGCGGGGTCAAGGAAGCGGAAGTGGTAAAGCAGTTCAAAAACACGTCAAAAACATACACTATGAACTCACACAAAATAATACTTATCGGTGGACAGAGTGAGAGAGAGAGTAAAAGGCAGACAGACACACACAAATACACAGAGAGATAGAGATATATATATAGAGAGAGATAGAGAGCGATAGATAGAGATACATACGTACTTCAAGATGAAGAAAGAACAAACTAGGGGAAAGTGTCTACACAATAGCCACAAAATATAGTTAGGATTAGCATGAACTCGAGACTATGGATAATACTATTATATAGCTAGCATATGGCGTAGTATTGTGGTATCGTTTATGGATGGGTTATATCAACTATGCGTATATGGCATGTTTAAATCATGTTTCATCGCATACGCACCATCACGCTCGTGGCCGCCGGTGCTGGTCGTTTGTGTTTGTTTCGTATAGACGAGTGTCTCCTTTGGTGGAATGTTTGTTGCCTGCACATTGTACACGCTCAGATTGAGGGGCTGCTTCTTGCCGCCGCTGTGGAGTAGAAGAGACATAAGTGACGGGCAGAAGAAGCTTAGATTGCCAGCTCTGGCAGACATAAATATACAGTGCATAGCCATAAATATATACATCATACATATAGACCATATATATGGTAATTTATAGCTATGCTAGGCTGATGGTTACCCCTGTCCATTGACGGTCGCCTGCAGACTGACATCGGGCGTTTGTGTATTGGAATTATCGGATGTCAGCGAGTTGGCCGACGACAGCGAGGACAGCACTTCCGACACGGGCGCCACGCCCAGCGACGAGAGCATCTCATCCAAGTCTCTGCAGCAACATAGTGAAAAATAAATTTTAAATATATATATAATTATTTTTTTTTATTTTTTTTTTATTTTGCCACCTACTTGCGCTGATCTTTGTCGATGCCGGTGCCGGTGCCAATGCGTCCGGCCGCCTCCTCCATGTCTTTGATCTCCTTCTCGCGACGTCGCCGATCCTTCTCCTCGCGCAGCGCTGCCAACTTGGCCTTCTTGCGCTCCAGCTCGGCCTTGCGATCCATTTTTAAGGTGTGGCAGCTACACGTCTACAGGGGAAGGTTGCAGTGTTGGTGTTGGTGGTGGCGCTGGCGCTGGCTCTGGTGCTAGGGGGTGCCGCTGCTGCTTCTGGGATGCTCTCAACAACAACTACAACTACAACGAGTGCAGTACGGGCTGCAAGAGGGGGAGAGCAGAGCGAGCAAGCGAATGAATCAGTCGGTGTGGTATTCAAATGAATGTAACCAATATTGGTAGGCCAGCCAGCCAGCCAGCCAGCTGCTTGATGATGTCACCTCGCCGACAACAACAACAGCAGCAACAACTGGCCAAAAGTTAAGTAGGCATTGCAACTACGAACATGTTTGTGCTTGCGCGCCTGTGTGTGTGTGTGTTGTAATAATTTATGCCTGCATATGAATACTCTTTATACCACGTTAATACACGGCGACAAAACTTTGCCTTCATATACAAAAAAAAAATCAATAGTCTAATGCCAACCACAAGATGTGACGGCGACGCAGCAGCGGCGGCAGCGGCAGCAGCGCAGCTTTGTCGTCGCTGTGACGTCGTTTTCTCAGCTTTTCGCTCGTGTGCCCAATTTTCGCCAGGCCACAATCGTGGCTGCTGGCCCAGTGCTACACGAATAAAAACCAGCTAAACAATTGCAGCGCACCTTTGAATATTGTTTGATACACTGTTTGCTTAAGGATTCAACACTTTTCGACTTGCAAATTACAATAACATTTTATTCCAATTGAGAATACAAGACTGCAATGTTTTGCGAACAACAGCGCCAGTGTGACCTCACGTGCAGCATATCGCACTATCATCGATAGCTGGCAGCTGGTATGGCAGCACTGGGCAGTACTGGCAAATGTGTTTTCAACGATCCGGCAGCGCTGTAGCGGCAGCGCGGCAAATTCAAACCACAAGCCATACAACACTTTGGCATATTTGGCTAATTAATGCGCAGCGCATGCGGCCCACAAGTGAAATCAGCAGAACCGATGGAAATAGAAAGCCAACGAGAATGTTGTTTCTTGAATTCATTGTCATTTTAATTTATGCGTTGGTCATGCAGCCGGCTAACGGTTAACTCTGTGCAATTGGCATATTAAACGGCTTTTCCGTAATTACCTGCTAATTGTTTGGCTGACCTGACACCAAATGCCATGTGAAATGTGAGGAAAAGACAACGACAGAAAGTCATGCGGCAGACTGAGGCTTGTGGGCACCCACACACACGCACACACGCACACCTAATGACAATGACACACTTGGCGGTTCGTTCACTTTTGACTGCGCCCAGCCTCAAAAATCGTACATATATTAAGGCGAATCGACAGACATTTCAAGCGGTATATATATAAATATATATATATATATATATGTATGCATATCTTTCTTCTCTGCGCTGCTGCTGCTCTTAAAACGCAATCGATTTGATGGCCTATAAATTGCATATGCAACGGTTTCGTAATCCCCCCCGATAACATGGAACTGATTGTGGATCGGTTTTTATTTTGCTTTTATTCAGGTTCCGATTGCAAGAGCTTTATTTGGCCCACAGGCCAATTTGGTTGCAGTCGAGAAAAAAAAAACCTTGAATTACAAAATCTTCCATTTGTCTTGTGCTCCAGGCCGGCGGCGGGCCAGCATCATAATGATAATGATAATGATAATGACGTTCATGATAAATCAGCGCATCTGCCTGCTCACAGAAAAAACTCGATTCATCTCGTTGCTGTAGCTGTAGCTGAAGCAGATGCTGTATCTGGTAGTGCCAAGTATTGCCAAACTGTGAAGCGGTTTTTTCAGTTTTTCTGTTCGTCTGTTTTATTTTATATTTCTTCTTCGAGCTGAGTTTTTGGACTTTTCGCTAATTGCAATTGCCGTTTGCATACGTATCGTGTGTATTATTATTATTATTATTGTTATGGCAGAGGGAAATCTGACTGTGCAGACAGATCTACAGCGTTTGATCTGCTCGTGCATTAATTGACAATAAAATTGCTAATGTTATTTAATTGCTGTTTCCTAGAAGTCGCCGGACCAGCCGAACGAGAGTAAAAGTTTCTTTAATTAACTTTAACCAGTTGCTAAGCGATCTGTTTGTAGTTGTTGTTATGATTATTATTATCGGCATTATTGGCATTTTGAGCGTGTCTCGTGTTGTTTTGCCGGCTATTTGATCGCGCCTCAAGGACAACTAGTTTTTTTCTTTTTTTTTTTTATTTCTTTCGTCGCGTTTCTTCGATTTTTTGGGCATTGCGTGCGTCAGTCCGATAGCAGATCGCAGCATATTTACATACGCATTTACATAGATTATGCTGATTTATGCAATATCGATAACGTGACATAGTTTCATGCTGTGCGCTGCGTATCCTGCCTAAGGCCCTGCCAATTATAATCCGGTGGGGACACACTGCACTGCAGCGTGCAAATTGCATTTGCACTTAGCGATGGTGCATGCGAACTTGCACACTAATCGATTACTTTGCTGCTGCGCAGCGTATCCTGCGCAAGGCTTTGCCAATTAATTTGCACTTGCAGCTGTTGTGGTCACAGTCGTAGCTTTGCTGCTGCGCTGCGTATCCTGCCCGAAGGCCCTGGCAATTATAATCCGGTGGGGACACACTGCACTGCATCGTGCAAATTGCATTTGCACTTAGGGATCGATTACTTTGCTGCTGCGCAGCGTATCCTGCGCAAGGCTCGGCCAATTATTTCGCACTTGCAGCTGTTGTGGTCACACTCGTAGCTTGCTGCTGCACTGCGTATCCTGCCCGAAGGCTCTGGCAATTCTTTCTTTGCTTGGGGTCACACTGCTGGGCGAATTGCATTCGCGGCAGAGTTGTCACACACACACAGACGCACACACACAGGCAAAGCTGCTAATTGAAGTTGTTGCTGTTATTCGAAAGGTTTTCACGCTCTTCGTTCACTTCTTCGATTCGATTTGTTATTGTTGGCGCGACTCGTTATCGCTGTAAATTGTTAAGCATTTGCATGCACGTCGTTAACCGGCGAAGTTTTGTTTTTATTTTTGTTGCTTTTTTCGGGCTTCAGCCACATACAAATTAAAGACTTTATGTGGGCAGCGCACACACGCACACACGTGCCATAAGCTATGTGTGTGTGTGTGTGTACCTACACATTATTATAAGCATATATGCACGATTGCCTGTGTGTGCGTGTGCGTGTGTGTGTATTTACTTGCCTTATTACAACTTCGCCTGCCTTTCTTCACTGCCAGCGCCGCTGCCGCTGCTGGCGCAGCAATCCCCCAGGCAAACACTGCCTGCTGCCCCGCCTGCGCAGTAGCTGACGTCGACGTCGCCGTCACCGTCGCCGTCGCTGTCGGCGTTGCCGGTGAAAAAGTCTTGAAAAGTGCGCCTCTTTGCCGTTGCGATGTTAGTTTAAGTTTAACCATCGCACGACTGAGTCGCGCTTCAGTTTGGTCCGCTGAGAGTTGCAATTTTTGAAATCCATTCAAGGATTTTCATCAGCTTCTTTTTTTTTTTTAATAATTTAGTTTTATCCCCTCCCAATACAAAAAAAAAAATAAAATAAAAAACAAAATGAAATTATTTTTATGTGCCATTGCTGTGACGCTCTGTGTGGCGGCGACAAGTGAGTGAAATGGAAATATTTTCGAAAAAAATTCGAACTCGAATCGATTAATCGATTAGCATAAATGTGCGATTAGCCAATAAGAAAAAAGACACGCACCAGCAGCGAGTGCTAATCACTTTGACATTGACGGCAGATCCGAAGAGGAAGCTATATATATGCTAAATATATATATATATATGCTAAATTTATATATAATTTCGTATGACAAAGACGTTTGCCATTTTGGCTTGCATTTGACGACGATCGCCCGCAGCGCACAGGGTGCACGGGGTGCACGGGGTGTGTCTGCTGAGCCACTCGAGACTTGACTTGACAGATTTATCGCCCAGGCACGACCCTGTCTGACATTTCGAGCGGCTTTCAAATGTCGCGTTCGCTCGCAGTTCGCTGGCAAAACTGGTAAAAACTGAAAAACCTGAAACACACTGAGGAAAACCGGACACGCGATTGCAACTGCAAAACTGGAACTGAAACTGGCACTGGGACTGAGACTGGGACTGGGACTGGGACGGGTACTGTAGCTGGTACTGGGACTGGGACTGGTAGTGGTACTGGCACTGGGCTGGGAGACAGGCCCAAAGCGGGCACGAAAACGGTTATGCAACTGTACGAGCGAGACGGCATGAGGAAAACGAACGCATTGATCGATCGATAACTCGATCGATTGTTACAGTTATGCGGCGTGGCAAACTTGGCAAACTTGGCTACGAGGAAATACCTGCTTGTCCGCAAGTTGAATGAACTCATTTTCGCATTTTCTCATTGCAGCGCTTGCAGCCGGAGCGGACTTCAATTGCCCCAAGCCGGATGGACAGTTCATGGATGAGCAGCAGTGCGACAAGTACTATGTCTGCGATGATGGCGTCGCCAAGGCGAAACTCTGTCCGGACGGACTCGTCTTCGATCCGCTGAACCGCAAGATCAACAAGTGCGATCAGCCCTTCAACGTGGACTGCGAGGATCGTACTGAGCTGCGTAAGGATCGCTTTTACCTCAGCTTAAACAGACGGGTTTTCAAGCTCCCACTCTCTCTCTCTCTCTCTCCCTCTCTTCCTTCCGCTTACAGAGGAGCCCAAGTCCACCAAGTACTGTCCACGCAAGAACGGCTTCTTTGCGCATCCCGACGCGAGCGTCTGCAACATCTTCTACAACTGCATCGACGGCGACGCGCTGGAGATGAAGTGCACCGTGGGACTGCACTTCGATGAGTACTCCGGCACCTGCGTGTGGCCCGATACGGCCAAGCGTGAGGGCTGCGGCGATCCAGAGAGTGAGTAGCCCCTAAACGGACAGCGAATTTCGACCCGACAACTAACCTCGGGTGATCGCCAACTTTTGTTTCGTTTTTGTGTGCGCAGAGAAATCGGAGAGCGGCTTCGCCTGCCCCAAGGATCAGCCCAAGACCGATGTCCGTGGACAGGTTGTCACCCATCCCAAGTACCCGCATCCCACCGACTGCCAGAAGTTCTACGTTTGCCTGAACGGCGAGGATCCCCGCGATCTTGGCTGCCAGCTGGGTGAGGTCTACAACGATGTCACCGAGATGTGCGATGCGCCCGAGAATGTGCCCGGCTGCGAGGACTGGTACAAGGACACCGACGATAAGAAGGACTAAGGCTCCAGCTCAAACTGCCGCTCAGTTTGCCCGCCGCCCACGAATACCCTTTCCCCCCGCGCGCGTCTACTACAGCTACCAGAAGAAGGGAGAGAACCGAAAGGAGACACACACAAACAACAGACACGGACAGGGACAGAGATCAAGAGAATGAGACCGAGACAGAGACAGAGAAAGCGAGAGAGAGAGACGGACGCGCGTTGTAGTCAGTCACTTAAACTTAGTAGTTTCTAGCCTATTCCTATAGCGCGTATTTGTAGCACTTAATTTTCACTCGTCTTCCGTTTTTCCGACTTCCTCTATCCGCCCGAAATATATATGCCTAACTCTATTTCACTATTCTCCACATTTCACTTTCTCTGCCCTATTAAACTATATTTAACTATACTGTCTATTTTTTTTTACTTGCTTTACCTGCTAACTGACTCTGAAAATACTCTGCGAATCGTTGTGTATATATTTCCTCTATGATTTCACCTATTAATTAATATACAAGAAAAAATAAAACTCTACTTTTATAGACTCCTTACTATTTCTATTTTTCCAACTATTTTCTACTTTCCTTCTTACCATCTGTGAACTTTACCTTCAACCTTCTGATTTTCCGCTCAACTTTAAGAACTTTTTTTCACATTTTCATGCATTATTTTTGGTGATAAGTGAACTTTTTCTATAAACTATTCTTCCTCTTAGTTTACTGTGATCTAAGTTTGACTTTGAACTTATTTGACATACAATTTCCTGTGATTCTCTAACTTATTAGAATGTCCTTGACATCGTAGTGTGCCTTAACGATTCTCGTCATGGGTTTCTTCCATCTCGTTATGAATCTTTTTTTATGAAAAATAGTTTCAAAAGTTTATGCGTTTACGAACTCGTTATTAATCGACCACACTTTTTCCAAATCTTTTGGCTTTGGTTTCTTTTGTTCTCTAACTACAGAACACTATTTGCTTCTGAACACTATTTTCTCTGACTTTCTTACTGTCTTCTTTATAATACTGTGATTCTTATAGACTTTTAGTCTTTAATCCATATACGAGATTATTTTTACTACTAAGTTCTTTAGTTTTCCGGCTCAATTGACTTTTAGTTGGTTCTTTTGATCTGCTAACTTTTCTGTCTTTCAACTTGTATGCTCTATGCGATTTTTTCCTATTCCAAACTTATTTTCTCTTAAAAGTTCCGGAGTTCTTTGAGTCCTATAATTTTTCTTTTCATCACATTTCGATTTCAACTAAAGAATGACTTTCGTTTTATCTCAGTCTGTACTATTCTTTCCCATTTTCCATTTCTTTGCGCTAATGGACAATACAAATGGACTGTTTTCATCGATTACCCTTTACCATACATCACAGCAACAACAAGAACCACAAACGAGAAAGAAAAAGTAAAAGAAAACTCATTCATTTTCATTTGCAAACTCATTCGATTAAATAACAAGACTTGAAATTACACCAATTGTGTTTTATATCTATTATACAGGTTGATATCATCTGTATATGTTTATACATATAGTATACCTTAATTATTGCTCATTTCCTTACGTCTTCAATCTTCAGCTATTACGCATTTGCGCGCTTTACTCTGCACTCAAGCGAATCGAGGACAAATCAATTTGTCGCTAATCTTGCGGTTAACATCGCTCCGCAACTATTGCCCTGTCTTCGCTCGTCTTGCCTTTTCCAACATCTCATCCTATGACGAAATGCGCCGCTCCAGGCGTTACCCACAAGCTTCATTAACCCTTTGTCAACCCAACACAAAGGCCATTAATTGCATTTGGCCAGCGGGTTAGCAGCGGGTTAACTAAATAGTTGCAACTACACATGGAAGCGCAGATACTCTGCTAAAAGGAGTAAAAGAGCATAATGATTATGTGGAATGGAGTCTTCATAGTCTAAAAAATTAAGTCAATCGAAAAGTCAGCACTAGTTGAAAAATCAAGTTTTAAACAAGCTCTGCTTGGGCTAAGTCTGTCTATACTTCAGTCCGCATTGATTTAAAACTAGAACTATCAAAAACTAGATTGCCAGAAATTATGCGATTTAAGTATCGAAAAAAACGACACATTTTGATCATTAGTTCAGCATCAAAATTTTATGAATGACATACAAATTTCTTTAATTTTGGCTCAAAGTTTCTCAAATTTTCTATCGAAAATATACAAACTCTTTGCAATATTGAAATCACATATAGCTTTGTCTAAAAACTATGCTTATGAAGGTGTAGTCTTGAAACTATGGATTTAAAATGATCACTTCATGCAATATTTTAGGTATCTCTGTTTAAAAATATGAAACCTTAAAAAGTAAAAATAAAAAAATTAAAATAAATAAAAAATAAAAATGTAATAATTTTACGTAACCAAATTTGCATATTTTTATTTTTTTTATGATTTCATAGGGTATTTAAGCAGCGTTCTCTTAACATGCTTAACAAAAAAACGCTAAGCAAATTTCATAATAAATTTAAATATTTTAAATAATATAAATTTTGAGCTTATATTAAATGTAGAGTATTTAACAGTCGCTCAGAGCTCACTGACTTGCTTTAACCCTTAGCATGTGTGCTAGAGCAACGTACTATAGCGCATCATGTTACAGGGTGCACAACGCAGCTGAGTTACCCTGTGCGCTGAAGCCAAAAAGACACTGTGCAGCGTACTGCGCGCTGCTCGCTGCAGGCGGCGACAGCTTTTCGGGCTGAGAGTGCGTTATGCAATCGACTGTCAGGCAGCAGCAGCAACAACAACAATAACAAATACAAACAACACAGTAACAACAGTTTTGCAATAGTTAACAATGTAACGGTAATCGGCAAGACGAACAAACGAACGAACGAACGAAAGCAAAGGCGAAACACGAGCCGAAGCAAGCCGAGCCGAAGCAAGCCGAGCGCAGCCGAGTGCAATAATGAATGAAGCTTACGGCTGCTTGAGCTTTGCCTTTTACTTTCAATCACACATGTTGGCAGCGGCAACAACAACAGCAACAACAACAACAACAACACGAAAACCCAAATCACGTTTTGCATTTTGTATTTGTACCAAAATTGCTCGATCAAACGTTGCGCGCGCGCTATGTCAACATACTCAACACACACATACACACGCAGACATACCTATCGATAGCCGATACTGCGCATAGGCTGGTATGCAGTTGCCTCCCTTGCCCCTTCAAATACGCAACGCACAACTGGGAAGCGCGCGCAAACGCAAACCCAAAAAAAAGCTTTGCAAAACTTTTGTTTTTGTTTTCTTTTTTTTTATATTTTTTTGGTTTTTTGTTTCTGTCGCCACCGTCGCTGCTGCTGCTGCTGTTGCTGTTGCTGCTGCTGTTGGCCACCGTCATAGCTACCGCCGCCGCCGTCGTCATCGTCGTCGTCGTTGCGCTGCTTCTGCTTCTTCTTCTTCTTGAGCGCGGTATAAATCTTTTCAGTTGAGTTTGGAACGCGTAACCGTTAAAACGTGAAACGTCTACAGCGGAAATTCAATTTTTATCGCGTCGCCTGCAAGTCTTAAGCTGAATTTGAATTGAAAACGTTGCCGTTGTCGCCATTGCGTGTGTTGTTGTTATTGTTGTTGTGTTGTGACGCTTAGTATTTTTCTTAGTATATTATCTATATTTTTTTTTTCTGTTAACACCATGCGAAACGTGCAAGTGAGCAGCGTCCTGATCCTGGCCCTTGTCGCCTGCGGTAAGTGTTGCCTAACGGCGGCTGGTCACACTGTTTACTCTATTTACACACACACAAACGCACACACACACCCCCAAACCTTCGGCCTATTGCGCGAGTGGCACCTTTGTAATGCGAGCTTTTACTTTCAAAAATTCCATTGCAATCGCTTGGCGTTGCCAACGCTTTTGTTCTTGCCAATTCGAATGGGAATTTGATTTAATCCAAATCCAAATCCACATCCAAATCCAGTTTAATTACCCGCAAGCTCGTTTTCGCCGAAGGCTAGGCCAAAGATCCGTTGCGAATTCGCCCTCTCGCCGCTTTCTGCTCCAATTAGTTGGTAACCCTGAAGCGAACAGGGTGCTGCATGCTGCTGAGCGTGTGTGTGTATGTGTGTGTCGCGTGTGTGCTTGTGTGCATGTGCGCTTGGGTGGGGGGGTCGGCGCTCAACAGGGTGGGTTCAGCTCATTTGGCATGCAGATCATTCGCCGAGTACTTTTGCTTTTGTTCAGCTTGGCAGCTGAGTCAAGCAGGCACTGGCGCGATGCACTGCGAGAAAATGTGCAGTGGAAACAATTTATAACAGCAAATATCTCTGCATTTTCATAGGTGACTGTAAAAGTTTGCCAAATTCTCAGAAATTGTATGAAAAACAAAATTATTATAAATTATTAGAAAATTCTTGAAAAAAAATCATTTCTATGAGTTTTCTTTAAAATTGAGCTTACACATTTCTAATATTTATAATTTATAATTAATTGCTGTTTCTGTAATATAGCAATCAAATAATTATTTTTTTTTGTGATGTTTTTTTTATTTTTTGTTGAAAAATTTGATTATATAAAAAAATTGTTGTTTTTTCTATTTTTTGTTTGATTTTTAATTCTATGGAAATTGTCGTCTTCATGTTTTTTTTTTTTTTAATGTTAGTACTGACGTAAATGTTTCTTTATCTTAATAAATATCTTTTTTTGATTTTATTATGATTCTGTAATGTAGTAATGAAATAAATATCTTGTTTTTGTGATTTTATTATGATTTTTTTGTTTAAAAAATATGATTTAATGAAAAAACTAATGTTTTTTTGTTTATTTTTTAATGGAAGTTGGCGCCGTAATTTTTTTTTTGTTTTAATTTTAGTACTGACGTAAAAGCTTCTTTATCTAAATAAATACCTTTTTTTGCAATTCTGTAATATAGTTATCAAATAAATATCTTTTTCTTGTGATTAGTATGATTTTTTGTTTAAAAAATATGATTTTATAGAAAAAACTTTTGTTTTTCATATTTTTTGTTTAATCTTCAATTCTATGAAAATTTTCGTATTCATAGTTTTTTTTTTATTTTAGTACTGACGTAAATGCTTTTTTTTTAATTTTGAATTCCATTAAAATGTCTATGGCATACCTAATAAAGAGAGCTTAACAACCACTTGAAAGTCGTCAAATGTAAATGAAATTTCTAGCTGGAGCTATAAATAGTGCCACCAGTTTTCGCACAGTGTAGCCACCGACTGGGCTTATAATTAAAACAAATGCCAAACATTTAAATGAAGCCAACGTCAAAGTAGAACTTGCCCTGTCAAACCAGTTGACAATTAGAGCCAATCGCATTATAAGATCTATAGATCGAAATTAAAGAGACAGAAAAAAAAAAACACTAACACACACACACAACGGGTTTTCTGGCCAGAACTCAAGAAACCGCTCGAATTGCCTTTCATTTTGTCGCTCGAGCTGGAGCGATTTTTTTTTTTTTCTCACTGGAAAAAATTAGGAAAAAATGGCAAATGGCGAAAAACAAACGATAAACAAAAAAGTGTAGTTTCCAAATTATCGATAGTAATTACCGGAAGTGTGTGGGGGATTTAAATATGCACACACGCAGGCAGACAGAAAGCGAGGCGAGAAAACTCTGCTGGAAATGTCACAGCGAGCGATCAACCTGCCTGCCTCTCAGTGCGACTCTGCGCCTGCGTCTGCCTTGGCTTTCGGCTCGCTTACATCATCGTCGCCGGCGCTAGACGCGAAGATGCTCGAAAGCGTTGTTATCGTTGTTGTTGTTGCTGTTGCTGTAACCGGCGCCAACAGCGACGTCACTTGCACTTACACGCACACAAACACGTACACTTGGGGAAAAACCAGTTGGAGTTGCAGTTGCCGGGGGAAGGAAGTTGCGCGTTCAAGTTTAAAATAATGTCCATTGGGAATGGGTGGGAAAAACAACGTTGACGACACTTCCCGCTGCCGGCGATTGTTGTCAGCGGGGCGCATCCATTGCGACGGCTATATGCAGGCGATAACGATAACGATAGCCATTCAATTTGTTGAGTAATTGCTTAATTGGCATGGGAAAAACTGTGCATGCATAAGCATCATGTATAAGCCGCACATCAAGTTATCGATAACAGTGACTATAGTGTTTGCCTACTGCACTTGAGACATTTAATTATTTTAATATGTATACCAATGATAAAAAACTACTGACAATTGCCATAATTCTATGGAAATTATTTTCAACAAATCATTAACTAATCAGTATTATCGATAACAATAATGAAAAATGCATTAATATTGTTATTCTTTATAATCAGTTTATCGATAACGACAAAAAAAAATGAAAATTCGCATGATTGTTATGATATGATTAATAATTATCGAGATCGATAAAACGCAAACAATAAGTAATCGATAACGATTATATGCTTGCTATATCGATAACGATAATTATTACTTTTATAATATCAATTATAGTTATCGATAAGGGTACTCGTATGCTTGTATCGTTACCCATAAAACTTTGCTAGTAATTTATCGAAAGCGATAACTGCTGCTTATATTATGACAAGCATACAATAACAATAGTTTATTTGGCTGCCAGAACTAGCCTATTGCTATGTATGATTTGTAAGCTTGAAGCCGACTATATGACTATACTACTGACAATAATATACATTTCGATAACATTCTCGATAACTTATATGGAGAACAGTGCGCGTTAAATGCAAAGCATTCGAATTCCAGCTATATTTTTATTTTTATTTTGCTCACACTATGTTATCGATAATTATAAGTATCGAAAGTGTGGCATATCGATAATTGATAATTTGTTCGCTTACAGCACATGGCCTCGCCGTCGGTACGCCCGAGTGCCCCGAAAAGTACGGAGTGCAGGCGTACGCCCACACCGAGAATTGTGATCAGTTCTTCCTCTGCACCAACGGCACCCTCACGCTGGAGACCTGCGAGAACGGGCTGCTCTTCGACGGCAAGGGAGCGGTGCACAACCACTGCAACTACAACTGGGCTGTGGACTGCAAGGGACGCCAATGGGATCGTAAGTAACGCCACAGCAAACCATACAGTTCACAGCTCACAACACTGCGTCCGCCTGCTTACAGCCACGCCTATCTCGACGCCCGGCTGCGAGTATCAGTTCGGCCTGTACGCCGTCTCCAAGGACTGCTCCACCACGTACATCAAGTGCGCCCACGGTGAGCCGCACGAGCAGGACTGCGACGCTGGCTTGGCCTACGACGAGCGCATCCACGGCTGCAACTGGCCCGATCAGCTGCTCGATCACTGCAACCCCGAGGGTAAGCATAGCCAAGCCGGCACAATTATCGATAACAGCAGTGGTGTATCGATAATCGATAGCACTAATTGTGTATGGATATTCGATAAGCTAAGTGACATATCGATGTTCGAGAACATCAGTGCTACATCGATAACACTATTGGTATATCGATAATATCATTTGTACTTCGATCATTTGTACTATCATTGGTATATCGGTATCAGTGGTACATAGATAACTGATAGCATCCGTGGTATATCGATGAATATGGCCATTAGCATATCGGTAACACCAATGTAATAATCGATAAGTAATTTTGATAATTCGCTGATCGGTACTATCGGTGATAGCTTAGTTCAATCAAGCATACTCAATACTGAATAATAACTTTACTATCGATAAAAGTGCTATAACCTAACCTAAACACTTAGCAAAGTATTATCAATACTATTAGTAGTAATTTTCTTAAAAAAAATATATCGATAATCAATAAAAAGTTGTGATTCATAGCTGTCAAGTATCGCAACTACCAAAAGCATCTTCCTTGACCGATACATCGATAAAAGTTTTGTGATGAATTGCTATAAATTTTTCGATAACACCAATAATATTTTGATTGAACAAAGCATGTCGATAGCCGAAAGGAACTAATGGTATAGACTGCTAAAGTATTGATGATATCATATCATATCATATCAAGCAAGCATATCGATTATCGATAGGAATTGTAAAATATCGGCACTGTCAATGCTAGCTTGATTATAATATCAGCCGCTTATCGATACTTATAAAAAACTTGTGATAAATGTCTACAAGCATTCGATGAATTTAATCGCATTGATAATCGATAGTATTGTGGTAACAATATTGGTAACTTATCGATAAATACTTGTAATTGAGCACATCGATGCTCGATAAGGACTTGCCATACAGTGGTTAAAAATTATCGAGCTATCGATACCAATACACCTACAATCAATGGTAACTTATCGATAAATACTTGTGGTTGAGCATATCGATGCTCGATAAGGACTTGCCATACAGTGGTTAAAAATTATCGAGTTATCGATACCAATACATTTACCATGCTAATCCTCCCCGATTTGCCATTCCTCTGCTTGCAGCTGTCGTCGGCTTTAAGTGCCCCACCAAAGTGGAACCCAACTCCGTAGCCGCTCGCTTCTGGCCCTTCCCCCGCTTCCCCGTGCAGGGCGACTGCCACCGCCTGATCACCTGCGTGGAGGGACATCCCCGTCTGATTAGCTGCGGCGAGGACAAGGTGTTCGACGAGCACACGCTCACCTGCGAGGAGCCCGAGTACGCCAGCGGCGGCTGCGCCAATTATGGCAAATAAGTGTGCACACACACAGACACTCTCACACACACACACACAAGCACACACACTCTATGTACATATGACAAGCTGCTTGAGCCGCGCTCAAAGCTCACTGCAGCTCGCTCTCTGCCTGCCTACTCGTCTGCCTGTCTCGCTCTAACTCACATCCGATCCGACTCCGCCAGCTGCTGTCGTGCACTCTATCCCGCTCGCACCTAGTGACAATAATACGTGTTTTTCCCCACTCTTGTTTTTTTTTTCGAACAATTTGTATATTTTTTTAATTGTTGTTTTTTTTCGAAATGAGCACAAAATGCAATAAACTAAAAATCTATTTATTGTACAATTTCTGAGTGAACAAAGCGAAAGAGCGAAAGAGAGAGAGAGAGAGGAGGGAGAGAGAAAATATTGTTTATTTGAAACGCAAGGTCAATTTGAAAACGTTTTGGAAAATATAAAAAGAGAAATACATGGAGATTTTCGCCGCTTCAGAAATCGTAGGGGCAATGGGGGTGTATATATCAATATAGTCCAGCCAGGGGCAGGCTAGAAGAGGGTTACAATACGCAAAAACTATCACATCGAAGGGAACGCATAGCTGACGCCCGCGCGCTGCTAGTCGATCAGCTGGCGCGCTTGATCCTGCGGCGTGGAGAAGATGATCGCATAGATGAGGCCGTCGCGCACAGACTCCGTGGGATTGCCGACGTTGAACATGAACTTGACGCGCTGCTTGATGGTGTCCGGCACGCACGAGTACATCGGATACCAGCCCATCTTGTTGAAGACCACGTAGATCTTGTAGATCTGATTGCGATAGATATACACGGGCCGATCGAACGTTATATCCAGATGCGAGTCGTAGCTGACGCGCGCCGTGCAGTGCGTGTACGTGATGCGCGAGCCGTGCATGTCCTGTATGTGCGCGTACAGCACCTCGGTGTAGCGCTCCGCAAAGCCCGCCGAGTTCATCAGCTCGCCGCACAGCACCTGCGTCGGCACCTGCACGCCCAGTATCCAGATGTTAGTGTCCACCTACAGAGAGACAGAGACAGAGAAAAAGGGTGTTAATGCAGTTTTCCCATGTGTCGCTTGTTAAAAACCTTTTTATACCATTTACCCATTGAAAATGGCTACACAATGGTATGTTAACTATGTGAAAATGTATGGACCAGGCAAAAGAAGGCGTGGAAAACCATACAACTAGATTTGGTCATGTCCGTCTGTATAAGCACACAGTTCTCAGCTATTAAAAGAGCTAGATACAACAGACTTGGTGGGAGTGTGCGTGTATTCAATACACACAAGAAGTTTCTTTCAAACTTGATGTGCCACGCCCACCGCCACCACAAATCGATAAATGCGTTTTTCGCTTTTTTGCAAATAATTCAATAACGAAAAGAGATAAACGCACCAAATTTGGTAGAAGGCTGTCTTGTAACATTATACAGAAGTTGGATTTTGGAATTTTTGATGCCACGCCCACCGCCCCTGTAAAACAAATATTTTGAATTATAAGAACACTAGAGCAGCTAGAAGCACCAAATTTGGAAGTAAGGTTCCTGGTAACATAACACAGAATGCGGATTTTCAAATTTTGGATGCCACGCCCACTGCACCCAGAAATCGATTTTGAAAATCGATAAATCGAATTTTAGAAAAAATAGAAAAGTTTCAGAATTTTGTTTGGGTATTAATACAGATACTATTAATATTGACAAAAGACACAGAGGTTATAAGCGCTAGAAGCTACCCATACAGCAGAAGAGACTATACAGCCAAAGGTAAATGGTATCTTACTGTCGCGTGCACTTGACTGTAGCTTTCTTCACTTGTTTCTTAATAAACTTTCAATAATGCTTTGAATTTTTTTCTGTATATGATTATAGCCAAATTAGCAATACCCCTGACAATGCTCTCTGATTTCTATAGAATCGAATTACTATAAAATATCGCAGGAAAATGAAGTATTTTTTTTTCCAAAATTTCAATATTGCTTTCCATTTTTTTTCTGTGTATGATTATAGACAAGATAAACTTGCTAATATTCTCTGATTCCTATAGAATCGGATTACTATATGATATCGCAGGAAAATTAATTTTTTTTTTTTTTTTTTAGAAAAATTCGATATTGCTTTGAATTTTTTTCTGTGTATTATTATAGACAAGCTAGACAAGCTTATGGCTATATATTCTTTAATTTCTATGGAATCGGCAGACTATATAATGTTGTTATTAAAGCAGAAAAATAAAGCTTTTTTACAGGGTATCATTTTTAAAGGAATTATTAATGTTTTGGGTGCAACTAGGGAAATGGAAAGTGTCTCAAAGTCTTCGCAATCCTCACCTGAAACGTGACGCCGGCATCCGTGACGCTGGGATTGCGATAGTCGAACTGGCGCGTCATCGAGCGCAGGCAGTAGGAGCGCACCATGTCGTGGAAGGAGTTGCTGGAGGCGGCCACATCGTTGTCATTGCCCGCCGCCGAACCGGAGCTGGGCGCCGGAGCAGCAGCAGCTGCGCCCCCGTCGTAGGCATCGGCAAAGCCAGCGCCAGCGCCGCCAGCGTTATGCTGCAGCGGCAGCGGCTCATCGCCATAGAAGCCCGCGTTCATCGGCATGTGATCCATGGCGGCGCCCAGCTGCAGTGCCACGTGGCGCGTGAAGAGATTGGAATGCGCCATGCCAGGACCAGCGCCGCCGCCGCCGCCGCCGCCAAGCGTACTGACGCTGCTGCCGGCGCCACGCCCCGTTGTGCCCGGAAAGCAGGCAATGTTGGCCGACGCCGAGTTGTTGTTGTTGTTGTTGCTGTTGCCGCTGCTGCTGCAGCCGCTGGCGCCGACGCCGCCGGTGCGATAGGAGGAGTTGAGATCGCGCTGGCGATGCGAAGACTCGTAGAAGTTGCGCGTGCTGCGCGACACACAGAATCCCTCGGGCATGTTGCAGTCGTTGAGCGTCGGACTGGAGATCTTGATCAGTATGGCGAGCGCCTCGTGCTGCTGCAGCAGCTTGGAGCGCGCCGGCCCCTCGGCGAACTGCTGCGGCGTCATGGTGAGGAAGCGTATCTTCTTCACCGCCTGCCGCAGCATGGCGCCGTCCATGATGGTGCGCTGTGCGTCCATCATGTTGATCATGTTGGCCGCCGCCTCCGCCGCGTTCATCTCGTCGTTGGCATTGCCGGAGGCGTCGCTGTCGATGATGACGACGTCGTCGTTGACGCCGACAGCAGCGCCAGCTGCAGCCTCGGGCGAGGGCGACGCGCTGCCGGCCGCTCCAGCTGCAATTGCTGCAGCTGGCACAGCGGCAGCTCCAGCCTCGCTGGCCACAAGCTTGAAGTTGTCCACGTCCTCGTCCTGATGCATGTGCCGCATGATGGCCGCCACGTCCGGCTCCATTTTGATCTCCTCGACGACAATGTCGCCGCCGGCATCGGCGCCGCCAGGCTCCGCGCCAGCCATGGCCTTGCTGCCGCTGGCCACGTCGTCGTTGCCATTGCCATTGCCATTGGGATTGGGATTGCCATTGGGATTGGCATTATCGTTGAGTATGCCGCGATCGCTGGCGAACTTGAGCAGGCAGTTGAACAGATCCAGCTCGGAGTCAATGTTCAGGCGATGCTGGTCGAGTATGGCCATCAGCGTGGACATCTCGATGTCGAGGAAACTGGGATCGGAGAGCACCTCGCGCGTATTGGCGGCGATCAGATCCATGCTGCTCTGCATGAGGCGCGGCTCGTCGAACAGCTTGGCGAACTCGTAGGCGCGGCACGCGTTCTTCGGACTGAGATCGGCCCAGAGGAAGTGCGTGCAGCGCGTGACCACATGCGGCAGCATGTACTTCTTCGCCACGTAGCACAGCTCGCAGGCCTTGTCGAAGGAGCCGATGGTGATGCGATCCGTGTAGATGTACTCGAGCATCGCCTCGAACGCCTCCGGCTGCACGTCCGGTATGATGATGGGGTCCGTCTTGTCCGGCAGATTGCCGTAGAACATGCGCTCGAACACGGGCGACGCCATCGCCAGGAGCAGCTTGTGGCCGGAGATGATGCGCTGGTTTGGCGGCGTGCCCACCAGGAAGCGGCAGTCGGCCCATTTCTCCGAGTGCAGCAGATACTGGCCGCGGTCCTTGATCTCCGTCAGACTGTTCTGCCAGTCCAGATCCATGTTTCTACGCAGTTTCTACTTCAGCAATTTAATATTTATTTATTGTGTACCCTTGTTTATATGTATGTCGTCGCGGCGCTAGTGTTGCGAAATTGCACCGCCGCGCAGTGTTGCACGCGAGCAAATGTATCGATAACGAGCGCTAGACGCACAGCGTATTTCAGTGTTGAGCAACACAGCGTTGCCGTTTCGATGAAACTAGCGTTGGGATTTTTTGGCGCTTGCTTTAAATAATGCTTTAAATAGGAAGTACTTTTTTTGCTGCAAGCGAAACTTTTATATAGTTTTTTTTTTCAGTTTTCTAGCGCTGAAGACTTTAAAATCAAGTATTTTTCAGCTGTTTTCTATGTGTGTGCTCAGTTTTCTAGCGCTAAAGACTGTACAATGAAGTATAATCATAATAAGTGGTATTTTTCTTGCTGTTTTGTATGTGTTGAGAAAAATTTAAAATAAAAAGTATTTTTCTTGCTTGAAGCGAAACTTTTTTATCGTCTTTTTTCAGTATTTTAGCGCTCAAGACTTTGAAATCAAGTACTTTCAGCTGTTTTTTTATGTGTGTGCTCAGTTTTCTAGCGCTAAAGACTGTACAATTAAGTATAATCAAAATAAGTTGTATTTTTCTTGCTGTTTTGTATGTGTATGCTGAGAAATAATTTAAAAAAAAAGTACTTTTTCTTGCTGCAAGCGAAACTTTTCTATCGTTTTTTCAGTATTTTAGCGCCGACTTTAAAATCAAATACAATCAAATTAACCAGTATTTTTGTAGCTGTTTTTTATGTGCGTGCTCAGTTTTCTAGCGATAAAGACTGTAAAATTAAGGATAATCAAAATAAGTTTTCTATGTGTGTGTTCAGATATATTCAAAATAAGAAGTAGTTTTCCTGCTGCAAGCGAAACTTTTCTATAGTTTTATTCAGTTTTCTTTAAAATCAAATACTATCGAAAAAATAAATAAATATATAATAATAAATATAAAATAAGAAAAATCAAAATAAGAAGTATTTTTCCTGCTGCAAGCGAAACTTATCTTTTGTTTTTGCCCCTGACGTGCGTGCAGCACAGTGGTGGCCATCAAATTAGTCCAGCTCACTGTCAATTAACAGCGCCAACTGTGTCTCTACTTCCGCAGTAACGAATCACCCTGTGCGCCCGCTCGCCAATGCCGCTAATTGACTTTTAAGCGCTGCAAGTACGCGCTGATAATATACGCTTTTATCCAATATATCTTGGATAATTCTATATACGCTGCGCACAGTGCACTGCAAATTAGTTGCTGTTGCCCTTAAACCGACACAGGCGGACAGCATTTTGGTTTTAAGTCTGATGGGAACTGGCGTGTATGTCTGTGCGTGTATGGGTGCGCGCACGCCATGCATGTGTGTGTGTGTGTGTGTGTGTGTGTGTGTGCGCGTTGCTGATGGTGTTAATTTATGGTTATGCGTCTCATGCACAACACTCTGACACCGAAACCTGTCACGCACACAAGCAGCCAACCTGAGACATGCTTGCCCCCCTCCCCCTTCCCCTCTCTCTCTCTCCACTGTTACCTTTGCCATTCGTTGTGGTGTTACGTGCCGGTTGCGGGCATTTGCTTGCTGCTGGCGGGGTGGGGGGCAGGGGCGTAGCTTACAGACTGCCTGCAAGCGGCAATTAGTTTAAGTAATGAACACAGATTTGTTAATGCATTACAGCGTTTAAATTAACTCACTTTCATTTGGGGAGCACAGTTTGGCGTTTGAGGTTATGTCGCAGGCTGATCACGGTACGGTGAAAATCTTGATTGATTTCCACTGACTTAGCGAAACATTTAATTTTTTAATATTATTCAGTCAATTATAGAGGGTATTTGCACAAGAAAAATGTATTATTTATACAGAGTATATGCACATCAAAATTTAATAATAAATTTATTTTTTTTGAGGTTAGATATTGCTGCAGTTCTATAAGCTCTTACATTATTACCAATAAATGCGCACAAAATTCAATTGGAATACAAATTCTTAATCAAAAAGGCACTAAATTTAAATATATAAATATTCAATTTAAATTATGTATATTTAAATTAAATAAACAATTTTATTTTATCACTTTTTACAAATTATACAAAATTTGTAAGCATATTTTCTATAAGCTCTTGGATTTCTACTAATAAAATAAAATAAATATCAATTTATAAGCTTTTTATTAAGGTGGTATTTATATTATATATATACATAATTAATTATGTATATTTTAATTAATTTAATTTTCTTCCTTTTTTTGCAAGCAAAATTTCTATAAGCAGAACATTTTAATGCTTCTCTAGATTTTTACAGCTTATTTGCAGAGAGAAAAATATTATAAGTATTAGATTATTTTGTTTAAATTTTATAATTTCAGAAAAATTGCTAAAAAAAATCACAATATTTTTTTAAGGTTTTCAATTTTAGATTTTTATTCAAAGTTCTTTGTGCAAATTGTTCAAAATTCTATAGAAAAAAACGCGCAAGCTTAAAACTACAGGGTATTAAGATGTGCATTGATGTGCTACTCTTATTACAAGTTCAATCTTCATAATGCTTAAACATACAAATTGTAATGTTATTTTATGAAGTTGATTATTATTATCAATATTTAATATATAATATTTATATCAAATAATGATAATAATAATAAGCTTTATAAAATAACATTTATTATTGATTATTTTTTATTGATTTTATTATTTATGATTATTAATATACATTTAAAAATGTAAAAAAAATTAATAACAGTTTAATAGTTCATTTTGAGGTTAGGTATTTCGAATACAGGGTATATAAGAAAGCAATTAGAAAAAGAAAAAAAACGAAATCCGATTAATAAAGGATATCTGAATTTAAGTTGATTTAATAATTTAACGGAGTCTTTATGCTGGCTGTGCAACTAAATTTAAAATGCTTTGCCTGTAAATTACAGGGTATTTGCTAACGCAGGCAACTTGAGTTAACTTGAGACTTCCCTACAAACTTTCTTTTTTTTTCCAATATTGGCTCGAAGCTTAATAAAGTAACATAAGTACAGGGTATACGCAACGTCGATCAATCGCTTTAAGAACGGCTTTCCGCAGAGAACACGCCAATCCCATGGCGCGATGTGACAATCCAAATCGAATGCGCTGTGCCAGCCACTGGAGCTCCCGTCGAGTGCATCGAGTTCTCCTGCAGCAGAAAGTCGTAGAGCATGCAACTGCCAGGAAGTGTGCCGCTCCTGCTGCTGGCGGGACTCTTGCAGCTTGAGCCGCCTTGCGCTGCTGCGCAGGAGAACAGCAAGCTGATGAGCCGGCTGGGCTACACGCTGCACCTGATCCTGACGCGCACCTGTGCGGCGCACAACATGAGCGTCTACGTGAGCACAGGCTATCAGGAGCTGCTGCCGCCGCCGGAGCGGCGTGTGGTGCAGCAGGTGCTGCACCACCTGCTGCTGCAGCGACACGACAGCGAGACGCTCGTGCCCATCGTGATGGACAGGCGGCTGGGAGATGAGCTCGTGCTGCGCGTGCAGCTGGCGATCTTCTTTGTGCAGAGCGTGGAGCAGCTGCAGGTGTCCATACTGCCGTTGGCGGGGCAACAGCACGCCATGCACAAGCACAAGCTGATCGTAGTGCTGCTGGCACGGCCGGAGGACGACGATGCGGCTGCGCGAGGCGAGATGCAGCGCATCTTCGACTACATGCTGCATGGACGCTACAACATCGACGTGCTGCTGCTGCTGGTGATGCCGGCGCTGAACCGGCTGCGCGCCTACAGCTTCTGGCCATATGATGCGGCGCACAGCTGTGAGTCGACGCGGCCGATCGCCGTGTCGCTGCGGCAGGGCCAGCTGCAGGATCTCTATCCGCGCAAGCTGCACAATCTGCGGGGCTGTCCGCTGCACGTGATACTCTGGAACATTCCGCCCTACATCGAGCTGCAGCCGGCGCGTGGGGATTTCGTCGGTTGGGATGCGTCCATACTGAAGGTGCTGGCGGGCAAGCTGAACTTCAGCGTGGCGCTGGTGCCCAACGAACCGCCGGATCTGATTGGCGGCGTGAGCTTTGCGAACGGCACCATGACCGGCGCCTTCGAGATGCTGCGCCAGCGCCGTGGGAATCTCTCGCTGGGCTGCGCCGCCTGTGCGCCGGAACGCTATAGGCATCTGACCGCCACCGGCTCCTACAAGCTGATCGAGTACGTGGTGGTGCTGCGTGCCGGACAGCGCTACAGCAGCTTCGAGATCATGCTGTTCCCCTTCGATAGCTACACGTGGCAGCTGCTCATCGCGCTGGCCGTGCTGCGCCTGCTTGGCCCGCTGCTGTGGGCCGTGGCTGGCGTACGGCGACGCCTGCCGGCGCCCGTCCTCATCGGCTGGAGCATGTTGCTCTTCATGCTGCGCATCGGGTACGAGAGTTCCGTCTTCGACTACGTGCACAACGGGCCGACGCGTCCGCTGCCCCGCACCCTGGACGAGGTCATGCGCGAGGGCTATGACTTCATCATGGATCATGCCACGTATCGCATGACGCTCACGCTGCCCGGCATGCGTGCTCGCTCGCGCATACTGCCCGGCCTGCCCACGGACATGTTCGATCAGCTGCTGCAGCGGCCGCTCGCCAGTCGCACGGCGGTGCTGAGCAGCCTGGACTTTCTGGCCTATCATCTGGCCCGGCATCCCGAGCAGCGGCATCGCTACACCATTGTCGACGAGCGTGTGATGAACAACATGGTCTGCATGTACTTCCCCATGGGCTCCTACATGGCGCCCGCGATCAGCGAGCTGCTCTTCCAGCTGCGCAGCTTTGGCATCTGCCAGCATCTGTCGCGCAGCATCAAGAAGCATGAGCCCGGCCTCGTCACCACGGCCAACAACAGGGGGCATCCGTTGGTGCGCAAGCTGCGTAACACACCCGCCAGCGTGCAGTTCGTTGAGTCCATGCGTTTCCTGCTGGCTGCCATCAGTTGCCTCTTGCTCGGCGAGCTGCTCACACTCGGCGTCTTCGTGCTGGAGCTGCTCAGCCGGCAGTCGCGCAGGCTGCGTTGGTTCTTCGCCAGCATCTAGCTGGCAGCTTTGCGCGACTGAACTGAATATCTGTAACGAATTATTGTACTATTAGTTTGCAGTCGCTGCTTAGAGCTACTCAGCACAGACTCACGCCGAAAGCTTAGAATCTGTAGTATTACATGACAAAGCACAGCAAAATGTCAAATGGCAGTAGCCTGCATGATACTCTGTAATTATGTAGCGTTTGATTGCGGGCATGACAAGGACGACTCCGGCTGCCTCGAATGCTCCGCATCGAGTGTATAAAGTTGGCTCTACAAGCTGCGTAGCAACTGCAAGAGAAAAATTATAGTATAGTAATTATAGACGCATCTCAGAGCTACGCAGCACATACTCAAGACTTAGTTTAGTCTTAGATTTAATCGCAACTAAATCAAAACGATGCTGACAGTCACTAAATTGCTTTGGTAGAGTAAATTTCATTGTATTCTAATTAAATTCTATAGCTGACGCTTGCTCTCTGCTGCAACTACTCCGAAACGGTGGTGCTACAAGCTAACTGCAAGCAAAAAAATTATATAAAATTAGTATTTAATCATTGCATATAAATATACCACATATATACTCATTTTTGTTTTAATGCTGCATCCAGTTAGAGCTGTACTACTGTGGGCAAAAAGTAAGGTGAATTTGCAATTTAAAATTTGCGGGCTTGAGATGGCGAACTAGTTCTTTTTTCCTTGAGTTGGCAGGGCTGTTGATGACATTTGGCGGGAATTGCATGTCAATGTCAGTATTAGTACTATATTTATGCTTTTGTTTACCAAACGATCAAGAGTGTATTTGGCGATTTGTACAATGACTGATTTAATTGGGCAGAGAAGTGCCATCATATTTTGTTTGCGGAATGAAATTCGGCTGCGGAAACGTTGAGGAAGTTTGGGGATGGTCTTTGGTGATTCTACCATGTCCCAGAAAAATGTTTATAAGTGTTACAAAGACCTCGAAGAGGGTCGGGAACGTGTTGATGACCATCGAAGTCAACAGATGACCAACACGTCAATGAAGTGAAGGAATTAGTGCTCATCGTCGGTTGACTATTAGAGACCTCACTGTTTCGAGGATTTGAAAAAACGTTGGCATGAGTGTATTTTATCGGGAGGGGATTACTTTGAAGGGGATGAACTTGATTTAGGAGAATAAATAAAGAATTTTGACTTTACAAAAATATTCACCTTACTTTTTGCCCACAGTAGTATACACGTTTTTGTTTTAATGCTGCATCCAGTTAGAGCTGTAGTTTGCTTTAGGAAGCATGGCATTTATGGCAGAGCAAGGCTGCCCGTGGAAAAGGCTGGTGTAGCCGCATCTAATACTGCGGCTCTCTGCTGCAATTACTCCGCTTGGAGCACATGCAGCTGGTGCTATTAGCTGCGAAGCATTTGAATAGCTAAAAGAAAAGTTATAGCATTAGCTTGCAATCGTATCTTAGAGATACACAGCATATACTCAAGTCTTGGCAGCTGTCTTCAAAGCAGATGCGAATCGAAACGAGGCTGCAGAACTGGAGTATCTTTCACTTTTATCTGCGATGTTATATAGATGAAACGTGCTCGGTTAATATCTGAATATCTGAAAGTATATAGTATATATTTAGTAAGTATACTAAATAGCCAGTACATACTCACATCTAAGTCTGTCAACGGAATGAAGATTCAAACGCAAGGCAAAGCAGCTTGATAAAGGGAATATCTGAAAACCCAAAGCATTAGTTTGCATTTGTATCTTAAAGATACGCAGCAAATACTCACACGAACTAGCTAAAGCGCTGTAGCTATAATACATGTACGTGCGATTAATCAGGCCAGATAGCGATTGGCTGCATCCATGAGTCGCCGCAGCCGTTGGCGCTGCGGTGCCGCCGCGCGCAGCTCGAGCATGAAGACGACGCAGGCGAGCAGCTGCAACAGCGCCAAGCTGGCAAAGATGCCAGACGTCAGCCAGAGACTGAGCCGGGTCGGCTCGCGGCTTCTGATCCTGGCCAGATGCTCGATGCGATCGAGATACATGCGCCGGAAGCGATGCACCAGCCCCGACGACATCATCGACATGAAGAGCTTGTTGATGCGATGCTTCAGATACGAGTGCGGCCGCATGTAGAAGGCCAGCGGTGCGGTGAGCAGCGGCGTCGGCAGCACCGTCAGGCGCGCCTTCGTCGGTCCCGAGTCCATGTCGAAGCGTGCCACAGTCGGCTGCAGCGTCGAGACGACAATGCGCACCTCCTCGTCGTCGCGCAGCAGCTCCAGCGATGGCTCCAGATTGGCCACGACGCGTATGCGCTTTACGGGCAGCACACCCCGAAAGACCAACTGCAGCGAGGGCAGCATGTGAAAGACATAGTTCTGGTCCAGCACCTCGGCCAAGCTGCGCAGCGGTGTGCGCACGCGTCCGTCCTGCAGTATGATGTACAGCTCGCCGGTGTAGGCGGCGCGCAGCACCAGCGTCTGCAGCAGCCACAGCGCGAGCAGGTAGCGCGCAAAGGTGCGACGCGGCGCACGCTGCTGCTGGCCACCGAGCAGTATGCTCCACATGGCCAGACAGGGCGAGCGATTGCGCGCGTCGGCGCCGAGCAGGAAGCGACGCAGCGGCGCCACACTGACGCTCATGCGCAGCGCTGCGATGAGCAGGCCGGCCAGCAGCAGGCTGAGCAGCAGGCACAGCCAGGTGTAGTCGCCCAGCGGCCTGGTCAGGCGCTGCAGCGGCGTCAGCTGGTGTCCGCCCGGTATGCAGACCATGACGGGGAAGCTGGTGTACACCATGCTCGGCTGCATGTACTGCTTGCGCTCCCGGCTGTACATGTAGGCGCCGAAGGTCAGATTCGCGCGGCCGTCGACAATCTGCAAGGAGCAGAGCAGAGCGGATTAAGCTGACTTCAACAGCAATGGCACTCACCAGTCGCATGGCGCCCGTCAGTGTGCCATTGGGCAGTACGGTGCCACGATTCATGTCCGGCTCGATGAGCAGGCGCGTGCTGAAATTCATGCGCTCCGCCAGCAGCTGGAAGAGCATGCCCTCGATGCCGCGCACGCTGTGCCCGTCCGCGTCGTCTTGCTCGTCGATGATGACGTAGGGACGCTGCTGGAAGGTGACCACGGCCAGCGCACAGCCCTGCATGTCGTCCAGCTTGTCATCGAAGAAAAGCGTGCGATTCTCCACATGGATGAGCGGCGCGGCGCCCAAGCTGCCCGGGAAGCTGGCATAGTGCACCGGCTTGGCCGACTGGCAGTGTTGCGCCCGATACGGATAGTAGTTGTACACCTGCACCACGCCCGTCTGCCGCTGTGCCAGAAACACGTTCACATTGATCACGTAGATGGCGAAGAGCCGGCGAAAGATCTGCTTGATGATGTTCAGGCGGGCGGGCTCCACGCCCGTGTACACCAGGCAATAGTAGCCGTTGCGCTTGAACGAGCTGTTCGCCTGCAGCAGCCGGTGCTCGAGACGCATGTACGCCCGCCAGCTGTCCAGCAACCAGATGGCCGTCGTCTGGCTGTTCAGGCCGCCGTCCTCGGCATCCGCATCCGCAGTCGCAGCCGCAGGCGCGACCAGGTCCGGCGTCGCCTCGCTGTCCGCCACAATGCGTTCGCCCTCAAGCAGGAACTTGATGCGGCAGGCGACGGAGGCGAGGCGCAGCGCCGCATCGATCAGATCGTTGTGCAGGCCGCGACTCGCCTCGATCGACGCGAAGTGCACAATGGTCAGCGGCTTGCTGGAGTCGCCGGCATAGTGGCTGTTGATGGTCCACACGACGGCGTACATCAGCGACATGTTGTAGGCCGCGTGCAGCGGGTAAGCGCTCAACATGACGCCGCCCACGCGCTCCCGGCGTAACTGCGCCGCCGGGCGACGGCAATGGCGAAGCCTTGCGAGGCTTTTAGTGTACGCTGGCATGTTGCATGTGCGCAGCACTTACCTATCGCCGCTTGCCATCTGACAAATTGCAGTTAAATGGATGCACCATCAGTTAACAAGCGCGCCGCACGCCGCATGCCGCTGCAAGTCAACAGTTTAATCAGTTTATGCAAATCATCGTTGTTGCTCGTTACATTTCAATTCCGCCATATTGTTGTTGCCGGCCAGTGTGACCAGGCGGGCATTTTCAGATCGATCGGTGGACAGTGTGACCCCGAAATGCTTTTTTTTGGTTAATTTTTAAATAACTTTTTTTTGGTTTATAATTAGTATTTAAAAAATAGTTATTTTAAGCACTTTTCGCGCTTATCGTTGCCGTGTCCAAATTCCAACTGCCAGCGGCATCATTAATTCAACTACACTCGCTTAGCCAGTGTGACCCCTAAATCCGAAAAGTCTAACGGGCAAATTAAGCAGTTTTTTTTATTTAATACTGCTATGAGTAATTGCCCAAGCAGCATTGCAGTGGATGCATCAGCAAGCGCGCGTGTCGCAACACGATGCAAAGATCGCTGACCGCACTGCATGTCGCTCCATGTTGTGCTGAACTATGCAGTTAATTGCCACCCGCAGCCCTGAAGTATTGCAAAAACACAAGACAGAAGAAAAAAAAGACACACTTGTTAATATTTTGTGTTACATTTTATTCTTGTTCTATGCGAAAACAGCACATAAAGACAACAAAGTTGAAGTCCACTGCGGAGCTGAGCTCAGCACTGCTGCGTTTCGCTGGATGACACACTTCTGCGAGAAGATCGCTGATACGCTGCGAGAATTTTCCTATCGATTGCAAGCGATGTCCAATTAGAATGGCAAACTTCGCTGCTTTCTGCTTGGTCACGTGCCCAGTGATAACAGCGCTGTTTGTTCTGTTTGGTTTCAGCACGTCGCCGCCTCACGCATTGTGTGTGGTCACACTGAAAGCATAGCCAAAACATCGCTATCGCTATCGTTATCGGTATGCACATACGTACAGCTCGCTTCCGGATTGTTATCCGAAGCTTAGACGAAACAAATGCGCACTGCTCGAGATAAAGACGCGAAGAACGCAACCACGAACTGTGCATTTGTTTTCAGTGCAGCGTTTCCGCTGATGCCAGGTAAATTGCTCATCAGCAAATTGCTATGCCAAGGTTTTTTGTTTGTTTGCATAGTTCTGCTGTGCGGCTGCTGGTTTGGATTTTCGTTTTTTTTCCTATAAGCCGAAATGAGGCTAGCTTCACTGGTTGCACTGCATCAATTACTGCTGCATTGAAAATGTATTAAATTAAGACTTATGCTTATCGATATATGATGCAAGGAGCACGATAACAAATCCTGTTCGATTACTGCAGCTTTCGATAGCTCTTAGGGCTGTTTGTTAACATTGAAAATGCATAACAGTTGTATTTGTTATCTATATATGATGTAGGAAAACGATTAACGTGCATTAGTGCTGGCACTATCGATAATATCGATTGTGGGAATCTACTACCTATACAAATAGATACGATTTTCTACATTTAAAACAATATTAAATATTAAGATAATGCTAAAAAAAACTATAAAATAAATAAATCGATAGTATAGCTGTTTCTGCGTAAAAACATCGAAAATCGATAGTGGCAAACATCGATTTTTTGCCAGCTCTACTTTTTTTTTATTAATGAAATTTAATAACATTTTCATTTATTATCGATATATGATTAACGATGCCGTTCGATTAACTAAGCATGCTGCTGCGGTAATTTGTTATCGATTAACTAATGCTGTCGTAGCACTTTTAATTTTAGTACTACGTAAATACAGGGTATCTGGGCGTTGGTACAGTGCCCGCTTCACCTTTTATTTCATTAATTTTTTTTCCGCTTGACACGGAAACGAAATGAGTGAAGCTTGCATTGGAAATTGGGTTAGGGGCATTGCTGCTGGCTGCGGCTGCGGCCGCGGCTTTGGTGGGGTGGGGTTAACCTCGAAGTGCGTGCAAAATGCAGCGCAGCTCTTTGGCACGATTCGGCGACGTCAACAAAAAATGCATTTGCACTTCACTTGCATGTCTCGTTTTGTTTCTTGTTTTTTTTTTTTTGGCTTTTGCTTTTGTATTTGGTTTTTGTTTTTGTTTCTGTCTTGCAGCGCTTTCCGCCGACGCTGACGGTGCGCCCAGAACTCTATATGGGCGAGAGTCTGGCCATGTTGGGCGTCAGTCGCCGATCGAGCTCAAGCACGGCGAGATCTCAAGTGCAGTGAAAGTGAAAAAGCAACCACACAGAAGTTCTTGCAGTGCGTAGAGTAGAGTGAAGTACAGCCAAGGATAAAGCATGAGACTATTTTGGTTACTCCAACTGCTGTTGGTCGGCCTCAGCTGCGGCCAGGATGCCACCATTGTCAGCGGCCCCGAGGCGGCAGCGGCCGTCGAGGGTCTAACGGATGCCGCCGCTACCGATGGCAGAGCAAGCACCAATACAACCGCTGACGATAAGATGCGCTTCCCCACCGAGGAGCAGGTAAATACCAATTGCCAGTGTAGCCACATGACTTGAGCATCAAATGGATAATGAGTGCTATCGATATTTGTAAAGTAAAGGATTATCGATATTCTTCAAGTTGATCACACATTTCGGATATTCCAAAATGAGGAGTAATTTCTTTACTTCACTTTTAGAGAAGCACACAAAAACAGTAGTTATTTTTTTTAGTTTATATGTGGTTTCAAATTTAAGCAGCTTATTTTTAAATGCGGCACACTGCTGCCAGTAGTGCCTATTTAATTTTGTGCAGTGTGCGCACACTATTTTGTGATCAAAAAGGCTAATTGGCCAACTAGAAAAATATGCTAGCCATTTGCTAATTAGACTTATTTTCTAATTTCTTGCGCTTTTCTTAGAAATGCATAAGCACGGTTTATTCTTCCTTAACCAATTTTAAGTGCAGCACAATTTTGCTGATCTTTTCAAGGATTCATATTGATTTTAGTCAGTGTGACCCTTACATTTAGTAATCGAATTGGCATTTTGGCAAATTTGCAATATTTATTAAGCCGTTTGCCAGTGTGACCAGCCTAAATGTGTTACATAATCAAACTTATTTGGACATTTTTCACATGCATAACTGTAACTTCTGCCAGTTTACTAATTTTATTTACTTATTTTGATAAATATATGAAAAAAAATTAAAATATTGGTATACCTGTAATACAACTTTGTCGATCCTTCGTAAACGCCATTTTGACTTACGGCAGTGTAACCCCACTAAGCTTTTATTAATTTAATTTACTTAGCCGTTTGCTAGTGTGACCACCCTAAATGTTTACATAATCAAAGTTCTTTTGGTATTTTTCACATGCATAACTTTAATTTCTGTCACTTTGGCAATTTCATGCACTTATTTTGATAAACATATAAAATAAACTTATTAATTCTGGGAAAACTGTAACACAACATTGTCGATCCTTCATAAACGCCATATTGACTTAGGACAGTGTAACCCCACTCAATCAATTTAATTTATTAAGACGTTTGCCAGTGTGCACAAAATGTTGCACAGACTCGAGCTTATTTAGGCATTTTTGCGCGACTTTTCGAACTGCATAACTGTTACTTCCGCCATTTTAGCAATGCCAATTGCATATTTGCTTAAAAAATAATGATAATTGTGCTTAGCTATAATGATGACTCTGTTACCGCCTGCAGATGCTCGCCCAATTGCCGCCGGTGACGCCGCCACGCAGTGGCATACCCACCGTGGACGCCTTCTACCTGATGTTTCCCGCACTGAGCAGCCTGCTGCGCTGGGGCAGCCTCTTCCCGGCGCATTCGATACTGGGCGCCATGCCCGATGCCCTGCAGCCGGCCGCCTCCAAGGTGGTGCTCGTGCTGGCCGACGAGGCCAATGGCCACAAATCACGTGTGACGCGTCAGAATGCGCCGGCAGCGGCAGCCGCAGCCGCAGCAGCAGCAGCACCGGCAGCGGCAGCAGCGGCGCCAGCCGCGCCTGCGCCTCTGCCGCTGCTGGCACAACTGCCGCCACTGCCACAATTGCCAGCGCTGGCACAGTTGCCACCGCTGTCACAGATGCCACCGCTGTCGCAGATGCCACCGCTGCCGCAGCTGGGGCAGATTGCGCAGAGCCTGCTGCCGGAGAGCATGATCCTCAGCCAGCAACTGGGACAACTTGCACCACAATTGTCCCAGCAATTGTCGCAGCAGTTGGGCCAGCTGGCACCACAGCTATCGCAGCAATTGGGACAACAGTTGGGACAGGCGGACGCGCAGCTGGGCCAGAGCATGTCCAGCTTCGGCCTGCCGCCACTTGACGGCTTGCTGGGTGCACCGCCCGCAGCCGCGGCGCCCGAGCCGGTGACGCCGGCACCCGTGGCAGAGGAGGAGGCGCCGCCGGCACCACCAGCACCACCAGCGCCACCGGTTGTGGGCCAGGCAGCGCCCGGCTTCAATCTCTTCGATGGCAGCAACAACCTGCTGGGCAGCGCCTTCCCCGGCCTGCCGCCAGCGCCCACGCCCGACGCCTTCATGTCCGGACTGCGTCAATTCTGGCCGGGAGCCGGCGGTGCGGGCCCAGTGCCGCAAGCCTCCGACATCTCGGAGGTGCGTGTCAAGCCCGAGCCGACGACCATCAGCTTCAGGCAACCGCAGCAGACGGAGGCGAAGCGTGCCCAGCTGAAGCTGAAGGCAGCGCTGCAGCCGGATCCGCTGGAGCAGCACAAGGAGCAGCGTGTGCCGCTGCTGTGGTTCCGCACGCCCGCCGCCAACGCACAGCAGGAGCAGACGGAGCAGCAGGGCATACACGCCAAGCTGCTGGCCTTCGAGCGTCAGGTGATTGCCGAGCTGAAGATGCTGCAGCAGATCGAGGGCATGGCACGCGAGATGCGCGCCAGCGCCCAGGGCCCAGCCTACCGGCTGCGCTATCCACTGAGCCGCACGCCCGTGCACAAGATCACGCGCGAGGACATCGAGCGGGCGCTGCGCGACGACTACGTGCGCCGCCTGCTGCACAAGGAGGCGCAGCGCAAGAGCCAGCAGCCCGACGAGCATGCGGCGAACATCAAGCGTCAGATCACCGAGCCGCTCTCCAAGGAGGACATGCTCAAGGTCATGGCCTATGCCTATCGCATGGCCAACGAGGCAGCCGAGCGGCGCGCCAGCGAGGAGAAGACCTACAGCGCGTATCGCGCGCAGCCCAACGCGATGCAGCAGCAGCAGCAGCGCCAGATGGAGGCGGGGCAGGCCATGCAGCAGCAGGATATGATGAACCTGCGCGCCATGCAGCAGCAGCGCCAAATGGAGGCACTGCAGCAGCAGCAGCAGCAGCAACCCATGATGCTCATGCAGCAGCGGCAGCTGACGCCCATGACAACGCCGCAGGAGCTCAGCTTCATGCAGCAGCAGCAGCAGCAGCCTTTCCAGCAGCAACCCATGATGATGCGCCAGCAGACGGAGCAGGTCGAGGATCTGCGCAAGTGGCAGGCGGAGAAGCTGCGCGCCTTGCAGCAGCAGCGGGAGCAGACGCCAGAGGCAGCACGCGCCATGCAGCAGCAGCGCCAGTGGGCGGAGCAGCAGCAGAAGGAGCAGACGCCAGATGCAGCACGCGCCATGCAGCAGCAGCGCCAGTTTGCGGAGCAGCAGCGCCAGTTTGCGGAGCAGCAGCAACGCGAGGAGCAGGCGCCAGCCACGGATGCAGCGGAGCAGATGCGCGCCATGCAGCAGCAGCGCCAGTGGGCGGAGCAGCAGCAGAAGGAGCAGACGCCAGAGGCAGCACGCGCCATGCAGCAGCAGCGCCAGTTTGCGGAGCAGCAGCGCCAGTTTGCGGAGCAGCAGCAGCAGCCCGAGGAGCAGGCGCCAGCCACGGATGCAGCGGATCAGATGCGCGCCATGCAGCAGCAGCAGCAACCACTGCAGCCGACGGATGAGAGCTTTGCCAACGAGGCACCGGCGGTGGGCGAGGCAACGCCGCAGCTGCCGCAGCAGCCTGGCCAGGAGCGGCACAAAGGTAATCTCTATGGTGTACTGCGCAGCAATGACACTAATGCCTTCACGCACCACGCAGCGGATCCACTCGGCATGGGCGGCCATCGCAAGAAGGGCAAATCGGCGGTGGCAGTGCCACCCACCATTATCAACTACTACCACAGTCAGCCGGCACCGGCGCCCGTACCCGTGCCCGTGCCCGTGGCACCTGCAGTGGCACCCGCCAGCTATGGCAACAGCTACGGCGGCGGTGCGTACGGCTCGAATGCCTACGCCGGTGGTGCGTATCGTGCGGCCGTTGGCAACGATGAGATCGACGCGATGCTGCGACAGCATCAGACCATGGCGGTAAGTGGCGTCACTAGACACACGACCACGACCAGTATCACAGGCACCACCACAACCACAGCCACAACCACACACACGCACACGCACAATAAAACGTAGCTTCATGTCATTCATTAGTTTCATCTTTTCCTTCCCCCCATGCCACCCGATCCCGCTCCCACTCCCACTCCTGCCCCGCCCCCGCGCTGTTTCTTCTGTCATTAACAGGCGACGCATTTCAGGCAATAAAACCACACGATGACCCCACGACGAACCAGCAACCACACCAACCGCACCACCCGCAGCACCACAACGACAGCATAACCCACACACAGCAGCAGGAGCAGCAGCACCGCGGCAGTCATCATCACATTGAGAAAAGGTTAGCACAGTTTTCCAGCACCTCCACGCCACGCAACTGGCTGCGATCCTCGCCAGCTGCCGCCCGGCACGGCGTCAGCTGCGGCTGCGGCAGCGCCAACTGCGCCTGCGGCAGCAACTGTCGCTGTGCCCAGCATGCGGGCAGCAGCTGCGGCTGCAAGTGCGCCCAGCGGCTGGCGGGGATTGCGGCGAGCGGCAGCCGGCGACGCCGGCGTCGCAGCGCCGAGTATGGCACGCTGGAGACCATCGACGAGGGCTCGCTGAATGCGCTGCGCAAGGAGTACAAGCTGGGCCTGAAGGAGATCACGCTCAGTCCGGACGAGGATCCGGCCGAGGCGCTCATGCGCTACAATGCTGCCTCCATACGCGAGGCGCTCGAGCGCGCCAGCCAGGAGCCGCTGGAGATCAGCGGCGATCAGCTGGCCGGCGGCGTGGTGGAGCAGCAGCAGGAGCAGACGGAACAGCAGCAGGAGCAGGCGGAACAGCAGCAGGAGCCAACGGAGCAGCAGACGGAGCAGCTGCAGCAGACGGAGCAACTGCAGCAGCCTGTGCCGGAGCAGCTGCAGCCGCAGGCCTACGCCAGCAATGCGTCGCAGGCACTGCCGCAGCAGACGGATGCACTGCAGCAGCAGGAGCAGCTACAGCAGGAGCAGCAGCAGCAACAGCTCTACCCCGAGCCGCAGCCCGCTGCTGGCATCTCCAGCGAATTGGCCGCCGCGCGCGAGGAGTTCAAGCAGCTTTATGGCCTCATACAGAGCCTCAAGGAGCAGCTGGTGCGCGCCGAGCAGCGGCTCAGTGATTGCCATCGCGAGAGCACGAGCAGCAGCAGCACCACCTCCACTAGCACCACCACCTCGACGACGACGCCTGCACCGCCGGTGACGTCGCCAGCGCCGCTGGCGGCGCCAACGAGTCGCCGCAGCAATGCGATTGGCGAGGAGCGCAGCTGGGAGCGGCTGCTGGCGAGCAAAGGCTACGACACAAAGTACCTGAGCAGAAGCCACGAGCAGCAGCAGCAGCCGCTGGTGGAGCTGCCCAAGCCGGAGGCGAACATATCCGGCGACTACACCTACCAGGAGCTGCAGCCCTACGATCCCGACAACAAGTCCAAGCGCGCCACTGGCAATGACACCAGCAGCACTAGCAGCACCACCACCACGAGCACCACCAGCTCCAGCAGCCGCTCCAATGCCATCGACAGTGCCGAAAGCTGGACAACGGAGCGCGTCTTTGGCGTCGCGGAGCTGCTCAATTCGCTGACGGACGATGCAGCGGGCGTGGCCGAGGACGAGCTGGACGGCAGCCTGGCGAGCAGCACGACGCTGGCGCCGTACGCGCTGCGCGGCAAATTCGTGCGCAGGCGCAGCACGACGCGCCAGGCGCCAGGCGGCGGCGCTGTGAGCGTGCGGACAACGCGACAGGCGACGACGCGCACGGGACGGGATCAGGTGCTGCTCTCGAAGCTCGAACAGCTGATCGCACTGCTAAACGATCTACTACGCTTGCAGCTCCAGCGGCAGAGGGAGGGGCAGAGCAGCAACAGCAACAGCAACAGCATAGCCACACGCAGCATCGCAGTCGGCAGCAGCAGCACGCGATCGCCCAAGCGGCTGCGCCGGCGCAAGCAGCGCAAGAGCGCGACGAACGCGAGCGACAATCGCATCGACAATTAACATTATTAATTAACATATTTACATTTAACATACGCGTTAACAGTAGCATACACATAAGCATTAACATTGACGTTAACAGCAACAGCAACATAAATGTTAACGGTTACAGTATTATGCATGCTTACACTAACATAGATGTTGACGTTTACAGTGACATGCATGTTAATGTAAGCTTAGCGTTCAGTTAACAGTAACATGCATGTTTGCAGTAACAGAAATGTTTTCAGTTACGCACATGTTAACGATAACAGTGACTTATATGTTTATGTAACCTTAACATAGACGTTTGAACTGACAGTAACATAAATGTTAACAGTGACATGCATGTTAATGTAAGCTTAGCGTTTAAAATTGCGTAAATGTAACATTTACGTAACATAAACGTTGGAGCTCGCAGTCACATGAACGTTTACAGTAACATAAATGGTATTGTAAGCTAAGCGTTAATGTTAACAGTAACATAAATGTTTGAACGTTTGCAGTAACATGAACGTTTACAGTAGCAAACGTTTGCAGTTGCGAAAATGTTATTGATAACAGTGACATGAATGTTAATGTAAGCTTAACATTTAACAGTTACATAAATGTTTGTAGTTACATTAACGTTTACAGTAACAGTAACATAAATGCTTACTGTAGCGTTAATGTTAACATTAATATGAATGTTAACAGTTACAGTAACTCAAACGTTTACAGTTGCGTCTGTGTTAACGATAACAGTGACGTTGCCGTTGACAGTAACATAAACCAAAGCGTTTACAGTCACATGAACGTTAACAGCAACAGAAACAGTAACAGTATCATAAACATTTACATTTACATATACGTTTAACATGAGCGTTAACCCTTGCATGCACATGGACTAATATCGCCCTCTCACTCGCACTGTTCACTCTCATTGCATATCACATCAGTTCATCACCAGCATCCGCATTCGCATCCGCAAACGATACAACATCCGCAAACGAAACATCAATCGCATCCGCAAATGAAACATCAATCGCATCCGCAAACGGCACAACATCCGCATCTGCAAACGTTACAACAACCGCATCCGCAACCGCATCCGCAGTCCCAACCGCTGCCGCAACCGCATCCCCGCCAGGCGACGCGCCCAGCGTGGGCGCTTCCTTGATGGGCTACGGCGGCGATCTGCTGCGCCCCTACATGGGCCTCCTGCCGCTGGAGCAGCCGCACGATCCCTGGACGGAGAAGGCCTACGATCCGCACTATCCGCTCTTCACCGGCGGCGGCAGCTACGAGGCGTATCTGCGGCCGCGACGCGACACGCACATACTCGACGTGGCCACGCCCACGGCCAGGCACATGCTAACGCCCGGCATGCTGGAGCGCCTGCTGCGCATCAAGAACGAGTTCCAGCGGCGCTTCCCGCAGCTCTACCAAGGCATGCTCAATCATCACACCAACCAGACGCGCGTGGAGGTCAAGCCGCCGCTGTTGGTGCGTCACGCGCCGATCGGCGGTCTGCGTCAGCGGCTGCAGGCGAGCATGAACGAGCCTGTCTACGAGCTGGGCGCCGCGGAGCGTGGACTCTTCGAGGAGGAGGAGGAGGCGGCGGCGGAGGAGAGTGGCGAGGCTAGCACCGAGCGCGTGGAGGAGCAAAGTGGCAAGCAATGGCAGCGGCAGCAGGAAAAGGAACAGGAGCAGGAAGAGGAACAGGAACAGGAGCAGGAGCAGGAGCAGGAGTCGCGCAAGCAGGATGATACCATTGACCCTGAAGTCGATTACTTTCATTTCGAGGACGATGACAGCGATAACGAGCAGCAGCAGCGGCCCGTTAGCGATAACGATGCCGATGAGCCGATTGATGACGATGACTAGCTAAACGATATAAGTTCCATGTAAATTCAAATACGCCAAAATGCTAGAAATATATTAAAAGAAAAAACGTGTGGCTTTACGGTATTTGGGGCTGGCAGCTTAGTGATGCCATAATTATGGCAATTAAATATTTAGCTTGACAACCATTTGGCAACACTGACTCAAGCTTAGCTCTGCAAAGCTGTTAAATAATTTTCTGCAAAATATTTGACAACACTGGCAAAACTGCTGCGCAGAAGCATGCGATCGTTAATTATCGATAGGTTTTCTATGGTTTATGCTAATGTGTCGAATGAGTCAAGTATGCTGGCAGTTATAGTTGCTGCCAAATTATCGTTAACTGGAAGAGCGAGAGCACGAAGCAAATTAATTATTTTCTGCAAACAATTTGGCAACATTGAGACTTGGCTGTAGCGTTAACTAATAAATGAAATAGATTTAAATACATAATAAATAAAAAAAAAACGCAAATATACGATAATAAAATAATACAAATGCCTGCAATCCATTCGAAAAATATTTGATTGATTTGAACAATATTTTGGTATGCTAAAAAATACGCTACACTGGCAAATAAATAATTTCCCGCAATCCATTTGGCAGCACTGAGAGTTATCGATAGAAAACGAACACGATAAGCGGTTAATAGGATTTCGTGAAATTTTATTTCAATTGCAGAACGATTTTTTTGGGTATTTTTGTGTTTTTTTTGTTTTGTTTGTATCGCATGCGCTTAGCCTCGCCTATTCCGTCTGGTATTGGCACTCCTGGTGCTGGTGTTGGAGCTCCTATTCCTGAGATTCGTGCTCCTGGTGCTGGTGTTGGCACTCCTGGTACTAGTGTTGGCACTCCTGGTGTTGGTACTCCTGGTGTTGGTACTCCTGTTCCTGGTGCTGGCACTCCTGTTCCTCAGGCTGCGGTTCCTGGTCGTGCTGGAGCTCGCCCTGGTGCGTCCAAAGAGCGCTCTTCTGCGCGCCTCGGCGGCACTGCGATGGGCCTCCATCTGCTTGCGCCTGGCCCTGCGCAGCTTGCGCATCGCAAGCATGCGTCGGTAACGTGCCTGCAGGCGGGCATACGCCTGCTGCGCTGCCAGCAAAGCAGCGGCTTCCGAGCTGGAGGAGCTCGAGGAGGACGACGTTGTCGTCGACGCAACAGTTGATGACGCCTCAGAGCTGTCGTCGTCGTCGTCATCGGTGCTGGAATCCGTTGTCGTTGTAGTCACCGTGGTACAGTCGGCCAGCTCGGCGTTCGCCGCCGCCGAGCAATCGGTACAGTCCTCCGTGGAAGTCGCATCGGGGGCGCAGGTCGCCGCCTCGACGCCGCGCAGCGAGCCGATGCTCAGGATGGCGACGCAGCCAAGGATCAATGTTGTGATTTTCATCTCGAGGAGGAGTTCTTTTCGGCGTAGACCTGGAGTAAACCTGGAACTGTGCGCTGTGCTGAGTTCACTTGGAACTGCGACATATTTCGGCAAGCAGGCAGCCCGTTTTATACCCAACTCCGATTCGCGATTATCTATTTGCGCGCGGCTAACCAAACAGCATTGGCCCTGGCAGCAATCGAAGACAAAAGATTAAACACACACCCACACACACACACATCCATACACCCAGACGCAAATTCAAGCTGAGCTGCCAGCTGTACGTCACAGCAGCTTCATCGTTAGAACCTTGCGAATTGCTCGTATGCGCGACAAAGATTTGCGAAAACTGCGGATGCGTAAGCGGAGCGCTACAACAAAGATATATACAAAGATATATACCAGCCAACTGTATCGTTGTATTGGCACTGAGAGTTGTTTGGAAAATTACAGCTGGAACTATAACCATACATCTATTGTATATGCTTCAGCGCTGTAGCTAAAGTGGGCTAAATATTCAGAGGATCGCAGTCACTACAGCTGGACCTATAAGTATTTGCATATATACTGCTGATCTGTATAGCTGTCTTATCAGATTCAAGCAGCAAGGACTTATTAAGCTCATTACAATTACAAAAAAAACTAGAAGTTGTGTGCTCTACCTAAAGTCGATTTAATTTTGGTAGCAACGGATTCATTACAATTGGAACTAGTAGCACTACTGCTGTATCCACTTATCTGTATCTACAGCTTTGAATAAGAACTACAGAATTAACTAAGGAACTACGGTGTTTTTTTTTTTTTTTTTTTTTAAAGGAGTTATGCGCTTAATCTATAGTCTAGTTCATAAGAATTGGAACTAGTAGCACTACTACTTTATCTACTTGTTTGATCTGCAGTTGATTTAGTTCATAAGAACTACGGAACTAACTAAGGAACTACCGTTTTTTTTTTTTTTTTTTTTTTTTGAAAAAGGTGTTATGCGCTTAACCAATAGTCTAGTTCATAACAATTGGAACTAGTAGCATTACTGCTGTATCTACTGTTTTGATCTACAGTTCATTTGAGTTAGGACTGCGGAACTAACTAAGGAACTAGGGTTTTTTTTCCTTGCAAAAAGGAGTTATATGCTCTATCGAGTTTATTTAAGTAGCAACGGATTAATTACTCCAACGGATTGGAACTGGTAGCACTACTGCTATATCTACTGATCTGTATCTACAGTTCATTTGAGTAGGAACTATGGAACAAACTAAGGAACTACCATTAATTTTTTGTATTTATGCTAGAGTTTATTTTATTACAATCGAATGCTCCATCATAGTGCACTAGCAAAGACGTATTAAGAACATTACGGTTTGCACTGAAGTTTTTGGAGTGTAAAAAAAATTGAGTTAAATATTATTAAAATAAGCCAGCCATGACTTTGTAAGCTATATAAAATATATATTCCATAATCCTGATTTGTATCTCCGTCTTAAAACCATGCTGCTTAATCGATATTTTCGGTTTTTGACAGAGTCAACAATCAAAAGCATTGATCGAACTTCTATAAATAGCAAAAAAAAAAAACGATCATTGGCAAGTTGGCATTAAGAAATTGGGGCTTAGCTCTGGCAAATATTAAGGTATATCCATGTCTGTGTATATTTATGTTTGCCAAATCTCAAAAATGCGCACGGTAAGCAGAGTGCACAAACAATTGAACATACATACATCTAAATTTCGCGCGTCAGCACAGCGAATGGAAAAGAAATTCTGAAATAACCAATTTGTTTGATTTGGCGCAGAGGCGCTGGCAGCGCACTTGTCGCAAAAAAAAGCACGAATTCAACGCAAATAGCAAAAGGCAGCGAATGGCCGATTAATCGGCTAATTATCGATAGTGCCGATCGTCTGTGAATTAATGCAGTGATATCGATAAACGGGAAATGCAATGTCGTTTGCCAACACTAGGCGTGAGTTTATTACAGGGTATCACGTTAGTCTAATGTAATTGGCAAATCTATATTATTTATTTACACACTTTCAGTGTTGGCCGCAAAAAATGTGACTTTGGCTCCGTGCAGTTGAACTCGACTAAAAAGTTAGTGCTTTTATTTATTTATGTGTGAACAGCTGTTTTCAATAGCGTTTCGCAACACACGTGCGCGTCTGCAAAAAAAAAAGAAAAAAATAAAAAAATAAATGAGCAGCAGCAAAAACTATTTTATTAACAATTTTGCGACAGTGAATGAAAGTTCGCGCATATTAAACAACCCGCTGACCTTCTCGCGGTTAATCCCAGCTCAATGCGTCGCTTCAGAACATGTGTTCGGCGTTGTTATTAATTTTAATAAAAGAATAATTTTTTGTTTTTTTTGCGCGGCTTTCATACGCCCGGTGGGCTGCGCAGCAAACACATTAATTGCATACTTTCGAGCGCAACGGAAAAAAGCCTACAGGGTTGTGAAAGCAGATGGTTAAATAAAAAACAAATCTTAACAAAAACTAGTTTTTAGTGTGCTTTAATTTGCAACAAAAAATCAGTGCACACTTTTTTAGTATTTTAAGGCCAAATCATTTTGTCGCAGTGAGCTTTCTTCAGTGGCAGCTATCGTTTCATTTTTAAGCTACGATCAATAGGTACACACTTTTTTATCACATTAGTATCACGTATGTATGACATTTCAGTTGAACATACAAACTGAGCAAAATATACTTAATTTGTTTATAAATTACCGGCAAACAATAGTGCATACTTTTCTAGTCAAGAGCCTATGAGTTATTTTTTCAGAAATATTTATCGTTTTCTTTTAATTTCTAAACCTGCGTTCAATGGGTGCACACTGGTACAACGTATTCGAATTGGGGAAACTGCGTGCAGGAGTAGAACTCGCAGAAAGCGTGCAGTGTTTTGGCTTAGTAAGTAACAACTCGCAGAGATTGTATTTTTGTTTATAATGCAATAAATGTGCTTATTTGGCACACACACACACACACACACATCACTTAACATTTAAAAGTCAAGCAAAAGCAAAGGTGAGTGAGTGTGATGATATAGCATTGAGTATTTTTCCAGAAGCACTTATCGTGCTTATTAGCGATACTTTCGATCAATGGGTGCACACTGGTACAACATATTCGAATTGAGCAAACTGGTGCAGGAGTAGCACTCGCAAAAAGCGTGCAGTGTTTTGGCTTAATAAGTAGGTTGACGACTCGCAGAGATTGTATTTTAGCTTATAAAGCAGCAAATGTGCACGCTCACATTAAACATTTAAAAGTAATTTCAAGGCAATGGTAAGTGTGTGTGCTGTTATAGCATTGAGTCTTTTTCCAGAAGCACTTATCGTGCTTATTTGCGATACTTTTGATCAATAGGTGCACACTTGTCCATCATATTCAAATTGGGTTAACTGCGAGCAGTAGCATGTAATTTATCAGCTCAATAAGTAATTTCAACAGACAAATGAAGTGGACGACTCGCGGGGATTGTCGACAGGCCTGTATTTCGGTTTATTATGCAACAAATATGCTTATTAAGCGCGCGCACACTTAACAGATTTCCCACAGGACGCGGCCAAGTCAAGCTAGCAAGATGGCGGCGCAGCGGGCGCTGTCAGTTGCACAAGGCATCGCAGCGAGGCACAATGCGGCGGCAAACTGTAAACCTGCTGGAGCTGCTGCTGCTGCTGCTTGCGGCGACAACAATAGGTACAACAACTTCAGCAGAGACGTCATCATCATCAAAGCTGGACACCTTGTCGCTGGCGCTGGCGCAGGTGCTGCAGCAGTCGGAGATGTCAGAGTGCAGCACGCTGTACGTTCATGTGCAGTACAGCGCGCTGTCGGCGCGTCCCCGCCTGCTGGAGCTGCTGTCACGTCTGCTGGAGACTCTGCCCCCGGCCGCACAGTGCGTTCAGCTGGCCGAGCAGCGCGCCATGTCCTACAAACCGTTCCAGCACGCTGTGCTGCTGCTCGTCGAGGACCTGGCAGCGCTGCGACGCGTCTACGGGGGATTAAGTGCGACCAGCAATCTGTCCTACACGCTCGTCTACATGCTGCAGCCACAGCCGGAGGCGGCGGCCATGCAGCATTTCTGGCAGCGCAGTGTGCTCAATGTTGCCCTGCTGACCGACCACCAGTTGCTCCAGGTGCAGCTGCTCAGCTACTTCCCCTTTGGCCCGCAGTCGACGACAGCGCCAGAGGATTGTCAACTAATCCGCGCCAGCGTTGTCAATCGCTTTGACCCCGTGGCGGCGCGCTGGCAGCGCACGACGCACTTCCCGCCCAAGCTGGGCAACTTCCATGGCTGCAGCTTGGTCTGCGCCACCTGGCCGGACATGCCGTATCTGGTGCAGCGCGCCGAGGGCTCCTTCGTGGGCATCGAGGGCGCCCTGCTGCAGTTCATGGCGGATAATCTGAACTTCAGCGTCGGACTCTACTGGCTCAATCAGTCGCAGGTGCGCGACACCTTCAACGAGTCCGGCTGGATATTCGAGCAGGTGTGTGTGAATCAATAGACACTACAGTAGCCCTATTATCTATATATATCTATAGCCCTATATATCTTCTTGAACAGTGCGTGCTACAGACTTGATTCGGGCTTGTTCCTTGCTTTCAGTTTAGGTTTCAGTGTTGCTTGAAGCAGGCTTATAGAATTTTGATATGTTGACGGATCGGTGAACTATATTATTAACCTATATAAACTTCATCCTATATGAAGTTTATAACATTGGATATATTGCAGTGTCGTGGACCCTACAAAGGGTATCCAAACCTAGGAAATAATTCTCAATTCTTTTTGTGTTACTTCAAACGATTGGATCGATCAACTATATCACTTCAAAACTTTATCATATAAAAAATTGGATATATTTCAGTGTCGTGTACCCTACAAAGGGTATCCAAACCTAGAAAATAATTCTCAATTCTTTTTCGGAATTTCGGAAAACATTTCCAAAATTCCAAGTGTTTACTTTTTATTATTTATTTTTTTTATTAACCCCTTTATGAATTACAATTAATTCAGTAGAATAAATAATTTTTATGGGCTTAACTTAATAACAACAACAGTTTATTGGAATAAATTTTTATATCTCGCTTATTTTTATTTATATATATCTAAATTATTGTTGCGCTAGTGCTGTAGGAGTTCTCCGCTTTAGTCTTCTTGGTTGTGCTTCTCTTCTCGGAAACTCTATTAGGCTTTGGTTCTGGTGTACAAGTAATTTTTGGAAGTGGATAATTATAAATAATATAATATAATAATAATGTCTATATATAAATAATATAATTTTTAATTTCGACTGGGCTCTTTGTATTAGCTTGAGGTTGGATTTGCTGGCTGTTCCCCATATTTCTATTCCATATGTGTTTATTTAGTGTTTGTAAAAACCAACAACTCTCCTGCTTACTTTCTCTCTCCTGCTCATCCATAGAGCATAACAAAGTCGTTGATGCTCTGAGTATGCCGCAACAGTCTCTCAAATAGCCGAAGTTTAGCTCATGCTTTCTCTCTTACGCTTTAATCTCGCTTTGATGCTCAGGCGTGTCTCTCTCCACTTCGTCTGTGCTTGGAGTAAAACACGACGATCGCTCAAACAGCCAAAGTCGCTTTACTAAGCCATTCGGCTAAGCGAGCTCACCTACACAAGTAAAGTCTTATGCGCACACAGCGATCGCGAGAACAGAACTCCCTTTTGTACTCTCCCTTTCGCTCTCCCAGCAAATACATATAACAAGCTCAGCACAGCGCAGCTGCAGTTAATAGGCGCGTGGCGGTTGAAGGTGAAAGACGTTGCGTTTTTAATTTATTTAATTAAAAAAATTTTTTTGTTTCAAATTTTAAATTTTAAAAAAAATTTTAGAATTAAAAAAAAATTTTAATTTTTTTTTTAATTTTTTAAAATTATTTTTTTTAATTTAAAAAAAAAATTATGTTTTATTTATTATTTTTTGTAATTTGTGAAATTTTTCTTTTTTTTTAATTAAAAAAAAAAACTTTTTTTTTTTAAATTTTTTATTTACTTTTTTGTATACTCTACTTGGCAATCGATGCTTCCGAAGTTTCATTCGATGCTTCTTCACCTCCATTAACTAGACGTTCTTATGCTGGACCGTTTTGCCCATAGATTTTCGAGGTGGCCGATTATGCACTGGGTGGCTTTCACTATAAGCCGAGCGATAGCAACGCTGCCTGGGAAGTTCCGTACTCGCAGTCGATGTACTACTTCATGAGTCACATTATGCTGGTCACGAATCTGCCTAGCGCCTACTCGGCCTATGAGAAGTTGGCCTTTCCCTTTCATCCGCATTTGTGGCAGGCAATTGGAGCGGTATTGGCCTTGAGCTGCCTGGCGATCTGGTTACTTCGACGTTGCTGGAGGCCGTTTCCACAGGTAAGGGTAGCCCTGGGCTGTGAAGTATTAGTTGGTGAAATTAATTATATCGAATTGGATTAAGGTTTAGCACAAGTGTTTGCAGTAGGAGGATTTTGGAGCTAAGCTGAATACGTTTAGTAGTACCAAAAAGCTTTGCCTTAAGCTGTTTTTACTTTCCATTGATTATTAATCAAAATACATTTTCTGTACGTTGAGTCCGTTGAGTAAACTGGTTAGTTTGGTCATACTGCCCTCACGGATTTCACATTTTAGGCACATTGACTTTATACTTAATTTTTGAGGTTATGTTGCAGCGGTTGAGGTTAGGTTGCATGGACTAAGCTTATTTATTTGCACAATATGCCTTACTTTGCATATAATTTATTTTTTATATATTCGTATACATATATATACATGTATGTTCTCCCGGTATCGTCATACTTGAGGCAAATATGAATAGACCAAACACATTTTATTCGAAAAGTGATTTACAAACTGCCATCTCTCTTATGCTGTACTGCCTGCTACAGTATCGCTGCCAAAAGTTGAGGTTAGGTGAATAATATTGAGGTTAGATGATATTTTTTGAGGTTAAGTCGAGTTTCTTGAGGTTAGGTACTATACAAAAACATCGATTATGCTCTCTTCCACAGCATCCCTACTACCACCTGCTAGTGCTGACTATGGGCGGCAATCTGCTCGCCGCGGCGCTACCGCGTCGCCTCTCGCTGCGCCTGCTGCTGGTCACATGGCTGTCGTGGAGCCTGGTGCTGCGCTGCGCCTACCAGTCGGGCATGTACCAGCTGCTGCGCCAGGACACGCAGCGTAATCCCCCGCAGACGATAGCCGAGGTGCTGGCGCAGCGCTACACGATTCAGCTGGTCGACGGCAATGCGGATCGCTGGCTGGCGAGTTTGCCGGAGTTGCGGGAGCAGCCATTGCGCCACCTGGCGGCCAGCGAGTTGCAATCGTTCGGCGCACTGGCCGCCAGCAGCGGCACCGCGCAGCGTCTGGCCATTATAACGCCGTACGAGTACTTTGGCTACTTTCGCAAGGTGCACGCGATGAGTCGCCGGCTGCATCTGGTGCGGGAGCGCATCTTCACGCAGCAGCTGGCCTTCAATGTGCGCCGGCGCTCGTATCTGGTCGGCGTGCTCAACAAGCAGATCATGCTGGCCCACTCGCACGGCTTCCTGGAGCACTGGACGCGGCAGTATGTGAGCGCGCTGGATGAGCGCGACGAGAGCATCGCACGCATCGCCGCGGTGCCCTACGACACGCTCGACGGCCTGCAGCCGGAGGGGCCGCTGGAGTCGATGGGCTACGATGAGCCGCCCGTCAAGCTGCGTGTGCTCTCGCTCACACAGTTGGCCGCGCTCTTCTGGCTCACGCTCTGGGCTCAGCTGGGCGCTGTGCTCGTCTTTGGTCTCGAATTATTGCTGGCGCACGGCAGCAGCAGGAGTTGGAGGAGAAGAAGCAGGAGGATTCACTCTAATTAAATCACTTCATAATCCCCACTGAACTGGAACTGGTGCTGGAACTGATTCGGGAGCGGCAGCTCAACTCGTAAAAACGCAAAACGTTTTATCTAAAAGCGATAAATTTGCTGGCAAAAATAGAAAAGCAAACTTACAAAACGCGCTGCAAATCTCTGCTCGGAATACCCCTCTCCCTTCCCTTTGGCCCTTCGCAGACATCAATTTTCTATGTGTGTGGGAGAGCTGACAATCCTTGTCGCAGCGTTGAGCTGGTTACAGGCTTTGCCTTCCTTTCGCATCTTTCGGCGTTACGATAGTTGGCATAGAATTAAGCGTGTCTGTGCACGCACGAACGTGTTACTGCATGAACTTCTAACTGGTTTGTGTCGGAAAGTGAGAAAGATGTTTACATATGTATTCGATTTTGCTATTGTTCAGGTAAGCCTAACTTTAATACGATATAACTCTGATTTATTAGATATCAAGAGAGATATAGTATTATAGTAAAGTTATGAGTATAGCTATAACATTTTTTAATAATAAGTTAAATTTACGTATGCTTAAGTAGTTTCGATATATTCGATTTCAGCTCAGATATTGGGAAATAATTTAGTTCAAAGTGATCTGTGTATGGTTAAATTAAGCTACCAATTTTATATAGCAAAAGAGCAATAGCCAGAATTTTTAAGCTTTTCATTTTGTTAAAATATTTACTGATTATTCCGATTTATTCCATTTATGCAGTTATAGTTGCGTATAGTTATGTATGTATGGTTATATATGCCATATGAGTATTATTTACCGCCTTTCATATTTGTATAGTTTTTAAAGCCTAAAAGTCTGAATCACGCCTTTATTTGCATAGCACGAAAAAACTTGAAAAAATGCAAAAAGCCTTTAAAGTTAAATCTCTTTGATTTCGCTGGCAAAGGATTCGCGGCACGCGACCAGCTCTATGAGGCAAACCCAATTGTCTCCTCCCAACCCCCACTACGCTCGTTCGTAGTGTTCTACGCTGTCGCTGCTTTGCTTATCGCCTCGCACATTTGCGCTTTTCCCCCCCAAAAAAAAAAATTTAGGTTTTTTTTTCAGCTTGCCACAAAACTGCTGTAATGGGCATGACGTCGCCTTAGCATTCAGCATATCCCGCTTCGACTTGGAGTTCTGCTGCTACTGCTGTTCCTCCTCTCCATGCCGCTCGCAACTACAGCGAGTAGTCAACGACATCGACGTCGTCATCGTAGCTGGAGATTCGAGTAAATGTATTGAACTTAAGCTCATTGCCTTTGCCTGCATTGTCGTCCTTAGTGTCGTCGCTTTCCTCACAAGCAGGCAAGAAGGAGCTCCTGCCCCTTCTCGCCCATAATAGCTAACACCCTTTGCCACACTCGTACGCTTTCTCTTTAAGACGCTGCGCTGTTTAGGCAAAACTTTATGCAATTCCTTTTATAAAATGTTTCCTATTTTTTTTTTATACTCGTGGCCTGCATCATTCACGGAGCGACAACGCATGGGCTTGACGAGCGAGTACTGCTGGAAAAGTAACGAGTACGACAGTAAAAGTAGTAACGGTAACAGCAGAGAGTATTAGAGACAAGTCGTTAGGCAGAATTATTATAAGTACATAAAGAGTAACGAGTAGATTGCTTAGAGCGAGCGAGTTAGAGGGAAAAGTAACGAGCAGGAAATTTTGTGAGTACATTTTTGGCGAGTGGTTGTACTGCAAGGGAAAAGTACAAGAGCTCTGGAAAAGTAACGAGCGAATAGCTGCGAATGGGCCAGTAATAGCGAAACGTAACGAGTAAGTGAATAATAAATTATCTTTGTTATATGTATGGAAATATTAAAAGTCTACAAACAGAAGCTCTTGAAAAGTAACGAGTGAATTGCCGAGAACGGGCAAGTAATAGCGAAACGTAACGAGTAAGAGACTAATAAATTGTCTTTGTTATAGATAAGAAAATTTAAGTGTGAAATGCTACTTTAAAAGGATTGTGTATACGTAGAGCCTAAACATAAGACCTTCTAGTGAGTTAGCAACAATGAAGAGCACAGAGAAATTAACAAAAACGGAAATCTACCGAATGAAATGCAATTTGGCGAGTCAAAAACAAAAATGGAAAGCGGAGCAAGGGAAAATCTATAAATTTTTCATACAAATAAAGGAAATAAACAAATAGAAAACGACAAAAAGCAGCGCGAAAATGCGCAAACTTGCAGCTGGGCTGCTTGTGAATGATAAGCCAGCTGCGAGCACGCCCAAACTCGAGAGGGATTCGACGTGCAGCTGAAGTTTTATGTCCGCTCTCGACCAGGCGAAGCGGCGTCTCAGCTCGTCTGGGCCACTCGCGTCGATTGGCAACGGCGTTGGCAATACTTTGGCTCGTTTGGCAATGAATTTTTATGGCGCGACTTTAACGGAGCAGGGACAGGGCAGGAAAGAAGCAGGAAGAGGCAGCAAGCAACAAAACAAATATATTCATGACGAGATTATGTGGCAAGCCGACTTGGCGAATGCACTTAAAAATTAGAACCTCGGGAGAAGTATAAGAGGCAATATCCCTTAGATAAGAAGTGAAAGGAAGGGCGCCAGAGCAGCAGCAGCAGCAGCCAGGTAGGTAACCGCTTTATCTCAGCCATGACATTGTGACGCCTCGCACTGGCAACTGTTTTGGCAATTTCCGGCCGCGCAATTGCAGCTAATTAGCTAATCAACACAATTATGCAGAAGGCAGACACAAACACCGACCACGTCCAGGAGGATAAGGCGAAGCAGCGTAGCGGCGGATGTGTCGCAGACAACGGACGACAGGTTGCGGCCCAAAAACTGTCTGTCTGCTGCATCTGTCGCATTGGCATCCTCCCTCGGGTCGCGCACCTGGCGTATGCGTAATCAAGTAGACGCCACATGCGCCGCCGTCAGAGCTACCAGCTCAACCCTCGGGCACCTGTTGATGTCGAAGCTTTAACTAGTTGGAACAGCGCGAAAATTACGTCGAGCGTAATTAAGTTTTTCTTAGCTGTAAAAAAGCAGTCCTATTTCACAATTGACTTAAGATTTCTACCAAAATTGCAGCTTAATTTTGCACTCTAAATTTCAATAAAAAATAGTGCAACCAAATAGAAACTGCGGCCCAATCTCAATTTCGGAATCCGCGGATATAGAAACTGCAGCTTAAACTTAATTTAAGTAAAAAAAAACGACAAAAATCGAATGGGAAAATAAAAAACTTGACAGTCTTGTCTGCTAATACAGTTCAAGAATATATAAATAAAGTATATAAGAAATGAATAATAATAGTATATACAAATAATAAAATATATTATTAATTATAAAATATATTGATGATAACAAATATGTTGATAATAAAACAAATTGATAATAAATAAATACGAGGTCTGTCCGAAAAATATCAGACCTGATTTTAAATCTTGGTATACCAAAATCTACAGCTTGAGAAATTTTAAGACTAACGCTGGCGCCGAGAAATAATTGCAGGTTGGATACTTTTCGGACAGACCTCGTATAAGTAATTAAAAAATATATCGATAACAATAAAATATTTAAATAATAATGAAATATATTAATAACAAAAAAATATATAATATTAAGATTAAAAAAAATATGTAAATAATATAAAAATATAGTAATAATAATAAAATATATTAATATTAAAATATTATTAAAAAGTGCCCGCTCACTGTTTTCTTTTGCAGCTTCATAGTCGACAAATCCAATCAAGTGGTTCGTTTGTTCGTTCAGTTCGCACAGCATGCTACCGATAGTTCAAGCTGCACTGCGGCTACGCTGCAGTTCATTGAACTCGCGACCACGTGATCCGCTCAAATGAACTTTGATGGAATCAACTGGAGCGACTCGACGCAACGGCGAATTAAACAAGATGGCCGACTGCGACTGCGACTGTGGGCGTACCTAGATGCGCGCGTGTGTTTGTGTGATTATTGGCATCATTATCGCCCGTGTTTAATATCCTGTGTCAACTGTTGTCCATGCCATTTGCATTTTTGCAATTATTTCAATTAAAGCGACAAAAGAAACGTCTGGCCGGGCAGTCGCTGGCCCCAAGGCAACCCAAGCAAGCAGCTCAGCTCAACCGACTGTACGGCTGTCTCGCTCTCGCACGCTGTCTCCCTCTCGCATTGCAGCGCGTTGGCGGCGACCGGCTGCGTTTGGCGAATATAATTTCCTTGTGCCGGATGCGACAATGAATACGCATTAATAAGTATACAAACACACACACACACAAGTTTGCCTGTCAGTGTGTGTGTTTACAATTTTTGCGCTCACCGGGCGGCCGTTCTTCATTGCGCTCTTTTGTATACATACATATGTATTTGTGTGTGTGTGTGTGTGCGTGTGCGTCTTCCGGTGTGTAAATTGATACGCCCGTCCGTTTATCCATCCGTTCGTACATTCGTCTGACCCTCTCCCACTCCCACTCGCACCCCTTGCACTGCTGGCCAGCGTCACACAGACACATTCACACACTCGCAGGCAGCTCAGCGAGCGTTCCGCATGAATGGCAGGCTAATTTTGTAGAGACTTCACGGCACGCGCGCTTTTAACAATATTAATATGCACAATAATAATATAAATGCAGCGACGGCGACGACAAATGAAGTATAATCCAAAGCCGCCGCAGTCGAAGCTGAAGCAGCTGCGCACAGCAAGACAAAAGGCGATTGCTACGACACGAGAGCGAGCGAAGCAAAGTAAACAAATTTTCCATTGTAGGAGCGTGACATGGCGGCATTTTCTCAGCAGGCAGTCGGACTGTCCGTGCGGCGTGGTGAGGGGGGGTGCTGGCGCCCTATGAGAGTTGTCGCTTCAAATTGGATTTGTCAGCGCTGCGGTCTCTCCCCTACCCCCGCTTCTGCCATTGTTGCGCTGCGCTCATCAAGAACGTCGCCGCCAAGCGGCCGTGTGTGCGTAATTTGATTATTTACATGCTGCGACACTGCCAGTGTTGCCATTTCTTTTTTTCTTTTTGTTTTTTTTTTGTTCATTATACTCTGCGCGTGCTGTAAAGATGAAATTATATGATTTGAATAATAATTGAATTAGAAAATCATAGTCAAAGCAACATGTCAGCGCCTGCGGCGCATGCACAGCAGCAGCAGGAGCAGCGAATTCGAATTATTGTCACACACGCCATATGCACACACACCCACACACCCATACATAAATTCATTTGTATATAGTTTGTAGACATTTATGCAGCTCGAGTCGCTGCTGTCGGCACGACAACATGCCATGCATTTTTATTAAAAAAAAAGAAGAAAACAAATGGCAGCTCGCCCCTGCTCCTGCCGCACTCTTTGGCTTAATTTGCTGAGCTTTATTACTTTTGAATGCGCGTGTACACACTGGTGCAGCGCAATCAGCTTATTGTCGCTGTCGTGCGCAACAGGCTCAAAAGTGCGGCCAACTTCAAGTCGTACATTGTTTCGTTCAGTTTGCTGCTGCTTTATTTTAAATTGTTTTTCAAACTATAAGCATATAAATTTAAATGATATAAAAGTTAAAAAAAAAAGTTTTCGGAAAATTTACCACAGTTCCATGGTTACCCTCCCCCCGCACTGTCGCACTCCCGCCCCACTTAAGCCGTTGATCGCACTTAACGAAAGCTGCGCGTCGCCGTCGCCGTCGCAAGTTTCTAAGTTTTTGTTGCAGTTGAAGCCGGCGCACTACTTGTCGTGTAACTGCACTAATTTGTTAGATTTAACGCGCACAATTTATTTAAATGTCGGGAGTACGCAAACACGCGCATAAGTGACGTCACTTAGCGTCGTCTCGCGCGCGCAATGAGTAGGAAGTCGAAAACTCGAAGAGGCTGCCAAGTGGCGCGTCCTTATAACTTGGCTCTCTAATGTGCACGGCATTTGTCGCCTTCAAATGGTTAACAAGTTTCTGCAAATATCGACAGACGTACGGAAGGGGGACGGGGCGGTACGGGACGGACAGACATCATTACTTACTGCCGGCGCCCGTCGTCAGCGCGCAGCAAACGACGCCATGTGCATAAGTGCGTGCGTGAGTGTGCACCACTCTGTGTGTGGGTGTGTGTGCTCGCTCGCTCTCTCTCTCTGTCTCTCTCTCTCCCTCGTAATCATTTGAATCCGTTTAAACTGTCGAAGTGTATTGTGCGTCATTATTCTCTTTCGTGCCATTAGACTCGAATAGTTTTTCAATACAAAAAGAAAAAAAGTATAAACGACAAATGCAAATCGCAGCGGCAACGTCTATCTGCTGCTTAAGTGTGTGCATGCAGTGTATACATACATGCATAGGTATAGTATATATGCATGTGTGCGAGTGTGCATTGCATTTGCTGTGGGCGCTTATATGATAGTGACGTCACAAGCAGGGACTGCTTAACGATGTCTGCATATCGATATCGATACTCGTTTCAGGTCGCAACAAAAATACCACTAAAAATGGCTCGCTGATCGCTATCGATAGCTTCTAGTTTAGTATATTGGTATAGTTCTAGTATATATGCATTTGCTCTGGGCGCTTATAAGATAGTGACGTCATAAGCAGCGACTGCTTAACGATGTCTGCATATCGATATCGATATTCCTTTCTGGTAGCAGCAAAAATACCACCAAAAAATGGAGATAGCTTATCGCTATCGATAGCTTGCAGTGTTGTAGTGTTTATTTAGTATTTCATTTGAGGCAAAAATCCAAATGCGCTATAATTAGCAGTAAAACTGAAGGAGCACTGTGTTTAGCTGTGGGTGCAGCGTACCAGCCTACGTTTTAGCTGCTCCTTGCCGTTTTTACACTTGATCAAGTTTCGCACAAGCAGCAACAATTTATTTATTTATTTATTTATTTTTTGCGCCATAATTGCGGCCAATTTGATTTAATTGCTTTTATTGAGAGCTGCATTTGGCGCCCGCACACGCAGCAACAATGCACATAAATAAATCACTTAAAAATTTCATTGAGCCACATCGTGACGTAAACGGGCGGGCAAATTGCATTTTAAACATGCACACATTCATTGATCTTTATAATGAGACACACGCACACACGCGCACAATGCAATTTTCAATTTGCACGCGCGTGTGTTTGTGTGTGTGTGTGAATGTAAATTGTTGCGCTTTTCAGTAGGCGTGCACAGCGCAACAACAAAGGCCCGTTTGAATTTTAAGCCTGTTTGTACGTTATTAAAGTTGCATAATGGCGACTAGAGGCGCCCAACGGGCTCATGCAGATGTTATCGATAAATGCTGAACTGAAACTAACCTAACATTTTACAAAGGCGTTTTCGATTTTCAAGTAGTGCGCACATTTGTTAACCTTTATTTTTCCATTTGGCTAAATTAAGTGTAACAATATTCATAATTATACTTTCAATTTGTAATTACACTTACAATCGGTCTCGTGCATATGTTATCGATAAATCCTAAACTGAAGCTAACCTAAAATTTTACAAAGACGTTGCCAATTTTCAAGTAGTGCGCATAAATTTGTTAACCTTTATTTTTCCATTTGGTTAAATTAAGTGTAACAATATTCATAATAATACTTTCAATTTGTTTTAGTGGGATTACACTTCCTCTTATTGATAATTGCATTTACAATCGGTTGGGCATTTTGGTTGACTAATTAGTTGTGAAATTGCTTTAAAATCTATAGACAATTTTAACATGTTAAGGGTTTGCTTAACTGTGTAGAGAGATCGATTAGTATTACGCATTGTCCTTCATAAAAATGTCTCAAAACTTACTTCTATATAACCGGCGGCACAAGTGTGAAGTGAAAATTATAGTAGAATAAGACGAGGCATGGCAGCATCCAATCTTACTTCTATCAGTGCGGCAAAAGTGTGAAATTCGTAGTAAATATGACGAGGCATGGCTGCAAAGAAATGCGACCAAAATTATTAAACTGGGAGGGGAAAAAAAAATTAAGGCAATGGGCTATTTACCTGATCGCAGAAACGAGGTGGGTTAAGTTTATGGTGAGGTTTTGATTTCATTAAATTGTGTAAGTGAAACGGAGTGGAACAGAACCTTCTACGTAGTGCGTGAAAAAATTGCGTATACATATTTCATTTGAAAGAGCCATTTAATCTTGTATTACATTTCGAATTCCTCGAATAAGACTTCTCTTGCGGCTCGAATATATATGTGATAGCATTCATTCCAAGGTCCGGCGCGTAGTGGTGCGTTAGACTAGGGACTGCGATCGGGTTTAGTTTATTTTATATTCTTTGCGATACGATGGCAAACTTCGCTCGCACTTACCATTTCTACATAAGCATAGTATATTTTTCCAATTAATAAAACTAGGAAAGAATTTTGAAAAATTTTACTTTTGTTCCAACATTACCAAGATAAATTATTTTTTTTTTGGCTTGTTCACTAGCATATTTAACAAAATTTTGTTAAGAGCTTGAGCTCTTCACTCTCCAAAACTCCGAACTGAACTGAGGCCAAATAATTCCTGGCGTACACACCTGGAACTTCGAATTCATTTCGTTTGAAAAGGCTACTAGGTTTTCTTTTGAACTGAATGTACTAATCGGAAAAAATATTATAGTAAATGTAAATAAAATTAATAAATTATAAAAATAAGTAATACAAGTATAAAATAATAATATAAATAAAAACAGTAAACTATTTAGAAACGTTAAATTTGGCGCACCAAAGGTTCCATACCCTTGCAGAGGTTTAGTTCCTTTCGTTACTATATATATTGATAGTTCTAACCCAAATAATAATTTTAGACCAATATTTTTCGAGTTCGGATGCAATAACCATTGTTGTATTAAAATTGTTTATTGTAGTTCTTTGTTATTTTATAGATGATGAAACTTGGAGAAAAATGTAATGTACCAAAAAAAAAAAAACAAAAATCTGCGTATAGGTTCTATTTGTAGGGTACAGCAGAAAGAAGTATATGTTCCAAATTTCAATGCAAGTCAGCCAGGCACGGCCAAAGATTTGAATGAATATTCCTTATGCTCTTTATAATACCAATATAAGGTACTCTTCTTCCGGGCATTGCAAAGCCCTGGCCACATTCTGAAATAAACACATAGTCTAGTCTATACATACAATTCAAAAACATGCACAGATCGTGATTTGCGGTATGCACTGGGAAAAGTCTTTATTTGTTAAGTGTATGACAATAACATCCGTGGAGATTGTAGTTTGGAAACGTTAACAGCGCAAGACGTAGCATTAATTTAGCATTTTATGTTGATATATTCGACGCGCAACCCTTGTCTAGTTCAATTGGATTCCGTGAAAATACTGCAGGGTATCTGAAAGTTGAGAAATATTTGAGAAATGGGAAAGAATGACGGTGCGAATGATCATTCATAAAAATATTTACCCTCCGTCTGGCGATTTACGAGATTCTTGCGTTGATGGGCTTCTATTAGCCTGTAGAACTGTGCAGCGAGTGGTAGTAATACCCTTTTCTGAGCTTTGCATGCTCGAGAATTTAAGGAAATGATTGAATAATGTAAGTTGCGAGTTTGCTAGTGTATTCGTATGAGGATGCGAGTGGGCAAAGGTCAGGGGGGCACCTTCTCAAGTGGAATTTCTTGGATTGTATGATGGGTTTATACTATATACTATAGTTACTATGCTCGTTGCACCGAACAACGTTATGTGCGAAATGTACTCTAGAAGTGACAGATGCGTTATTGAGTACATTTTGCTATGATGCCAACTTACCATTGATGCAGACTAACGCATTCAATATACTAAAATATAAAACTCATGGGTATTTTCGATCAAACAGGAAAATCTTAATTTGCCATATTACATGCGACGTATGTCATCTAGCGACTAATCCAGCAAGCTGCTAATGAGAAGGTGTTATTATCATAGTCGGTGTTTCTCTACGATAGTTCAAACCTTTGCGAATGCGGTACCGTCGCTGATGAACTTTAGCCACAACGCAGGGGATCGGGCAAATCGCCAGATAAAGAGGTAGTGTATGAGTTTTAGTTGAGTTGAGAACAGAATTTTTTTTTAATAAGGTCTTCCGTTGAAGGCATACACACGGCCTTATTTTAAGTATAGATTCCAGACAAGTATTTTCAACTTTCAAGAAAAGGTGGGGGGTTTCTCGACCAAACATTAAATTAAAAACAAAAAAGTTTCTTCTACTTTATACCACAATTTACACTATTAAAATAAAAAAAACTAAAACGTAGAATTTATTTTCACATAATTTTACTTTTCCGACCACAAAAAATTTGAAAACTTAAGCTCTTCACTCGATGAGCTCTAGAAATGTTATAAGAAAATATTTGTGTAATGCAAATCAGCAAGAGCAAATAGACTCCAAAGCCTACTACATTTTAATTGTTTTTTTTCCCATATTTTTTTTGAGATATTGTAAGTTTTTGGTCTGCCAGTCCGATAAATAAACTCTACTCAGTAAGTCATAATAGGGCGGCCATTTTTGTTTGGGGTTAGTGATATATGGCGTTTATTGTTCAACTCAAATTTATCAATTTACAACAAACAACTGTATAGATAGCTCCATTCGAGCCGCCTGAGAGACAGACAGCAGACATTGGACAACAGATTAGGGCTCAATTTTTCTATCGATAGGGGGTTCTTTGATGGCATCTTGATTTTTATTTTGCAGCTCACAATCTATACGCTCCTTGGCGCGAAAAACTTTGGACTGGATATAGAACGAACCACCGGTTGCCTTTTCATTTGCCCGAAATAGATGATCGTAGTTGTTCTGTATCTCGTCCATATTTGTCAAGTCTTTGACGTTGAGTATTTGTTGGGCCTCGTGCAGGCTCATGCCTTTGAGGGATGTATCCTGGCTTTTGGAATTATTCATTTTGTTTGATTGATGCTGCGTTGCCGCCGCACGCGATGCCTCGACCTCCTGGCGCACGGCCTTAATGAAGGCGCGTCCGATAGATTGTGCTCCGTAGTAGATAATTCGTGCAAGATGCTTTGCCATATTCTTGTTGCTTTCGATGCTTTTTTTCGCTTTTTCACACCCTCGTTCTCTCGCTCCCTGCACTCTCTCATTTACACTTTCGTTCAGGTGCCTTGAGTCTCTACCGGTGCCTTTGTCTCTCTGTCTCTCTCTCTGTCCCCCTCTTCCGCCTGTGTGGGAGTGTGGCTCGAGTTGATCTGGAAATTTTATGAAAGTCTCAACATTTATGTACAATAAGTACGAAATTCTCAATAATAAAATAAAATGTTCAGTCTGTTTGACAACTATCTAAAAGATCTTGTCTTAAATGTAAACACATTTTTGAATCATAACAAAGAGCGCAATTCAATGTAATCTTTCAGTAGCTAATCTAATTTAAGTTTCTCAAGGTACAAAAGAAACAGTTACATTTTCCATACTTGTAGCTTGTCACATGCTTAACGCTGCAACGTTTTTTTTTGCACTGCTTGGAAACTAGACACTTGTGCCATGGCGCCCAACGTGGTTCGTTGAGTTTTTGACTTTGTTATGTAACTTGAGACTTTTGAATGTAGTTAGCTTGACTAACTTATTCATTAGTAGATTTTTAATTTTTCTGCATTCATTGCAGTTTTAAACGAATATTTTGTTTGAGTGCATTCTTTTCGGCTACGAAGAATGTTTCTTGCAGAAATGTTTGGCAACTATACGTCATTTTGAGTTTGCATTGACATTTTACATTCTCAATAAATACCAATCAACTCGGACTCAAAGAAATACTCAAAATATACGCAGAACTATTTGCACTGGCCACCAACGTAGTGTGTTAAGTATTTGGTTTCGCATTGTAAAGGGATTGTATTTAATATGTGTGTAATGCGAGACAAGCAACCGAGACAGTTATGCAAGTGTGTGCACGTTTGTGTGTGCGTGTGTGTGCGTGTGTGTGCATGTGTGTAGAGCTCATAAACAAATTATGCGCAATTTGAGTGAGTTCCGTAGAGCGCAAGTTTACCATGACACGTACACAGCGGGACACAGAGAGCGAGAGTTTTGGACAATGCTGGACAGACGAGTACCGGGGCATGGCCAGATGCAGAAGTAGAAGCAGGGAAAGCAGAGCAGAGCATCTGATGTGCTGCGATGCGTATGTGAGTGTGTCTGTGCGTGTGTGTGTGTGTGTATGCCGGGTATTAACATAATTACAATAATGACTTGTTGCCGGTCAATGTCAACGGTAGCCAACCGACAAAATGTCCGGAATTTGTGGCCATAATTTTGAGTCAAGTTGTCAGCAGTTGTTGGCCAGCATTTGCATTTGCATGAGACCGGCGCATCTTTTTAAAGCCCGAAAAACCCGCAGCGAGGCGAACTGAATTCAAGCTTCGTCAGCGAAATGCACAACAATTGCAATTGCAATTGCAATCGCAATTGCAATGCTCTGAAATTCTCTGTAATTGATCACATTTGCGTTTGTCGTTTGATTTCATTGTCTTGTGTTGGACCAAGGGGTGGGCGGGTTATAGGCGTGGCTGTATCGAGAAAAAGCCACAGTTGATGGTCAGTTGTTATTTTTGCCACTGGCGCCCGTCGCGCGAGCTCATTCATTATGCAAACACCTCCATGTTGCCCATCAAATGTGGCCAATGTGAATTTGTCTCTCTCTTTCTCTGTATCTCTCGCTCACTCCTTTTCCCACTTTCGTTTGGGCCTTCTCTAGTTTTGTGATTAGTTGCCATTTAAACTGCAGTTACTGTCCGACGCTACATCTACGCGTTTCGCTATAGCATTCTGATTTCAGCACTGCATCCGGCTCTTTTAATCCCCGTACCGCAGTTGACCCTTGTCCAGCTGACCCCCTGCCCCACCCTAAACACTCTGTAAGCCTCTCTCTCACTTAACCCCGAAAAAATCAAAATTCCAAACAAAACAGAAACCGACTTCCTGCGTATCCTAAAGATTATGTCGATAGATTGCTCAGGGTGCGATACAAACACTCTCCGAAATTTTAAAACAGACCGAACAATATTTCCCAGGAATTAAATATTTAAATTTGAAATGTCCGCAGATTTATTTTAAAATTTTTTAGAATTTAGTGCCGAAAATTAATACCTAAGCAATCTACCAATTTCTTTTTAAGTATATAAAAGAAAGTAGAACTTAGGCTAAAAAATGTATAAACTATTTCCTAAAATATACACTGGAGTTGCCATTCAGCTACAACAGAAAACGATGTGGCAACCCTCGGAAAAACGCACACAACAAATCAAGAAACTCGTCGAAAATGTACGTGAACTTCCTGCCGGATCTTGCAAGTTAGCAAAGTTGTTATAACCCTTTCCGGGCAGTGTATACAATTTGATAGGGGCATGGCGAAGGGGAGTGGCAACAAAAGCGAAGAGTTCACTATTTACCACACACGAACGTGGCATCTGAACGAGAACGAGAGCGAGTGCCAGTACGTGAATGCGAATGCGAATGCGAATCTAAATCTGAATGCGAATGCGAATGTGAATGTGTGTCATGTGAATGCGAATGTGCCATGCGAACGTGGGTGATGCATGGCGCGGCCATGGCGCTGAAAATGGTCAGGCCTAGTGTCTGAGTGTACGGTGTCTGGTGTCGCATTCATTGCCATTCATTCGCTTCTGCCGTTTCGTGGTCGACATTGCCATTGCCTATTTATACCCTGTAACCGAATGGGTAAGCGGATATAGCGGATGGCTATGCGTGGCTTTTGAGCAGTTGCAGCTCTTTGTATGTATCAAAGATCAATGACACAAGATACTGTTACAATTTGAGAGAGTACATTGAGTGTAGAGCATAAAGAGAGCTTTTTCAGCAATTTTGCTTCACTCGGGAGTATAGACTTATTTTTGGTCAATTTTCAAACACCTTTAGTGATTTTTTTTCGAATTTCTTGATATTTTTATAAAATAAAAAACATAACTTTAGTATTTTAAAGTGTAAACGTATATCATTTAATTTTTTTATTTGAAGCTAGTAATTGTTTTTTATTGCACAGAACTCTTGAACCATTACTAAATTTTCCTAAATTTTTAATTATTTGGGAAGTTTGAAATATACTAAACCTTAACCTTATTCAGAAGGTATTCGAACCGAGGGTCGACTACGGGCGACGTCGAAGGGGACGATCAAAGCTCCGATGGAAGGACCAAGTGGAGGAGAACCTAGCTACACTGAGGATTTCCGATTGAAGAAGGCGCGCGAAGAGCAGAAGCGCCTGGAGGAAGACGCTAAGGTCGGCCAAAACCCGAAACGGGTTGTAGTGCCACCTAATAATAATAAAACTAATAATAATAATAATAATAATAATACTGAACCAAAATATTATCAAAAAATTCAAAGATATTTCCGAATTCTTGATCCATTGCTAATTTTTGAATCATTTGGAAATGATCGAACTAGAGTTCGATATAGTATATACTATTTTCTTCGCTTCCAACCAGTACCTAATTCAAGTTAAGCTTTTGCTTTACTCTTCCAGGGTATTCTTCGCTCGTCCTTTAGCATTTTGTCCGTTGAACGTTGCGGCGAACATGCGCGCTTAGGATTTGGAAAACAATTTCACTGTTAGTGGAATGTCAACGTCAGGCCGTGCTTCGGCTTCGGGTACAGCTCTGGTGCCGGTTCCAAATCCTTTCCGTCCAGCCGTACACGCTCCCGCTCCCACTCCCGCTACCGCTACCGTTTTCCTGTCCTGTCCTGTGCTGTCCCGAAAATCCCCCAATCCGTTCGTGCCGAAACGTGAAATTTAAGCGCGCGCTCGGGGCGGGAACGCGCGCTCACATCACTAATTAGTGATGTGCAATAATCGTGTGGACTGCGTGCTGCATTAGAATAGGGAGCAGGGGTTGCAGCAGGAAGGCATGGAATGTGCTGCTTCTGGTGCTGCTGCTGTGGTGTGGATACTGACCAGCTCAGAGATTTGCGTGCGTTCAATTTTCATTCGACGTTCAGTGGACATTGAGTACCGCCCGCCCTTTCCACCAAATTGTTGTTAGTTCGGCTTCAAAAATTGCAACATTGTTAATCAAGTGTGCGTGTCGCATAAGTTGCAATTGCATGCGTGCAAAGGGTGTGGGTTTCTGGCATGGCTTATGCGTTTGAATTGTGTGGAGAGGGTGCTATTAATACCCTTCAGTTGTGAGTATGTATAGTAGGTATTTATATATTATAGGTATATACCTAGATATACTTTAATATTTTTTTAAAGTTAAATTATTTATATTTTGTATTTGTATTTTTCACTTCTAAGCAAGAGTATATATTTTATTTTTCTTGGGTCTTTTGTACATAAAAAAAAGTAATACACATATTTAAAAATAATTAAATATGTGTATTACTTTTTTTTATGTACAGACGAACCAAGAAATATAGTTTTTTCTCACTTTTCAGCAAACTTAACTTTGATTTAAATTAAAATTTGAAGTTAATCATGTTTTTAAATTAGGTGCTCAAACAAAAGTGGCAAGAACTTTCAATTAGAGCATATCTTTGGTGCTGCTTAAATTAAAAATAATTTAAAAAATTTGGATGCATTATTTATTTTATTTATTAGTTTTTTTTTTCGTGTAAGCTGTGGGAGTACATGGTCTCAGATATTTCTAGAGTGTTTTTGTGAGAAATATTTTTAAGTGCGATTTAGGTTAAAGTCGTTCAGATTTGACATATTTTCCAACACTGTTTGGCTGCTGTTTTATGCCTTACAACACTGGCAGTTTTGTATTGCGCTTTGACAGCTTGTCAAAAGTTTCGATCTTTTGACATTTACTACACATGTTCAACTGCCCAATAGTAAGACTGTGTGTGTGTGTGTGTGTGTGTGTGTTAGCAATGCGCAAGTATGTGTGCTTCTGTGTGCATGTGTGTGTGTTGTGCCAGCGAGCTGTTGCCCTTTGGTTTTTACGTGCAATTTGCAGCGGCGTGTAAATAAAAGAGCTGACATTGCAACTTAAATGAGTGTGTGTGGGTGAACGAATATGTGTGTGTGTGTGTATGTGAGTATATGCATGTGCGTGTTGCTGCCAATATGGTTGCATTAAATTGACCAGAAAAACAGCAGAGAGTAGAGCTGCCTAATTGAAATTTCATGTTCTGAAATAAGTTGAAAGAGGCATCTGAACAGGCAGGGCAGGGATTACAAGGGGGAGGGAGGAGAGATGAGCAGGAGCAGCCCCCGGATAGGAGAGAGTGTACTGTGCTGCGGCAGCTTAACGCAATTCGCTAAAACTCAACGATTACCAATTACAAACGAGTGTAGCTGTAGTAATTGCCTACAATTTTGAGGCTGTCTCAAATCAAAATAAAAAAATTAAAACTAAATACAGTCATAAATAAAATTGTCCAGAATATTTCCGTTTACGTGTGCATATTTTTATTATAAACTATATTAGCCGTCTGACTTAATGTGCGCAACAATATTCGTGGTAATACATTCAATATTGATTGATAACACATTTACAAAGTGTTTGGTGGATGCATCATTTGATTCAGTGTAGTGTATATTCTACGTGTTAAGGGTTTGCTTAACTGTGAAAAGAGATAGATTGAGAGATCTAGGATTAGTCGTTTCGGTAAATATATGGGGACTTACTTCTATATAATGACGACACACATGTGAAGTGAAAATCATAGTAGTACTTCCCATATGTGCGGCATAAGTGTGAAAATCGTAGTAAATTCGACGAGGCATGACTGCGAATAATAATATAATAATAATAATAATATGTTTAGAGTAAAGTTGCATGTATTGATTTACCTGATCATCGCAGAAACGAGGTGGGTTATGTTTGAGGTTAGAATTTGTCTATCATCAAAGTGTGTAAGTGAAACGGAGTGGAACAGAGTCTCCTGTGTAGCGAGTGAAAAAAAAAAAACTAATAGACCTTATTATAGTCTCGTGTACATCCTTCTCTACTTCGCCCTTCTATGTGTCCAGCGTGCGGTGATGTCTGACTGGGGACTATTAAGAACGGGTTGAATAAATCGCGCTGGTTTTCTCACACAGAAAACTCACCAATACCGAACCGTATATTTTTCCCGTATATTTTCCCAATAAACAAAACTTAGAAAGATTTTTTGCAAAATATAAATTAAACTCTTGTCTGAGACAATTTTTTGGTAGCCTGGCAACTAGTGTTTTTCAACAAAAAAAAAATAATTTAATTTTAAGAAAAAATTTAAAACTTTTAGAATTTTGCTAAGAGCTAGAGCTCTCCGCTTTCCGAAACTCCAAACTGAACTGAAGCTAAATAATTGCTGGCATACTCACTTGGACTTTTGAATTCATTTCGTTTGCAAAGGGTACTAGGTTTTTCGAATTGAATGTGCGAACGGACTACTTTGTTGGGTGGGAAAATAACATGTGGGAAAAATCCTTAAAAAATATTCTTTATTAAGTTTTTTGTAGAATAAAAAAAAGTTTATTTAGGCTTTAAGATTCTGAAACCAACGATCGAAAAGTTTCAAAGCTCCCTTTTTGATATATAATTATTTTTTTATCTTTTGTAAAATTGTATTTACTTCTTTACTTTAGAAATGTATATCTTTATTAATAAATTAGATAGTTTATAAAATTTAATTTTATGTTTATTTTATTGCAGAAGCTATTTTTTATTTTATTACACATGTATTTTGTTTGTATTTTAAAAGTATTTTTATTTATAATATTATATAATAATATAATTTAATGTTAATTTTTTTTGTACACTTTTTTTTTATTTTGTATTGTTTTATATTTTTCAGAAAATGTATATTTTTATATATGATGTGTGCTTTCAGTTTTAAATTTAACTTTCATTTGTTTACCGTTTAAAATTGTGAGAAAACGGTATATTAGCTTTGTTTTTTTTTTATTCGTATACCCTGTACTTTTGGCAGCATGCTCACCCGCAGTAGGCTACTAAAACACTAGACTGCTCCGCAACAGTTCCCTTTCAGTCACTGTAACTTGATTAGACGAGATTAAACGCTCGTAAATACAACAAAAAAAAAAAATTGAAAATAGAAAACACTTGAAAGGGAGCACAACGCAATGGAGACACACTGCGAGCTGTTGGTGCAGGGTATGCAGGGACCGAGTGGCGAGATATTGCTGGAGCAGGCGGTGCTACGTCTAGAAGGTGGCGTGGCCATGATGGAGTTGAATAAAACAGCGAACCAGCTGCAGCTGGAGGGGCAGCAGGAGGAGCAGCTGCAGCAGCAGGAGGAGCAGCAGCAGCAGCAGCAGGGGGAGCAGCAGCAGCAGCAATCGCAACACAACAACAACAACGGCAGCGGCGGCGGCGGCGGCGGAGACAACAATAGCCATAACAATGCACACACCGTGGCCGCTGTGGCACCACGGCGAACCACAAGCGTGGAGCCTCAGACCCCCGACTGGGACATTGAGAAGCCCAACGAGTTTCTGCGCTTCTTTCTGCGCATGGGCTTCGGCGCCCTGATGCATCCGTACGAGTACGCCAAGGTGCTGATGCAGTTGGGCCACGAGCCGCTGCCGGCTGTCGCCGCCAAGAACTGGCTGGGACGCTCGACTATCTTCCTGCCGAGCGTGCACCAGTACATACGCTACATCAAGCACACGGACGGCTTTGTGGGATTGTACCGCGGTCTGCCGCCGCGCATCGTCAGCAGCGCCGTCTCGGCGCTGCTCTCGGAGAGTCTGGTCCGGCTGCTGGGCATGGATCAGCAGGCGAAGAAGCAGCGCGACGCTGCAGCCGGTACGGTATCCTCGTCGAAGCATCGCAACCCGCTGCAGGCGTTCGCCTGGAATCTGCTGCGCGATGCGATTGTCATTACGACCGGATTGGGTCTGTCGCATCCCTTCTATGTCATCTCGGTGCGCCAAATGGCGCAGTTCGTGGGCCGCGAGGTGGCCTATGGCAGTGTCTGGGACTCGCTGCGTGAGATTGTGCTGCAGGACGGCATACGCGGCTTCTATGCCGGCTTCGTGCCGCGTCTGCTCTGTGATCTTGGCGTGCTCGTCTGCACCAGCACCCTGAGCACTGCCTGTAATCGTATGTTCCACTTCAAGAGCGCCCAGCGGGAGTACAACTCGGCGCTGCTGCAGTATGGCGCACTCATGGTGCTGTATCCCCTGCAGGTCGTCGGCGCCTGCATGGCCTGCTCTGGCTCGGGCCTGGCTGCCGGCGCACCGCCGTATATGCCCGTCTACGGGCAGTGGATCGACTGCCTGATGGATCTGTTTGCTCGCGGCGATCATTATCGCGGCGCCTTTATCTTTCGCCGCACACTGCCCAAGATGCAGATGCAGCGCTCGTACGAGACATTCGCAGTCTCGCGCATGATCTGAGCAGCGGCAAGCCGTCGCCATCGTCCCATGGAGAGTAGTTCTTCTTCTTTCACTTCTGATCTGTTGTGCAGTTTCGTTGTCCGAGGGCATTAAATCTCATTGTTTTCTAAGAAGCATCGCGGCGACTTTGACTTGTGAGCGAAATAAATGGAGCTTCCATAGTGTCCGCGAGGTTTTCTCATTTCAACTTTCAGGGAAAACCATCTCGACTGATTCGAGTAATTTATGCAATTGAATTTCCGAATGAGAATATTGCGTGGTTCCTTTTCTGGAGTTAATCAACACTATACGAGTATACTAGAGCGTTTGCGAAAGTTCGAATTGAAAGCAAGTTTTTTTCTTGTTATTCTCATGGCCATGGTATTAATTAGATTAGATTACCATTGGTAGATTAATTATATACATTCTTGATCAGCATCAATGGAATATTTGTCCGTCTCTCTGTCCTTCTGTTCGTTCGTCTACTTGTCAGTTTTTCTCTTCCTCCTGTTGGTCTGTGTGTCTGTCATCCTGCATCATTAAAAGGTTATATTTCAGTCAAACAGACGGACAAACAGATGGGAAGACAAACGGACAGACATACGGACAGACAAACGGGCAGACAGGCAGATACACAGACAAACATACAGATGGGAAAACAAACGGACAGACAAACACTCCATTGATATATCATATGTATGGTGTCCCATACCTCCATCTGCCAGGTATACTTTAAGTATATCTGCTTAAAGTTAATATACCTTGACCATGACAATATGAAGAAGTATAAGCTTGTTTGGTAATGATATATCGCTTTTTGAAGTCAAATGGAATCGTATCTGGCAACACTGTATATCGTTTGATAGGCCTTGGCAACACCTTTTAAATGACGTATAGCTTATTTACATCAGTTTTCACTCTTAAAACTTACAATAGATCGAAACGTAGTTTACAAACGCTGTAATTCGAGCAATTTTGAAATTTTATTTCGCACAAGGAAAAACTGCTGCGGAATCTCACAGATAGATTATTTCTGTCTATCGTTTCAAAATGCTGATAAGTGGTTCAGGCAATTCCAAAGTGCTTATTTGGTCACCGAAAAACGCAAGCCCGCCGGACGACCAGTGACAGATAAAATCATGGAAATAGTGGATCGAGATCGTTATGTGACTATTGGAAGCATCGCAGAGCAGCTCCAATTAAGCAAAATAAATAATCGTCAAAAATCAGTAAACCGATATGTCATTACCAAACAACTTAATTTAAATAAATATATAAAAAATGTTTATATTATCGTATCGATTTGAAGGCAAAGAATCTAAATTCGTAATTGGACTAAAAAAATTAAATCAATTATTTTCGGTCAATTTGTGAGAGGAGTTCAAGCTGAGAATAAATACATGCATATATTCTGGAAGTATTTTCACTCCTTGAGCTTTATAGTAAGCCCAACTGAGCTGTCAAGTGTGTGCCATTGCTACTAGTTGTTGCTGTTGTTGTGGCCGGGGCAGCTTGTACTAATTTGAATTATTTAGCTTAGCACACGAGGCAGAGCACACTAGCCCACACAGAGACATGCAGAGACAGGCACAGACATGTATAGACATGCACATCGACACAGTGGGCACACTGCCTTGCTCTCTCTCTCTCTCTCTGCTCTCCATTGGGTTGGTTATTTTAATTCATAAGCTGACAAAAGCGACGAAAGGGAGCAAGGAAGCAACGAGAGAGACAGAGCGAAGAGAGGGGGGCGTGGCAATGAGGCGGAATGTATGGGAATGGGAATTTTGCCATTGTAAACGTTCGTTTTTCTTGCTTCGCTCAGCTGCTGCACAAAATGTCAGCAGAGATTAAGCGAGTGAAATCTGTTCATGTACAAGATTTTATATACTACTAAACGAGGGACACACTGTCACACACACACGCACACACACACACACATACACTCACAGAGGCAGACAGATAGACTGGCAGCTGCACGTAATGAAAATATCAAAAATCTACAATGAAATGTGCCAACGGCTTTTCGCAGCAGACTGCAGCGTGTGTGTGTGGGAGTGTGTGTGTGCGTGTGAGTGTGGGTGCGAGTGTGTACCGTTTTGCTTCATTTGAATGCGACACATTTGCCGCTGTTGTTGTTGTTGGTCAGGTTCATTTAGGCCAGAGAAATCAAAAGTCAAAAGTTAACACAGCCCGCAGAGACTTGAGTTCAAAATAAACGACTAGTTATTACACACACGTGTGTGTGTGTGTGTGTGGGTGTGTGGGTGTGTAGGTGTGCGAGCGTAGCCAGTGGCACAGATGACAATGATGACGACGACGACGTGGCATGGCACACACAATGCTGGCCAAAACGGCGTACAGACTTAATAACCAAAAAATGCAATCAGGCCCAGAGCCTGAGCCGGAGTCAGAGCCGTAGCTGAAGCCGGAGCTGGAGTCGAAGTCGCAGCGGAGAGCCGATTGTCCAGAGTCAAGAGCTGGAAGCAGACCGAAACGGAGACCAGACTGTTATGTGGTGTGTGTGAGTGTGTGTGTGTGTGTGGAGGGGGGAAGGGATTCCAGCTGGTCGGGCTTACTGGGCAGGCTTGCGACATTTACGCATGCATGGAACATTATCGTCGTTGTCTGCTCGATTGTTTATATGATACTCTGTAATTGCTGAAATGGGGGGCATAGGGTAGGTAGAAAGTAAGCTAACTTTTATGCATATAATGAGCGCATAGTAATAGTATTTTTATTGGAATGCCAACCATTTTTTTTTAATGTTATTATCATTTTAATTTAATATTCTTAGTAATACTTTTATATTAATCTTATATAGTAATTATATTTTTATATGTTATTAAATTATTATTCAAATTCTATTATTAGATTATATTATATTATAAATCTTATATAGTAATTATATTTTTATATATTATCAAATTATTATTCTAATTCTACATTTCTATTTTAGTAATTTGAATTGCTTGTATAATTTTTCTTTATTATTTAAAAACATAGTTTTGGTCAATGCTTTGATCTATTTAATTTTGTCATTAATGAAATGTATTTATGGTATAAAATTTTTTAATACATTCATTTTTCTAAGTTCATCATTATTATTATTTTATTATTATTATTTGGTCCAATTTTTCAACTAGTTAATTTTTCAAATTTTTAAATCAAGAAAAGTTTTTGAATACATTTATTTTATTTTATTTTCTTGCTTTATTACTTTTTATTTTCTTTTGAATTATTTCCATACCCTTTAAGTTCGTTTGGGTTGGGCAAATTATTTTATACAATTTCAATGCTACTAACTACAATTTCTTTTTGTAAAATGTTCCCACCTTTAAACAGTTGTCCCTTCTTGCAGGGTATTTTCAAGTCGCACTCCCATTGTTTTTAGCGTTTTCACTTGTCTTGCGTGATGGCCAGCAAAATGCAATTAGGCTAACGATGCAACACAATTTTGTCTTTAACTACCACAACGAGCCATACACATAAGGCTCACAGTGCAGTGCTCGAAAGTTCTGTCAAATGCTGCGAGATGCGATTCAGTTATTCGGCTTCGCTTAAGATATATTGTAAAATATAGAGCAATTTATATATAGGCATACCAATGTGAATGTGTGTTTTCGCACTTGATTGTGAGTCTTCTGAAAATTTTTTAAATGGCAAATGTTTGATTTTTGGGTAGAGAAATATATAATATAATTATATATATTGTTATGTTTCTGGTAGATCTCACATTTTTTATTTAATTGACTTGGGTAGACCGGAATATATTAAGACCCCTTCCTGACCTTGGGCTTCTTTTCTATCACATTTGATTTACCTTTTCTCAGTTCCACTCAAACTTTACTCGCAAACCCTGAAGATTAACTATCTCCACGTGTGACTTACTGTGTGTGTGTGTGCGTAAGCCGGAAATGTCGAACTAACGATGCACTTGCCAATTGTAATGAAACGAGAGTTTTCCATATTCGAGGCAATTGAAGGCTCAGGCCCGTTGTAATTATCATGTGTTTTGCCGCGAGCTCCTGAAGCGCCTTAATTGATATTAATATCGAGTAAATTATGAATTATAATAACTGGACATATCGTACAATCGGGTTAACAAATTATCCAAAAAGAAAGCCAATGAATGTCTGGACAACTTGTACGGTTGTTAATTTCGCATGTCGTTTATATCGTTTATCATAATTAACACCAGTCATTGCAGGCGTCTGCTTGATAGTGAAATCAAGCGAAACGGGAGTTTTAGTTCTGTAAGAAACATCAATGGGAAATTGATGTTAATTATATTATATTAAGTGATTTGGCGAATAATCAGAGAGATATCTCAAAGTATAATAATAAAATAATAAGTCATCAAAATAATCTATAGAGTATCTGCCAGTTGTGCATTCGGTGTGACAGCTGACAAAAGCAAAATAAAATATTTACGAATATGTCAAATAACATATTAATATTAATTTAAATATCGGCGACGTTACGGCAAATGATTTCGCCTCGAATTCACCAATCAAAAACCAAAATAAAATAAATTTAAATAAATAAAATACAAATATTTATAAAATATAAATATTTAAATATTTAGAATATAAACTTATTAATCCTAAAGGCATCGAGTATGGAAGAGATTTAATTGATTGTTAAAGTTCTTTTAGTTTTTTTTAGTTAAGATACTTTTTTCACGCTCTTTGATTGTTCTGAGAACACGAGGTTTCGTAAATTGTTTGGTGCATGGTATCTTGTAGTCAGTCAAGAGTACACTAAAAATATTGAACATTGCATAAATATCGCAAAATAATTGTCTGCAGCTGTGCATATTGTTAATATTGTAGGAATAGGATTAGAGCTTCATATTTTATAAAAATTGTCAGTCTAAGCTAAAAAATCTGAGATCAACTTGAAAAAAAAAAAAATTAAAAGTATACAATATTAAGAAATTAAAAATTTGAAAATTTATAAATTTAAAGAAAACATAATTTTGAATTTTAAAAATTTGAACATGTGCACTCTTTAATTCTTAGTCATGGATCCTTTTCTTACTACAATAGATCCATTTGCCATACCAAAACATATCACAAAACATAGGTTTTTAGGACCTGAGAGACTTAAGACCGTAAGACTTATCGAAATTGGTTTAAAATCAAAGAATTGCATTTATGTAAGCTCCTTAGGACAATCTGAAGTTTACGTTTTCGGGAATGTCCCTTGAATGTTACGCATACTACGCGTAGACAGACGACTTCCGCCGTCAATAACACGATGGCGGTTGCAATTTTATAACGTAAATCCAATTAACTGGTTTCACAGACACAGACACATACTCATACACATACACAGACACCGAAACACAGCAACACTTACACACACGCATGCACACAAAAGCGTAGCAAAAGGTGTTAATCGACGTCATTTTGATGTAAAACGGGCGATGAGAATGATGATATTGTATATTTTATGACCACATATGTGATGCGTAATTAACAGCAACAACAACTACAACAATAACACCAGCAGCAGCACCAACAACAACAGCAACAAAAACAACAGCATTTGTCAGGCAGGTTAATGAGCCATCATTGATTATGCATATGAGTTGCGGTGTGTGTGGGTGTGTATGGCTGTGTGTCTGCGTGCTCGCGTGTGCCTGTGCTTGTGCCTGTGCGTGTCTAGGTGTTTGTGCGAGAGGTAATGAGTTTCGTGGCTTCACACATCAAATTAAATGTTACATATGCTAATGAAATCAACCAAAATTATGACCAATTATGAATAGCTTTATAGGGCGCTACACAACACCCAATGCCATGCCAGACAGTGCACTAAGCAAAATAAGTTGATTTATTGAGTCATTTAAAAATTGAATCAATGAATTATTGAATCTTTGAGTCATTGAATTTATGAATCTTTAGATCATTAGACCACTGAATCATTGATTCAATGAATTATTGAATCAATGCATTATTAAACCTTTGAATTATAGAATTATTGGATCATTGAAAAGTTGGACCAATGAATTATAAAACTACTGATTCATTCCGTTATTGTGTCATTAGGTCATTTGATCATTTACTCAATTAATCTTTAAATCATTTAATTGCTGAATTTATAAATTATTAATCCGTTGAAACATTGATTCATTGCACCGTAGAATCACTGAATTATTAAACCATTGAGTCATTGATTAATTAGATCATTGTATCATTAAGTTATTTAATCATGGAATCATTGCTTCATTGAATCATTAAATCATTGATTAATTGAATGAAATCTTTGAATGATTAAGTAATCATTAAGATTCATCAAATAAATGGAGCATTGCATCTTTAAATCATTCATTCACTGAGTCATTGAGCCATTACATAATTATTGAATAATTAAATTTTTGAGGATTTGAATCACTCAGTCAATGAGTCATTAAATTGTCATATCTTTGTTCGTTGCAATACTTTGCCTTTTAAGTAGAACCTCAGGAAGGTTCATTATTTTTTACTTTTTTAATCGACTTTCTCGCCGAGTGTATCTTCAGTTGTGTCTGTCAGTTTCTTCGGTGTGTGTGTGTGCGTGTGTGTGAGTGATTGTTTGTGTTTTCCTTAAAGTCAAGGCCTTTGTTTAAAGTCAGGAGAGAAGACGGCAGTCCAAGCATGGCAGCAGGCTGGCAAAAAACGCAGCCAGGTGTAAATTACAAACTTGTAAGATTTTTGCTGGCATTTCCTGCTCCGCCCCTTCCGCTTCTGTCCCCGCAAGCCCCGCAGCCTGCCACCTGCCGACGCTCCGTACACATCTGCCCACCCATGTTGCAAAAACTGACTGCCAACTGGGCTTCCAGCTCGTTGGCTGTCGCCATAACCAACGACATTTCTCATGCTGCAGAGAGGCCAGAGGAAGGCGAAGACTGGAGACTGGGACGCCGTGCAGTTCGATGGTGGGCGGGGGTTAAAGGCAGGGGTAATGCCAACAATTACGCAGCTGAATATTTTATGAGCCAAGCAGATTAATATGAATATTTTATTATCAGTTTAGAATCCGTATTTCTTTGTTGGCTCCGTCAGAGCCTTCCCGTTAGCGTTCTCTGTGTTGCTTCCCCGTCTCAGGCTTCTGCTTGGCTCGCACTGGCACGCCCCCTGCACTTGGCACGACTAAGCCAGGGCAATTCAGCCAAACTCAAGTCGAAAGCATGTCCAAAAATATGCTTTATATGGCTTTGCATTCTCAGAGTTCTTTTTTCTCTGCCCCTCTTTGTTTTACCCGAACTAAATCGCCCTTTTCCACTGTGGTTCTAGTCGTTTTGACGTGCAGTTTGTTAGTTAACGCCAGGTTGAGAGAAGTCGATTAAAGCCCGATTGTTGGTCAAATTCTAACTGAGACTAAACTGAAGTTTGCCAAGCAAAGTGAAGGTTCTCTAAAAAAAATGTATCCAACCAGAAGTTAAGTTAACTTAGCTAACGTAAAGTTAAAGTTAAACTAGGACATAAAGTTTATCTAATGTCATTGCTATGTTAGGATAAACTGAAGGTTACCTTAAGTTATTCCGGAGATGTATTAAAATAACCAAATAATTTTTTTGAGGTAATTTAAAAGTAACCTTATGTTTAGCTAAGGTAACTGAAAGGTAAATTAAAGCAAGTCTGTGGCTTATTCTTAACCTCACCTTCATTTAGCCTAACAAAAAGCTAATGTAATTCAATTTATTACCTGAAGTTAGCCTGAGTGTACGCTGAACTTCAGCTAAAAATATCGTTAAGCTTTAGGCATCATCTATAATTTTTATACTCCAAAATCTAATGATAATCGGTAGATATCTTCAGCTAATCTGAGAAACGCATACAGCTTACACATAGTTAATCTAGCATTAATATAAAACTTTTTTCTGTCTTTCTCCAGTTTTTGCGATTTTTTAGAATATCAGATTTTTATTATTGAATTATTTCTATTAAATTGAGTACACTTCTATTAATATTGATTTATATTGATTGATTTACTATCGATATTTATATCGATTGATTAACTATCGATATTTATACCGATTGATTAACCATCGATGTATATATCAGTTGATCAACTATCGATATTTAGGTCAACTTATTAACGATTATTAACTTATTATCGATATTTATATCGATTGACCAATTATCGATATTTATATCTATTGATTAACTATCGATAGATCTGAACAATAATTCGAAACTATTGCTTAAAGCTATTCTATTATTTTTCGCGCTGAATACTCTTTACCTTTCATTCCCAATCCTTGCTTTCTGTAGCTCAACGAACTTTTGCTTTCATAGAGCATACGATATTCGCATAGCTGCCTGCTAAAAACTGTGCCTTGGTAACGCTGCCCGCAGCTTTTTTGCACCTTTTGGTCGAGTCGCAAATGCTTTGCTTTTTGCTGCCGGCCAAAGTAAACACAGAAAAAGCGAAGCAAAAACGCAGATAGTAAGAGAAAGAGAGAGAGAGTGAGAGAGCGAGAGGAAATGTGGTGAGAACGGAATTTATGACCACGAGCCTTCAAAGGGCCGAGCTTGGCGGCGGGCTCTAAATGTTGTGCCTCGCAGCCTCGCCCCCTTTCCCCCGCGGGCATGCCAAATAAAAACTGCGAGCCAAAACAAATTTTTAGGCAACACCAGCTCCAGTTAGGTGCGGCCAGCACGGCGGCTCGTGGGCTGGGGGCGTGGCCAGCTTGCCTCTCAGTCAAAGGCAGTTGGAGCTGCAAAAACAAAAAAAAAAGAAGAAAATCAGGAAAATTTTTCATTTGTTGCGTTGAAAATTTCATGCGCTGCGAGCATGGCAATTACAGCACTGCCCCCACACCGCCCGCCTGCCCTACTCCACGAAAAGCACGATACCAGAATGAGGGGGAGGGGGGTGTCGAGTGAGAGGTGGCAAGAAGATAGTAGTGCTACGTGGTACTTGGGCCTTGTGGGTCGCTCCGTTTGGCAAACTATGTGTAATAGTCGTAATATCGTCATCATCTTGGCCTAGCCCAATAAATTCGCCCAATAAATGCGCTTTCAAGTGCCATTGCCACGCCTCCGCCTACGCCTCGCAGTAGTGTCGACGGTGTCGAGGCAGAGGATACGACACCCAGTGATTTATGCAGCGCCCAAAAACGTAGCGTCGCTTTAAAAAAGCACTGGAAAATTCGTGGAACTCTGCAGAAGGTTGCCCGCTTGTCCGTACCGCAGGCGCACTACCTCCTCTTCTGCTGGCCGAGTGTACCGCAGCGGGCCTAAAGTGTTGCCAGCGGCCTGTCAAGTTGCATTGCAAGCAATGCGCCGCAACGGAAAGCCAACGAGCTGGCAGCACCTTCAACGGCGCCGAACTAGTTCCACTTCGAGTCAGAGCGGAGCCAGTTCCAGCATGTACTTCATCTTATGCGCCTCAGCAGGCTTGACAGAGCAGCTTGACTGCAAGTCGAAAGCAGCTTAAGTCCAATTAAGGCTGCAAGCTCTGGCGAGCGGGGAGGCAACTGTAAGAGGAAAGTCAGTTAAGCAGATGTTCGTTAAGACTGTTCAAGAGGAGACTGTAGAAAAGAAGACTGTAAAAGTGGCTGCTGTAGTAGAGAAGGCTGTAGAAGATGAACCTGTAGTAGAGGAGAAAGCTGTGGTAGAGAAGGCTGTAGACGAGAAGGCTGTAGAAGAGAAACCTCTGAAAGAGGAGGTGGAAAAAAAGGAAGCTTTAGCAGGTAAAGTTCTATACGCAGAGGCTATAGGAGAGAAGGCTATAGAAGAGGGTGCTATTGAAGAGGGTGCTATAGAAGAGAAGGCCATAGAAGAGAAGGCCATAGAAGAGACGGTCATAGAAGAGAAGGCCATAGAAGAGAAGGCCATAACAGAGAAAGCCATAGAAGAGAAGCCCATGGAAGAGATGGCCATAGAAGAGAAGGCCATAGAAGATAAGTCTGTAGAGTAAAATAATGTTTAGAAGAAGCTCGTTGAAGCGGAGACCGGTAAAGCGAAAGCTGTACGAACAGGAGGTTGCAGAGGAAAAAGCTATAGAAGAAGAGGTTTAAGAAGATGAAGCCCTAGAAAAGGAAGTTGTAGCAGAAGTGGCTTTAGAAGAGAAGACTATAGAGAAGAAGGCTGTAGAAATGCAGGCTATAGAAGAGCAGGCCGTAAGCTATGTTATATGAGATGAAGCTCTAAAAGAGGATAATTGCCTCCTCTTCTAGAGCTTCATTTCAAGAGGCTAAGACTGATAGTGAAATTTCCATTAAAGTGTTGGCTATATAAATTAAACTTAAGTAAGAAAAGCTGGGTACAGGCTTGCTAAGAGTGTTTGAAAAGTCCGCTAAAGTGAAAAATCTTTTTTTACGTTCTGACTTATAACTAGCTTAGACCGCATTCTAAAAAGAAATGCTTCTATGCTAAAAGTCTGGAGGGACCCCTCAATAGAGTAAATTAAACAGAAGTCTGTTGTCAGCAATTCTTTTTAAGGCAAAGGATGTTAGGGGTAAAACAAAGAAGAAGCATTTGATTTTTCTATCTTAAAATACTACCGATATTATTGTAGTTGAAAACTGAATGGATTTAGGCTTAATTTCGTGCATTTTCTTCAAGTCAACTGAAACCAAAACACAAAACTTTAGTTTCTCTGCGATGCACACTGTAGCGTGATCTATGGCGTTATGCTTTGTCAGGGGCTCTGGCCAGAGTCACGTAACTTTCAATGGAGTCCCCCGAGTTGCGTGCATTATATTGCACTTTTTGATAATACTTTTGGCCTTTTGTTGGCCGTTCGACTGCTGCTGTTCTCGCCATGCAACAGGCAGCATCAAACTGCCAACTGTCATGCTGCAGGGCTGCTGTGCACCCCGCGCAAACCATCACTTCATGCTTCCCATCAAGTCACACTGGCACCTATTGCAGCTCGCCAGGCATTGCTCCCTGCGTTGTCTCGTCCTTATTCCGTTCAGGTCTTGTGCGATTTTTCCGGCCACATGCCTGGCTGCACTTCAATCAAAATCAAATATTACAAGGCATGGCAAGGGGCTGCAGCGTCCCTTCCCACTCCCCGCTACCACACCAGCTCCACTGTTCGTTTCTGAGTTATGACCAGGCTCGGCTGCGCCTGCTGCCTCAGCTCCCATATGGCAGTAGAGATCGAGAGGAACAGAGGGAGAGAGAGTGAGAAACCGACAAGCATCAGACTGTGGACGCTTAGCACCAAGCTACACTGCGAGAAAGAGTTGATGGGAATTGCATAGGATAGACAATTGATTATACTTAAAAATTTAGATCTCGTTAGTGTTATTGCTCAGCAATTGTGAAAGTTAAAGGGTTTTTGTTAATACATTAAATATGTTAAAGAAAATTTATTTCATAAAACTATCGACAGAACTATCAATTGTAAAAAACAATACTACCTTATAACTAAAACGTTTCGGAAATGTATTTAAATGCTTGAGGATTGAATATAAAAATGTTTTCAGATATTTTAGATTAACTGTGGAATTTGTAGCTTAGAAAATGGATAAAAAAAACGTTGAAAAGAAAAAAAAACGAAAATGTATTTATAAGCTTGAGGATTGAATATAAAAATGTTTTGAGATATTTTAGATTAACTGTGGAATTTGTAGCTTACAAAATGGATGAAAAAAAAACTAACAAAAAAATTTCATTAAGCTAAAATTCACAATAAATATCAAGTTTAAACATTATATTATACTATAATATGTTACACGAAATTGAAATTGAAAATTTTCATTGTTTCTACAAAATTTCAAATATTTGGAAATTTTCCTTTTTTAATTTTATGGATTTTTCCAGTTTTTCTAGGCACCGTATTCTTTCCAATAACTGTAAACATTTTAGAGGTATTTGAATGTGCTGCAGCAACCATTAAAATGTATAGCAATCTAGTGAAACTGAAGAATTTCTGAAGTTCTTTTCGTTCTATCTGACAACCCGCTCGAGCATTGCGCTCAGTGCATCCATATGCATTTGCAGTTCTCATTGGCTTTTGTTGTGCTTGGATAGCTGCAACTGGTTTTTGTGCTGGTTCTGCATGGTGCTCAGATCGGGGTTAGTGCGGCGTAGGGGCGGAGGAGGCGTTTGCTGGTACAGGCTCTGGCTGCTGTAGCTGGAGCTGGAGCTGTAGCTGAAGCTGGCGTCGGCTTGATTACGCACGTTTATTACTGGTTGCGGCTTCGATTGCGAGTTCGCTTGGCCATGCTTTACGGATACGGATTCCGGATTCTGGATACCGGACTACCGAGCTATCGATGGAAAGGGGGCGGCTGCAGTTCGGTGCAGTTGTGGGCGCAGGGCGCAGGGCGCAGGGCGCAGGGCGGCGCTCATCAATATGCGACGTGTGAGCTGCAAATGTACAACATGATTACTTGCAAATCACGTGATTGTGATTGGGATTATTGCACACACACACACAACAGACCTCTCTTTCTGCCCCTCGCACACACACATACATACACGCATTGCAGGTCTTTTTCCTACCTTTTTTTTGCTTCCGTTTGCAACAATTGTCGAAATGCTCAAAAATTCATATGCGTTTCTCTTTCGTTTCTTTCCTCTTGCATTTTGCTTTTTATTTCCTTTTCAGAGTTTTGTTCGGCTTGTTATTTTTTCGATATTGGTTTATTCTCAGTGTGCAATTCAAGTAATTAACAGTTGCCCAGAAAGAAAGGGAGAGGGCGAGGCCAGAGCGGGAGTGGGAGAGAGGTAAGACCGCATTTCCTTGTGGTCGGTTTCCGGCTTATTGGGATTATAATAAAACACAATTCGAGTTTTGAATTCATTCGCCGTCCGATGGCAGGAAAAGGCAATTAGCAAATACCCCCACAAGTTGGGTATCATTATTATTTATGGTCTTTGTAGCTTGATAGGGGCAAGCTTAATTTATGTTCTGTTATTTTGTGTTCTCTGTAATACTGAGGGAATATTTTTGAACTGCAATTCAACTGTATGTTTTGAAGAATACAGCAATGCGAAATTCAGAAATTGTAAATTAGTTGTTTGTTAATATATACAACAGATAGACATATGACATAATACTAAATATATACATTTATATAGAATTTTTGTTTTTTGAGTTTTGTATTTTGGTTTTTTTTATTTTATTCTCGTTTTGTCTCCAATATATTAGTAGATATGTTTAAGATTATTGAGTATTATTAATATTATAATTATAATTAAACCGATTGTTATTATAATTATTAATAATATTATAATTAGAATTATACCTATTATTATATTATTATTATTTTCTTAATTTTGATCATGATTGCTATGATTATTTTGGTTTTTATAATTGGAATTTTTTATTTTACTTTCACTTTGTTTTTTTTTCAACATATTAGTAGATATGTTTAAGATTATTGGGTATTATTAATATTAAATTAAAATTATACCTATTATTATTATAATTATTACTATTTTGTTAATTTTGATTATGATTATTATGATCATAATATGATTATTATTATTATTATTGTTTTATTATTATTATTATTATTTTGTTTATTCTACTTATTATGATTATTATTAATATTAGGATAATTATTATATGCATTTAATTACTATTGTTATTTTTAATATTATTATTAATTTATTTGAAATTTTTGTTTGAATTGCAAACCATATCTGCTTACTTTGCTGCTGCTGCTGCCAACTTGCTAGCAGAGAAAGCAGACCATGAGCAACAAGTGAACAGCCAAGGCCAACAGAGAAGCACTGCCTGTCGCCAGTAGAGCAGGCAGTTAGTCCGGCAAGGACAGGCAGTTGGCCAGGTCGCCAGACAGTTTGGGGGCCAGTTAACAGTTGACAATTGCCGTTGCCTTGAAAATGCATTTTTCTAATATTTATTTTCTAATTAAAATTTTGAAAACGAGCGCCGTCGTCGTTGCCGTCGCCGTCGCTATGAATATTAATTTGGTTTTTACGGGGCGCGCAACAATGCGAAACTAAAACCTGAATTACAACTAAATATTTATAACTCATTTTGTGCGCGGCACTTGCATACACGCACCAACACACACACACATAAATAATAGAAAAACTGCAGACACGCACACACACACACACACAGGCGCGCACAAATGCCAACAGTTTTTGGCATAAAATATACAAATGGATATTTCGAGGCGATGTTGTTGCTGCTGTTGCTGTGTCGCGTGAAAATACACAAAATTAACTTGTATTTAAAATTTAATTAAAACTTTTGCTGTTATTTACATATTCATGTGAGTGTGAGCGTGTGCGTGTGTTTTGTGCGCTTTTTTGTGGCCTTTGCCTTGTGCGCTGCAAAGTAGGCAACACTTTTTGTGCGCGCGCCCAACGCAACTTTCGCCGAGTGAAGTGGCTGGGGGAGGGGCGTGGGCGTAGTGCTGGGCCAGACAGACACACACTGAGCATTAAATTAAATCATATTGTATAACACGCAGCTCTGTGTGTGCGTTTGTGTGTGTGTTTAATTGAAATTGCGCGCACAATTTTTGGTTTATCGCATTAAAATACGATGAGAGAGGGAGGGACGAAAATGAAGAGAGAGAGAGAGAGAGAGAGCAGAAGTTAGTTCAAGAAAGGGAGTGTGATAAAGAGAGAGATAGATAAGGAAAGAGAGGGGAAGAAAAGAAAGAGAAGGAACAAAGAGTGAAATAGAGAGCGAAGGAGGAAGGAGAAGCGCAGTAGGGAGAGAGAAACGAGAGAGACCAAAAGGGAGAACGAGAGCATGGTAGAGCATCGGTAGATCAAGGGAAAAAGCACCAGAGACGTAAAGATTGGCCCAAAACGCGTCCAATACTACTGCCATGGGCCAACGGGCATGGCTAAGTGGTTGTTGCGGTTTCGGGGCGTTTAGCATAATTAGTCCTTTCGACCGCGCTTTGTGAAATGCGGTTAAAGCTGGCAACTTAACCCGAAAGTGCATTCGACCTAACCCAACAGCGAATGGTGTCAGCAGCAGCAACAGTACTGGCAAAATTACATTTAGTTCACAGTTCGGCGGGCAAGTGTTGCCAAATTTTGTATAAGCTACTGAATACCCTGTAATTGCGTGTAGCATTGAACAAAGAAATTTATATTGATAATTGATACTTGAGTTTTTAAATTAACATTTACGGCTGGTGAGTTTTGTGATATTTGAAAAAAAATTGGTCGACTGTTAGATACCCAGTATTTTCTTTTTTTATGATTAGCGATTTATAAAAAAAATAAAATGAATTGAAAAAAATTTAAAGCACAGTTAAAGTTGTCAATAGGAGCAAAAAATTAAATTCTGCTACTGCTCAACCAGCCAATACCCTGTATTATTTGAATAATATACAAAATTATCGCCTAACGTTGCATATAACAGCCTCAACATTAAGTAGCTTATCGAAATAAATTAAAATTAATAATTGGCAGTAGTCGACACGGTATATACCCTGTAATTTCAGCAAAAGTAACTTCACTTTACTTAATAACTTTAGGAAGCTTCAAGAATTTTTAATAAGAGTAGGTATACTTACTTCATATGCTGTAATATGCTTTGGATTTTTTTTTGATATAATTTAATTTAGAAAATTTATTAAACATTTTTTACTTATACATAACTTTAAACTAATACTTTTACTTATAAAATTAGTACAATTCGTATGAAAATTATCTTCATTCAAATAAAAGATATAGTAACTTCCGTCGTTGCCATTTTCGTTGCTAATAAAGCGGCGCTATAAGCCGCAGCATGGCCACACACCACGCCCACTTGCCCATATACCACGCCCACACTCCCACACATACAGTGGCAAACTTTGGGCGAACCACTCGGCTGTTGCAGCGCAATTTCAATTTATGGTAAATTAATTTGTAATTAATTTTTCGCTGCGCTGCAAATGAAACGAAATGGAATAAAGCAGAATGAAACAGAATGGAATGGAATGACGCTAAATGTTAGATTTTGAATTTGAGTTTGGGTTCGTGTGTTTTTATTTCCATTTTGCGCTAGTTTAGTTTCAATTGCGTCCAATTAAACATGCGGTTTCCCATTTCCGATTGTGATTCGCCGTTGCCGAGAAGAAAAAAAAAAAAAAAAAAAAAAACGCAACGCACCCGCGCAGCGCTGTGCCCCCCTGGCAGCGTCCTGTAAGCTGCTGCTGCGTGTTGCACGCGTTTCGTATTTTTCGGAAATTGAAATTGCATATTTAAATAGGGCAACTGCCACTGCAGTGTCCAACTCGCTCGTCGAACCAATACTCTGGCCCCTGCCCTTGCTGGCAGCCTGCCTGCCATTGAGAATCTAGAAACGGAAATAAATGCTTGTAACTGGTAACAGTTAGTCAAGTACCCCCAAGGGCTACGCTGTCATAATTCTTCCACTGCTGTCATAATTATACCCTGTAGCTGGCGTAGCGTGTAGTGCGGTGAGGCTATATAAGACTGCAAGCTCAGTAAATTACAATTTATGGTAATCGATAAATAAGTCATCGATGTACTGTACCATCGATGGATTGTTTAGTTGTTAGTCAAAGAATTTTTTTTTATCAAAATTAACTTTATATTTATTAAGTTATTTTCTAAAGCTTAGCAACATTTTTTATAATCACCAGCAATTTTTTTTTAAAAAGTGCAGGGTATTTTTAAATCGTGCAATTATTACGCATAATTGCAAGCAAACTAGAAAAATCATATATTTTGATTTGATTGGATTTTTTGAACTTTTGCTGTAACTTATTAATTAATTTTGCGTTGAAATGTATCTGCAGGTACAGCATACAGGATATCTGCTAGTCAGTAGTATTCGCTGCAGGCAATTATGTTCATGTTGTCCTAATTAGTTAAGCACATTTCAAATTCCATTTGTGAGCTGTGAGCGTATTGTGTGTGTTTCGCTTTTGCTTCGGGTTTCGGTGATTAGCAAACCGGATATTGAATGGGACTTACCTGTGTCAATTTGGTCCGCGCGTTGCCCTACAGCAGTGCAGAAAATATTGTATGGCTGCTTACAATGTAGCTGTAAAATCAGACTTGTTTCTAAGTAGTTGCAAACTGTTATAGAATGATAGTCGATAGTCGATAAAAAAAACTGATAAATAGTCCAAATATCTTTAAATATAGTCACGATTTCTTAAAAATTAGGCTCTAACTGCAATACATTTGGACAAACCTAAGAAAACTATTTGGCCAGCGTTGTGGAAAGATTAAAGAGTGAAAATAGATATACAATTTTAATTGCTGTTTTTTCCGATAGACATTGGGGTTCCTATTTTATTACCTTACCATTCTAAGCTGAAATTGGAATCGAAAGATATTGCTTTCACTTTTCGGAATGAGAACGCATTTTAATTTGGTTTCTGTTTAATTCTCATTCGTTTTTATTTTTCCTTTTGTCACATAATACTTTCAGTTTTCGCTTTACTCGTAATTTGCATTTTGTTGTTATGGGGGAAAAATAATAGAGAGATGCATTTTATTTGCTTAACTCAACTCTTTGCGGAAATTTGTTTGCTTTGCCACTCATACAGTTGCAGTACATGCTTTACGGTAGTATATATATGGTATTATATAGTCGTATATTTATAGTTAGTATATATAGTATATATATGCTTATATATGGCAACACAATAGTAACTTACAGTCCTTGTGTGGAAATCGTTTGCTTTCTTTGCGCTTTCGTTTTAATTTCTTTTTCGTTTTTGTTTTCATTTTTTTTTATACAAATAGACAATTTTCTACTAGGCCTAGGGGGCATGGGGTATGGGGGGAGGGTGGATTTACGTTTTGGAAAAGGATAGTAATTGCACGAATTGTTGTAACGGGCGCCGATAACGATAACTAAATAACATATGTTACAAACGCAAAAGCTAATCGCTATAAAACTAAGCACTATCTTTACTTGTCCGCTGTCCAGCACTGTTTGCAATAATTCGACTTACGAATACATTCATATGTATATGTATATATATTTGTTTATATACCAATATTTATCGATTACAAAAAAAAAGACAACTATGTTTATTTCCATCTACTTAAGATAAGCCTAACATTGTAGTTTATGCATTTAACGCGCTAATCTAAAGTTATGTTTTGTAGTTTAGCTATCGATAGTTGCGTAGTTGATATCGATAGATACGTTTTGTAGCACTCGTAGCTGCGTGTATACTCATGATTTCCGATTAGATATATGGTATATATGGTATATATACGGGGATTACTTATGCACTGGCCCTTAACTTGTAGTTGTAGTAGTATTTCTCGTAGTCTGCTCTTGTCTCTGTCGGTTCAGTTGTTGTATGCTGTTGTGTAGTGTAATTCTTAGCGTAGTTTACATACATACATAGTATTTTTCAAGTATATAGCTATAGCTCCTATATATATGTGTGTATATATAAATATCGTACTCTATTCTATGCCAACTTGTCAACTTCCTGCTGCATTGCTTCGTGGATTTTCATTTGCGTTCTCCATTCTTACTTTCGCAAATCCCTTCTTTCTATATATATATATATATATATATATCGTAGTTTATGTATAGATATTTGTGTATAGTTTATATGAATAATTATTTTTGATTTCCTTTTTTTTTGTATTCGTTTTTTTTCCTGCATTTCTTTGCGTTTTTCTTGTTCTTCTTCTATATAGTCTATATATACGGTATTCGTTTTCTGTTTTGTTTTCTTTAGTTATTGTCCACCCATCCAGTTTACGGAAATTCTTATTTCGTTTCTTTTTGTTGTATTGTATGCGGTAGTGTATCCTTCTTAATACCCTTGCAGAGAACGTTGTGAGGAAAAGAGGACCTAAGTCGAAAATGAGACCATTTGGTGGGTTGGCTATATCGTCTAGCGTTTGTTATCATATTTTGCAGAAAACTTTAGCTTTTTAAATTGCTTAGATGTAGACATGTTTTATGTTTTAGATCTATGGGTAGATCGGAGTCACTTATAGATAACAAAAAATATATTTTCGTAGAAATAAAAAAAGTTAATTTTAAAATACTTTTCTTCGAATTTTATAAAAAAAAAATATGTATATTTATGAAAAGAATATATAAACGAAGGAATATTTTTAAAACTTTAAATATTTTGCTTAAAAAGAAGTATTGAAATGTTAGCAAAACTCAGCTTAAACTTCAGTAAGCCGTGAAGTAATCGACTTTTCTAATTACTTTGCAAGGGTATTTCAGCTTCGGCTTTTGCCAAACATCGTTTCCTTTGCTGCTGTGGTTCGGCGTTTATGCTTATGTTCATGTGAAATATTAATAAATTAAAATTAAAAATTTGTATTTGCATAAGCAAAACAATAAAGTTGTGTATAATCAATAATTGGTCATAAATAAAATGGAGCTGAACACAGAAAAGAGGACAGAAGCTCTACGCAATTAATATACAAATTTCCTGTACTCGCACACAGAGAGACGGACAAACGGACAGAGTGGAAAATGCAGCGGTGTGCGTGTGAACTATACATAGTACATATATAAATTAATATTAGGCACGAAAATATTTATATTATTGCACAAATATGATAAGGGAGCAATTAATTTATGGCGCGTCAAGGGGCGGCCAGTGCCAGGGCCTCGCAGAAGAATGCAGTGCGTACAACTAAAGGCGTCAAACTAAAATCTCACTGTCTGTATGTGTGTGTCTGTGTGAGAGTGTGCAAGTGTGTGTGTGTGTGTGTGTGTATTGTGCCTATTCTATACAGATTTGTTAGTTCGCATGAATTTTCATTACTATGGCATTTATTATTATGTTTTATTTTTCGACAATTTCGATAATATTCCAAGCTTTTCGTTATAGTCTTCTATACCCTTGCAGGGAGTATAGCGAAATGGGTATTCAGTTAGATAGAGTATCTAGAGTCTACAATTAGTGAAGTTTTAGTCTCTTACAGTTAAAATAGAAAAATTAAATAAGCACGAAAAATATTTATAAAAAAATTGACATTTTTTCGTAAATTGGAAAAAAAACGAAAATTTTCAAAACTCTCTTTTCAGCATCAACTGCAAGGGTATTGACACTTCGGTCTGCGCCGAAGGCTCCTTTCCTCTCACTTGTTTTTGCCTTGTTGAGTCGAGTGCACTGCTATATCGTATTTAGTTTAATTTTGCTATTCGCATTTTTGGTTTCTATTCAAATAACGAAAAATGACTTTACCGCGTTGTTGTTCTTGTTGTAGTTGTTGTCGTAGGAGGAAGGTTGCAAGCCAAACGAATCCTGAGCTCGTTTTTAAAACGTGAATATAAAACTTGAATGCGGCATTCAAAATGCGAAATGCGTAGCCAGCCTCTGTTGTAGTTGCAGTTGCAGTTGCAGTTGCAGTTGCATTTGCAGTAGCAGTAGCAGTTGCAGCTGTTGTTGTTGTTGTTCTAATAGTTGTAGTTGCTGTTCGGGTAATTCGGGTTCTTCTTGTTGCTGTGCATTGTTGTCAACGTATCAGTAGTCCCGTGTCGGGTGACCAGCGATTCGCTCGATAGTACATATCCTTGTACATGGAAGGACAGGCATTTTGATTCTATGAGGGAGTTTTAAAATAGAACGGGAATTTATTAATTATATGCTACATACAGAGGGTATATTATTACAAGTACAAGGCGAGTATCTTATGTCAAGCCTTTAGTATGTTACAACTTTGAAACTAATATGCACTGAATACCGTTAAATGTTGAATATCGTTTGTTGAATATCGTATTTTGAAAATCTATTAAATCATATTTCTAGTAAGTATGATAGCCTACTATTTCATTTCATGTATCCAATATCGTAAAGCGATTATCGCATACGGCATGCTGAATATCGTATTGAATTTCGAATTTTGATAATCTATCAAATTATATTTCTGGCAAGTGGAATAACTATAGCTATTTAGCACTTGATATCATGTATTCAATTACGCAAACCGATTATCGCAATATCGTTAATTGAATATCGTATTTTGAAAATCTATTTCATTTATTTAATATATATACGGCAAGTGCAATATGGTGGATCTACTATAGTTTTTTCGTTATTCGATTTCATGTATCCAATATCGTAAAGCCCTTATAAGGTATACGGTATGTTGAATATCGTATTTGGAAAATGTATTAACTCATATTTTTGGCATGTGCAATAGCGTAAATTAGGCATAGCTTTTTCGCTATTTGACTTCATGTATCCAAAGTCGTAAAACGAATATCGTATGCAGTATGTTGATTATTGTTGGTTGAATGTCGTATTTTAAATAATAGCAATTTTTATAGCATGCACAATAGCGTAAATTGATCGATTTAATATCTTATTTCATGCCTTTAATATCGTAATATCTTTTTACAGTTACTTAGTATTATTTGTTTTCTATTATCATCATATAGAATTATTTTAAAGCACTCGCACTCACCTTATGACGCTTAAAGTCTATGTTCGTCCTTACGGTTCTATGGTGCAGAGTTTGCACGGGTCGCGCATTATTACCTAGTGGAGCTTTCGGTGTACTCTCGGAGCCTTGCATCAGTCGTCGGAGTTGGTATAACTGAAATGAACGAGTGAGCGCGCACATACACATGTAAATACATACTTTAATACAGACTCACACACGCGCACACACACAATGACAGTTCACACAACATGCGAATGCATATCGATAGGCCGATAAGCAGATAAGGCGATAAGCTGTTAAGCCCATATAAGCAGGATATTCATTTTAGTGTACTCACAGCCTGCCTGCTTGTCTGTCTGTCTGCCTGTCTGCTGGTCTGTCCGTCTCTCAGACTGTACATTTGCTTTTTACGCACTGCTTTTAAAAGCGACTGCGGTTTTATTTAATATTGCAGCTCGCACGGTGTGCTGTAAAGTGCGGATTGAAAGGCAAACGAATTCATTTGCAAGTTGCATTCACTCGAAAGTGCAATTCTTGTAATGCATATCGCTGTGACTGTGGGGATATATAATATACAGATGCTATAATCTATCATCTTTCTAATACAGGCTCTTGAAGACCGAATATAGTATTATATTTACAAGCCAAGTCATTCAACTTGTGTACCCAATGCAAATATACTTGCAAGTTTTATTCACTCGCTAGAGAATTTGAATTCGAATTTGATGAGTTATACGTTAGGTAGATGAGGAGTCATCTTTACAGAGCATGTGATTCGAGTAGATGAAGTAAATACAGATTTGGCTTTTGCATAAAGTCAACTCATTCATTAGATTCAGTTTCGACTTGATCAGACAAAGTTATGGAAAAATATTTTTACTGACGGTGTATAATTTCTATATAATTCTTATTTGCTTTCATCAGCACACTACGTTGTCCGCCTCACAGCCTTTAGCAATGTTGATTTAATCTATTTAAACTCGCCTGATTATCGCGATTGTTTTTGATTAAGTTCGCTTGTGTTAGTTTTTGTTGCTGCTGTATTTGCAGCAGTTGCTTTACAAATTTAAAATATTTTATTCGATTATCTGTTTTATTATTTGTTGTTCTAGTTACAGAGCACCCTGCCAAGCTATAGCCTGCAACACCCGCGAACCTATGCTTACTTAATACAAATGCAAATTGATTAAACTAACCAAATATTGTTTTTTAATTATGCGCAGAGTAGGCCCGTTGACCGCGACTGGACCGCGCTCCAACCGAATGCCCAATCGATGAGAAATTTTATAATTGCATTTGCAATACAAAAAACAAAACAAAAAAAAAAAAATAAACGCATGCACTGAAAAAAAAAACTTTCCCTAATTGCAATTGCAAAACGCAAATGCAATTCATTATTTGCGGTCGCTTGTAAAATCAATGAAACCCAAGCGCGATCTATTGGGAATTGGAAGTATGGCAGAGCAAACGGACGGGGTAAGGCTGGTGATAGTTATCGACCTCGTACCTCTTGTTTGGTGATATAGATGGGTTTATTAACTATTATCCAGACAGTGCTCTCCCAGCAGCCCGGATGCGTGGTGGATCCCTCGTACGTTATGTAGTGATCCGTATTCGGTAGCAGGGATCTCACCGATATGTGGCGTATGGGTGTGGAGAAACCTGAAAGAAGCGAGATAGAAAAATAAGTGCGTTAGTAATGTACAACCCTGCTCATACAGTGAATAGGTTCTTGCTCTATAGCCTTAACTATAACTTTAATATAGCCTCAGCTACCCTCTCTGGTGACTCTTCACTCTTACGAGGTGCCAAAATCGAAAGTTCAAGGTGTAGTTGTGCGGTTACTTTGGCTCTACTCAAAAGGTTCCTCGCCATTTATTGCGCTCTTTGAAAAAAATATGAATGCAAAACGTCTACGACTCGCAAGACCTAATGAATAATTCAGACTAGACGCTGCAGGGTTGGACAGTGGCAGTGGGTAGCTAGAGGGTGCTGCTGGTGTATGCAGAGGGTCTTCTAGTTGGTCTAGTTGGTCACTTGAACGTCGGCGCTCGACTTCATTCATACAAATCATTATGCCAAGCCGGAAATGAAGCGCCTCGCGGTTTATGAGGCACCAGTGAAATGCCAACGGAATGCACGCAAAGGGGAGGAATCTATGCGAAAGGTTGTGCTCGGGGCGGGATTGGCGGGGGTGGAAGGTCTGCGAGAGGCGGTTTCGGCTTGTCAGGAACGGCGTTGGTCGGCAGGCATTTGGAAAAAAATTATTTGCATCACAATTGTTAGTTTTACATTCCGTTTTGCAGTTTGGCTCAACTCGACGTAATTGCGCACACTACGAAAATGTTGGTTGCTTAATTGTCGATAGTTATCGATAGTTTTCGTCTGTTTGGCAGGCTTAGGAAAGGGTTAAGCAGAGTACTGTGAGTTCGTAATATCGATTAATCAATAAATCTTTATAAAATATTTAGAGAGCAGCTGTGCCTACAGCATTACTTTATATTTTGTTATTTATCGGAAAGAAAACTATCGATAAGACTACATATTGTTTATTGTTATGGATAGCTTTAAAAAATCGTGCAACATAAAAGGAAATGTGCTTCTAGTTAGAAATTTTACAGCAAATATTTGTAATGCATTCTAACTATCGATAAAACATATCGATAAATGTATTGACAATTTATGTAAAACGTCAATAGGGTGCTGCAGAGTGTTTCAACTGGAAATAAATTTGGACTTTCACATGTGTGACCGATTTTTAAGCGTATTCCCGATTCGTTGCACTTTCTCTGTCATTCTGCCTTTTCTGTAAGTAGTTGAACTTTGAAGTTGTTGGACCTGCCCCCGCGGTTCGCAGAAATTGGCCGCATATTTCTCCAAGTTTCAACCAACTGCGGCTTCAGGTCCGGCTCGTGCTCGGCCTGGAATTGCTGTACGGCGGTTTTTTTCTTCTTTTCACGGCGCAACATAAAGTTGTACGACCTGTAAAAAGGCTATTAAACTGAGACCGCCGATGCGGGTTGGGGGCACGGCGGTGGGTTGGGGGAATTATTAAGTGTCGGTTTAGTGTAATTCGAGGTTTCATTTTCGTCACTTTGCGCCGCGGCGCCAATTTCGCGGCAAATGCTGTCGAGCAATTTTTACGGCTCACTCTGGGACGGGGCTCCACACACATAATTATGTTGTTGTTGCTGTTCTTGTGGCGTGTTGTTGCAATTGTTGCAGTTGCTTTGCAATGACATCATAAAAGTGCCTGGCCGCACAGAGCGAGACAGAGCGAGCGAGAGAAAGAGAGCAGGCAACGTTGCAACATTTCCGGTGCATTTTGCGTAGCGGAAATGATGTTGGCCCCCAAGCAAAATGTGTAAGCCGCAACTGCACTAGCGATGGCAGCGTGAGTCGTGCGTGTCTGAGTATTAATGGTGGGAGGTTCGTGAGTGCGTGGAGTGATAACAGCGTGAGTCAGTTTGTAATGTGATGCTCTTAGTCGTGAGTAATATTGTAATTAATTGGGGTCGTGAGTTCGTGACTGTATTTAGTCAGAGATGACAGCGTGATTATAAAAAAAAAAATGAGTCGTGTGTGTACCAGTTTGTTGTATTATGCAATCAGAAATTTTTATCTGATCTGTTAGAGTTTTTCGTTTAGAATAGAATTATGGATCGTGCTTGAATCAGATCAATATACGTGAAAATATTATTTTGTAACGATTGCAGCGTGGCACGAAGTTTTGGTGCACTTTCTTGGATGGGGTTCACGATGTATGTGTAAGTTCATCCCTAGCTGAGTGCACTCCCAAGTTTGTGTATCGCTCAAGGGGTACATCTTTAAGTTAATTTCACTTCAAACTTTTTCGAACAACTTCTAGTTAGTTAGACCAATGAGTATATATCCGGATGGATAAGTTCCCATGCTCAAAACGTATTGCCTATTTATGGTACATTAATAGTGATAGTGGTACATTAATAGTGATACTCACCTCGATAGAGAACCTTGTTGAACGTGCTCGTTATGATGCGCAGTTCTGGATTGGGCGTCTCGCCAATTTGCACCATCAACGACAGCCCGACAATACCCTGGGACTTGTGCTGCGCCTCGGACATGTTGTGGTACAGCTCCTTGTTAAAGCCATAGATTTGAATCTGAGTAGAAAGGGGAGAAAAAACACAACAAATGGAATAGTTGTACAACTTGGTAAAAGTTAGACCGATAACGGGCCAGACTGACGACTGCTTACCTCGCCGGGGAAACTGTAGCCCTGTATGAAGTGCTCGGAGCCGCGACTGTTCTCAGTGCCGTAGTGTATGTAAATCTCCTCGAACTGATAGCGATAGGCCAAGGGTCCGCCGGATATGTTCACGTGCTGCTTTGTGTCCTTGTCCACGCGAAAGACAAGTGATTGACCAGTGTTGTGAAGCGTGCCGGAAACCTGTTGACGGCAGTGATGAACCCAGCCAGAGGGTCGCAATGGGGAGTTATATAAAATCGTGTTGAGTTCGGCTCAGTCGTGAATTGAGTGTACAATATATATGTATATATGTGTGTGTATGTGCGTGTGTGTGTATGTGATTTACCTTGTGCTTATCAATATGCAGCTGTCGCAGGTACGGATCGAAGAGCAGCTTATCGGGCACCACATCAATGGGCGATTGGCGTCGTCCTTTGTTGCACATGTTCCACTGCGGATTGATGAGGCCCCAGAAGCTCGGACCTGCAAATCAAACACAGACACGGGCGTGAGTGTGAGTGAGTGAGTCAATGAGAGGCCGTCAATGAGGGAGCGAGAGGGCGCGAGAGACTGTGCAAATGTTGCAAGCGTATTAACAATCAAGTGTAAAGGGTGCCCCTACGCGGAACGTGAAGGGTGTGTGTGCTCGACTGGGAAATACGCTTTTTGGGTATGGGGTAGATTCCGATAATTTTGATAATAATGTTTTTTTTCTAAAGAATAGCTCAATATCGATAGTTATTGCATGCGTCAAGTGTATGGTTAGCATGTTAAAGCGCATAAGGTTGCTTTTGGCTATCTGAAAGAATTCGATATATCAAAAGAGATATTTTTTTTCATTTCGAATTTTGACTGATACTCAATTACTATTTCTGAAACCTGCATACTTTCTGTTATAACTCTAGCGACCAAAATCCTCGTTAGCTTTTAATTTATTCACAGGGTATACAGAAAAAGTAGAAAAAGTGCAGCATGCAGTAGGGCATGAGATATGGCTGTCAATCGGTCGTCCTGCCGTCTGCTGAAATGGAAAACGTGTCCTAGTCGCCTCGCAAATGTAAACAGCGATTGAGCTGGAGGATGGAAGAGTAAAGAGAGAGAGAGAGAGAGTGGGAGACACAGAGAGAGTGAGGTACACGGTTTGGGCAGGGTCAGCGACAGCCGACAGGCGACAATACAAATACCAAATGAAATTTCATAAGCTGCTCGTCGATGTGCCAACCTGTTTCGCCCGGCTGCTGACGGACAGACGGACAGGCGGACAGGTCCGTCAATTTAAATAGCAATTAAATGATCCCATAGGGCGTTGATTCAGCAGGCGTTGGAGAACTCCCGCAGGACCCCCTGAACTACCTCTGTGTAGGTGTAGGGGTTGTCATTGTTTTTGTCGCCAGCCCATGTTCAATTCGATGTGACAGACAAAACTGTCGAAACTTTGCAAAACAATTGGTCAGGAGAAAAGGGGCGGGTGGTCGGTGGACAGGGATGCGCGCCATATGCAAAATTGAATATTTTTTACAGCGGCGCGTTCTCTGAAATGCCATCAGAAACATTTAAATGCATTTAAATTTGCCACAGAATTGTAATTAGTTTCTGAATTAGGAGAGAGGTAGAATAGAAGAGAGTATTACTGAATACAGACTTTTGAAATGCTTGATAATCTAGAAGAAAATTAAATACTTCTATTAAAAAGAGATTTTTTAAGAATTTAGGTTAAATATTGAGGGTGACAGGATTGTTTAGAAAGTGAGATAAGATATAGTTTGCCTTATGATGGGTTTGTGATAGAAAGGGCTAGGTTAGATAGATTTGAAATCAGGTTAGGTGTGGTTATATGATGAGATGCTGGGTGAGATCGACTAGACTATATTAGGTTGGATGGGATTGGGTGAGACTTTATAAGGTTAGGTGTGGGTTAGGAGAAGTTTGGTTGGGCTAGCTTATGTGTGGTTAAGTGAATTTATATAATGTTGGAAAGGGGATGAGGAGAGTTTTGGGTAGGTGAGGTTTGATTTAGAAAGCTTAGGTGAGTTTAGTCAGGTTAGGTTAGGTTGGGTTAGGTAAGGTAAGGTAAGGTAAGGTAAGGTAAGGTAAGGTAAGATAAGGTAAGGTAAGGTAAGGTAAGGTAAGGTAAGGTAAGGTAAGGTAAGGTTACCTTAGGTAGGGTAAGGTAAGGTAAGGTAAGGTAAGGTTAGGTTAGGTTGGGAGACTGGTTAGGTTAGGTTTGGTTGGGAGACTGGTTAGGTTAGGTTTGGTTGGGAGACTGGTTAGGTTAGGTTAGGTTAGGTTAGGTTAGGTTAGGTTAGGTTAGGTTAGGTTAGGTTAGGTTAGGTTAGGTTAGGTTAGGTAATTTAAGGTTAGGCTAGGTTGAAGAAGATGATGTAGTTAGTTGGATCAAGCTTAGCATCGGTATTGATAGGGCTTGCATTATTTCAATAAACTTTGGTTGGCAATGACGCTAAAGTTGGGTCAGGCTCGGTTTGACATCATGCTGGATTATTTTTATGATGGGGCCACATCGATAGGGTCGAACTACCTGCTGAGCATTTGCATGCGAACTACGCACAATCGCAGACACGCACACCGCAGCATGCTCGACAACACACATACACACTTACACACACTCACACACAGGTACACACCTGCACACATACATACTGGCATAGAGAGACACCCACACGAGCTGCACAAAAAGGCAAAAGGTTTAAAGAGGCGCTTCATGTGTCAGCGTTTGTGGCACGCCTCGTTGTCGCCGATGTTCATTTCGTTTTTGCATTCATTCACTCATTCATTCATGTACTCATCCACCCGCTCAACCACCCATTCACCCACTCACCCACTCACTCGCTCGCTCATTCATGCATCTGTTTTGTTTTTGCTTTGTCTGTCGCCTGCTCCTCATGTTGTTCGCCCTGTTGTTGTTGTTGTTGTTGTGGCGCATAAATAAAACTGCGTCGCGTTGCAAGTTGCCAGCGCGCGGCATAATAACAAAAATGGCCGCTGCACCGCCGGCGGCACTTGCAAAGTTCAACTTTGAGCCACACACAGAGGCTGACCCACACACACAAACACAAACAAGCACACACACACACACACAGGCAATGAAAACAAATTCATACCCAGTAGAGAGAGAAACACACACGCACACACACATGTGCGTGGCATATCGTATTATGCACAAAAATGCTGCCGCTTATTTAAAATCTTCTTTTTAGTTGCATTTTATTTTACACGACTCCAAAGTGCAATTCAATTTGGCATAAAAACATGCAATATTCTCCTCTTCTATTATTTTGTTTCCCTCTTCATTCTCGTCTTGCTCCACGCGTACATGCATGACTTTTGTAGCTATGTGTTTTCTTCGCTTTGTGTTCTGTTTCTTCAGATTTTTTTTCCTGTTTGATTCTATATTTTTTTCTCATGTAACTTTCGAACAACCATTTATTTTTTCTTCTTTTTACAACTAGTATTTTTCTATATATTTTATAGTTTTTTATATTAATTTTTTTTTAATGTACATTTTTTTAAAAAATTGCCCATTTCTAGATGCATAGAAGAATATATTTTTTTGGGGTATTGTTTTTTAATTAATCGCTTTCTTCTATCTATCCTTGTATATCATTTAATATTTTGTCTATGTTTTTTATAGTTTTTGCAAATTTTATATGGTCTGTGGTATATATATTTAATTGTTTTATAAATATGGTTTAATACATTTCCCATTTTTAGATGCATGGAAGAATATATATATTTTTTTTTCAATCGATTTCTTCTATCTATACATTTATCTTTTCATATTAAATATTATTTCTATATACCTTATATTTTTATATATTTTATTTTTTATATTTTAATTTTTTTTATTAACATATATATTTTTAAATGCTTGGAAGAATATATCTTTTTTGGTCTTTTTTTCAGCTTCCTATCTTCATTTATTAAATAAGACATTTTAAAATGGAAAATACTTAATTTTCAAAATATCTCATTAATATTTTATACATTTGTCTTTCATGTAACATTTGAACATAGTAATATTCTCACTAACTTTTATCATATATATATCTATATCTAGATATATATCTATATTATTTCTTTCTCTGTAACCCTGCTCTATGGCAATTCTTCTGTACTCCTCATTATTGTCGCATAATTCATTCTGAGCTTTTCATTCAGTATTACCTTCGGTTGCTTTAGTGTTTCCAGCTTCTTATTAAACTTCCAGCGTTTTACCAATCTATACCCATTAAAACGAATTTGATAGTCCAAAATATAAGAAGTATTAACTGCAATTGTGAATCTTTCGAGTGCATACTGAACTTTTCGATTCAAACATTTGAATGCAGCTTCAATTCGAAGCTTTAAATTCTGCCATTCCGTAGCTGCTTCGAAATGCAGTTATGTGTTGTGTGTGTGCTTTGCTTTCTTTGTATTCAGACTGAAAAGTAAAACTTACCGGAAATGCCATCGTATGTCCACCATTCCTCCCAGCTGGACAGGACTTCTGCAGAGAGAAAGAGAAAAAGTTGAGAGAAACGTTTCGCCACAGAGACAATAACAGAACGAAAGATGCATTAACGTGCCAAGGCTTTAAGCCCAGTCAAGCCACACACACACACACACACACACATACACACACTTGTATACACAGTCGCAGCTGACAAAAGCACTTTCATTTCAACCATTCCGCACACACTCAGCCCCAGGATCTATAGAAATTTGTCTAGCAAAGTCTCATTTTACACATGCGACTTGACCCGCCTTCTGCCCCTCGGCACTCCCCTGCCTGAAGAAAAACTACCCGCTGTACCTCTGCCTCCCCCTCTTTCCCGCAGGCTGCTGAGAAAACTGTCCAAATTCAAGACACATGCAAAATTTGCGCGTCTGAAGACGGCGGCAATGACACCAGCGTGTCTTCCGGTCGCATCGGGCCGACTAAACGGTCATAGACCCAGTTAAGCGCTAGCTGGAAGGTTGCAAGGGAGCGGTACGCGGCACCCCCCTTTTTTTTAGTTTGGCAGCCAAATCTTTGGCTTTTCAATGCGCATAATTCGCTGCCAATGTAAACAGCGCATGAAATCAACTAATGTAAGATTTCCTCACAGACGCCGTGTGAGAAATGGGCCAGACAAAACAAACAAGCTGTATGGGTGCGAGGGGAGGTCGCAGCCAATTCGAGGCAGCCATCGAGACGCCATCGCCAATGTCTGGCAATGCTTCCAGATGCGTATCGCATGAGTCAACGTCCAACCGGGGCAAAAAAGGCTTCAGCTTCAGCTTCGGTTTCTTCTTCTGCTTCAGTTTCTGTGACTCCCGCCAGGGTGTAGTGCTGGGTAGTGCCGGGGGGGGGGGGGAGGTGTGGCTCCAGCATGAGTTGCGAGTCCTGGCGTGGATGTCGCCAGCTCCAGCGTTGTCGCCAGCCAGTCGGGCGCCAATAAAGTTTACACTCAGTTGCCACATTTCGTTTATGGGCAAGTTCTGCTTCCGCTTTATCAAGCGACAGACAATTTTCGCTATTTTTCTTTCGGACCCGCAACCCTCCTACCGTTGCCGCTAGACACCCCACAAGCCAGCCGGCTGCCCCGCCCCTGCCCGCCGTCCCCTTTACATTTTGAGCGTATTCAAAATTTATGCTATATGCGTCGTGCCGCAGCGGGTAGCACAAACATTGGCGGAGAACTCGGTGGCGTCGGTAGAGCCGGTAGTGCGGCAATAGAGAGGCGGCACGGAGAGCATGACAGGCAGGCGGTGCGGTGTGGTGTGCTGGGCAGAGGGGGGCAATAAAGCCAAAAGAAATTGCTGCAAGCCAAAACGGAAGTTGAGAAAGGGAGTTGTTGGAATCGCTGCTGCTTCCTGCAGCTACCAGCGTTATGCTATGTCTTCTTTTCAAACACCCTTTCACAATGGGAAGTATTAGCTGTGTGAGAGGGCCGACGATAAGCTTGTCTAGGCCTGCATATTTCCAACACAAACTATTTCGTAATAAGGTGCTGACAAAATTACTCAGCAGAGTCAGTTTTAAATGGTATTGCATTTACTAGGGTATAGCTCCATACTACCATACGCGCTATGAAAAATGAACGTTTTAATTGAAGGTGCTATTACTAAAAGTTTTTGGTAGGCTACTAGTACTGCATTGAGTCTGTACTGCGTAGGAAAAACTTATGTGATTATGCTAGTACGTTACTAGGAAGGTGTCAATTGAAAGACGTACCGGATGCTGTTCGCTGTTTAATGCTGTTTTCTATAAAAAAGGTAGCGTTTTTGTTTAAGTGGCTTTTACTGAAAGTATTTTTTATATAGAGGGTGCTGTTATTGCATTAAATTGGTGTTGTTTAAGAAATATATGCGAGAAGAAGGGTGCTAGAGAGTATTAATTGAAAGAGGTACTGCAAGGTTTGCTATGAAAAATAATTGTTTGGATTTAAGGTGCTTCTACTGGCAAAATAATGTAGGGTACTGCACTACATCGAATTGGTCCGCATAAGAAAATCATTAAAATTGCTGGTACCTCACGGAAAGGTATGAGAAAAGTAGATTTCAATGAAGTGTTGTTAATAAGAAAAATACCCCACAATAGAAATATTGCTAGTACTGCTGTAGGGTGCTTAAAAGGTGTGACAGCGACAGAGTAAACAACCAAAGCAGCTTGTCTAAGATAAAAGTTACATTATGCTGGGTACTGTAGAAGGTGCCGAACTAGTGCGATCATGCTGCTAATATGACTAGACAATACTGGGTACGGTAGAAGGTGTCAGCACTATATGCGTAGAGCTGTACTGTTGATATTGGTAGAGTATTAATGTGACGATGCTCCAGGGTTGCCATGAGGCTGCTTAAGACGCCAAGAGGATGTGCTGTAGGAAGAGAAAGTGGGGCAAGGAGGTGGAGAGGAAGGAGGGGAAGGGGACTGTAGGCGGTTTTGTCGTGTTGCTTTTCTTAAAATAACAATGGACGTCCGTTTGGCTCGCAAGTCGCGAGTCGCGAGTTGCCGTCACTTCATTTTGTTTGTTTGTCGCGTATTTTGCGGGATAGTTGTTGTTGTTGCTGTTGTTGTTGTTGTTGTTGCTCAAGTTGCTGTCGCTGTGGCTGTGGCTGTTGCTGTTGTTGCCCGCTTAGCGCTGTAAAGTATGCTATTAAATTGGCCTCGGACGAAGTCAAACCGAACCGAAAAATGGCACAAAGCTGCTCAATAAAAAGCATTTGAGAATGTTTTACGGCATTTGCAAGGGTCGCTCTTTTTATCCTCGCCTCGCCTTCCAAATGTCCTCCCCCCGCCTCAACTGGCACCCGTCCGAGTCTTTAGTCTTTCTTCCTCTTTGCTCTCGCTAGTTTTCCAGCCCCCAATTTCGTACGCTTCATCTACGACGATTCGTCAACAGATTGCACATTTTTGAGAGGGGGCGACCCACTGGGCAACCATACAGCACGAGACTCCATTCCTGCTGTCGGGCCGTTGGCTTTTAAGTCATTTGGCAATTCGGTTTTATGCTGCAACAGCAACTTAATTTATTGTTATAACAGTTTTTCGGGCCACATTTCGCCTCTTGCTCCATCTCCAACTCCAGCTCGTTTCAATTCCATGATGACGACCCACAAATAGCGACCGAGTGTCGCCACTTTGTCGCATACTTTATGTACAGACAGATTGCCGCAGTTTCATTATCTATTCAGAGTGGCAACCCTCGTTTCGGCCAGAGCGGATGAAAAGCCTAAAAACCAGCGAAACGCAAATCGCAAAATCGCAAATCAATTTCCCCACAATTTCGCCAAGTGTGAGAGAAGTTTGAAATTGAACTGAAAGTTTCACGCGATTTTCTGTTGCAATTTTGCTTTGTCAGTTTTAAAAATTTCTACTTCAATTTCACGCGCAATTTCCGAGCAAACTCAATTTGCATTTTTCAGAGTTTTGACTTCATGTTGAAGTTGACATAAACTCAAAAAAAAAAAAAAAAAATACTGCTATTTCGTGGTTTAGTTTCATAATTCATACTGTCTTAACTACATTTTAAATGCACGTAGCTCTGTCCTTATTGCTAAATTTAATTTCATTTATTTTTTTTATTATTTAATTGACTTCATGTTGAACTTGCCATAAACTCAAAAAAAAAAAAAAAAAAAAATACTGCTACTTCGTAGTTCAGCTTCTTAACTGCTTGACCATCTTGATATATTTGATATTTGATATTTTATCATTTAATTTTGGTATTATTTAATAAAGAATTTAATTTAAATTAAACAATTTAAAAATGTTTATTATTCAAATCGACATGTTATTACGAAAATCAAAACTAGAAAATATATTTTTTTTTGTTTAATTTTTGAATTAAGAATTAAAACAAACTTACTTAAATTAACTCACTTAATTATTGCCAAATTCAGTTTCATTAAAATTTTTCTTTTAATTAAAAGTTCAATTTAAGTTTCATAATATTGAAATCAACATTTTATTAGGGAAATTAAAACTATAAAATTTTTTTTTTTTCTATTTTTTTAATCTCTCATGTCTACCGGGTTAACCCCCGTCAAGCTTGGAAAATTATGGAGAGTGTCTGCTTACTGTTTGAGTCCCTACCAAATACCCTGTATCTTTTGCGCTAATTGAGCTTTCTAGCATTATGCTTTCGCCTCAATATCGCCTCGGGCCCTGCGATTTGTTGTGCAAATAGAATTCATATCGCAGTGCATTGTTGCTGCTGTTGCTGCTGTTGCTGTAATTGTTGATAGCTGATAGTTGATTGTTAATTGTCGTTTTTCTCGCAACATTCTGTGTTAATCCCTTTGTTGTTGCGGCTTATAACAAACAATTTGCGAATAATTGGAAATCAGTTTCGTGCCCCAAAACAAAGCAGAGCACAGAACGTAATTAGCCCACAAACAGAGGGGGGAAACAATAAACAAAAGTTTACGGTTTCTGCATATTGAAATTGTGTTTGACACACACACACACACATACACAAACACATACTACCGCACATACACACACATACACACTCGTATAGAAGTGAAGCCTTCGCCCCCGCCTTTTGGCTTATCGATAACAAGCGCGTTGCGATGACTAAATTAAGTCAGATTTGTTGTTGTTCTTGCTGCTGTTGTTGTTGTAATTAAGAACGTTAAATCAGAATCAAAATAAAGCGCCGTACGCGCGGGAGAAAGGCGTAGGGCCCGGCTGTGGTAGGGGAAAGGGATCAAGAGTCGTAATGCGGTTCTTCATGCTCCTTGACGCTGCAAAGTGGCTATGAAAAGACAACAAGAACAAAAGTCACGCACACACTGCGATGTGTGTGTGTGTGACTATGCATGTGTGTGACAATTGTGTGTGTGTGTGTGTGTGGTAGTGTGTGTGTTGGGTGCTTATAATGGCGTCGCGCATCAAAAGGCAACCAACACGCCTCGGCAACTAATTCAAGTTCAGGAGCGGACTGCAGGGCTCGAAGGGGTATTTTTGTCTTCGTTATAATAATAGCAGATTAATTTTGTGGTAGTAGTTACAGATATCAATAGTAGTAGTTAATATATCACTTAGTAGTAAGAATATTTTTCAGTAGTAGTTGGATGTAGTCGTAGTTTGGAAAAGCATATGTATAGGTATATGTCTATTAAAAAGGTGTTCAAGACTTGGAACAACAAAAAAAAAAAATTTAAAATTTATCATACTTGAAAAGTAATTTTACTAAAGCTTAGTTTTCTACGCGAAAAGTTTATTATCGCGAAAAGAAACGCATTGCAGTTATACGCAATTATACTAGAAAAAACTATATAATGTTATTATAGCTTATATTATAGTCCACATCAGTATTGTCCGTAAAACGACTATTTGCCATGTTTTAATAGCATTTTATCAGAAAAGGATTGCTTTAAAGGAAATGAAATTAGAAGAATAAATAAAGATTTTTTATTTTGCAAACAAATTCACCTTACTTTTTGCGCACAAATTTTGCCGATTTTTTTGAATATTTTTTTTCACAAACTCTTAACTAACAATTTCACAAAATCTATTGGAACACTCTCACTTAGTTAGCTTCAGAGCTTAGTTTATTCATGGTGAATAGTCAGCAGCATAGTCTCATGACTGGCGCCCAACTGTCATAATCCGCTCCTGTCTGGCTCTACTCGAAATGAATGCAACACACGCCATGCTTTCATACACAGGGCGAGAGAGTGAGGCAAGGGGAGATGGAGAGGAGGACAGAAGGAAAACAAAAGGCGAATAAAAGCCAAAGTCAAATTCGTAATCCAAAGACAATGGACAAACCGCAAAGACACGCACAGTCAGTCGCACACACACACGCGCACACACACGCACGCAGCCCTTTTATGTGTAAATTATGGGTTCAATATAATATTGACAAAGAATCAATAAAGGAAATGTCCTTAAAATTAATAGGCGACATTCTGATATCGAATTACTCGCTATGTCATCGCTTTTAATTAAAATTTCTAGACAAGGGCGCGATGCACGCCCACTCGCACACACACATACACACACACACACACACATGGTGGCAGGCTAGCATGTCCCGGCGAAATTTATGACTTCCTGTTAAGCGCTCAGCGAAACGCTGATTAGTATCTGAGTATCTGAAGGATCCATCGTCGTTGGCGTCCTTGCCGGCGGCTCAGTTTATCAAACTGTCGCCTCGCCGCGAAGATTGACGGGCATAACTCTGCTCTGTCCACGCCCCCATTCTACCATGCCACCATCTCACCCACTCTGCGGCCTCACCATAACTCAATAGCTTTTAATGGGTTTGGGTTCGGGCTTCGGTTTTCGGTTTTCGTCTTTCGATTGGGCTCGTCCGTTTTCGCTACGGGGTTAATTTGTGTTAATGAAAGAGAGACAGAGAGAGAGAGAGAGAGAGAGAGAGAGAGAGAGAGAGAGAGAGAGAGAGAGAGAGAGAGAGGAGAGAACTGGCGTAGAAACTCCCTACGAATTCGATGACTTTCTTATATATCATTTTAAGTTTTTGCAGGATTTGTTTGTTGAGCACCTCGAGCTGCTTTCAAGGTATTTTGTCGAAATTTTCTCTGAATTCTTAGGAAAAATTTATATTTGTATTTGTGTCAGATATAAAAGCTGTAATTCTATAACTTTCTTTTTATTTTATTTATCAAATTTATTAAATTTTGCCTGTTGCTTAATTATTGCAATTTCATTTCAATCATTAAATTAAAAAAAAATGCCAAGCTTAAAGAATTCTTAACGACAAATTAAATTAAATAAATCTTGAAATTTATTTATTGTATTTAAAACCATTCCAATTTAATTTCAATTATTTAATTGAAAAACGAAAAATCAAATTACCAAGTGAAATAAATAAATCTTGATATTTATTTATAACAAAATCATTCCGATTTAATTTCAATAATTTAATTTAAAATAATTCCAAGCTTAAAAAATTCTAAACGACAAATTAAATTACCAAGTAAAATAAATAAATCTTGAAATTTATTTACTCAAACGCTTGGCTTGAAATTGCCAACTTTTCTCTCTGTTGCTGATTCAGCTTTATCTCTTTAATCCGTCTCTCTCAGCTTTTGCATCTTGGAATTTTCTTGGGAAAGCAATTTACATTTCACACACATTTAACACTTAATTATCAGGCAATTTAACCACCGCAAGCAACAACAACAACGGTTGCTGCGTCGTTACATGATTTCTCTAAATGTTTTTGGCAAAACTTTTTGTCTGTTTCTCACACTTTGTTTTTGGTATTTTTATTTAGTATTTTTTTTGTTGGCCTTCGTTTGCAAGTAACAAATGAATTTTAACTAGAAGAAGAACATGGTTGCATTGCTGTTGACTTGTAGATACTCCTTAAAATCGGAGCTTAGTTGAACTTAGATAGAAGCGCAGAGTTTTAGAAAATACTGAAATTAAATTTGTATACAGATATGCATATTTCAAAAATAAACTCTGTAGGAGCAAGTCCGCTATGCGGTGAAGTATATTTATCTGCCACACTTACATACTCCCAGCTAAGTTGCAAATATTTACAGGGTATCGCAGTGGAAAATGTTGGCAATGGTCGAATGGAAAAAGTATTTGTTGTCGGTTTGTTTGTTGATATTTTGCGGGTATTTTGTGTATGTGGCAGCATTTAAAAAACACACAATAAGAGGAGGAGATATAGAGATAGAGTGAGAGCGGGAGTGGCATGAGGCAAAGGGACAGAGAGCCGGTAAAATAAAAATAAGCGAAATACTTTTGTTATTTTTCAAATAAAATTCCAATTTCATCTTTCGACGAGATGTCGAGTCGAGTGCACCCCATGAAAGTAAATTAAAAAATAGGTCAGAAACAAGACAAAGAAAAAAACACACTAAAAACAAAAAGAAACAACAGAAACAGTGCGAAAAAATGCTCAACTCACGCGATGAGTTAACAACAAAACTTTATGTATATTCACCCTGATCCAGTCTGACCTCCCCTCCTCCATGCATTTCCCGCAGAGTTTTGTGCCAACGTTTTTCTAGTTTTTTATTGCTGCATTTTAAATGAAATTCATTTTGGCATCGAATTGGTGCGCTATAGATCTGTTTATTTGCATAGCTCTACGATGGGGCAATGGGGCTTCCAGCGCATTCGAGTAAAAATAGTTGCCAGGTTGAGGATTATCTTTTTGCCGGGTCTCGTTAACCGTTAATGTGTGGTATTGGTTTACTAATTCAATTAAGCTTCCATAGCACATTAAGAGCGAGTTACGATTTCGAGTTAAGACATGAGAATTAAGGTGACTTATGACATAATAATATATATTTTCCATTTTAAGCCAAAAATAAATTTAATAATTTTAAAGAAAAGCATTGAAAATGTTCATTATACTCTGAAAAATATTATTTATATTTCTATAAATAGTATTTCAACTCTGATAAAATATTAAGACGAGGAAAGTTTCATGCCTAATAATATAATTAATTTTGTTTATTTATAATTATTTTATTTATTCTAATTTAATATAAATTGTTTTCACGCATAATTATATAATTGATTGTGTTTACTTATAATTATTTTATATGTTCGAAATTTCATTGAATTTAAATTAAATATAAACTGTTTTCTTCAAGGAAAATTTCACGCATAATTATATAATTTTTATTTGTTTATTTTTAATTATTTTGTATATTCTAAAATTCATTGAATTTTAAGTTAATAAAAACTGCTTTCTCTAAGGAAAATTTCGTACTTAATTACATAATTAATTATGTTTATTTATAACTATTTTATGTATTCTATAATTCATTGAATTTGAATTTAATGAACATGTTAAATTTAGCATTCTAATTTATTATTTATGTTTTTAATTGGATTTGGAGTCTCAAAGCCTGCAGGAAAAACTCAGGCGGGCGTCGCTCTTTCTCAGCACTGGCAAATTGCATGTGTGGCGCTCGCTTATAGGTAATTCCTTCACATGCCAGTACACCACATACACACACACACACAGACACACACTACACATAACAGAAACACAAACAAATAATTGTGGCAAGGAAAAGCTCATGTTTTAGTTTCATTGAGCGACAAAGAGTTGAGACGTGAGGAGCGAGCGAGAAGTATATCAAAAGAGAGAGAGAGAGAGGAGCTGAGCCTGGGGCTACCAGCAGAGATGGCAGGTGGAATTGGGGGCCAAAAAGGCAACGTTTGAAAACCATAATTTGACTAAAAACCGTCTAGACGCGCAGCTAAACCAACTATCCAACTATCTTAATAAGTTGGTGGCAAAAACTTTTCGCCGCAGAAGACCGGCAAGAAGCAGAGCAGCGAGAAACGCAGAAGAAACAGTCCAAAAAATGTTGAGTCGGGAGTCGGTAAGTCGACAAGTGGGCGGGGCTCTGGAAACGGGTCGGTTAGGTGGCAGCGGAGGTGTGTTGCTGCTGCCAGGAAGTTGGAGCTGCAGTTTTGTGGCATATACAATTTCGATAATAAGCAACAGCGCCCCAATGCATTAATGGCTGGCAGAGAAAGAGAAAGAGAGGGAGATGCAGAGGCGGAGAGTGGAAGTGTACCGAGTGTGCTGTGGTGCTGCCGGTGGAGCTGTAGTTGTGGGCGTGGCACACGTGTGCAATGTTAATGCGAGTCACGTCAACGCTGCATACGAAATCGTTTCCAAGTTCCTGCCGCACACACACACACACACACATGCACAACTTGCCACAAGTTTCGCTATACCTGCTGCCCCTACTTTTCTGTTTTCCCTCTCCCATTCTCTCTCTGCAACTATTCTTCACTGATTTACTGGCTGGCCAAGAGCAGGCTCAATTATTGGCGTTGCATGCAACTCGCTGTGTCTGGCATTGGCCTTTAAAGGCTCACAACAATCAGATTACAAATACAGCGGCGTATTTGAATGATAGATACCCTGTTAAAGTAAAAAAAAATCACAAAACCACTATAATATTTCTATAACTTGCTGTCACTCTTCTTAAACTTTGCAGCTGGAGAAAGAATTTCAATTTATTTTGAACTGCAGAGAATTATTTTTATCATTTGTAGAATCAACTAAAATATTATAATCAGAGAGCTCACATTTATTTTCTTCATTTATACTTAATTTAGAGTTTAAACAGTTTAAATGTATTAGTTAAAAGCTATAATATATATTGCTTTTATTGAAAGCGATTCAAGGCAAAGTAAAGTTTGTTAAAAAAATATATTACATATAACATATCATACGCGCTGGTTATTAATTTAGATCTAACTATACTATAGTGTTTAATTAATTATTTGCAATTAAATAAAAAAATAAATAAATATTGAGGAAAATAGGAAAAATTGTTAGATCAGAAAAAAATTTGATCTACAAACGTTTCAATTTAATTATATAAATAGATTATAATTAAGGTTTTATCTACTAAATATTTTTGTTTCAATTATATAAGCAAATAAATATTGAGGAAAACAGGAAAAATTGTTAGATCAGAAAAAAGGTTTGATCTACCATACAAAAGTATCAAAAGTTTCAATTATATAAATAAATAAATATTAAGAAAAACTGAAAAATTGTTAGATTAAAAATTAAGTTTGATCTACGAAAATATCAAAAGTCGCTTAGGTATAAAAGTAGCTAATTAAAAAATTACTTATATTCAATTCATACCTTCTGTAGTTATTTTAAAAGAAAAATTATTGTTGCTAAACTTTTAATTGGACCTTTATCTGTATATACTTTCATGATAAGTCAACTACATACGAATACGTTATTTGAGTATAAAAGTAACTAACAAATGAACTGAAATGAACTGATATTCAGAGAAACTTATTGGAAAATCAAAAGATTTTTGCCAATCTCTTGCTCTTCAGCATATATACATCTACTAACTTCGAGCTGTGTGATCTACAGGGTATGCGAACTACTTTAAGCTACTCATCGTAGATGCTCAATTCCCGATTCTAGATTGTCAGACGGCGCTTATGGCCCCCGCGGCCTGCTTGACACATTTATTGGTATCGCTCGTAATGGGTGTGCGTGTGGGTGTGTATGTGTGTGAGTGGAGTGACAAAGGCGCAATCACAGTGCGAGAAAGAGCAAAAAAGACATACTCTATATATAATCCATGGCAATGCGCCATGTCAAAGTGATTTTTCACCTCAAGGGCAAATATAACACAATAATTTGCACAATTTGTCAAAACAACCCTCGGGCTAAATGGTATCATAAACCAGAACAGCAGGCAGCCGGCGCACAAGTCGCACACAGTGCTAGGCACACACACACGCACACACATACACCCACATGACACACACCTACAGCAAAAGTCAGACAAGTTGATTGAACTGCGTGCAGCGTGTAGGCAACGCCTTTATTTGCTAGGGAATATATGGGGATGACGAGAATGGTGCCCCACTTAAAAGATGCTAAGATCAGAGGAGAGCAAGGGAAACTGTTTTAATTGTTATGTTTTTATTTTACTTAGCTTCATTTAACTTGTTATTATTATTAATTCTTAATTTATTTTGTCTTTTATTTTGGTGTTTCAATGAGAAATTATTTTTGTTCAAACAATTATTCAACAAAATATAATATTTTTAAGTAAAAATAATTATTTACTTAATTGTTTCTTATTGTTTTATTTCAGTAAAATATAATTTGTATTTAATTTTTTTTATTTTTATTTTTTTTTATTTTTTATTTGGTGGATTCAATAAAATATAATATTTATTTAAGTTGCAATTTTGTAGTTATTTATTCATTTTTTTTAAATTTTGTTTTTTCAGTCAAAAATAAAACTTTCAACATACAAATGTTTGTAACATTACTAAAAAAATATCCAGTAATATTATTATTAATATTATATATTTATTTTTTTTTTATATATTCTTTTTTTATTTTGTCGTTTCAATGCAATTTTCATTCAAGTTGTAAGTTTGTAAAAAGTAATTAAGTTAATTTCTTTTAAAACTTTCTGTTACATTTTGCCTATTTTGACGCAGCTTCTCTTGGAAGTGTGTACGAAATTCGCATAGTTACGTGTCGTTGAATTGCAGCGTTTGTTGCTTTCAATTCTTAACACAAAGCAAATTTGTTGATTTTTAGAAATGCCATAAAAAGAGACTTTTCTTTTCGTACGATGATTGTGATGCCAACCTCAGTGCAGATCATCGTTAGCTCTCCTGGGGCGCTGCAACCGCACCCACTATGATTTCAAAAAGGTGAAAAGTGAAATGGCAAACTGGAATTATGAATAAAAATTTCAGAAATGTAAAACGGACATTTTCAAGTGTGGACGAGCCGGAAAAATGCATTTTATGAAAAAATAAAAATCATTTTTCTCTCTTTTTGTCTATCCCACATATCATGCTGGTGCTGCTGCTTTTCAATCTTGTTATTGCTGCTGGTGACTGCAGTTGTAAGAATTTTATTTATTTATTGATTTCGAGCAAATTGTTGAAAAGTTTGCATTTAATTATAAGTAAATATTTTATTTTATTTCATTCGATTTGATTTGATTTCTGTCAAATATTTTGCTTGACTCGAGCGAAAGACTTTTTTTTTGCTTCTTTGTGCCAGAGTTTTTTTTTTTTTGTTGGCTTTGTTTTTGAGTGTCGGTAGATTAATCCCTTTGAAAGATACCCATTGACAATTACTGAAGAAAAATATAATTTCAAAGAAAAGTTTAAATCTTTTTACATCAACGGAATTCATGAGAGTCATGTCTGTTTATATAAATCTAAAGCAAATTTAACACTTTTAGGCTTTATTTATATTTTGGAAACTGCATTTCAGAAAGTTTAATAAATGGTCAGACCTTTAGGTTTTACTTTTAAGCACTTTCGACTAAGTTTATTTTGCAAATTATTATAGTAAAATTTGACATTGAAATACGAGAGATCGTATCAGTTAGTAACTTGGATCAAGAAGTTATATAATATTTTATAACTTCTGAGCAAAAACAAATATGGATCATAGGATCTCAAAAAGCAAGAAATTTTTAAAAATATATAATTCTTAATTTAATCAATTAGAATAATCCTTTTTTGGATTGCAAGATCTTCCAGCTAAATTTCTAATTGGAAATTAATTCCTGCCAGAGAGAAAAACTGTAGCATACTTTTCAGAGCAACTCTTGCACTTTTTTCACGTGTGTGTGTGTGTGTGTGTGTGTGTGTGAGTAAATCTCAACCGAATTATGAAGCCTGTGTATCGAAATGATTCCCCAGTCGAAAATTATTGTCTTATCTGCTGGACTTGCGTATTTCTCCTTCTCCCCTTTACCGCTCTGCTTTTCGCTCTAATCTCTGGAAATTGTCAAAGGAATTGGCGAGGAGCTTGCAAGAGTTCGAATTGCGTATGCCGATAGTTATAGGATGCAAGACGAAGCCAGAAGTTGAGCAAGATTATAGATTGTTGCAAGCTGCAAGTTGCTGCCACATAATAAACGGCCAAATTGCTACAAAAATAAACTGGCAAATACTCGAGTATTCTGGCATATCTATGAGTATGCTGAGATCTTTGATTTCCACACACATACACGCACACACACAAGCAAGAATGCAGCAATTTGTGGCAGGAGCAGTGGGGAGGAGGGGGTGTTAATTTGCTGCTGCAAGCTTAGAGAGCTCGACTGGAGGAACCTATGTGTATGACTTCATGTGATTGTGCAACAAAATGCATTAGCTCAGCTGAACACTTGCAACAGTTGCAGTTGCACTTGCAGCTGTGTATGTGTGTGTGTCTGTGTGTGTGTACTGGGAAAATCCTTCGCTTAAAAAGTGCCTCGCACAACATTTTACATGCGATGACGTTTTCATTGCCAGTTGCAACGTCAACAATAATAGAAATAGCAGTGGAAGCAGTGCGAAGGAAAGCGCAAGCAAAGGGGAACAGGGGCAGTCAGAGATGGAAAGAGAGAGAGAGGGGGAGGGGAGAGAGACCACAAGTACAAGTTCGAAGCAGAAATAAACATGGAAATAGAAATTGAAACAGAAACAGAAATGAAAATGAAAATAAGAACTATTTGAGCTGTTTGCTCCAATGAATAACCGAGCAAGCGACCGAGCGACCAACTGAGTGAGTGAGTGAATGAATGAATAAATGAATAAACAGTTTCTCGGGCTGCAACTCTCGACTCGCTGCTCTCATTGTATTCACTTCACTTTTCTATTCAGTTTTATTTCATTTGGTTAGTACCCTGTAAGCGGCAAATGCATGCAGTCGGTTGATTCAGCTGCCAGAAATTTGTATATGTTTTCTTAAACTTATTTTAATACGCCTTTCAATACTATCAGAAACTTGAAAAGAGCAAGAAGATGAATGTAGCTTTTTCTTAGCGCTAACTAAAAAGGCATCAATAGGTATTAATTGGTATAAACTAATATGAATTGGTATAAATTGGCATACATAATTTTTGAGTTATTTCAGCAGCTCAGAAAAAGAAACAACATGAATTCAAAAATATAAATAGGCATAAATTGACATAGGCTGATATTAATTGGTATAAAGAATTGATGACTTAGAGCTAAAAATAAAATAAAAAGTTCAAAACAGGCCTAAGTAGGCATTAACTGGTATAAATTGCATGACTTTATTTTTAAGTCAAATCAACGGCTAAGGCAAAAAAAACAGCATGAAAGCAGATTTTTTAAATCGTAAACTTAAAAGAGGAAAGAGGTATAATAGGAGGTATATAGGTATAAATTGCTATAAGCTGGTAGAAATACGTATAAATTAATAGAAATTGATATAATACTACAAAACTCTCTGCTCTGCTTATAAAGCAGAGTCTAAAACATTAATTTTGGTATATCTTGTATATATCTTTTGAATTTGGCATAAATTGTAATCAAATAATCGTCCTAAACCCTTCGACCTAATAACGTAGTTTGGCATAAATTTTAGTACAATCTTTACAAAATTCGCGATCAAAAGACTACAAAAATAAACTGTGTTATAAACTGGTATAAATAGGCATAAAAGTAAAAAATAAATTGGCATAAAAAGTATAGGCCTACCTAAACCGAGCCTAGGCCTACTTCACACACACAATTGGCACTGAACACTGAGCGTGACTGCGTGTTGCAATGCTTTACAGGGTATCTGCCCGTTGTTTCGGCCACACTCGCACTCACACTTGTTTTGTTTTGTTCTGTTGTTCTCTGCAGCTTTATTTTGACTCGATGCGAGAGCATATTTCACTTACCGGAACTGCAAAGCAGAACGATTGCTGAGCAAGCGATAAATCCTGCTGCGGAGAAGCTGAACGTGTGTCCTTGCAGCGCCATGTCTGTGCTGCGGGGGCGTGGGCGGAGCAGGAGGCTGTGTTTCTCCCCCAAAAAACAAAAAAAAAAAATGCGTTTAGCTTTTGTTGCAGTTGCTGATGACGTTGTCAATGGCGTTGGGTGCTTCGCCTCTCCTGCTGCTGCTTATTCAGTTGTCTAGCTAATGTACAGATCTCACTCTCTCTCTCTCTCTGTCTGTCGCTCTCTGTCCGTCTGCAGCTCGAGTTTATTCAGCAAGCAGCTTGAAGCTGAGTCTCTGAGTGCTTCGCTGCGCTTGAGATTTGGCAGTAGCAACAACAACAACAACACTTGAGGTTGCCACGGCAGCAGCTGCACTCAGGCTGCCACAGCAGGCCCATGCCAGTGCCACGCCTCCCTGGGATTTCCTCGCATGCGATTTTAGATTTCGAGCTTGATTTTCCTGCTTCGATTTCGATTGCGGCTCAGTGTGCGATATCGATTGCTATTCCGATTGCGATTGCAATTCGTTTTCTGTTTCGATTTCGGTTTCGGTTTCTCTTTCGATTTCTGTTCGCTGCTGCACATGCAAATTTTAATTTCCGCTGCTTTCTTCGATGTGCACACAACTGACATCCTTCATTTCCGGCACAACAACACAACAACAATTTTCCTCTATTTTCGCTCGTTTCGCTCTCCAAAGTTTGCCACACGAAACACTCGAAAAAAATGGAAAGAAAAAGAAACTAACGAAAATCAATAGAAATTCTCGCGCGCTTTTTTTTTGAATTTTTTTGCAACTATTTTACATAATTATGCATTTTGCGCGGGATTTAATTTTACTCTGTGTATTTTGCAGTTTTTTGTTGCTGAAATTTTTTTTGAAATTGTTTCTGATTTTACGCGTTTTTCAAAATGTTTCTGCTTGGGCTTTTTGCGGCTGGCGTCGAGCGAGCGCGTCCGCCTGCATCTGAATCCGAATCGAAACTGAAACCGAGCCCGAGACCGAGACCGAGACCGAGCCGGGTCGGAACGGAGTCTTGTCATCGCTATCAGCGCCAAAGGATATGCAGCTGAGCTCAGCTGCTGCTCGCCGCCAGTTGCGCAGCAGCAGCAGAGGCAGAGGCAGCGCCGGCAGCAGCTACAATCACAACAATGACAACGAAGCATTGCGAAGGACTTCGTGCGGGCGCGCACGAAGAGCACACACGAGAGCCGAGTGCAGCCGAGCGGCAGTCGAGCGCGTACACTGCGCGTATAAGACTCGATGCTGTGGGAAGTTTTTCGTTGGGAAATGGGAAATGCTGCTGGGATATTTTCAGTATTAAATGGGAATCAGGGCTTTATATTTTAATTACTAGAAATTATTTATGTGTGTTATTAAAAAATATAACTTCATGCTTGCTAAGTGTACCCATTATTTGCACAACATTTACTCTATAAATTATTATAACATAAATTGAACTACTAAAACAGAAAGCTTTGGAAATACTGGTAATTTTTCCTATGCAGAAAAAACAAATGTCACCAAAAAAACGAAGTACGAGTCGAAAATTAAAGTTATTTAATTATAAGGTTATATGTTTCTACATTACATGAATACAATTACATTAATTACAGTTATTATATTACATTAATATTGTTTTCTAGAGTTATGAAAGTATAATATTGTTCTACACACTAGCTACGTTAGAACTGTTAAGCTTTTTGAAATCTAAGGTTAAGTGTTTTCCAAGTTTTTGCTTATATTTATATACAATTCCTGAAATTTGTATATATTTTTATTTTATTATTATTTACTTTCATATTTAATCATTTTTTTCCTTCATCTTTTTTTCATATTTTCGTTTCTTCATTTTTTATTCCATCTCTCCATATTTTTCTTTTTTCATATGGTATTTTCTATTTTTTTTTTTATATTTTTTCATATTATCTTTTTTTCATATATCATTTATCTCATTTTTTTATATTTTTTATTTAATTTTTTCGTATTTTCCATTTTTTACATATTTTCTATTTTTTCACATTTTTCTTCATATTTTAATTTTTTTCAAATATAGTACTTATTATTTTACTGATTACTTATTTACTAATTTACTTATTAATTATTTACTTAATATTTATTTATTATTTATTGACTTTTTTAAATTTATTATGTATTTATTATTTATCATTTCTTCATTATTTTTTGAGATTTGCATAGATAAGCTCCAATTTATTTAAAATGCATTTAGCAATTTCCGTTCCCACTGCAACTCTGTTCCCAGCCCGCTTGCTCCACTGTTCTCATCACAGTATTCAAGCCGGCATCTCTTCTACTCGCACACACAGCACACACTCACGCACGCTGCCGGCGAACTCTTCTAACTCGACGAGGGCCGAGCACGTTTGCCGATGCCGACGCCGTGCCGAGGGCGTCGCGTCGCTGCCGACGCTTGCGCGACGGCGTTCGGCAATTTTTCAGCGAATTACAACGCTTGACGCTTGGGCTGGCATGCCACGTGCTCTGCCGCCGCCGCCGCAGTCGTCGCTGCCGCGCTGCGGCTTGCGCTTCTTCTGTCTCTGCTGCTGCTGCTGCTTCGACTAAACTTTGTGCTGTTTGTAGTAGTTTGCGCTGGCGCTGGCAATCAGCGTCGCGTTGCGTCGCAGCGCGCGTTGCTGTTGTTGTTGTTCTTTTTTGCTGCTGCTGCGGCTGCTTATCAGTTGGCGTACCTCCCCCTCCCCCTCCGCTCACACACTCGTTATGTGATGTCCTGCTCGTTCGCTGCGAAAAGCATTGATATAAATTCTTATTGGCGCATTACAAATTGTCGTCTTTGCCTGCGCGTGTGTGTGTGTGTGTGTGTGTGAGTGATTACATTATGTACACATACACACTCACACGCACGCAGGAGGGGAAGTCGCTTATTGTTTGTTTTGTCATTAGATTTCGCGCATATTTCCCTTAATTAGATTTTCACTTCATTTGCATACAAATGACAAGAGCGAGAAGCGAAAAACAAAAGCCGAGCACGAAAAATCAAATCCAAAATGAAAACGAAAAGATTTTCCACATTTTCGCATTCGCATTGTTGTCTTGTGCGCCTTTGTCTTCGCCCCCACACGCCCCCCTGTCAACAGCCTAACTGGAAAGATTTTCAAGATTTGCTCGCTGCTGTCGCTGGGCATCAATGGGTTAACAATTAACCAACTCTAATTAGATTAGGGTGTGTGTTTGCGTGTGTATGTGTGTGGAGAAATTATGTTGATTTGCGCTGTATGTGTGGTTGGCTTTAGCCAAGTTAAAGCTGAAGATATCTCGATATAATTGTAATTTTACTCGTTACTCGTTTATTTAGTTTCATTATTTTATTCCTTTTTTTTTGTTATCATCTCTTACGATTAGTTTTCGGCTACTCGTTTCTGCTTACTCTCTTCTGGCTACTCGTCGCTCCCTACTCGTTCCTGCTTGTACGTTTCCAGCTACTCGCCGAGCCCTACACGTTTCTATTTACTACTACCCACTCATATTTTCATTATTGGCTCTCTCTTTTTACGCAATGTAAGTTCTCGTCATTCATTTCTGTCTACTCGTCTGTTATTTTTCCATCTCTGACGACTTTTTTTACTTTTACTCATGACAGTCTACTCGTTAATGCCTGCTCGTCGAAGCTTGCGCGTCAAAGCCTACTCTACAGAGGCTACTCGTCACAGCCTACTCGTCACAGCTTAATCGTCACAGCTTACTCGTCGCAGCCTACTCGTTATAGCCTACTCGTTGCAGCCTACTCATCATAGCCTACTCGCCACAATCTACCCGTCACAGCTTATTCTTTACAGCCTACTCGTCAAAACTTTCTCATACAGCCTACTTGACACTGCCTTTTCTTTACAGCCTTCTCGTCACAGCCTAATCATCACAGCCTACTCGTTACAGCTTACTCGTCGCAGCCTTGTCGCCACAGCTTACCCATCACAGCCTACTCGTCAAAGCTTATTCATACAGTCTACTCGTTACAGCTCACCCGTCACAGGCTGCTCGTCACTGCTTGGTTGTTTCTTGCTAGTCTTGTCTTCTTGTAGTCTTACTACTTGCCACTCGCTATAACTTGGTATATTAATAGTACGCCTGGAAGTTTGTGTTGCAAATTGCAAAGATTTTATTAAGTTTACACGCTACTCGCTAACTTATTGAATCCAGAAAAGTTAAGAAACAAAGCTTAATGTGACTGCTTAGCTCACTCGTCACTTGTTACTCGTTCTTGAAGTGTTATATACATTTTAGCGTTACCTTTTAGTTCTCCCTTGCTCGCAAAAAAAAATTGGTAAAATAATACATGGGGTGTTTCCCCCACTTTTACTCTGCCAACACGAGAAGTATATGCTATAAAAACAACAACAAAAATTACTGTGTCATTTGTCCGATGTGAAGTACTCGTTACACGACTTTCCTTTCAATTACTCTCGCCGCAATTCTACTCGCCGGCGAATTAGCAAAGCAATCAACACGAAAACCAGCTAATTCAATTCAAATGTCTCAGCCAAATTTGAGTGGCGTCTCGTTGCATTATTAAATGCCCACGCAATTCAATCAAAGTCACAACGCAAACACCCGTCGCCCGTACACACACACACACGCACACATACATACAACAAATACACACGCGCGAATTTCGATACACACCTCCAAAAGCGGAAACCAATCACTTGGCATTGCAATCGAAAGCGAAGTCAGTCCCAGGCCAACAGCAACAACAACAACAACAATAAAAACAACATTCGAGCAAAGCGACAGCAAAAGTGACGAGTAAAATTAAAACGCCGCGAAATGCTCTGCTTGAACAGCTTGGGAATTAGAAAGCAGCGGGATTCTTAATTGAATGACAGATTGGAGTGTTCTCAGTGAGCTTCGAAGCGAAAAGTTCAACGAAATTTGATGAACAATTTATTATGCAGTATTTGATTTATTATTTAAATTGTCTTTAAAGTTCCCTTTTAATTAAGTTTTTTCTATAAATAATATTTAATTGCATTATACGGAAACATTAATGTAATATTCGTAACCTTAAAGTTTTATTCAATTAATTTCATACTATTTATTATTAAAAATTCATTGTTTTTTGTGCTCAGTTTATTATTTAATATACTTTTATTTTATTTACTTTATCTTAATTTTTTTTTTATTTTAATCGAATCAGAATATGTATTTGCTCTTATTTGATTAAATCATAGACGAAAAGTGTATTACTTTGCATATATTAAGTTTAATAAAGCTTTGTAGTTTTTTTTTAAGATTTTAATTTAAAATTGTTTTGATTTGTATTTATTTATTAATTTTATTTTATTCATTGATTTTTACACTTGGTTTATTATTAATATATTTTATTTATTTAATCTAAATTTTTTTAAATTTAAATTGAATCAGTTTATTTTATTTGTTCTTATTTAACTAATCATCCAACTAAAAGTGTCTACTACTATGCTTATTTTTGTAAAGTTAGTAAAGTTTAATAGTTTTTTAAATATTTTTAAATTGCTTTAATCATATTTTTTTTGGTTTGACTTTAATTTGAATATAAGGTTTTTTAATAACCTTTAAATTTTTATTTAATTTTTGTTGCATTTTCTTTTATGTACTTGTTAAATTAAAATAAATTTAAGTATTGATTTAATATATTTCTGCTTAAAATTTGGTCGTAAATTACTTTTTAATAGAAATTAAATTTATTGTAATTATTCTCAAATTTGTATTCGTATTTCCCTTTTGTCCACTAGTCGATGCTACCCTTCCCACCTTGCTGTATGTTTGCGGTTAGGGCATGCTTGACTTACAAACAGTGCCAGTGTGTGTGTGTGTGTGTGTGTGTGTAAGGTGGCAGCAAGTGCAACAGTGCAAACGGCGCGGCGGTGCTGCAACAACACTAACCACAACTGCAGCGACAAGCTCGCACAATAATTGGCAGCAGGCAGTGCGGCATTCACAACCGTTACCGCTACTTCAGCCAACAGTGTGCCTGGCCGCCCACTTACCCGCTTCAACCGTTTCGCCCATTTGGCATTGATTAAGGCAGCGCCAAAAAGTATGCTGCACTTTTTGCTCACTGCGCGCCCTTTTTCAATTTTCGTCGTGGGGCCGACACCTTGCACTCAGCGCGCACACACGCGCATATATATATATGTACACGCACATACACACACACACACTCGGCCAGTCAATGCAATTGAATTCGTGGCAGTTTTAATGTAATTAGTTTTTACACCTTGCAACGCATACACACAACGCTCGCCGCACACAAAGCGCGTCTGCTGGCGAGCAGGAGAAGGGGAATGACTGCAGTGGGGAGGGGGTGGTGGGTGGCATGCTAGAGTTTGCTGCATGTATTCTTGGGCACTCGAGCTTTTTTTGTCTGCGCATTTTCTAATTAAAAACGTCGGCGGGCTGCGGCAAGTCGAGCTAATTGGCAACAAAATAAATCGCTGTAGCAATTTGTGCAGAATTATGCGACAAGATCAATTTGGGGGCCAAGGTCTTGGCAATCGAAGCGGCAGCAGTTAGAGCTGCCCCTCCCTACCTCCCCCACTGCCCTACCTGCCTTCCTTCTCTACTTTAATACTAAAACCCCTCGAGTAGTTGCAGGCGGCCAAACTCATAACGCTTTTACGACCCTCGCGTTCGACGCCTTTAGCCGCGCGTTAAAGCTATCAAAATGCTAGCTGGCAGGGGCGTCAGCTGAGGGTGGGGGCGTGGTCGCGCCTCGCGAGTTGCAGCGTGGAGTGTTTTGGCCACGGATTTGAAATTAATATAACTAAAAGGTTTTCACGCTGCGCGTGTAGCTGACGGATGCTTGTTTCGCACTGCTCCCACTTACCCTGCCCCCCTCTCTCTCTCTCTCTCTCTCTTTTTCTACACCACTACTACTACTACAACGTTTTTTATTTATTGATTTCGCAGAAGGAAAAGCAAGAAAAGAAATGAAAGCGCAGGCGAAGTTGGTAGCTACGTTGCCGGCGGCCTGCGTTTAGTTTTTCGGCCTGCTCTTTGACGCTTAAGTTGCTGCTGCGCGTGTGTTGCAGACACATACACATACACACACACACGCACACACACACACACACACAGTCGCAGCACGCATAGATAAGAGCTTGTGTTTGGTTTTAACCCTTGACTGATTGGCACTGAGTGCAGCCTGAAAGCATCGGCAAAAAGCTCAAAGCATCGTTGCCGCTAATGAACTAGTTCCGGTTCAGCTGGCTCGCTCACTGCTCGCAGCTCAAGTTGGCTCGAATGTCAGTTGCAAAAGCAGAGAACGGTGAGAGACCACAAACTGTACTGCAGCATAGATAAGTTTTTGCATTGGTAGTAATCTATATAGTTGTGGGGCATATACAGCTCTGATTTTTTATAGTAATTTTTAAATTAAAGGGCAATAAGTTATTTTTTTTAATAGATATGATTTTTTATTATTTGTATGTATTTTCCAAAGCCGAATCGCATTTCGCTGATAAAACAATAATGTAATAGTTATAAAATTGTATAAATTTAAAAACGTTAATTTAATTTATAATTTGCTTTGATGTATTTTTTTTTATTATTTTTATTTTTAGTACGTAAACCAAATGTTTTCATTTTAACATATTTTTCATTTTATTTAAATATTTAACATGAAGTTTGAGACTTTAAATAATTTCTAGAATTACGTTGACTATTTTTTTCATTATTTTTATTTTTAACTAATTAAAAAATGTAAATATTTCAAAACGTAAAAAAAAAACGGAAAGTACTTTGATTTCTCGAGTTTATATAAATAGTTACACTGCACTTTAAAACCCTAAATAAATTAAAAAAGTACTGCTATTATTTTTTTTATTATTTACATTTGTGCTACAATATACAAATATTGAAATATAAATAATCGCTTTTCACTAAAAATTTTAACGTTAAATAAATTCAACAATTGCTTTGAGTGCTGCTCGCTCGCAACTTTAAGCTCTTTAGCGGAACTAGTTCCCTTAGCAACGGCTCCGGCTATTTCTCATGTCTCGCAACCAATTTTTCTGGCTTGCACACAAGGGTTAAACTCGTTTTCAGCCATATTTGATAGCATTGAAGCATTGAAATTGTTATTTATTTATTTATGCATTTGGCTGCTGCTGCCCCCTCTCCATGCCCGCCGTCCCCTCCACTCCCTGCTCGGCACTCTCGCTCTGCCCTTTCGCCAGCAAGTTCTGCCAACTATTTGGCATATTTATCATAGCGCAAACATTTATGGGTTTAGATGGGCCAGGGATAGCGAGCGCAGCAGAGGAGCCGCAGAGGCAGAGTTGCTGAGAATAGGGAGTAGCATGTTGCCCGGGGTGGGTGAGAGGGGGAGAAGGACGGGGGTGTCAGCAACGCGTTGACTGCAACTATCAGCGGTTCAATTGCTGGTTCCAGCGGGGAACCACTAAAACTCAACCGCAAGTCTGCCGTGCAAGTGCCTGGAATAGTATTTTCTTGGCTAGTGCAGTGTTTGGAAGGTTTGCTTGGGCTAGCGATACATTCAATCGACTTGTGTATAGTCAGATATGAAATATACCATACAAAGTATATTGAACTGGTATCCAAATTGAACTGAATAGATTGTAATATGTGTCTAAATATCTAAATAGTTTTTTTTTTAATTATATAGTTTCTATTTTGATGAAATTTAGTGAAAAGGTTAAAAGTATTATTAAAATAAGATGCTGTGAGTTTCAAAAAATAACAAAACTCGGGTGATAGTTTCTATGGTAGCCTTACGATATATCGGTCCAATCTGGCATGTTCCAACTTATTTACAGCATGCATGCAGAAAGCAGTAACTGTGCCCAGTTTCATAAAGATCGCTTTAAAACTGAGAGACTAGTTAGCGTTTTAACAGACCTAACGGACAAACGGACATGCCTAGATGAACTTGGCTAGAGCCGGAGCTGCTCTGCTTTCTTTTTGTGCACTGCACATAATTGCTAAAAATTATTAGACCTTTAATAGATCTATAAAAATCTACTGTAAAGTAGGTTTCCTTTCAAAGCACGTAATAAGAATATTTTGCGTTAATTTAATAAATATTTATTTTTATTTTTTATACCATTTACCCATTGAAAATGGGTAAAAAATGGTATATTAACTTTGTGCAAATGTATGTAACAGGCAGAAGGAGGCGTGGCAGACCATACAAAGTATATATATTCTTGATCAGCATCAATAGCCGAGTCGATTTGGTCATGTCCGTCTGTCTGTCCGTCTGTCCGTCTGTCCGTCTGTCCGTCTGTCCGTCTGTCCGTCTGTCCGTCTGTCCGTCTGTATGAACACACAGATCTCAGCTATTAAAAGAGCTAGAGGCACCAGACTTGGTGGGAGTGTGCGTGTATTCAATACACACAAGAAGTTTATTTCAAACTTGATGTGCCACGCCCACCGCCTCCGCAAATCGATAAATGCGTATTTCGATTTTTTCCAAATAATTCAATAACGAAAAGAGATAAACGCACCAAATTTGGTAGGAGGGTGTCTTGCAACATTATGCAGAAGTTGGATTTTAGAATTTTGGATGCCACGCCCACCGCCTCTAAAAAACACATTTTTATAGTTTAAAAGAAAACTAGAAAAGCTAGAAGCGCCAAATTTGAAAGTAAGGTGCCTGGTAACATTACGGAGAATGTTTGATTTTCAACTTTTGGATGCCACGCCCACCGCCCCCAAACTATTGCATTTTAAGAAAAGTAGGGAAATACCAAAACATTTTTTTTAACGCTCTTGTAGCTTACCATAGTACAGATCTACCCTATAAATTTCAATCCGATCGGACAATAAACAAAGAAGTTATAGGAGTTTGAATCTCCCATATAAAATTGTGGGCGCTTAGAATTCCAACTAGAATGTTGAACTGACGCAGCAGAAGGCCGGCATCAATAAAAGTCTCATTTGCCGATCGATTCTCGTAACAGTGTGTGGTCTAGATGGTTGCATGCAAGATTCTCGTGCGTGTGGTCGCGGGTTCGAATCCAGCAACGGGCAATTTTTTTTTTTTTTTTTGCCGATCGCACTGCGTAACTGTGTGTGGTCTTGATGGTTGGCTCGCAAGTTTCTGATGTGTGAGGTCGCGGGTTCGAATCCTGCGCTGGGCAATTTTTTTTTTTTTTAATAATTTTCCGCTATATGAAAAATATATTATGCAAAAAAAATAAGAAAAACCAAAAACTTTTTCTAAGCAATACAAAAAAAAGAAGACTGCGCTGGGATTCGAACCGGGGACATTTAGTTATAGAGCTGACAACTCTCACAACAAACCACTGAAGCACATGGTCTGTTTTGCATACAGCAGCAGAGACGGAGTAGAGGCTCGGCTTCAATGCAAAAGCCTAATTTGCCGATCGCATGGCGTAAACTTGTGTGGTCTAGTGGTTAGAGGTCCGACTCGTATATTCCAAAGTTCGTGAGAGTTCTTGGGTTCGAATCTGGCACGGGGCGGTTTTTTTTTCATAATGTAAATTGCTTTTTTTTTTATTTTTATACCATTTATTTCATTTTGTATTATTTCTTCGAATAGGGTAAATGGTATCTTACAGTCGCGCGCGCTCGACTGTAGCTTTCCTTACTTGTTTTAATATTAATTTTTTATGCAGAATGTTGATTTGAATACCTCTTAATTGCTGTAAATACTCTAATTACTTATAACATATACAAATAAATATAGTAACTAGTTCAGGCCTGTGAAAACCCTAACTGCATCAACTTCAACGGCTTGTGAGTTTCCCCGGATCTCCCTTTGCTTACGCCAGCCTGCTACCAGGCTTAAGTTGCACTCTCAATATCCGTTTCCGTCGCAGCATTTTTTTTTTTGTTGTTATTATTTTTGTTGTTCTTGTTGTTGTTGCCGTGGCCTTCAGGTGTAAACATTATCTGAATTTTCACGCTCCCAAACTGAAAATTTATTGTTGCCGGTGAGTGTCGAGCAACAAAATGACCCTGGAGGAGCAATTGCTGTGTGGGTTGTTGCTGCTGCAGGTGTTGTTGCTGTTGCTGTTGTTGATGTTGTTGTTGTTACTGTTGTTGCTGTCGTCGTAGCCAGGCAATCAATGGAGCAAGGACTTTATCGCTGCAATTGCTGCGTCTCATGTTGCAGCCACTCGACTTGCAACAGTTGCTGCTGCTGTACAACAGTATATATATGTGTGTGTGTGTGTGTGTGTGCAGGTGTGCCTGTGTCTGTGTACATTACGCTAAATTACATTTTGAATATTGAATCGATGCTGTTGACCTTCTCCTGCCACAGTTTACCTGAGACTTGACTCTCCTCCTTATGGCATCTGCCTGCATCGAAGCGAAGTCCTTCTGCTGTTCCACATTTTATACCTTTTACCCATTGCTAATTGCAAGAGCGGTATATACGTTTGCTGCAAATGTAAGTATTAACAGATTGAGCATTATATATAGCATCCATATCTGAACAATTGGAGCAGCTTGCCATAGTTCACCAACGGAATTGAACATAAACTCTGCAAAGGGTAAAGCTCAGTCGAGTACTTTTTGCTGTGGCTTACACTTCTTTTAATTTTATTTTTACTTTTATTTTTTTTTTGTTGTTTTCACATCTTTCTCTCGTCACATTCTGTTGTTGTTGCTGTTGCACTTCTTCAATTGAATTTTGCGGTTTCTGCAGTCGCCTCGGTCTCGCTGGCAGCCACATCGAGCGAAGTCCTCAATATGCGCTTTAATTTGTTTGCTCCAAAGCGAAGCAAATGCGTTGCATATCGATTGGCCAAAGAATGTGAGTGAGTGGGCTATGTGTCTGTGTGTGTGTGTGTTAGTATCATTTCGCTATATTGATAATTTCGATGTTCTTTACTTTCGTCTGGCTTTAGCAAGCTTAAAGTTTTTTTAAAGTAAAAAAAGCTTTTTTTTAGTTAAAAAACTGGAAAAATAAATAATTCTAGGAAAAGCAGAGTAGGAAAATTTGTCTATCAGTTTTCTTAAAATAAACAATAATAAAATTAACAATAATATACCTAAAATTTTTCACTGTAAATACCCTCCCTTATATAATTTACTTATTATCAGATAGATAGATTGTAAATTAAACAGAAATAAAAAAAAAAAAAAAAAAAAAACTTAATTTTAGCACGAAAATATTAAAAATATATTAAACAATATTATTAATACTCAATATACATACAAACTGATTTGCAAACTGTCTTTAAAAAAAATCAAAATTTCCAAGCCGAGAATCTTAAGCTTCTCTCTTTATATCTCGTTCTCGAACAAAGTTCCCTCTCCGGAGGCTCCCAAAACTTCACGCATATCAGCTGTCTGCTTATGCTCTCAAAACTTATAGCACTTCACAGTTGTGTCGCCAATTCCCCGTTCGGAGAACATGAACAAAGCGTAACACAACAAAAAAGGGGGAAATCATGAGAAGCAAAAGTCAGGCGAAATCAAAGCACCTTCAGGGGGTCACTGTGATTTTCAGATTGTGATTGAGATTGAGATTGAGATTCGGATACGGATTCTAATTTCGATTCGTGTCTTTAGTCAGATTAAGCACCTGCTACGTGTGGAGTGTGCCAGCAGGAAGCGAGACGAGTGCCACCCAAGAAGATATATGTATGTACGTGTCTGGCCGGGAGTTTAGTCAGGGTTTAGTCAGGCATTCAGTCACGCACATGGCGCAAAACATTTTGCAGACACGCAACACCTCAGTGAGTGTGTGTATGTGTGTGTGTGTGTGTGTGTGCGAGTGTGTGACAAGGACACGCATGTGAAGCCAAAATCGTTGGCGTCTTTAGCTTTTTATACTCCGTAAGCTGAAAATTATTACTCAAGGCAGGTCGATGCAGTCGCACGAATTTTAGAAAATCTTAAATATTTTTCAATGTTTTTTAAAAAATATAAATCAACTCAAGATAAAATTCTTTGCTTTGACCTTTAAACCTTAACTAAAAATTGTGAAATGTGAAAATGCACTTACGAATTTAACTGAGTATAAGTCTTACAGGGTATCAACTAGTCGGCAAGCAATTCAGTGCTAAACTCGCTTTCTTCTTCCTCATTTCTTTTGTTCAAAGCATTGTCCATTTATACTCAGCCTTAACAGTGAATGCTGCTTTAGTGCAACGTATTATAAAGTTATTAAATTATGAGTTTTTGCTAAGAAAACATAAGATTAGTTTAGAGCTAAAAAAGCACATTAAAGCTCTAAGATTTGGCTGTTTAATATTGTTTGGCTTATGCTGATTGCGTTGGGAAAGAGCTTTTTGCTGAAGCTTGTGAAAAAGATCAAAAATGAACTTTGCGAAAGCTTCGACTTACAAAAATCTTGCGAAAAGTGAAAGCTTGGCAAATTTTATGAAAAGCTCTGATTTAATGCGCTTTATAGACTATCACAGCTTTATCTAATGTTAATGTATTTATTTTTTAATTTATCAAATTAAGAAACTCTTTCTATTACTATTATTTTTATTTTCAGAGATAAAAGCTTGGGCATGGTAATATTTTTTGTCGCATTTAAAAGCTCTTTTTTTGGAGTAGTCAGTTTAAAAAAAGCTTTAAAATTACAGTGTCGAATTTATTGTGCCAACTGGTTTCAGCTATAGCTTCTGCTTTTGCTTCTAGCCAATTACCACTGTACCTTGCCCATGTTGTTGCTCTGCTTGTCTCAGAAATTCTTGTTGTTGCTGCTGTTCATCTTTTTGTTGCTCTTGACGGGTTGCCCGTCGTTTTATTACTCAACATTGGCTGTCAGCCTTTTGTTTGCTCACACATGTGTGTGAAAGAGAGTGTGCGTGTGTGTGAGTGTGTGTGAGTGTGTGTGCGTGTATGTGCCTTGGCTTGTAATAAAAAGTAATTTTAATGTGTTAATTCAGTTGGTTTGTCGCTGGCAGCGTGTCAGGGATTAACTTGAAAGCCTGCGAGGGCAGGCACACGAGTTGCCCAAGAGCGAGAGGAACAGCAGTTGAAGTAGAAGAGGCAGGAAGGAAGGCAGCTGGAGGCAGGTGGCAGGCGCTGGCTGGGGGCAGGTCAGTTATCAACTTAAAGCAGCAGCCAAGTGGAAAACGAGCTGCAACAACAACAACACCAAAACAACTGCAGCAGCAGTAACACTGAACAAACACGCGCCGTTTTCAATTAACAACTTTTTCTATTTGAGCGAACTTTACAGCAACAATAGCAACAACAACAGCAACAGCAACACGAACTCGTACAACAAACAGCAGCAACATCAACGACAACAACAACAACAACAAACACCTGGCGCAGCGTTTAACAAAACGCGCTGCGTTGCCTAATTGATTTGCCACTGGTAAACCGACTGTTGCTTAAGGTCCTTAAGGTCCTTAGGTACTTAGGTCTCTCGGGCTGCTGCCGTCGATTACCCCCAACCAAGACCCCGCTTACACCCAAGCCCCCTCCCAGTTCTTGCTGCTGCTGTTGCAGACAATGAATGCATTTGCTCGCTTTCCTCTCTCTCTCTCTCTCTCTCTCTCTTTTCAACCTCAACTGTGTGCAGGTAGTAAGTTGGGTAGTGCTCTGTGGAGAGTCTCTACCTACCCAGCAGGAAAATGAACACAGCTTTGCCAGCTAATTGAGTAAGTGTTGGGCCATAGAAAAGTGGATTTGGATTAGAAGACTACAGTAACTTAGGCATTACCTTACTACTACTATAAATACCTCACTACTACTGTACCTACCTTACTATTACTATAGCACTACTTGAGCTCTACCTTTACGCTGTCTTAGTGATACCTTGGCACTATCACAGCACTACTTTAGCGCTATTTTACCACTACTTTAGCACTGCCTCATCACTTCCTTAGCACTTCTTTAGCACTACCTTAGGACTACCTTAGGACTACCTTAGGACTACCTTAAGACTACATTAGGACTACCTTAGCACTACCTTAGCACTACCTCAGCACTACCTCAGCACTACCATAGCACTACCTTAGCACTACTTTAGCACTACCTTAGCACTGCTATAGCTCAACCATAGCACTATCATAGCACTACTTTAGTTATACTATATTTCTACTATAGCACTACTTTAGCACTACCTAAGAACTATTTAAGTACTTATATAGCACTACTTAAGCAATACCTTAGCACTATTTTCGCATTACTTTAGCACTACCTTCATTTGAACAGTGCTGGAGTTGTCTTTCCACATGTTGCACTACAATTAAAGTGTGACCAGCTCAATTTGTGGAAACGACCTTACCATACAGCTGCAAGGTGCTAGCACATAGCTCTACTTTCAATCTACATAACTTAAACTTACACTTTCGAACTGAAAGCCCTTTGAGGCTGTCTGCTCCAGGATCTTGATAGAACTTATCGACAGGGTACTCCATATTGAGCTGAGTTAGCAGTACCATTCGAGCTGCCCCTTCGAGTGCGACTGGGTCACTTTTCGATTTCAGTTTAGTTTTTGTTTCGTGCTCATTTGTTGCCAATTAGTTGCGGAGCATCGCAGTCAATTGGAAATTTCTGTTCTCTTGTTCGACTGGGCAATGATGACAAAGTTGCCCCAGGGTCTGCTGAGCACCTTTTGCGATGTCGTCCCCGTACCGCACTGCCCCACTATTCGCCTCTTTCCTGTCGTGTGGCTACTGCTGTTGCTGCTGCTGTTTTGGTTATCCATTTATCGATGCGGGAAACTTTTGTAATGACTTTGAAAATAAAACAGCAAAATAATGGCATGCCCCAAACGAGCCGCAGCTCTCTGCCTCCCTCGCAACCCTATTCCCAGGTGTAGCGAAAGAAAAAGAGGGAGAGAGAGAGAGGGAGAGAAAAACAAGAAACAATGAACAACCCGAGCAAACGGAACAAAAGACTAAATTATCCAACTATTGACAATAATGAGCTTTGCTAATGAGTAATGCCCTCGTACATGGGCGTAGTCGGAGTGGGATGGAGCTCTACGGGGTGTTGTGATGGGCAGAGCCATCAACTGACCGCCCCCGCAATGTGCAAATGACAAAAGTTTTGTCTGTGCATTTGTTGCCCCCCTTTGCCGACTTTCTTTTCTCCTTCGGTTCCTTCTCTCCCGATATCCTGTAAAATGAAGTACCCACTATGGCATATGCCCAACTGTTGGGCTGACAGACAGCCTAAAGGAATTAGGTTCTCACAAAAAACGCTTTATGTATAAGAAGTATGTGGAGGTTCCCTACAGGGTATTACCTAGTCGAGTCAACTCAATTTTCATTAAAAGGAAACTTGTTGTAGTTCCTTTTTCCTGTGGCGAAATTATATGTTTACCGTTAATTAGGTGCTGAATACTCGTTGCGGGACCGAATTAATGAGAGCGACCAACAAAGCCGCAAGAGTTGGGCAACCCTATAAAAAGCGCAAGAAATTGCCTAATTCACAATAGGGAACTGTGATCTATGTAGTACTTGGCTGGCGGGTATCGTAAATACTCTAATCAAGCTGAAATAATGTTCATGTGAGTTCTAATTGGAACCGAAGGCACGGAGTAGGAGAGGAAGCAGCTTAGGGTTGCCATGCTGCCATAGAGTGCTCAGTTATTCGCTGACTATAATAGTGTGCTAAGCAGGGAATGCAGAGAGTGGAAATGTTCTTATTTCTGATTGCAAGTTGTGGTAAAAATGCAACCATACAGGGTTGCCATCACTTACTTAAAGTGATAGGTTTCTTATTACTTTTTCTCGTTGCTATTAGGTTTGATTTCAATATTTGTAGTTGCATGGTGACACAAATAGTTATCGATAATAATTAATTTGCTCCAGAGTTGCCACAGAATCAGCCTAAAATGCTTCACATATCTTTTGAGCACTCGTTTTAACTCATGTTCATTGTCTGCATATCAGTTTATTATATAAGATAAATAGTTATCAATTGATTTCCTCCAGGGTTGCCACAGCAATCTATATATATCTATATATTTATATCTATAACATGCAAACTATTTTAACTGACTTTATATCACTCTCCACGCTAGTCGTTAACGACTTTGTGAGTGCTCAGATGTTGCTATGGCAACCCTTGAATGCAGCAGTACTTCGCTAACGTGCAGTAATGCGTGCTGCATGTCTTATGTTTTATGCTCTTAACTCTTCGCCGACTCACTGACCGTACGCGCCTTCCTGACCCGCTACTTCCTCCTCCGGCCCCACACATCCTCAGTTATCTCGTCTAGTTCTGTGGCTGTTGTCGAGTCCCTTTCGAGGTCTCTAACTCAAGAGCTCAAAAGCCCCGCAAACAGCCAGACAAGTTGGGGGAAGCATAAAACAATTTGCCAGCTAAATAACAAAACGTAAGACAAACTACGTCATGCGCTGCTAACCTAACCTCATTCCTATGCTACCATTCCGACCTAAAACCACAACAAAGTGCAAATTTATGCCACAATAAATGTGGGAGCAACCTTCCTTCAGTCAGATGTACAAACGTGAGTAGGCAGGCAAAGCAGATCTGGAGCTGTATGGCCGACTGACCACTGCATTGAAAGGCGTCGCTTTATGCTATGCATCGCTGACATCGACAAGAGGCCTTTAAAGTCGGTTGGGAATCGAAAGGGAATCTTAATTGTGATGGTGATTAAGCTGTATGCAAGTTATTACCAATTATTTAGTCGGAAGTTTGACTATTTCGGGTATTCGGAAAGATATTTCGTGGAGTTCTCAAACTAATCGCATTTCAAGTGTTGTAGACCGCTAGACCAAGAAGGTCCTGTGTGTGCATCCACTGGGGTCCGGGGTTTCGGCTCTTCTCAATGGAGCGAAAGTAGAAAACTTTTCGAAGCTCCATAAGCTGTCAGGCATCAGTAACTTATCGACCCCTTAGCTTTTAAGTGGATGATTTCAGGTTTCAGATTTCCTACAGAGCACACCTGCCCAGACAGAGAGACAAACACACTACGTGTGGGTGTGCTGAGGTATTTTTTTGTTTTTAGTTTTATTTCACTTTCGATGCGGGCGCCAGGTGCTTTGTCGCTTTCATTATACCCTAAAGTGTGTGGTAGCAAATGGGGTCTGATCGACAGTAAATTATTGCATATGCATTACCAATTTTTTATATATTTATATATATTCCTATACACACATGCGATCTTATAAACGCTAACTGCTGCTACCTACTCACCTCGCAAAGCTTTAGTAAATCTTATCTCTGGGATTATAATGATATATAAATGCGTATGTATATGTTTTATATCAAGATTTCAAAATATGCTTTGTTGTGCCGCCTACAGGGTATTTGCTAGTCGCATGCATTCCTCTAGCTCTGCAGCATTTTCCACTTGTTTTGTAGCTGTATTTTCTATCAGCTCTCTCTATTTTCTTTATGTTTTCATTTTCGCAGCACTAGCGTCTGCACCGCCACTGCACCCCTCACCTGTGAGAGGCCTCTCCTGTCTCTATCAAACTATCAAACCCCTCGGCCCCCTCTTTAGCTACCTGCCCCTGCCACAAGTTATTTCTTGCTCGTCGTCATCATTTTATTTTATAAACTCCTGCACTTTCTGGTCAACTTGACTGACTTTTAGTTGTGCCTCGAGTGGGTGTGCAAGTGTATGGGTATATGTGTGTGCGTGTGAGTTGGTGAGTGGGTGAGTGTGTGTGCTAGGTGTGCCTGTTTGTGGTTAGCTGCTTCTGCTGCTGTGGCTGCTGCTGCTGCTACTGGCCGGGCACGTCAAGTGTCCTTAAACGGATTAAGGGTGAATGATAGCGGCTTATGTCTTAGGTGTGTCTGCTGTCCTTTTGTTACGCCCCCCAACGCCTCGAACGCCCCCACGCCCACACGCCTGGCACGCCCCCTGTAGCCTTGGCATTCTACCTTGCTTTAATGTTTTCACATTTTATTGCGGCTTTGCTGCTGTTTGTCCTGTTTTGTCTTGTGCTTTCAGCGGGCATTTTGCTCGCCTCTTGACTCCTGACTCCTTATGAGGTGACAGGACCTTATAGCAATTGCCATAGAAGCGAGTAGTGTTAGTGATGCTCAGTTGCAGTGTCTGAGCTCGAGAGTATCTTAGGGTTATCTGCATACTGTCGCACATTTCAAGCTGGAAGCTGGATTTCTATCGGTTCTACTTGAGCTGGAAGAGCTTTAAAGATTGTCAGAGATTGCTTTGGGCTTAAGTTGGCTTCAGTTCAGCAAATCTTGACTGGCAACAGTATAACTGTAGAATCTACTGATAGTCAGATTTCCCTTAAAATAATTAAAAGCAAACACTTGACAACCTTCTACACTGACAACCTTCTGTTCCTTTAGCAAGTATTAAGTGTTTGAATTTAGTTCGATTATTTTAAGCGATTTCCAAAAAAAAAACATTACAGCTTGGAAAACTACTGCATTGAAATATTTATCCAAATATTACCTAGAGCTATCGCAGTAATTTACAAATTTGTATAGTGTCTATAAAAAAAACTATACAACACCACACACTTCTCTGAAAATTAGCTGTACACCTCTACAAATTCATTAAATGTTTTTAAGAGATCTCAGACCTTTCTAGTAGCAGTAGTATATTATTTTATTAAGGTAAACAAGGTACCTAGCCTCCCCTTTATGAGACCTTTCTAAAATACGTCTGAGTGAATTATAAACAAATAAAATACTTTATACTATATAGCAAATTTTCTCTCATATCTCCTTTAGCAACACCAAACTCTTCTCTTGCCATACATCTTGCTGCAGCCTTAACAAATTCCGAATACCTCAGAATCGGTTAAGCCAGAAGCCGCAAAAACTAGGCAACTCAAGTTATGGCAGTCCACATGTCTTCGGGCTTGTGTGTGTGTGTGTGTGTGTGACAGACAACAACAGGCACACCCAAAACCATTTAGCCGCCCAGCTCCGCTCTACCCTGCTCTGTCCTAGTCTCATCTGTCTAACCGCAAGACAATTAAAAAGTTGGCGCCCGAAAATTGCCGCAAAATTGGCGTCTGCTTTGTGGAGGCAACTCGCGAGTAGAACTCAACTTGTGGCACGTACGCAATAGGCAACAGCAACAACAGCAGCAGTAACAACAACAACAGCAACAACTGGCGGCAGGAACAACTTCATGTGTAGACAATGACACAAATCAAAAAGTTGAAACATGCAAAGTTTATGAGCGAAATAAAGAGGCGCAAACAAATGCGAAATGCCGACGTATTGCATCGATAGCCCAGTAGGACTCAATAGAGTGATCGTCGCGCTAACCTCGGAAGGTTGCACTACAAGACCTTAAAGTGCACTACTTTGAAGTTTGATTATAAACGTTACGTGTATTGATTCTGTTTTATGCAAGGAAAAGAGCTTTTGGCCTTCTGTTCTAACTAAAAAACACCATTTCTTTGATGTAGCTATACATCATCGATACGTATTGCTTTGAGCAGGCAGACAAACAGCACTACCTTGTACGATTAGCTCTAGTCAAGCGCTTAAAAATGAGTTTCAAATAAAGGTTGCATTACTCAAGACACTACCAAGAGCACTACGCGAGTAACTGCAAATATCATTGACCTTTTTTTAGAAAGGTAGTTCGACTGTTATGTAGCTTTCACCGCACTATCTTCTACACAGGTTCGCAGTATCAGTAGCACTACCTATTTAGAATTCACGAGGCAGCCAAAAAAAAGTACAGCTGAAAAGCACATGATAAAATAAGGCGAAATGTCACTGTTCAACTGTTGAGCTTATTCACCCATACGACTGGGCTCTACTGCAACCCTTTGCTCCTCTTTCGACGGCTTCTTCAGCTTCATTTTCAGCTGTTTAATTTTCTTGTCTAATTGCATGGCACAACACAAACACCATTTCCCCATTTTTCAACACAATGCTACGTCTGTATGATTTATTCGCAGTGGCGAAGAGAGGGGTTCGGGGTCTGGCTGTGGCATAAACTCCTCTCAGTCGCGTAATCTCAGTGTCAATATTTATAAAATATTTTTAAAATACGTGCCCCAAAGTTGGGAATCAATTGCCAACACGAGACACGCGCGTCACATGATGTTTGCTGCTACAGTGGTCTGAGTTGGTAGAAGGTCGGCGGTATGGTCGGGAGGGTGCTTTGTTGTTGTTGCCATGGAAGTTGCTGTGAGTGGACAACATTGTAGAGCCAATCCGTTTACTTTCGTTCGACAGTTGTGCGACACATGCGTTATACAAGTCTGGTCCACACTGTCCACGCCTGCGAGTGTCTCCCGCCCCCAATCGAATCCGCCCCATTCCCATCTGTTTGGGCAGTCAATAAAACAAGTAGTAGCCTCGCAGTTACTCCCCTCGCTGCACGGCAAATGTGTCACCAGTGGGTGAAAAGCACTCAAATTAATAAACTCCATAAAATGTGAGCACAGACAGTTATGAAACAAGTGGAAGTGCGACACAGCGGGTATGCTCGACGCGATAGTACCCTGTATAAATCAATATCATTGAACTAAAGTTGATAAAGATAATTTATTGCGACTTCAGACTGTTACGAAACAAGTGGATGTAAGAAATTCAACGGGAGTGCTCGACTTATAAATACCCGGTAAAATTTATTATTTATCTTAATATTAATGCAAAATTTATAAAAATCTTGAAATGTGAGCATAGATAGAGGTAGTGAGGCATGGAGGGTGTGCTCGACTCCATAATACCCGGCATGGTTTACTACAAATATTAATTTGATCTTGTCTTTATAGACTCTGTAAAAAAGCGAAAAGACATATTTGAAACAAACTGAAATAAATCAGGTATATACGACTAACAAATACCCTATAAAAATATTAATTCCCTCAAATATCATTGGCACTTTGTTATCTGCAGTGAGCCAGACTTCTCTATGAATCAGTCAAGCGGTGCACATTGTTAAGCTTAGAGATAACCTGCAAATTCTACTATCTTTGCTAATATATTTAAGTATGCAATCAGAAAATTGGCCGAAAAACACAAACTATTTAGGGCTCGTTTAACTGTAGTATACCTTATAATTTACCTTTAATCAAAAATATGTATATATATATTTACCCAATTACGGGCTTAACATACCCTATAGGCGACTTAAGCGCTCATTTCATATTTACTTGGGTTTGGTAAGCTTACTTCGGGCACTCCGTCTACAGGGTATTCAAACCGAACAAAAAAAAGCTTGGAAAATCTGAAAAGGAACGAGGAAACGTGTGTGTGCCGCGTTAAGTGGCCTGCACCCAGTCGGAATCCCCCGTAAATCAATGTGGTAGCTCGCACCAGACGGACACAGTGCCCAGGGGCGGGCTGTGGTACGGTCAAGTGGAGCACGTGGGGGGAGGACACGTTGTAGAGGGTGCTGGGCCGGCAGTAGTCATGGCCATGACGGCTTCTGGACGGCTGCTCTTGGCCTTTCGCACATCAGACACTCTGTCAAACTTTTGTTTGCCATAGCCATAGGAAGGGGGCGTGGCCAGGCAGGGGCGTAGGTAGTTGAATACGGGCAGCGGGTGCGTGGTTAGGGGAACAGGTGAGGTTCACGGCCACTTCAAACTCGCACACACAAAAGTGTCTCGCTGTGGTACAGTCGAGTGGAAGGGGAACAGCAGTAGGAGCGGGAGAAGGTGTCGACTCGACTAGAGGTAACTGTTGAGTAGAGGCAGGCAGGGTGATAGGGAGGGTAGGGTCACAGCCCTTCAATGGCGACACTGAAGCTGAAGCTGTCAATTGTTTTTTGCTGTCGTCTGCACTGGACACGGGCAGCCCTTGGACTTGCAACTGCTCAGAGTAGGGGCGACGAGCTAGCGCAGGGTGTATGTGTGAGGGGGAGGCAGGGGGGTGACAGCTTTTGTTTGTCAGTCTTAACACTCATCAAGGACAGACAGCAAAATAAGAGGGTGCTCGGCAGACTGGGTGGGGATGAGTGGGCGAGTACCAACTCCAACGGTATGCAACAGAAAGCAAAAATAAAAACCAAATAAAAAAGAGAAATGGAAAATTGTTTTTCAAATCGGAACTTAGAAAAAGCTGAGGAAAAACAAGGCTGGGGGTACGGCACTTCAAAGTGCCCAACAAAAGGAATGCAACAAGTTGCACTTGATGAATGCGAGAACGAGATCAAAAGGTGTTACAAATATGAGTTTTGGAGGGAAATTTGAATGTAAGCGAGAATATAGTATTTAAAAGCTTTATTTTATTTTGGAAAGTTGCCAATTTATTTTTTCTATACTTCATAGTTCTTTGCTGAAATCTACTGAAATTTATTTGATATTATTGAATATTTCACTTGATTCACTTCATATTACTTAGTATTTTTTAGAAAGTTCTTGAGAGTAGAGCTGGAAGTTGTCATTCTGGAAATTCTACTTCTAAATCAAGTATCAAATCGGTAAAAAGTTAGCTTTAAGTCTCATAGTTTGAATTTTTTGAAAACTCTAATTTTTAAATAGCAAATCTCAATATTTGTATATATTTAATATACATATATATATGTATGTATTCATATATTTAAAATATTTTCTTGGTGTTTATAAAAAATGGCTTTCTGTCATAAAGACTTTTGTACATTTAAATGAACTAAATATCTCAAAAAAATGTTTTGAAATCTCTTAGCATGCAGATCATTTTGTAAAATCTTCTATTTAGATATTTTTGAAACTTACTGGTGGGTAGTTCCATTAAACAATTTCGACTTATTTAAAAAAAAAATTATTTTAAATTTTTATTTATTAAGCTTAAAAAAAATTCTCCTTTAAATTATATGGTAAAATTATGCTTTAGTTTCATGTATCTAAGTGTCATTCCAGAAAGCGCTTTCAACTTATTTGAAACTGCTTTGATTGAAGGCGCATACTTTAGGCAAAGTATTTTGCTAAAATCAGAAAATCATATTTCGTTGTACTGCTGTATCTCTAGAGAGCTGCAGTCCATATTGTCAGTCTGGAAAGCGATTTCGCCTCTTTAGGCCGCTTATTTTGATGTGAGCTTGCAGGAAAATCAAACAGCAAATGTTGCAAGCGCATTTCGCTGGCCACGTCGACAGCTGCAGGGAGCCAGAGAGTGTCAGCTGGGACTCTGTAGGAGTTATCAAAAAGTGGGCGGGGCACAAATAATCAGCGCGCCTGACATTTCAATTTGTTAACCAGCGGCAAATTGTTTGCGTTTGCGTTTTGGGCTTGTGGGCAAGAGGAGCTGCCAGTTGCCAGTTGGCAGCAAGTGGGCAACTTGCCAGCCTGCAGCTGCCGCACTATCAACAGCTCGAGCTGCTGCTGCTGCTGCTGCTGTTGTTGCAGCAGTTGTTGCCGAGCTGTGGGGCAGGTAATGCACACGTCTGCAGCGTTTACTTAGGGCCAAGTTTTGTCTGTTGCCCGCTATCAACTGTCTCCACATTTGGCAGCTGGCTTAAGTTGCCGCCGCTTTGTGGAGAGCAGCAGTGTGGTAAGAGGGGGTTAACATTGAGTAGGCGGGGGTAGCAGTTGCCGGGGCAAACTGCATTTCATTAGCCAAGCGGCAGCAGGCAGCGGCTGCCACTTTTTGCATAAGTTAGTAAATATTAAAATTTTTTTTGCTTAGTAAAAACAACAGCTGACAAAAAAGGCAAGCGCGGCAGTTAGTGCTCGACCTGAAAATACCCTGTAGCATGATCTTAGTTAAAATAAAGTTGCCACACAGCAAAGTTCGCTTTAGTCCAGCAAAGCAGTCGCTTGATCCATTTTACAGGGTATGTCGAAATGGAAAAGTGCAAAACTGAGAGTCAAATGACAAAAGTTGTCCGCATTTCTTGGTTGTGGCGGCAAAAGTTTGTCGCTCGCTTTGCCTTTCACTTGGGGGTTTCTCTCTCCCTGCCAGTTCTTCTGCCTCTCTCTCGCTTTCTTTTTGGTTTTTGCTTGGGCTTTCCATTTCTCTTCTTTTGGATTTTTGTTTGCTGCATGCCAGTTGCATGCGCTGTGTCAGCGACAGGCCACGCCCCTGCCTACGCTCTGAGCCTCGAAGTGAATGCATAGTTCGACTTTAACGTGCTTGACATTTGTTTAAAAAAAAAACAATGAACGCATATAAAGTTTTTTTTTCCAGCCAGCCAGTGTTGTAAAACACAATTAAATATTTTATAAAAAAACTGCATCAATAAAAAAAAAATTAAATTAAAATAAAAAATATATAGAATATAAACGCATATTAATGTACTTTCAGCTAGCCAGTGCTGTAAAACACAACAAATAAATTATATAACAAAACACAAAACTGTACCAATAAAAATATTATAAAAAAAATAAAATAAAAATAAACAGTATACCAAAATAATATACCAAAACTACGAGAGAATGCAATCTCAACTTAGTTCAAACCAAAATCTCTGATTAGTGTTGAACAATTGCAATTCTTGCGCCTGCCAGTATTGGCAAACGTTCGCACAGTAGTTGTAACTCATATCTAAATATACATAGCATAGTTGAGGAGAGGCTGGGACGGTTGTCAGGAGAGAGCGAGAGAGATTGAGCGACAGCGGAAGAGAATTGTGTAAAAGTTGTTTTTGGTCGTGCCGGCATTTTGGGGGCAACTTGCGAGCAACTTTGCACCAATTAAACTTGTTAAAACGCTCGTTTTCGGTTATCCAAAAGCTGACAACTTCACTACACAAAACTCTAATTACATTCTACGAATGCACACACACACACACACAGAGTGTGGTAGGGAGGGAGGTAGAGCGACATATGCAAAGCTGCCTTCAGTTGCGCATAATTAAAAGTTATTTTATTGTTGTGCACTGTACACTGCACAACAAGTTGTGTGGCAGCTGGAAATGCATCCAGGCCACAAGTTGGCATTGGTAGCAGTTGTGAGAAGTAAACCGTAGGAGGTGGAGCTGGAGCGGATGTAGCATCAACTTTGGTTCTGGAGAGCGCAGAGCTGCAGAGAGCCGAAGGATAGATTTTTATGGGGTTAACTAATAAGTGAAAAAAGAGACGGTAGTGATAGGATAGTGAGTAAGAGAAGTAGAGTAAAAAAGTGACAGCACTAATGAAAGAGTTAAAAATGTAGAGGCAGAAGGGAAATACAGGGAGAGTAAAAATAGAAAGGTGGCGGTTTTCAACGAAAGAAAGAACGACCGGGATTCCATATTGATAAAATAATATATTATAAAATTCATTTAAATATAAAAAATTAGATTCAGAGAGTGCGTTTTATTTTCCTTCTAAAAAGAGCAAAGTAAATAAATTAAAAAAAGAAAAATATATAAATATATATAAATAAATATATATAGTAAAGCACGCGAACGATTGTTCTAAGAGCTTTGAGCATACTCCACTTGTAAATACCGCGCATCAAGCAAAGTTAATTTGTAAACTATTTACCGACAGAAATTGGATATATTAACTGTGTGAAAGTGTATGTAACAGTCAGAAGAAAGCGTGGCTGACCACACAAAGTATATATATTCTCGATCAGCATCAATAGCCGAGGCGATTTGGTCATGTCCGACTGTCGTCTGTATGAACAGACAGATCTCAGCTATTAAAAGAGCTGGAGACACCAAATTTGGTAGGAAAGTTCGCCGAATAAAATTATTTCATATTATTACGTATTATTTTTTAACTGGCAAAGCTAAATAGTATTTACCTTTCTCATTGTTTTAATTTGATTAATCAACACTGCTTACTACTTTACAAATTAAAATATTCGATTAATCAGTGCTACCAAATTTTGTAAGCTTTTAATTAATTCAATCGAAATCAGTTGAATTTATGAAAACAACAAAATATTGGTGCTATATATTGTATATATATTTTTTATTTTAGATACTTTTCGATTGGTTTTTGCTGGAAAATCTTCTTGACTGTTGACGGCTTTTTTCTTCATTCATTTCCCGCACTCTGTCCCAATCGTGGCTCAAGTTTTAATTGCCAAAGTTTGCTGCAGCTCGCGGTGCGGTTTGGGCTCAGTGCGCGGTCAGCCTAATGGCCAATAAACATTAAACGCGAGCCGTAAGTATGGGGCAATCGGCCTAAAAGCGGCAGGGCTACATAAAAACCAAATTAATATATCCTTGGAGACGGCCAGAGAGCAGAGAGTGCATTAAAAGTATAGCGCCATGGCAACTTTTCAACTCGCCGAGGAAAAAGAAAAAGAAGCAGGCGAAAACGAAGTATGATAAAGGCGATAATGATAAAGTTGATGATGAAGTGAAGTTGAACAAATATTGTGTATCTTGTTGTGCCTGCTCTTGTTGTTGTTGTTGTTGCTGTTGTTGTTTGTGGGACCCTGCGGATTGTTTCGTGGCCGCTTTTTGTTGTGCAATTTTCGGCAGCAGCTGCTAATTCTGTCAAAATCACACAAAGCAATACATCACACATGCCACGCCCCCCTCTCAGCGCCCGCGCCATCTCGCAGTCGCCCCCGCTCTTGCCTACTCTGCCTGGTATGCCATCAGTCGACTGGACAAATTCATGGCACTACTCGAGATAGATTGCCAGGCTGGCATCCATTCTCCTGCACCCTCCCCCTCCATCTCTCATTCTCTCTCTCTCTTCTGGACTCGAGGCTGCATAGTTCCCTGTACCCTGTTACTCTGCAATTGTGTTGTGCATCCACGCATTCATTGCAGCATCTCCCTCTCACCTCTTTGTCTAACTCTTGCCGCAGCTGTGATACCCTGCACTACAGCGAAATGTTGCTCAAATTATATATAAATTATGTTACATTTTGTAGAGTCTTGCTACATTGCAAATATATATAATAAAAATATTTTCTACGTTTTTTTTATTACTTTTTTTCAATTTATTTAAACATTTTTTTTTTTATATTTATAAAATTGTTTTTTTCTCCGAATTTATTAAGTCGCATTTGTCTGAACCCCTTTTAAAAAACCGTAGCACACTTTTATGGCCAACGCTCATAATTTCCCTGACTGCACACACATTTACAGGATATCTGCTAGTCGTGTCCCTCGCAGAGCTTTTTGTTGCTGCTTCTTTGTTTGCCATGCATTGGGGCAAAATTGCAACGGCATTTGACAGCCGCCGCATCCGCATCCATTCAACGACATTTGCTTTGCTTCACTCCTTCTCCGCCAGGTTTCGCCAACACCCACACGCTCCTTCCTCACACAGACACACATTTCAGTCCCCCTCCCCCCTCTCACACCCTCTTCTGCCAGCAGTCTATTTTTGTCGATTTTTCTTTCACTTTTTGACACTGCAATAGAGCAGAACATGCACGCTGCATTGAGATAATGCAAATACTTTGAAGTTGCCCCTCCGCTCCTCTCCACCTCTCCCCGGAGAGTTTTGGTAGCTATTCGGTTTTTGGGGAGTTCACAATTTTGTTTGACTAGATTTGCCATGATTTCCCAGGTCTGTGTAGTGCCCCGCAAGCTCGTTTATTGATTGCCTGCAAAGCAATTGCAAATGAAGTTGGTTCCAGTTTCGTTTTTATTTTGAAAATTTCTTCAGTTCTCGAAAAAAGTTCATTGACCTAGCTCCATATTTGGCATACTATAATAATATTTTAGATTGCGTAATGCTTAGAAGTATCTTGCTGTGAAATTTGCTAGCTGTAGCTCTTTTGGACTCAGAGTTCTGAGGGAAAATTGGAATAAAGTTGGGTGAAAACTCTAGTTTTTTTAATACTGCCAATTTAAGAGCTTTTTTTTAAGTCTTTTTTATTTTCAGAATTTTAGACTCAGAGATCTCAATGATATGTGGAATATAAAGGGGCATATTAAAATTTTTAATTTTCATTATTTTCCAGTTTTAGCCTTAGATCAAGTAACTCCAATTTCATAATTGCTTCAAAATTGAAATATCTATGTCTCTCGCTTTTAGTACTTCTTTTATTTCTGCTCCGTTTCTGCTTCTCTGTTGTCCTTAAAAGCAAACTTGACTTCTGGCATTGGCTTTTAATGCCTCGAATGCTCCAGAGAGACTTGCCGACTTTGCGTGTCTTTCTGAATACCTCAACAACAAACACAACAATAATAGCATGCGTAGGGAGAAGGTTGGGCATGCTGGATATGGGGGAACTTCGACTCCGCCCTCGACTGTTTGCCAGTGTCATTCAATTAGGCTGAGATACTCGTAATTCCCACAAAATTGTAACAGTTACATGCAATCACAATTAGGCAGTCTAACAGCAAGTGCAAAATAACTGATCAACTGGCAGATACCCTCTAAATAAAATACTGTGGTATATATCACAATATCAATATATCGATTTTTTTGTAGGAAATAATATATTTATATTGAAATATATTTTTTGGCTAAATATAGAAAATACAATATTTTTATATGACATTTACTTATTTATTTTGTTGATCAATATGGTAAAAATAACTTTAAGTAGATTTTCATTAATACTAATTAGAGTGAGTCAATTGAAATGTTTAATAGTATCTTCCATGGAAATGGACATCTCTAGGGAGCTTCTTCGTCCTTATAGAAAGTTTAAGGCAGGGTTTAGTATGTTTTTAGTATGTTTTCTTTTGTGAATTAAAAACAGTGATATTTTAAATATCATCGATAGGATATTTTAGAAATATTAGATAACCCTGCTTTGTGGCAATAAAGTGGACATAGAGTTGCCTGATAAGTAAAGAGAAATCTTTGGCTCGATCTAACTTATATCTCCCACTCGCTGCTCGCCTTAGCTACAGGGTATAATCATTGAAAATAGACATAGCACCAGATTTGCGAAAAGTCGACGTAGACACTGTGTGCAAAACACATTTCGCACATTTCGTAGTTATAAATTAATTTGCGGGCAAGCAAAACCGAGTCGATAGGTTCAACCAGAGTTGACAGTAATGAAAAATGAACAGCACGTGGCAAAAAATAAAAAAAAACGGAAATGAATAACAGAATAACGAAATAACAAAATAACCGAGTAAAGCGTGATAAACACACAAATGCAAATTGTATAAACCGAAGAAAAAAGGGCTGCGCAGCTATCGCCATGGTGGGATCGATTTCAATAAGCCGCTTGCATTTCAAACTGCGAAAAAATCCACTTGATTATTTAGATATATTTTTGAAATATTTGTATATGCTATTTTCATAATGAAAAGTAAAGCTCAGTTGCAGTGTCAATTAAAAGAGACAGTATTTCAATAAAAAATCCCAAAATATGTTCGATTGATTATAGGATCAGATGTGTAAGCGACACGAAGCCGATTCAAGTGTGCAATATTTGATTAGAAATTATGTAAAAGACTAGACTAACTAAATTAAAATATATAACAATAGGTAAGGGAATGGATTGTAATTAATTTATTAATTTTATACATTTATTTGAAAACGATTCAAAAATAGTTTTATATAGGAACACTTGTAGCTAGGCCTTTAGATAATTGATAAGTGTATGTATGAACGAATACTATAGCTACACTTGAATATTAAATTTTATTTCAGATAAGGTATATGCTATTCAAATACAGTTTGTAGAAAATTGGTCAATATAATATGAAATAAGAGGCAAAGAGAAAATAAAGAGAAGTAGACTTATATTATCCATAGAAAGTAGTATTTTTTTTTAAGAATTCCATTCCAATACCAACAATAAAATGCATTTTGAAAAAAAAATTTTTCCCTTTAAGAAAATCTAAATAAAATAAATATATTGAATATCTTCAGATCAATTCTTTTTGCTATTTTGATTATATTTTTATATTTTAATTTATTAAAATACCTACTTTTATTTAGCACAACGGCTTGTTGGTGGCGTTGCACTATGGGCCAGCCGACCAGTTTTTTTGATCGAAATTCATTTTTTGAAAGTTAACGAAAACCCACGATTTTGATGGCGTTGCATCAGAAAAAGAATGGCCTTTAAAGTTGCATACCAGGAATTTCAAAAGATGTGGCCACTTTCGTGAATTTAGCTGTCAAAGTCAGATGTTCTGATGCAAAAGCAATCGTTGTGAAAAGGTGAAAAAATAAGTGCAGTTTTAAAATTAATATTAAGCTAATTAAATCGATAATTTGTTTAAATTTTTGTGATGGGTCATAAAGAGTGTAGTTTTTACTACGTGTTTTGTGATTTAAAGCTTATAAAATAGTTGTGATATCTTCGTAGTTTTATGTTGTAGTGTGTCGTCCAAGATATCAAAATTTGAAAAAAATTTCATTTTTAAATGGACTTTTAAAGTGAGTCCAGGCGAGTCCAGGCATAAAACCAATTGTGTGTCGTAGATAAATCAATTTCTAATCGATTGTATATTGTTAAAAATGCCACTTTTTGCCACTTTTCTCTGAAATTGAAATTTAAGACCGTAACCTCAAATTCGACAGTTCAGAATTGCTTTCCTTTTGGATAACAAAAAAGACAAAATTAAGCAAGGAGATTGCAAGATTGAAAGAATTTCAGAGGCAATGAAGTCTTGTTTGAACGAAAACATGCGAATTAGCTGAAAGAGAAAACAATAATTGCAATTGAATAAATAATTTTTCTGATATCTTCCACCGTGCAATGGATACTTCAGATCCGATAATATCTTCTGGAAATCTAGATAGATGTATTCGACGATAAAATAAAATATGCAACTTTCCAGCGAAGTTTTATAGTTATTATTAAGAGAAGTCATATCTTTGGAAGACCCTGACTACACAGATGATGATTTATTTAATAATTTGGAATCACAACTAAATATTCAACTGGAAAACAAAGAGCAAGAGGGTTAAACCAGTTTAGGTATGAAGAAGAATGATTTCCAATACATCCAGATCTAATTTAGAATTTGCATATTTAAGATCCCCTTGACAAACATTTTTCTTTGGGGAAGCCTTTTTAATATATTGGATATATGTTTTATATGTTTTTCTTTTTGTTTTGAGACATAAAACTTCCTTATTTTATAGGAAAATGTAAGAACAATTGTTCCTTACTAACACTAGAAATTTAAAGTTGAATAAAAAAAAAAGACGGTACTACACCCATGTTTTTTTTTCTTAAATCTACTTCCTTTTTATTATATTTATCTAATAAAAAAAACAGAATCAAAATATCTTGCTTCGTTCGCGAGTTATTAATTTCGATAAAAAAAAACTGGTCGGCTGGCCCATAGTGCGTTGTTCCAATATATACAAATATATATATTTAATAATACTTTAAATTTTTTTAAATTAATTAAATTATCTATTTTAAATTAGCCCAGTTGGTCGTGTCTCAAGTCAGGCCTTAGCAAAAAAAAAAAAAACAATAATCTTATAACAACGATAATGCATTAAATTAGACTGCTTGTACCAGCTTGATGATGTTGTTCCAATATATATAAATATATACAATATATATATATATACGTCTCTTCTACTCAAGCTCAGCGAGTCGAGTGCATCTGCTCTCTTCACCCCACTTCAGTTCAATTTAATAGAGAAGTACACGCCGCATTCTTCATCTGCAGCTATTGATATATTTATGTACAAGTGGGCGGGAAGGGGGCGTTGGGCGATGTGGTTGTTGCGGTAAAAGCAGCTATTAAAACTAAACCGAAAGCAATGCAAGGAAATGGGGGAGTAAGGCAGATAGACAGGCAGAGTGAGAGAGAGCAAAAACTGCAAGCTGAAGCAAACGTAAGGAATGGGAGAAGGGAGAGAGAGACAAAGAGAGAGAGAGGAGGGAAACGAGCGCTAAAATGTTTCAATTTAAATTAATTATTGTTTGCGCCACAAGTGGCGCTGCTAAGAAGCGACAGCGACAGCGGGGGTTGCAGCAGCGCGGAGGCAACAGGGAACGGGGCGGAGTTGGCAACAAAAGCAAGGCAACTTTTAATTATGGTTACAAAGATTTTCAGTCCTTGTCGATGGCTGTGCAGGCAGGCAGGCAGGCGGGCAGGAGTTGCTGCCGGTGCTCTGTCTGCGTTCGGTTGCCACTCCCCTGATGCCGCCCTTTAGGCGGCAACTTTGACCAACATCGATTAAAACGATGAAAACGCGGAAAATTGCGCCAACTAGCAAAACTGCAGCGACGGCAAATGAAAATTGCGAGAAGTGCAAAAAAAAGGAACGAGTTAAAATCCCGACTAGAAAAACAAAAAAACAAAAAAAAAAAAAACAAACAACAACTGGCAGAGATAGAGAGAGAAAGAGAGAGAGAGGCAAATGCTAGGCAAAAGTTGAACGTTTTTATTACGCTGGAAAAAGTTGTGGAAAAACGCGATTGCCGCTTAAGAGCATCACTGCGAAGGCAAAAACCCGGCATAAAGATGATGAGAATGGCTAAGGCTATAGCTACAGCTACAGCTATAGCTATGACTGCGGCTATGGCTATAGCATTGGATGTGGCTACGGCTATGGCTGCGGGCAACGTCATCCTTTGGGTTGATTTAGTTTTTTGTTTGTTTTGTAATTTGCCAAATGCTGTTAACTGTTTTGCCTCCCAGTACCATCTGCAGCTTCCACTCCTTCCCCTGCGTTTCTATATTTCACTATTTTAGCTTTTCCCACTGCGTGTCTTGAAGCGTGTGGCATGCCAGACAGTGGAGCAGGCTGACAAAAGCAAGTTGCTACGATGGCGTTAGTTCATTTGATCATTCATTTTCCTTTTTATTGAGTTAATTTAATTTTTTTTTTTTATAAACTTAGGAAATAACTAGAGCATACTTTTTTTTGAGCAGCAGAAAAAATGCAGGCGGTAGCCCCGTTTAGGTACCTCAATAAAAAGGAAATATATATATATTTATTTTAGGGGAGGCAAACTTGAGGATATGCTATATAATACTAATTAGACTAGCAATTAATTTTTTTTTTTTAAACTGGGTATACATTTTTTATGTTATAAATGGAAAAATTTAGCAGCAATATATACTTTATACTATATATTAATAATTAAACTAGCAATTGCTTTATAATTTTTTTTTTTTATAAAATGGGTATTTATTTATTATGATCTAAATGGAAAAGTGCAGCATCACTAGGAGTTTTTAATTTAATTAAAGTTACTTATATCCAATATTTATATATATATATATATATTGCAATAATTTTTTTTTTTTGCACTTTTATCTATTTATTTATTTAGACAACGATAAGGTTAGAATAAATAAAGCTATGCCTACACTAAGGCTAGCAGGCGAGCCCCATAGGGCAGAATACTAAGATATAAAGGTCATAAAGGGGTTAAAGGTAAACCTGTTTACCTTAATAAAAAAATAATAAAGTAATAGTAAAAGTTGCTAGAAGTTGCATAGAAAACTTAAGCGAAAAGTAAAAGTTATTGTAGCTTAAAAACTCATAGTACCATAATTAATAATTTTTTTTAAAATCATTTTATCATAATACTTAATTATTATACCAAAACAAGCATTATCTATGTGAGCGCAACAGAAACAATATTAACTTAAGAAAGAAAACCATGAAGAAAAAATAAATAAATAGAAACTCAGGCGAATTTCTGTGAATCACATTGAAATTTTGATTTGGAATTAAGCTGTTCGAATTAAATTTAATTAACTACAATTATCATAATTATGGTTAAATTTCAGGACGCTGCGAAAAATCAGAATTATGCAGCTGGCCGCTTTAGCCGCTTAACCCTTTGCTGCCCACCGTGCCCAACTGACCGCAGCCACTTGATTTACTTGTTGTTGCCGCTGCTGCGCGTGTTTGCTTTCTCTCTCTTCTTCTTTCTCGCTCTTGCTCTCTCTCCCTCTCGATGCGCGGCAAAATTGTTGGAAATTCAATTTGAACAAAACTTGAAAATGCCAACGGCGATGGCGCCGGGTGGGGGGCAGGGGCGGGAGCAGCAGCAGTGGCGCGGGTTGAACGGCAACAGTGGCACCCCACAGCCTTTTGGCCACAAATCCAAAGTCACCTCAAGCAGCAACCCGCAACCCGCTCCCAATCACTCTCTGCCTGCGTCGCTGCAGCAGCGGGGGCTCTGCTCATCTTGGGCTTGGCGCCTTGAACCTCATGTTTATCCATGAAATTTAATTGGCCGCGCGCTGCAGTTGAGCAGTGGTAAGGGAAGGGGTAGGGGTAGGGGCAGGGTAAAAAGTACTGCTGCTGCTCGGGGAGCGTTGTGTTCGCACTTGTTGTACTGTAAATTGGCGCTAATTTATCAGCACAATGGCGCCACCTGGCGGCTTAATTAGTGGCGCGACTTTAAAGCCAGCTCGTCGCTTTGCTTTAAAACACGCACACACACAAACGCTCTTACACTCACACCCACACGCACGCGCCAGCAGACGTGACGTGACAATAATCCCGAGAAAAAAAGCAGCGAAAAATCTGGCAGGCCGCGGGCAACTTTCATGCTGACTGCCTGCTGAGTGCCGCCTGGCTGCTGCCTTCTACCTGCCTGCCTGCCTGCCTGCCTGCCTGCCAGGCGCTTGCCTCTAACATGTCGCTGCATAAATTTCACGCTCATCACCTGCTGCCAGTGACCTTGTTGTTGTTGTTGCTGCTGTTGTTGTTGTTGTCGCCCTGCTGCTGCTGCTGCTGTTGTTGAGTTACTTATTTAGCATAGCATACTTTTGTGCGGCGCTTTGAATATACGGTGTAGCATACTTTTGTGCGGCGCATGATATGTGCGACCCAGCGCGCTGCGAGGGCTGTTCAAGCTGAAGTCGGCGCAACAACAACAACAACAACAACAACATATTTGACATGGCGCTGGCACGCGCTTCATTAACTAGAGAACATGCCACGAGCTCGCGAGCTGTGAGTAAACAAAGCGTGCGCGAAATAACAAAGAAAAAACCTACGTAGGGGAAGCAAAGAAGTGGTGTGTGTCCTGGCTAGAAACGTACATTTATTGCTGCATACTTCTGTGCGGCAGCCGGCAAGCGCGCGAAACGCACAAAAACGTAGCATGCTTTCCGCCGCTGCACTTAATAAAAGAAATTGCTGCGGCTTTGGCGAATTTGTCCGCATAGTTTTGTGGCTGCCCTCGCCGGTGCCGGTGCAGACTGTGCTGAGCTGGCAGCATCTCTGCCTGCAGCTGGCAGCCCTTCGGCTCGTAAACAAATTGAATTGAAGTCATAAAAGTCGTCGCCAAGTCGTCGCGAATGATGCCGCACGCTTTCCCTGCCTGCCTGCCTGCCTGCTACTCTTTCGCATGTCGAGCTTCTCAGCTGCGCGGCGCGACGCGGCGCGTCTGCTGCGTGTCAGTGATTGCGACATTTGCACGCTTGCCCCTGCCCGCTTTGCTTCCCCTTTCCCCTTTTGCTTGTCAGCGCCATTATGTCGCACTTGTTAAACTCAGTGCGAGCGAGACAGAGAGCGAGAGCGGGAGAGGGAGCGAGCTGAGCTTCCCTTTTTTTATTTTTATGCCTCAATAAAAATACAATACGTTACAATTGAATTGAACTCAATTGAATTTGATTGAAGTTGTAAAGCTCAGACAGTGTGTGTGTGTGCGAGAGTGTGTGTGCGTGTGTGTGCGAGCAACAACAAAATGCAATAACGTGTCGCCAGGCTGTGCCTGTGCCTGCGCCTCTTCCGGTGCCCGGCGCCGCGGCGAGGTGTCACTGCGAGCGCATGATTGGGGGGCCGTGAGAAAGAAGAGCGAATAACGAATAACGAATAAGGCAAAGCGAATAACGAAAACGAATAATGATAATCATAAGGACGATAGCGGAAAGGCGGGCGACCGATGATGATGGAGCTGATGCCGTCGATGATGATGCTGATGAAGTGCGCTTCATAAATACACTTTGAAGACAAATGCGATGGGCTCGAGCGGGGAGAAGGGAGGGGGATCGGGCTGTGAGAGGCAATGCGAGCAGTAGAGGTTGTAGAAGAGAGAAACAGAGAGAGAAAGAGAGAGAGAAAGCAAGCGAAACCCCACAAAAGGTGACACGCTTCAAGCTTGGAGAAAAAAAAAAGTAACTCGAACGCTACAACAACAACAGTAAAAAGGAGAAAAGCAGCAAGAGAAAGCAGAAGCAGAAGAGCAAAAAGAAAGCATGAGAAAGAGAAAGAGAGAGAGAGAAGCGACAGAAGTAGAAGAATAACAACAACAACACAATGGCGAATCAATCCAAGTGCAGCACTCGTTCACAGCGCGTATACGCATTCAGACTCGCACTCATTCTTACCATATACTCATATATTCATACCAAATACATTCATATTGCTTACTTCTTCATCTCGCTGCTTGGTGCATGCTTTTGCAACACTGGCAATCACGATTTGTCAAAGCATTATCGAGTGAGTCATTGCAACTTGCAAGTGAACTTGGAAGTGATGTCATAAGGCAGTGCAAGCAGCTGTGCGGGTAGTAGTAGTACCAGTTCTATGTATATGAAACTGCGTTTTACTTCATTGTTAATTATCGATAACAAAAGTTATCGATACATTTTTGGTAAACATTTTTGTAGCATCTTTTGACATCTGGCAACACTGCTCAAACGTTATTTGCGAGTTTTTTTTCCAATAGCAATTTTTTTTTCTAATATTGAAAATGTCGAGTTTTATACCCACAAACCACGATTCGTGGACATCGTAGTAGAGTATTTAAAGCTATAGTAGCACTTAAAAATAAGGTGAGTTGTTAAAATAGAAGTAAGGTATTTTTTGTTTTGTGCAAATGTGTAAAACTTTACTATGACTCAGAGGAATCATTTATGAACTTAATTTTGTGGTGTGTTATTACCATAATTTATATGGAATCATATTTATAGCAAAGAAGTAGAAATAATAGAACTGGAAAAAGTGCTTTATAGAAATTAAAGGAGTTGCATCAAATATACTCGAATATACTCTGAAATAGTGGAAGCCATATGATTCTAGATCAATAATTCATTATGCAACGAAAAATTACTTTTGAATCATAACAAAGTTATACAGCAGTTTCCTCTAAATAGAATACATATTAAAAGTAAAAGTAAAAAAAAATTAAGAATAAAAATTGTACGATTACAAAAAAATAGAATAGTGTATAAAAAAATATATATAAGATAGTTGAATGTCAGTAGACATACTAGGAAAATAATCTCAAAGAGTAGTGTGCTAAAAGCATATAAAAAAACTTTAAAATTATGTTTGAATTTCCAAAAAAATACTAGGAAAATAGTTTGAAATAGTAGAAGTCAAAGAAAAAATACCTGAAAAGCATTTGAGCTAAGCGTAAAAGTTGGAAAAAACGTGATACAATAAAAAAATAAAAATAAAATCGAAAAAGTAGATGGAAAAATTAAAAAACAATACACGAAACTAGAAATACGAACCGGAAAATGTGAGCAGAAACGAGCTGCAAAAACAGAGGACAATGAAAACAAGGTTTTTCTCAAAGGTTCGTGGAAAACGCAGTGAAAACACTTGCGCATGGTTGCACTTGATGAAAAGTGTGGAGCGTGAACAGAGCCGAAAACATAAACAGTTATCAATAAATATGCATGCAAATTGGAATTATTCGGGTTTCTATGCGTGTGTCAAAGAGAACCAGAGAGAGAGAGAGAGAGAGAGAGAGAGGGGGAGATTGGGATAATCCACTGACTACGACTATTCCATTTAGGCCATCAGCAGACTGTACGTTTTGTTGTTCTACACGAATTCCTCTTTTCACTGCTTCTACTCGTCTCCCCTCCTTGTTGACATTTTTTTAATTTCCGCTATAAATGAAAACCACATCCGGCAAGAGTTTTCACCTGCACTGCAATCCGAGGCGACAGGCGGCTGCTATTATTGGCTTAACCCAATGCCCGACTCGAGTCGGGTTAAGGGTTAACGGCTAACAGCGATCCCTCTGCAAACACGTCGCCAAATATGAAGGATGACAGTGGTTGGTGTCTGCCCAAGCGATGATAGCTAACTGAATCACTAATGGAGCTGTGTACACAGCATAATGCGCAGGAAATCGAAAATAGGTGAGAGTCGAGCGCGGAGCAGCTTAGAGTCAACGATGAGGGCTCAAAATGAGAAAATCTACACAGCGAATGGGCAAAAGCTTCTAAAAGCTCTTCTTCAACTGAAGCTAAAAAGGTTTAAGCTAGAAAGTTTGAGCTTTCCAGTTAATGTACGCAGTAAGCTCGTTGTCAAGTATATTTAAAAGCTCATAGCATACGAAATTTAAAGCTTGTAATTAATGCATGCTGAAAGCTCCTTGTCAAGTATCATTAACAGCTTTTAGCGTAAGCAATTTAAAGCTTGTAATTAATGCATGCTGAAAGCTCCTTGTCAAGTCATATTAAAAGCTTTTAGCGTAAGCAATTTAAAGCTTGTAATTAATTCATGCTGAAAGCTCCTTGTCAAGTATCATTAAAAGCTTTTAGCGTACGCAATTTAAAGCTTGTAATTAATGCATGCTGAAAGCTCCTTGTCAAGTCATATTAAAAGCTTTTAGCGTAAGCAATTTAAAGCTTGTAATTAATTCATGCTGAAAGCTCCTTATCAGGTATAATTAAAAGCTCTGATGGTTTAAAATTAAGCAGAGCTAAATTGCTTAACTTTGCCTGAGAGGCTTTTTAAGCAGCTGAAAGCTTACAGTGCAATTGCGTTGTAAAGCTTCTGTAATTTATAACGCTTGAGTGTGAAAGCTTCTAAATTGCTTAACTTTGCCTGAGAGACTTTTAAAGCAGCTGAAAGCTTGCGTTGAGTTTGTTTTGTAAAGCTTCTGCAATTTATAGCGCTTGAGTGTGAAAGCTGTTGAAAGCTGCTGCGGTATATATTTATATAAAATAAATTAAGCTATCAACTTATAGTATATTTAATATTTTTAGTTAAAGAAAGCTTTGGTGCTTAATGAGCTTTAGTTTTAGTTTAGTTTTCAGAAGCCTTTGGATTGTATGACTACTTACGCAGCTTGCGGCTAAGAGCGCATCACAGAGACTTCAGTGCTTGATGCTAATCGCCTCAGTTAAGATCTTGGCAGTTGTTAGCCAAGTTTCTGTGCATTTGAGGCAAGCTTAAAGCTTGTGCTCGTGCTAGTGTTGATTTTCAATAATTCGTCAGTTTTGAAATTTTGCCAACTACAGTCGATTATGCTCAGTGCTGTGGAGAGAACAGCTGAGAAAGAAATATAGAGAGAAAGGCAGATAAAGAGAAAGAGAGATGTAGATGGAGTGCAAGGAGCAGGCGGGCTAAGGATGTTGCTGCTGCTGACGCTGTGGCATTGCAAATACGCATGTTAACTCACAAATGTGCATTTGTCTTGCCACACACACGCACACGCACACACACACAGCTGACATGTCAATTGCAGGCACACACACACACACACACAGGCACAGCTGGCACGCACTCTTGAGCACGTAGAAGCGTAGCTGCTGCTGCTGCAGTTGCTGCTGTTGCCTGCAGCAGCAACAACAACAAGCGCCACAGCAATTGCTGCTGCTGCTGCTGCTGCCTGTTGACAATGCATTTGGCCCTTACATGTTTAATGATGTATTTACCTACGCCAACTAAACTGGCGCCCCGAACAATGCGAGCGGCCCCAAGTTGGACTCGATGCGCCTCGCCTCGCCTCAACTCGGGCCTGGGCCTGGGCCTGGGCCTGCGCCTGGGCTTGTGCCTCGGCCTGGGCCTGATTGCGAGCGTGCAAATGCCAACACCTTGTGCTCGGCCAACAGTTGACTGGCTCTTGCCCCTAACCAACCCCCCTACCACTCTCTCCCCCTTCTGCTAGCACTCAAGCAGAGTCGCCCCTGTCAGCACTTGCAATCGCCAATTGCAAAACCGAATTCGACTCTGCAGTTGACGTGAATTGTTCGAGGCTTGAAATCTATGATTGCAGCTATAACTGTACACACGTACACGCACGCACACACGTGCTAGTGTGTTGCATAAATTTAGCTCTGTGTTTGTGTGTGGCAGCAACAAAAATCCGAAATCTGAAATCTGAAATAAGAGACTCGCCTGGGCTCGCCTCGCCTTTAAGAGGGAGTTTCATGTTCTCGCCCCGTTTCCGTTTCCGGTTAACTGTTAACGCTTTGCAGGTGCTCGGGTGCAAGTGGTGCACATGGCATTTTGATTGTTTATTGTGTTTATTGTTTATCGAAAGCCTCGATTACCATAAAATGATTGCGTTCCGTCTCTGCCCGTCTCTGGTTTATGGCTTTTTTATGGCCACTGCTGCAGTTGTGCTAGAGATGTGAGAGGGAGTACAAGGCGAGAGAGAAAGTGGAGCACATAGCGACATGGAGATGAAAGCCAAGCAGTGTGTGTGTGTGTTAATGATTCTACTTCCATGCTGAGTCTGCCTGCAGCTGGCCCTTTCTTCATCAATTAATAAACAATAGATAGATTCACATACTATAAATCAGCTGCAGTTCCTGCTGCTGGGATTCCTATATATGCAATTACTTAGGTGGCAGCTAATGGCTTGAGATAATTATTTCTTAAGTGCATTTGCTTAAAGATACTTTAATTCTAAATTTTATATTCAGTACCCGACTATTTTGAAATAAATTCCTAAAGTCTATTTTTCGATACAAAAAATATTTATATTTGATAACAATACGCTAGTCATTAATTAATACATACAAAAAAATAAAATGAAAATAAAAATATAGAAAAAAAGGAAATAAAAGAAAAAAATGAAAAAAGCAAAAAAAATAAAATAAAAGATATTTAAATACATATTTAAGTCTCTAGTATACTTTGCTTTTTACTTAAGCGATAATTAAACACAGTCTTAATTTTTTTTTTTTTTAATAAGGTAGACGTGGATTCCTTGACACCCCTTCAAGACCTTTCAGGCTAGTTGGACGCGCCTGCTAACCTGTATGTTGGTTTAGCTTTAGCTACATTTTAACAACAACAGTATAACAATGAACATATGAAAATCATATCACAATAAACCATTACATTGACGGTAGTGCATCGACTTGTCGGTGTCTGGTCCTACAACGGATGAGGAACCAGAGGCATCTTGAGAGCATCTCGTAGATCTCTACTTGGTTTGACTAAGGCCATAAAAATACCTTTAAAACTATAATAAAAATAAGAAAAAGTTCGACTTACATTTCTCAATTTATTTTTTTTTTTAGTGTTTATTACTTTAATTTAAACTATCTTACCTATTACCTATACCTATCAAACTACAAATTAAACAAAAAAGATCTACTTACATTTCTTATTTTATTTTTTAATTCATTTGCTTATTACTTTCTGTTTAATTTAAACTAACTCTAAAAATTAAAAAAAAACCCTTTAAAATATCAAACATTTTTTTTATTTTTTTTTATAAATTTTCATAAGTTTTAATAAACATTTTTTCTTAATAATAAAATTTAAGCATACTCTTAAGAGCTGAAAAATAATTCTACAATTTCTCTATTTACCTGCATCCCCTTCTAAATAGAACACATGTTTCCCCATTCTCTCTCAGCTAAATCCTATAATACCATCAACTATCTTATTACTCTACAAATAAACTGATAATCGCTTAATCAAGCTTTCAGTCAGCCTGTAAAATTGATTTCGATTTTTTCGCCTGCTTTAAGTCTCGCATTACGTATACGCCGCGAGGCACAACTTAAATTTCTACTACCAAGTAAGTGTTGTACGCTTGTGTGCGTATTTATGTGTGCGTGCATGCGTGTGTGTGTGTGTGTGTGTACCATTTTATTTGCGCTTGCACATTTTTTCCATTTTTTACACGAAAAATTTTGCATCTGCCATGTGCCAAGTGCCTGTGCGCTTCACTTGCAGCCGCTTAAGGCAGTCTAAACACACACACACACACACACACTTATACACTTGCATGCTGTGCACACACATGCTATGCAAACACACGCATACACACACAGTTCAGGGCATATGCAAATAATTTCAGCTGCTGCAATTGAAAAGCCAAAAACAAAGAAGCTTGCAGTCTACTCTTCCTCCAATTTCTCCTTCTCCCTCTATCTCTCGTTCCTCCTGTCTCTCTCGCACTGCCTTTGCTCGCCATTGGCCAAGAGACAACAAAAATATTTGGCTTTAAAGGCAAAGTCGTTGGCACTAAGTAAATCACAACTCAAAACAGCGCCAAACGCTCAATCTTCATCAGCGCATAGACAGGGGAGAAGGTAGAAAGAGAGCAGAGCAAAGCAGTGGGCACGGGGGGAGCAGGGGAGAGCAGTGGGGAGGATGCTTAATATGTATATCGTTCGGGGCGCAATGCCAGCTGAAATTTTTCTGTGCTATTTTGCTATGCTGCGGGGACAACTTGATTATCATATAGTCAACGTTCGATTTCAGTCTCTGTGTGTGTCGCTCTCTCTCTGTCACTCTCTCAGTATGTGTGTGTGTGTGTGTGTGTGTATTGGTGTGTTGTGCACAACGATGCCATTAAGCACTCAATCAGTCTTTATCAGGTTTTGACAACGATTAACGCTTCGGGCGCCAAACGCTTTTGATGGATGGCTGACTGGTCCCGGTTTCGGCCTGGTCCTGGTCCTGGTGCTGCTCCCGTTTCTGGTTCTGGCCTCGCTGCCTGTCCTGTTCCTGGTTCTGTTGCCTGCACCAAGCTCTTCGCCTGTGTCTGCCTTTTCTCGTGCCTAGGCTCGCACTTCTCCCTGCTTCTTGTGCTCGTGTTCATTACTTCCCCCCGGCGCTCTCTTTCTCCTTGACTTGATTTTGCAGTTTATGCCTAACCTCTCACTGCCCCCTGCCCTGTCGGGTATTTTATGAAATTGATTTGCTGTGTCGCAGATTCTGATTCGAAAACCCCGAAAAGTGGAAGCCAAAAGTAGCTGCAAAGCCTGCTGCCGGTTGCCTTGTGTGTGGCTTTAGCCATTAAATGGCTCAAAACAGAGGGAATTATGATGGAGATTGTAGACGGGACTGGGGATGAGAGAGATAGTAGACAGTAGGCGGGAGGCAGCGGGCTACGAGTATCAGAAAAGAGTTAATTTTAGGCTCTGGCCTTTTAGTCAGTTTTTCTATAGGTCTATCGATAGTGGTTAAGCATCGATTTTAATAGTATCGATCAGTTTATACAATATTTTTGATATTATCGCTGAAAACGGCAGAAATGAAGTACGCGACACGAGTTCCAAAACAGACTGATGAGCCGCTTTCACGGCTCCTTTATTTATATCAAAATCTTATTCTAACTTATCTCTATATTAAGCTACGGGGGGTTACATGAGCGCCCTAAGCGATAAGTGTGTATTTATATTTAGGGTCACAATGTGTAATGTTGCATCGCGTGGGTCCAGCTGCTGTCATATGCATATGCTGCGGACTCCTACACGCTGCTTTGGTCAGGCCTATCTCAAGTGTTGGACTGATTTATATTTAACCTTTTGAACTCATCTGCTTGACAAAGTATTTGTTCGAATCAGAAAGTTCATTGCCTTCTAAACGTTGCTGGGGTCAAAAACTTATTTCTAGTGCATTGTTTATGAGTTGACAACGGCAAGAAACTAATCTTAGCATTCTAAACTTCATCTCAACTGCAGTGTTCAATCCATGTGTACTCTATAGGATTGAACAATCGCTTCAATTAAATGATCTAGGTTTCGTATAAGTCTAAGTTTATTGGTGAGTATATCGATAGTACTGCGAAAGTATCGATTTTATTGATAAGTCTTCACTGAATATAAGACACTTCAATTTATTTATCGTCATTCCATATAATTATGAGTCTATCGATACGTATATCGATAATGGCGCGATAGTGTGGAATTTACTACTTAGAATTAAATTGAGAGCATTTTTCATAGTTTATTCGATAATATCGATAACTCCCAAAGCGGTACATTTAATTTTTCTAGTTCATCCAATTCTATAATTTTAATTTGTATACCTCTAACATCGCAGTACTATTTAAATAGCGATGGCAAAAGTTGTTTTCCTTAAAATCTTATCCGAAAAGTATTGCGTTTCTGCCAACTCTAATCATTCTTCAAACTATTGTACTCAACTAAAGAGCATCTCTTCGTCGGCTTTCGACTTATAATGAGGATTTCGCAATTCTTCTTCTTTTTTCATTTTTTTGTCGGACTCTACTTAAACTCGTTTTGTGGTTCTGCAGTTCGAACAATCGATTTGCTCTCATCATGGCTCATTGACTCTGCTCCCTTTTCGATTCACTTGTCCCTTTTTTCGAACCGCCCAAACCCCGCCATCCTGCAGTTGCTCGTCTCCCCGAGTTCGGTCTTGGTCTCGGTCAGTCGCCATTATCCTTTGTCATGTTGACGCTTTTAAATGTTTATTGCAGTCCAGCGACTGACTGCCTCATCAATTTTGTGGTCAGCACGTGAGTGGGGACAGGACAGGAGTCAACGGGACCCAACAGGACAAGAGGGAAAAGAGGAAGAAGAAGCTTGCAGGGTGCAAAATGCTGCTAATCAGGCTTCTTACGGCATAGCAAAGGAATTTTCTTGGACCCTAGGGACGTGAATAGCTTAAAGTGTATATACTAGATTTGTATTACACATAAGCTGCCTATTTCAACACTCGTAGCAGACAGCTTATTACTGCCGACTATTACAATCGAGGCTCTCGAAATGATTTACCATATCACAAGCACTTTTCAAACCAATGTCAAAGTCACAGCGATTAAGTTATCTTAATGAAACTTGGCACAGAGCACAATTAATATTCGCGAACTATGCACTAAAGTTTTTAGCCTGATTTGGTGTATATATCTAAAATGTATCTATAATCAATAAGCACACTAAAACTCCATTTTCCCCTGTAAATTGCTTAATTTACACGCAACTCAACTCCATTTCGAGCTTCTGCAGCTTAATGACTAAATTTGTGGAAATAACCCCACTCACCTAACATCGTAACCTTTGCCCCCCCCCCCCCCCCCACCATCTTCGTGCAGGATACGTCATGGTTAAAGGATTCTTCGATTGGCTTTCGCTTTCGCTGTGATTTCTCTTTGTTGCTGCCGGCAGCAACTTCTTGCGTGATGTTCGAACATAAAAACGCCACAAATTAATTAATTAAAGCGCTTTAAGTGGCCCCAGCGAATTGGCAGTAGGCGAGGGAGGGGCGTGGAGGGCGCGGAATCCACTAAGAAATTACAAGAAAATTCGATAAGTTTCCAATTATAAGCCATAAAAAATGGGCAAAACGAAAAACATTTCATTATTCCAATTACATTATTATCATGGCAAGTTTGGGGTATCGCAGGAATTGACTCGCGTTCACACTCGCTCTCTCTCCTCTCTCTTTCTTTTCATAGCTTTCTTAGTCTCTCTGCTTAGCTGCTTACTTAAGCTACCCTGTACAAGTATGGGAAATAAATTATGTGTGAGTTACTAATAATTTTCTCAAACTTTATTTTCTATACCAATATTAATAATTTTTTTTCTAAGCCAAACTTACTATGAGAACTCAGCGGCTGTGGTAGCCACACGCCTCAAATTTGGTATATAGAAACTTTGAAGCTTAATTAATACGATTTTCAAATATTTCTGAAATATCTTTATTCGCTACGTGCATACACAACAACAAACATTAATTGTAAAAACCTTTAATTGTACAAGCAAATCTATAACTTTTCCCAATACAGGGTATACAGCTAGTCGCACACACCCCAATGCCGCTGCTACTGTTTTAATTATCACAAAAGTTTCATATTTTTTTATGTGTTTGCCTTTTCTTTCATTTGTTTAAGCCTTTTTTTGGGGCCAACAACACGCAGACAACAACTTAACCACGCCCCTGCCGCCCGTGCCCCTGTCCGCAGTCCCAGTGCTGGCAACATTTTGTGCCTTGTCATGTTTTAATGACGCTCCGTCAGCAATAACAACAACAACAACAACAACAGCGAGGGGTACAACAGGAAGAGCCAGAACAAGAGCAATAAAATGCTACGAGTCCTGCCATTTATGAGACCATTACAAACATTTCCCCCTGCCCCCCTGCCCCCCTGCCCCCTGCCCTGGCCTGCTGTTGTTGTTCGAGTTGGCTTCTTCCACTTTTGACTCTTCCACGTCTGCTCTCTCTCATCTTCGCTTCGCTTCGAGGCACTCAAGACATTTTCGGCACTCTCATAAGTCATTAACATTCTAAAAGGTTTTCCTAGTATATATGAAATATCATCATCATCATTATCATCATGCGGATTGTTCATCATCATCATCATCATCGGGGAGGTGCGTCCCAGGCGGACATTAACATGTTTGCACACACACACATACACTTTATGCACAAATACATGCACATGTAGGGAATACAAAAAAAAAAAAAAAAAACTCTGATATCATTTCATTAGTTTCATAAATATTTATTCAATTTCTGGCGTTGTTGTTGTCGCTTTTATCCATAATTTATCAAATTGTAAGCTCCAATATTTCTAGCGCTTTATATGTGTCTCCCCCTCAGCTGCTTCCCTTTCTTCCTGCTGTCCCGCTCCCTTCCATCGCTTCTCTGCGGGCTTCCTTGCTGCCTTGCTCTGGCGACGTTTTCGCTGACAATTTTCTAATCCAATTGATTTGTGCTGCGGGCCAAGCACCAAGCACCCCCCTGCACCTCTCTTCTCCTTCCTTAGACTCTCCCTTTGCGCTCCTGCTGCTTGCCCACTTACGTCAGGCCCTGCCAGAGATTGTACAACAACCGCAATGTGCGTTGTTTATCTCCCTGAATTTATCAACCAGTGTAAAGAAAACAACGCGTGTGCCTACATGCGCGGCGTGTATGACGGGCAGATACCCTAGATACCCTAAGTAAGGGCTAAGTAACTATATACGTGATTGTGTAGTGTACATGAAATCTTGGCAGCTTCGCTTCAATAGTTGCTGAGAAAAATAGTTTAAAAATAATTATCAATATTAACAATAAATAAACATGGTAGATATGAAACTAGTTCAATTCAGAATTTTTAAAAACATTGATTTTGCATAAGCAATTTAAATATAACTCATAATATATATATTTAATTAAAGTATTTATTAAAATGTTACAGGTGTACCGGTATGAAGTGAGCGATTTTTTTTAAACATTAATTTTTTTGGCAATGAAGTTGCATTTAAAGCGTATCCACAGCATTGCACGCATTTTGACAACCTCTTCCTTACCATGGCAATATAATTGTCCATCTTTTGAAAATATGGGTATCTATTTTATTTTATCTATTTTATTATATTTTACTTTAAATTTCTTCGTTGGCATCGTATACTAAATTTTACCAAGGTTTTTTATCTTAAATTAAAATAATAATAGTAAATATCATTAAACAATATATTAAATTAATTATACATTAAAAATTATTTAATTTTTCTTATTATTTTTTATTTTGATTTTTTTATGCAACCGACCTTTTTTTCGCTTCTGCCAACTTGAGTTTACAGTCAAGCACATTTAATTTGTTCTGCTCTTTTTTTGTGTATTAAATTTTATACAAATTTTATAACATTTACCCATTGAAAATGGGTAAAAAATGGTATATTAACTTTGTTTTATTTTATTTTAAAATAATTATTTTTATATAATTATATATTAAATCAATTATACTTTGAAGAATATTATATATTTTAATTAATTTTTTTTCGATTTATGTAACCCAAATTTTTCTTCCCTTCTACAATACCAATTTGAGAGCACAGTTAAGAAAATTGCATTTGCTTTTTTTGCTCTCACGCGCTCATTACACCCCAACCGCATGCCCGCGGCTGCTGGGTATACGCAGAGAAAAACTGAAAGAAATAATCATAATATTTGTGTTTGCGCTGCTGCTGGATTTTATTTATGTGCTCGACGTAGATACATGTATCAATGGATGTTTTTTGGCTTGTCGCATTACTAATGCAAAATTTTGTCATGCAGACAACACCCCGAACACCCCGTGCCAGCGGCCTCTGCCCTTATCTTCTGCTTTGCCTTTCTCTCTCACTCTCACTCGCTCTTCCTCTCACTCTGGCGACCCTTGTGCATTTACCATTGCATATTTGTCGGCGTCAGGTCGCCTTGCCTCACACTGCTCCTCCTCCTCCCCCCAGGGCAATCGACATGCAACGGGCACGCCCTCTCTGCGCCCACTTTTTTACATGAAATATATCCCATATGCGCATCATTTGCATTTGTTATGCCGTATACAAGCTGATTGCTATGAATATTAGTGCCAGCCAAAGCTGATTGCTACGCAACTCAATGGGAGCAAAGCGCAACTGTACCGACGAGACGTGCTTATAGATCTTATTATTCTTGTTTGTCTCGTGGCAAGTTTATGGCAGGCTCGCAAATGTTGCACGCTTGCGATAGTATCGCCGACTAATGCGATAGCACGAATAGCATAAAAGTCATTAAAATCACATTTAATAATGCAATCAAGAGAGAGAGAGAGAGAGACAGAGGCAGAGAGAGTGAGGGGAGACAGGAAATGCTGGTGTGGAAACCCATAAAATATTTATATGGTAATCAGCAGGCGGCTTAAAGGGAAGTCCAAACAAACAAAATCGGTATAGACAGACAGAGAGAGTGGGACAGTGAGAGAGAGAGAGAGACACACACTACATGCGACTGGCATAGAGTTGGCAGAAGTGACGCAACGATGGCATTGCCCGGCAACAAAGCCCTTGGAACGTAACCAAACTTAAGGACTTTCAACCGTAGTATATGGTAGATTAGACTCCGCAGATGTTATATACTCACTATATATAGACATTTGTATCTTGCTTGATAGCTCCACATGTGCTAGGTGTGTGTGTGTTTGTTATTAGGAAGCACTTGGAGAGTGCGCTCTGCTAGTGCTCACATTAGTGCCTACACAACAATCAATGCTACTACGAGGGTTAATCGAAAAGTTGTTAGCTGTATAACAGACATACGAGTAATCTGCTGCGCGGGACTCTCAAAAAGTTATGTGAGCTATATTAGTGATCTCTCTCGTCTCTCAAAATATATACCATAGACTTACATAAAAAGGTGCCCGGACAGGGTAAAAAAAAAAAAACTTTATCATTTAATCATTCAAAATTATTTTGTCGCTTTTAAAACATTAAATTTGACAGTCTTCAAAATTTTTTATAGTATTTTTACGAAATAGCCTTCAATTTCCATGCCGAGTTTTGATGTCTACAATGGTGCTAAAAATGGTTCCACGGAGCGGCAACTTGAGTCGAGGAAACAAAAAAAAGTCGCACGGGACTAAATCTTTTGAATACAGAGCTTATCGATGGTATTTATGGAGTTTTCGACCTTGTATTCGTTCATAATAGTAGCTCGATGTGACGTTGCGGTCAATTTTTCCGAATTCTTTCATGAAGGCGCCGAAGTACGGTCAAATAAAGCTTCTTATTGTTTGACTGTCCCTGATGCACTAAACCTTAAATATTCAAGAAAAAAAGTCCCGGTACAGCAGATAGAGTTTTTTTAATGACAATTCCAGTTTTCACTTAAAAAACTACATAGATTTGTTGAATTTAGAGCGAGAAGACATAAAAACTTGCTTACTTTGAGAAATTCCTAGTAAGCTGAAAGCTGCACTATTACAAAATTCAAGCTGATATACATATATGAAATAATATATCATATAATAATAATATATAATATAAAATAATATATTTTATAATTTTTTTTTAACCTGCAAATTTACTTTACTATAAACTTAATTTTTCTAGTAGTATTGAAAATCTGCGCACGGCTCCAACTTTTTAATTTGCAACCAAGAATTCAGTCGAACAACTTTTCCAGCGACCCTCGCATATAATTATATATCTATTCACTGTTTGCCTGCTTTGATTTGATTTGAATTGAATCGAAAATTGCACCAAGTGGAAAATTATTATTTATGTTTCAATTAAAGCTGCGCTCGTATGTGTTGTTTGCGTGCTGTGTGTGCTGGGGTGGGGAAGGCAGGTATGCGTGTGCCTGTGTGTGTGTGTGTGAGTGTGAGTTAATACACGTTTGGTGACTACAGGTTACTAGGCTTCTGGGCCACCACCATTCAGTTTCAGTTTTAATCTATTAATTAGGCATTCGATTTGGGCAATTTCTGGCCCACTTGGAGCTATTCACAGCGCGATTCACCGGCCAAACCATACACAGTGCTGGCCACCCACTTGCCACACCACCACACCACTCCGTTCAGTGGGCGCTCTCGACGGGCCATTCAAAGTGCAATTCGAACAATCCACACAAATAATGCGGTCGGTTCATTGGGGTTAATTTGTTGATTGAAAATCACATGACGTATGCGCAATATGTGTAATTTCCCTGAATTACGGTTAATAGTGGAGAGACAGAGGCGGAGTTAGAGCCGTTGAGGCCATGGCAAAGCCATATATTAATAATTGTATGAAAATTGAGAGATTGCACAATTAGTCGGCCAACGGGTTGACACATTTCCTCGCTGTAAATAAACTCTGCATAATTATATCAATTTTGAATTGAATAATTTTCAAATACAATAAAGTTGCTGCCATGCCTGATTGCGCGAATTGTGCGCAACTGTACCAAGACTCATTCCCATCTCCCTCTCTCTCATATTTATTCAGTCGATTTCAATTTCGATATCGATGGGAGCAAACATTGAAGAATTGCAAGCGGCATTTGAAGATCTGATCTGAATTCGCCTTAATGCTGTTGACTTTGAGCAAGTCAAGTTTGTACAGCTGCGCGAGTGCTTCGATTTCGGCATATCTTTCATAGGTATAACCTCGGAGAAGAAGAAGAAATAAGAGAATTTTTTTTTAATTTTTTATTATACGAGGTGTGTTCAAAAAGTAAGGTGACTTTTCAAATTTCGCGGGCAACATATTTTCGATTATCGATTTTTTTGTTTTGTTATATTGGTACACTCTTCCCTAACATCTGTACCAAGTTTCAATGGAACATCCTCTTTTGTTTGGTTGTGAGAGGCGTAAAGTTACAAGTTATTTTGCGAGCTCGGCGATTTTTTGCTATCGAAAAATATGGATCAAAGGATTTGCATCAAATTTTGTGTAAAAAATAAAATTAAGTGCTCTGAAACACTTGAAATGTTGACAGTGGCATACGGTGAAACTGTTCTGAGTAAAAAAAATGTGTACAAGTGGTACAAACTCTTCCAAGATGGCCGGGAAGATGCCAATGACCAGCCTCGCTCTGGACGCCCAAGCACGTCAACAACTGATGAAAACGTTCAAGCAGTGACGAAAATTGTTTTGGAAAATCGTCGAATCACTATCAGAGAAGTTGCTGAAGATGTCGGTATATCGCTTGGCTCGTGCCATGAAATTTTTTCAAACGTTTTGGGTATGAGTCGTGTGTCAGCGAAGTTTGTTCCGAAATTGCTGAATTTTGACCAAAAGAACCGTCGCATGAGCATCGCTCAAGAGCTGTTGAATGACGTCAACGACGACCCAGATTTACTCAAAAGGGTCATTTGGCCCCATGTGACTTTTTCTTGTTCCCAAAACTGAAGAGACCTATGAAAGGACGGAGATTTGCAACGATTGAAGAGATAAAGACTGCATCGCTGCAAGAGCTCAAGGCTATACCGAAAAGTGCTTATGGGAAGTGCTTTGAGGATTGGAAAAACCGTTGGCATAAGTGTATTGTATCTGAGGGGGATTACTTTGAAGGGGACAACATAAATATTGATAAATAAATTAATAGTTTTTCTTGAAAATACAAAGTCACCTTACTTTTTGAACACACCTCGTACATTAATGTTAAACCTTAATACACGTATGTGAAGTATATACCTATGGTATCTGCAAAAATATTTCTAAATACAATGTCTACTGATCGAACTAGAGTGCCTTGAACGTAGCAATCCACGATGAAGGACATCGCAAACACGTTATATTCGTATTTCTCTATAAAAACTTCAAGCACACTACTTCATCTCCTGAACCGATTTACTTAGTTTGTATGAAAGAAAAATTGCTGTACTGTACGACTGACAAAAAAACGGCAAGCTTGCATTATTTTAAAAATGTCAAGATTAATAAAAAAAATTAAAAAAATCAAATTTTTCTATTTCTATTTAAATGTTTTTATCAATCTTTTTTTTTTAGTTGGAAAAAAACCATAGAGAATATTTTTTATGTGGACTCAAGAACATTTCATTGGCACTTCTCCTTTCTCTGCCTAGCTAATATTTGCTGTTCTATCTAGACAGAATCCACAATATATACATCCATCGGTTTTGTATTTTAGTCTAATTGAACTAGGCTTCCAGCTGCAATAATCCAGAGAAACTTGGTACAGTTGTGTCTGAGAACTCAAGACTTAGCATAGTATGAGTTTCGATAACATGACAGGTTTTAAGGCACGTTCAAGCTTCGACAAAGGTAAAGTTCTGCCCGCATTAATAGTGAACTATTTTTGAGTTTTTGTTATATGCCAGTATTGATTTATTACTCAATTGAAAATGCGATTTAAAAAAAAAGAATTGAAGGATCGCCAAATAGCAGATGCTTAACCCAGCCTGATGGTACGTGCCCTCCGGTTGTTGCTGGCTCTGGTGGTGGCTCTTATATTGACCCTGTTGTTGGTTCTGGTGTTGACTCTTCTATTGTTCTGGTTGGCAATAGGGCGTATACGGATCACCGGGCGCCTAAATCTCAGTAGGCGAATTTGTTGAAGCAAGCGGCGATTCACGTTTACCAGTCGCCGATTCTGCAGCCTAATTCGGTTAAAGTCGGCTCTCAGTGCCGTCAGTTGCTGCAGAATGGCATCGTTGGAGGTAGTGCCCGTGGTGGTGGTGGTGGTGGAAGAGCCGGAAGGAGAGGTGGAGCTGGAGTCGGTGGGCGTGTTTGAATCAGATGGCGTCGTCGGACTATTTGTGGCGGGTGCTGCAGTGGTCGTCGTCGTCGTCGTCGTGCAGTCATCCAATGCGGCATTATCCTCGTTCGAGCAATCCGTGCACTCATCTCGATCCGCCACCGGCTCCAACAGCTGTGCGTCGGTGCACTTGACTGCTTCGCTGCCAGGCATCAGGCAGAATGCGGCGAGGCCAAATACCACGATCAATGTTGCGATTCTCATCTTGATTGGATACAGTTCGAATTGGAATTAACTCGATGGCGTTGCTACTGTGTCTGTTTCGGCAGATTCCATGCGATTTTATAGCGAATTTCTGTTTGCCAATCTTGGATCGCTCGCAGCTGTGCCAACAAGTGAGCCATCAAAAGATTGATAAATATTAAATAACTTCGGCTCCAATTGATTTCTTCTAGCTGAACATCTGGCCGCAGCTGTGCTGCGCCAGATGTCATCTTGGTATATATTCCAGTTGATAAGCTGCCCCAGAATAGCTTGAGGAATTTTTTCAAATTATTTCTCAACATGAGAAAGTTGACTGAAGCCCCTAGTTTGTAACTCTACTTAAAATTTGTTTCTGTCTTTATCTTAAGATCAGCATACACTCTAAAGCTAAACTTCTTTAAACTACTTTGCTTCAAAATTTGTTGAAATTTGTCAAAGTGCATAATTATCATTTAGTGTATTTCGTATTCGTACTGCATATATCTTCAGCGATGCTAACATGTTTGTCTATTTGTTTGTTTGTTTACCTTCTTTCCGAATGGTTCGGCAAACTGTCTTTTATTTTCCCGATAGAATAATTTTGTAGTTGTATAAACAGTTGTTGAGGAATTACGGCTTAATCGAGTTTCAACTGGAACTGTGTGAAAGTCAAAGTCCATTTTACGCTCAAAGTTGTAGTGCTTTCATCACACGTGGGGAAGCTAAAAAAAAAATAAAATTAATAAAAAGTGATCATAATATTTAATGACCGATTTTCCTTTTAGAGCCTTCTAGTATATTTTCCTGCAAACACTCTAATATTAAATTGTAGCTTAACATTCAGTCAATCCCTGGCATTGTTTAATGTTTAGTTAAGCTTTTTCTTAAAAATACGTTTTCCTCAAATTTGAAAAAAAAAATTTAATTTTTCATTTTATAAAAAGGAATATCTGGATTTTATTAATACTAGTAATTGAAGAAGAGCGCCTCGCACTTAATTGTAATTTTCAACGCGGTAGATGGGCACCTATTTAATTTATTTTAAGTTAGTATAAAAGAAAACGCGTTTTTTAACTAAAAAAGTCATGGTCATGTTATTCAAAAAATTAGTATGAAAGAAAACTCTTAACAAAAAAAGTTTTGGTAGTTTTGGCTTAGTTTCTTGTATATTTTTTCTATACATTTTATTATAGATTTTAAGGGAAAATCTCCAAACTGCAGTACCAGGATGGTGTTTTGATATTTATGATCATTTTGGATTTTAAAATAATAGAAATAACAGATATATAAATTGAACATTTAAAGCTGGAAGTCTGTAAGTTAATAAATTATTACACAAAAAAAAAACTAATAAAATATATTGAACAATTTTTGTTTTTATAGCTTGAAAGCAACTGTACGTAATGAGCTTAACTGCACTACAAAATGTAATTGCAAGTTGACCAAATTTTCTAGCCACTCTCAATTTGGGTGCCTATTTGCCAAGCTGAATCTCTGCTTTTGGCACATTTGACAGCTGACCAGACTGGTAATCAGTATTCTATTATCCGTTATCCGTAATCCGTAATCCGTAATCAGTAATCAGAGTGTTGTAATCAGTAGGGCGTAATCAGTTGCCTGCAATCAATGCGAACGGACAGTGTACCCTTTCGCAGTGCGTTTAGCTTTACAGTTTGGAGCTGAAGCTGGAACCGGAGCTGGAGTCAACACTGCAAAACAAAAACAAAACTGTGGTAGCAGCATCTGGGCTACCACTCGTTCCATTCCATTTTGTTCCATTTCGTTTCGTTCTGTTCTGTTCGGTCGGTCGTTCGAGGCAAGTTCATTATTTGCGTTACGTGACCTGCAGCAGCATTTGCTGCGAACGGGGAACTGCGAGCTGTGAACCACTCTGACCTCATAATTGTGTGTGTGTGTGTGTGTGTGGTGCATAACCCTTCGTCTGCTGCATGCTGCATGCTACAAGCCACAACAAGTTGCGGCAGTCAGAAAAGGGAAGGGAAAAGGGCACAGCAATGGCGATCAAATGTGAGATTATAATTTCATTAGTTACTTACAGCAACTGCCGAATTATCGGTTCATAATGCTCTTGAATGATGATGTTATCGATAACATTGTTATCGAGCTACTAACAAAAATGTCCTTGAGTTTGCAGCATTATTAAAATTTGTCCTATGTACAACACTTTATGTAATCGATTTAACTATTATCGATAAATCGATTACATTATTCAATGTAAGCTTTTGGCTCCACTATATTTTTATGTTCTCTAATAGTATATCAATTAGGTAAGTAACGATTTATCGATTGACTTTGTGATAACATTTGCAATGTTATCGAAAAAAATTATTAAAAAATTATAATTTATAATTTTATAATTACTAATAATTATAAACTAATAATTGCTTAATTTGGTAGTCTTAGCTATTGTTTTAGCTGTATTACAATGCCAAGGGATATGATCCACAAATCGGTTATCGATTATATCACTAATGCATAGTTATAAGAACGTTATCGTTTTTCAATAAATGTACTTAACATATTACCGATACGCCTGTTATCGATTGTCAATTAATAACTTCTAATTCGCGAATGACTACCAATTTTTCCACTAGACCCATAGAACTCTAGGCACTTGCACTCGATAAACACACTGCTAAGCTGACTGCTCTGACACGCCACATGGCAGACAAATGCTGCCTGCCTTGACACTGATTGAAGCAATCGCTGCAGCTGGCAGCTGAGCTGATAGGCCAATACCAAAGCCGCACTAAGACCGACTTAGCAAACACGTAACAGTACCCCCTCCGGCCCCTACACCACGCTCGCAGACATCAGGGGCGTAGCTAAAGTAAAAGTTAATACGTTATTCATGAACTGCTAAGCGCAGATGTGACTCGCATTGTGATGCAGATACGCTTACAGTTACACCAGTTACACTATCTGCCTCTCTCTCTCTCTCTCTCACTCTCTATGCTCTCTGTCTCTTTCGCTGCTTGTGTCTTATTGCTACGCCTGAAGTTTAATTAATTATTTAATTTTAAGCACTTGAGCGCGCCGAGAGCCGCCAATGAGCTGCAGACCAACTGGCAAATGAACAACCATTGGGATTAAGTTAATAATATATGAGCTGTGACCTATCGCATGTCCCTCTGCCGCTTATACTCCAACAACACCCTTCCCCTCCCCCCGTTGTTGTTGCTGCTGTGTCCATGTACATGTCCTTGCCTTGGCCCTGGCTCTGGCTATGGCCCTGGCTGGGGCTTGCTCTGCTTGTGTCCTTGTTGGCCGCTCGGGCGCTTCGCTTAATGCAGACTAATGAGACATTGTGGAACGAATTAATTTCACGCATGATTAACACATCAAATGCCAAAAGTAGCCCCAAGTAGCCAATCCCCCCACCTCCCCTCCGCCTTCTCCCGAAACTGCTGCATGTACGATATGTGTGCTCTGTCTCGCTCCCGCACACTGCACACTCGCGTTAACCCGGCTTAATCGCGCTTTACATGAGCCCTGCGAGAGGCGATGATACTGCACAGCCTTATGTAGTAGGGCTTTTAAGTAGAGTCGGCCATGTCCAGTTGAGTCGGTAGCTCGATAGTTTATTTATCGATTACCCGAATATACTATCGATGGAAATCAACACGAGCTGAAATTTCTAACTAATCGAAAGGCAATGATATTGTAGTTGGGTTTCGACTTAGAACCTGATAAATTATACAGTAAACAGCAGTCAAGCTATCGATAACCCGATAGTATCTCCCGTTCCATTGGTATCCATCAGTATAAAGTAATTTTCTGACAATTTTTTAAGGTGCAAGTTTATGAATTTAATTATTAATGTTATTTCGATAACTTATCGATATATTTAAACATGTGTATCAGTATTTATGTATCGATAATTTTCCAGTTCTTCACTTTATAGTGACATTACTGTGCTCAAGTTGTATTGAGAAATATTAAACTTAACCGTTCTATCGATAGCATTTTATATTTCCATTGAAAAGCAATTATCGATTGCATCAATCTTCGAAAAGAACCGACTAATCGAACTTGCCTACACCGTACTGACCTCTTGCAAAAACAACAGTAGCATGTTGAGCACAAACCCTATCGAAAAATAATAATTTGAATCGATTAATCGATAGAATTTCATAATTCAATGGAAGAGCAGCTATCGATTGCAATTAATGGTTACCAATAAGCGATTAATCGAGCTAGCTTACTGCCTACTCACCCCAAGCACGCATGCACACACAATCACACACACACAGCAAGTCACACACCCACACATATACCAATATTTACGCACACTTCAATTTGCCGCTCTTCCTCCTTGTCGTCACATTTGGGCGCTGAAAAAACTGCTCAACGCTTGCGAAGCTTTTGACGTTGTTGTTGTTGTTGTCTGCTTAAATTTGTTACACTTGCTACTGCAACTAGTTGTTGTTGTTGTTGTTGTTGCTCTGGTTGTAGCCACATTAACCCAGTTCTACAAGAGATGATAACACGGAAGTGTCGTCGCTGTCGTCGGGGAGTGCAACGCTGCAAAAACATTTTCGTTGGCCGCATAAAAACATGGAAATATATGTAACAAAGAGCGTATACTTAACACTCAAACACACACACCAACACACACACACATACACATACTTAGGCATGTAGTTAGCTCTATGCCAGTGTTTTTTATGCACTCTACTTGGCTAAATCTGTGTTGAGTCAACTGCACCATGCACTAAGCCTATTTGTAGATGTGCGAGCTTTAAGCTCTCAGGAAAGAGAGCTTTACATTAATCTGGCTAAAAGTACTGCAATGCGATATAATGAAAATGATATTGGTATGTTCCGTATTAGAAAGGCTGAAGAGTCCTATAAGCTTTTCCAATATACAGCCAAATGTAAGCTGTCAATTTAATTTAAAGCTCCTTTAATGGAATTAGCTAAGAGCTTTTCTTTATAATATATGTAGTATGTATATCCGGGATAGTGCTAAAAAATGAAAACTCAATCGAAATAAAAGTCATTTTAAGAATCCATTCTCTTGGCATACAAATTTTGGGTAAGAATAGCTTTCAGCCAAAAGCTCACGTCAGATTCTCCAGTTGGAGTCTTGGCATAAAAAACTTAAAGCTTTCTCAAGAAGTTAGCCAAAAAGTCTCGCACATCCTCCAATCACTGAACAGAGGAACATCGACTTGGTATTCGAGACGGCAGCTCCCACAAGGAACTTTAAGATTTTCTGACTAAGACTGAAAACTCTTACTACTCATAATCTTGAAGCTTTAAGATCTTCTGACTAAGACTAAAAGCTCTTACTACCCAAATCTTTAAGCTTTAGTATTTGCTGAATACGACTGAAAGCTCTTACTACTCATAATCTTAAAGCTTTAAGATTTTTCTGACTAAGACTGAAAGCTTTTACTACTCAACATCTTGAAGCTTTAAGTATTTATGGCTAAGACTGAAAGCCCTTGCTACTTAAAATCTTAAAGCTTTAATATTTTCTGACAAAGACTGAAAGCTCTTGCTACTCAAAATCTTGAAGCTCCCTCAAGAAGCCTTCGTCTGCCGGCATGTAGCTGCTTGATTTGGCCAAACGATATCAATTTGATATTTCAGCTGGGGCAAGAAGTAGACATCAGGAAAGTTTTTCCAACAATTTAACAACGCGGCGTGTCCACTCGGCCAAACGAAGGAGGAGAAGAGTAGGGCCACGACAGGTGGAAGTGGTGCATGCAACATTCGCATGGCATGTCAATTTGCTGTTGTTGCACGTTCGCAGCGCATTCCATAGCTCAGTAATCTCAAGTACATTGCATTCCAACTTGTTTAACTTTGCACTTTAGCCTGCTCCTACGTTGTAGTAGGCGGTGCGTGGGCGTGGCAGTACCATGGCTGTGTGTGTGTGTGTGTGTGTGACCTTAAGGTCGGCCAAACAAGCAGAGCCAAAAAGTTGAAACATTCTGAGAAAGCCACACATAAATGCCGGAAGAGCAGAAGGCAGAGCTAAATGGTAAGAAGAAGAGAAAGAGTTAGATACTAAAAGGGTGCCAGAGAGAGAAATAGAGAGAAGGAGAGTGTGATAGAGAGAGGTAGCAAGAAGGCAGAGAGAGGCAACGATACGGACAGGAACGGACAGAGAAGAACTTAGAGAGAGAGAGAACGCTTAAGAGATATCCCAGTTGGACTTTGGTAGTATCGGAGCCTCAGAAGGGATTGTGTGCACAGCACATGCCAAAAGCCCGTGCTAATGCAGTAGTTTTTGGCACTAGTAGCAGAAATATAATAAAAGGGACTTTGGAGCAGCGTCAAGGAGCTTTTATGATAATCTCATCTGGGCATGCATGCATTACGCTGGTATTTGGGCAGCCTCTCCCGGCACTGCTGCACCACCGTGTCCCACTGGGTGCCCGACACTGTGTGCTGAGTGCAGCACTCACATTTCATTATGAATCGCGTGCTATTTAATTATGCAACTGACTGCGTTTGCCCCATTTGAAATTAGCATGCGGCGCGAAGGACTAAAGCCACAACTGACAGCGGCAGAGCAGCAGATTAGAACGGCAGACATGGTAGATGTGTGTGTGTGTTTGTGTGAGTGTTCGGACCACGTTAATAAGAAATCAAATAGCCAATGGCAAATATTCAATAAATTTCGCTTTAGTAGTCACGTGCGAGGCAAGTGCGAACACGTACGCAGGTCAGTGCAACTGATGCCGAGCCCCAAGGACGAGCACGCAGCAGCAGGCGGAGGCGGAGGCGGAGGCGAAGGCGGGGGGTGTGGCAAGTCGAGAGATGAGAGAACTCCTTCAGCTGCTGGACGTGGGTTCAGGTGCAAAGGTCCTGAAAAGTGTGCGCCACATCAATTCTTGTCCCGGCCAACTGGGCCAACAGACAGACAGACAACATTCTGCAATGGGCGCTGGAGGCGTGGCTGCACGTACCACGTGCTGCATGCTGTCCAATAGCTCGCTCTCTGTCTCTAACCCCTACCTCTCTACCCCATCCCCACGACGAGTACCCGTGGACGATTGAAATTGCTCGTGGCAAGTGGATAAGTGGACATTAATCAAAATAAATATGAGAAACGTGTTGAAATACGAGCGCACTCACACACGCTCGCACACACACACACACACACACACACACACACACGGGTATTGCTGGGATCCTGTGCTGGCTGTCATAAGTGAAAATGATATGCGACTATTCAAATTGCGGGCACTTACAGCGAGTAAAAGCCACTTAAAGAGCTCAATTAGCCTTCAGCCCGCAGGATGTGGCATCAGTTTCCTTTGGGTTTCCCTGCGTATACAGCAGCAGGCAGTTGCCTATGGAAGGTATCCTGGGTGCATTGAAATTGAGCCATTGGTTCGGATTATTGGATTAACTCATCTTAGATGTAAGTGGAGAAAAGTTTCTTTCCAAGTAAAAGCACCATAAATTTGTAGATTTTTTTTTTAATTACCAGTTAAGTGAAAAACAAAAAAAAATAAAAATAAATCAAAAGGTAACTTAATTTTTTGTGATACATTTAAAAGTCTTATGATTTCGAAAAAATATAATTTTAAGCGTTTCAATAGCCAAGTCGATTTGATCTTGTCCGTCAATCTGTCCGTCTGTTGAACTATGAACACACAGATTACAGCTATAAGATGAGCTAGAGACATCAAACTTGATAAGAGAGTTCGTGTATACCATACACATAGGAAGTTTATTTCGAACTTTATGTGCCGCGCTCACCGCCTCCGCAAATCGAAAACCCAATTATTATAATTATATAATAGCTAAAAGAACGATTCCTTGTAGTATAATGCAGAAGTTGGATTTTCCACTTTGGGATGTCACATCCAGCTTATTAAGCTTATTTTTCGAATTATAAGAAAACTATAAAAGCTTAAAGCACATAATTTGGTAAGAAAGTCCCTGGTAACATAACACAAAACTTGGATTTTCAACTTTTGGATGCCATGCCCACTGCCCATAAAAAAAACGGTTTTAAATCTCAACAGCTTTTGTTTTTGCTCGCTTTTAAAACACTTTTTACAGCAAATTTTTCTTTTATTTTGTGATATCTTTTCGCAAACTATAATTCAGTTTTGTAACAATTACTAAACATACTTTTCCTTCTTTTCACCAATTAGTTTGCATAACTTGCTTATACTCTTCCTTACAAACATGCTCCTGTGTCTACTGAAAACTTCTCTAATAACGTGTTAAGTCACTTCCCACAAGCTCCACTACCTCCGCTTACGCTTTTCTTTTGCATTTTCATTCGATTAGCACACGCATCATTTGGCGACCGCATTAAAATTCAAAGCACATTTCTATAAACTTGCGTAAAAACCAAGAAAAAACCCAAAGTTGGAAAGCCAGAAAAAAAGACGAAAGAAAAACGAAACTCGTGTAATACATCAAAGTTCAGAGAGGTCGATGTGGAGTGCGAGAAGCCGGCACATATTTGGGTGTTGTAAAACTTCTAAACAAATTATGCATGAGAAATTCAATTTGCATTTATTTTGCAATAATTTCATATCGGCTCAAAATATCAACAACAACAACACAAACAGGAACTTGACATGCAAAAGAAAAACACGCATTCAAAATGTAAATAACTGGAAGATACGAAGGATACTCACTCCCCCCCCCCAGAGAGGGACTTTTGGCAGAGGGCAAGGGCAACCGGCAGAGAGGAGGAAGACAAGAAGAGGGTGAAAGTCGTGGAGAAAGAATATGGGAACAGGTTTATAATATTGGGTCAGGGCCGACGTCAGCTGCGCTTCATTTGAATTTTTGACTCGTGTGAGTAGTGAAAGTGGTAGAAGAAGCGGGAAAAGGGAAAGCGAGAGAGAGAACTTTCAGGCTGCTTATTAAGTACAAAGCAGCTTTACTTGTAGATTTTGAAATAAACCTTGGAAGATCAATGAAGTCATGATGCGTTTACCATATTTAACAGTTTCAAGTGCGAGCGTTTCTTCCGGTAGCTTAGTTTAAGAATTCTCCTTCCAGCAGTCATTCTCCAAATTCCCGCATGCCCGAGGAACGTAGCGCAAGCTCGAACTGAAAACAGACAAACATGCTCGAAGAGCCGCAACGGGAAAGAAAAAAACTTTTTCAATATTTTACGAATCAGGTGTTTCCTGTCGAAGTTTCCGCTTAAGGACACGCACACAAGCTGCAAGTGGAAGGCTAACGAGGGACGGGCAGAGCCAGAAGAAACAGAGAGTGGGAGCGAGGGGGATGGGAAGGGGAATAAACGTTGCCGAGAGGCAGTCAGACAGCACGTAAAAATAAAATTTAATGAAATGTAACTGGATATGCCGAGCACACACTCGCACACACAAAGACAGGCCAGTTGCACAGGCAGACAGAGCAGCAGACGGACAGACAGACAGACAAACAGACGGACAGGCAGGTAGAATGTCAAAAAGCCTATTTAGCATATATTTACTGACAGAAACGAGGGAAAAACGAGGCCGGCAAGAGAAAAACTTTTGGTGAAAGTCGACCAAAAAAATGAAAATAGGAAAATCCCTTTCAAGAAGCAGACGATGCAAGAGAAAGTGAGAGAGAGAAGGAGCGAGAGGATAGGAACGGACTGCGTGCTGCTGCTGTCATTGGAAATATTATAAATCATGTGCTACATTAGCCAAGCGACGCTCTGCTGGCTTCTGCAAATTGCCATAAAATTTATAGAACAAATACAAATAGCCGCAACGACAAACAGACGGACAGGCAGAAAGAACGACAGACAAACAGACAGACAGACAAAGCGACGTAATTGCAAGCAGAGCTCAACCAGTCGAACCTCAAGCAGTGCAGTCCACTCTATTCCTTGCCTGTAGCGTCAACTACTTGGGGGAGTTTTCTTAGTCAATGGAAATCATCAAAATTGATTTAAAATTGTCGAAAAATATTGGAGGGAAAAGGTAAAGTTAAGGTGAAAATGAAAATGTGAATTTCTCGAAAGAAATTAATTTTGAAATACTTATACTGCGTAAAGTTATAAGATACCATAATAAGTACTGCTGGGTGCGTCTTTCTGCTTGATCTTGTCAATCGAAAAAGTTAGTGCTATGAAATTTTGTATATAAATGCTTCTTAGCTTTAAGTATGTAAGTTTCATTCATTATATAAATATTTGTAACTCTTAGCATACAAAAATGTCAGATCTCTGAATCTGTAGAAGTAAAAAATATGAAATTTAATAAATATGCCTGCCAACTTAGTTCCTAGTTCCCAAAGCTTTCTGCAATTATTCGAACATATAGATAACAGAACTCTGAATCTACAAGATTAAACCAACGAAATCTGTTATTGGAACTTTTATAAATCATTGAGTTTAGTAAAGAATTACAAGATTCTTACAGAAAAAATAAATAATAATTTTGAAGGCTTAAGTTCGCCTAGTACCACATTTAACTATGATATAAGCTACCCAATTGTTCATTTACTTTGACTACAGTTAGGATATGCCAACTTCGGTTAGCCACAAATTTACGGTTACTTTTGCAGTTCCCAACACGCATCTGACGTGATTTTGGTTAGCTCCGCGTACCCCCGTATACTCCCTGGCCTTGTATCGTTCGTCCAACCAGCGATTTCGAAGCTTCAACTTGTCCGTCTGGTGGTGCCGCGCTGGCACTTCTTGGGCTCTTGTCACGCCAGGCACGGCACGATAGCAACTGCAATTCAATTGTTGTTTCCCTGCAGCCCCTGCCCCTTGCCCCTTGCCCCTTTGTTGGCCCCGTTTCCGTTTGGCGTCTTTGGGCAAAATGTTTGAACTTCTTTCCCCGACAGCAATTTGCGGCGAAAATTGTGATTTGTTGTTGAGCGCGCGCGATTTTCATCAGCTGTCGTCGGCGTTGGCGTCGGGTCCTGCGAGTTCTGCGAGTCGTCATCGTCATCGTCATCGTCCTTTGGCAGCTTTGCATTTTCTTCAGATACTTATCACACAGTTTGGCAAATGCTGCACAAAGTTTTGCTTAATAGCCTGGAAGTTTTTAATGAAATGCTTTTGCATTTGCTTTCGTTGTTGCTGTTGTCGCGGCTGCTGCTGTTGCTGTCGCTGTTGCCCGATTCGAGCCTTAAAGCCAGCAACAAAGCAAACCGAACGCAACCGAAACCAGAAACCGAACCATAAACTGAAACTGAAACTGAAATGGAGCCAGCAAAAATGGCATCCGGAATGACCCTCATCAAGTGACCCCCTGAAAATTCTGTAGGAACAGCACACGGAAAAGGTGAAATGTCACACTCGAATATTTGCTTTATTAAAATACGTCGCGCACTTTTCCATAATCACAGATAGTAGAACTGCAAACAAAAGGAGAGCAGATTGTTTTTCCTGTTCTTTTCCCCTACTACTGTCTTTCTACATATACTCTTGCAAGGGGTATATGCATTATACCAAAAAGCTGGCAATATACAGAGAAAATACTAGTACTATATAGGCTGGTATGTATAGTCTTCACTTGGGCATACTCACTTTTTTATGATGGTATAAATCCAACTGTCAGATCGGAACATATTTCGCATATTTTCACAGAATTTGAATCCGTAAAATAACTAAATTTTTCATCAAAATCAAGGCTTGGTTTATTCCAATAAGAAGGTTCATTAAAAGCATCTATTGTCAATCCGTTTTATCTCTTACCTTTCAAAATAGCGTATATTTTATATATTGTATTGTTAAGATATAACAAGGTTAAAAGAATTCCCCTATATCTTTTGCAAATTTGATGAAAAATTGCCAAAGGCGCCCAACGTTAGTTACCATACAATTCAATATTCGATAGTAAAGAAGCTTCGTTTCTGGTTGAGTTTTTACTTAATACTTGATATTACAGTTATCGGAGCACCGACGGACAAGGGCATACGCACACTACTATCTCTTACTCGCTTCTTCCTTCTACTTGTTATGCATTTCCTTTGTCTCTCTGACAGCTGTCCACATGCGGTCCACATGCCGCTCAAAGAGAGATTAAATGTTTACTTGGTCAAGGAAAATTAATTTGCCTGCGCATTAAGTTTGATTTTAATAAAGTGTCGTGGGCTTACTACGTATAGCCCGGGGACGAGTAGAAAGTGTCCAGGGGCGGAAGGGGGGGTCAAGCAGAATGGAAAGTTAATAAACTGCCACTTGCCACTTGTGTAGGGTCGTCCGCTTTATTTGTATGTGTGAGTGAGCGGGCGACATTTGTCATTTGCGCAAAGTACGCAGCATTGTTTCACAGCTCTTGCTTTCCCCTATCTCTCGCACTGCCCTCTCTCACTGCCTCGTACTGCTCTTGTTGTTGGCAAACATGACAGCACACATTAATTCTCGGCGCTCGCCACTCGGTAATTAAAAGCGAAAGTGTTTGACGACAAACAGACAGCAAGAAAAAACCAACCAGGCAGGGGGCCAAGGGGCACAGCATGCTCATTACTTGCCCGAAACCGAGAGCTGACCCTTTTGACGCGACCGAGAACCTGCCCCCCAGCCCTGCCCCATGGCCGGGAGAATGAAGTGGGCGCCGTAATGAAGTCCATTTGACTGCACAATGCCCTGGCGTGCGCGCGAGCTCGAGGAATGCGATAGAATTCGCAGCGAGCAAATGAGGAAGAAGACGCACAAGCTGCGACTCGAGTCCATTGAAAAGACGTTCATAGTGTTAGTCAGATATTACATATAGTGCTGGATGTGACTGGGAATATTACCTAAATTCAATTTTGAGTAGCAACTTATTCAATTTCGTTAAATACAAGTGAAGGTATGCAGTTGAAAGTTATCAGATCTAATACGAACATGAATATATATATATTATATATAAAAACATTATATACTTATAATATATTTAGTTATTTATATGTCATGATAGCACTAAATTCAAGATAAAGCAGCAGTTTCTTTTCCTGATAGCATTAGATATATATTTAACAGATTTGAAATGAACAAGAACTTATATTTTATTAATTTACAAACATACTTAATTTTATATTCTGAAATCCTAATAAAAATATATACTATACAGTACTTAGTTTAGAAAGCAAACAAGCTTATACCATCAGATCTTTGTAGAACAAGAATATATATATATTTATTTATTTATACTTACTTTTTCGATCTGAAATCCATTATAATTTAATTTTGAAAGCGCAAAATCATTCATTTGACTATACAGATTTTTACAGTCAGATAAGAGTTGAACAATAACAAATATAATATATACCATATGCTATATACACGTATATGTACATATTTATTAAACAACAATTTAAGAACCTTATGACAGAGTACATTTTGGTAGTTTTTGCTTTCTGATTTGACTTGAACAGGAAAACATATACTATATTTAATTATAATGAAGTAGATGGTGCTTAGAGCAGATATTTAAATGCAAAATATTTATTTACTATTTAAAATACTCAAATTTATTACAATACACATACACGTACAGTTCAAGAAGTACGTTCGACAAGCTCATTGCCTAGCCCAACATACCCTACAGCTGGTACTCGGGCTCGCCGCACTTATTACTTGAACTTAGCGAGAAGCGCAGGAGCTCAAGAAGCAGCTGCGGAAGCAGAAGAAGAAGCCGCTCGCTTGCTGTTAGATTTATGATGGCCTCATTAATTATGGTCCAGCCCAAATAGAAGATGGCGCTTGTCGCACTTGAAACTCGCAATTAAACGGCAACGAGTCGCAGCGTGTCGGCGCAAGTGGAGGCAAGTCGAGTCGCGTTGCGACACGCAAATCAACATAAATTGCAGAGCTTACCGACTGCTGGCTGCTGCAGCCAAGTAAGCGCATATGGGATATACGATGGTTATCCGGCCATAAAATTGGCCAGGGATTCCAGGCCCCATTCCCTTGGCCGGAAATGGATTGTGGCATTTGGCACGCGCGACAGTCGATTCGCATATAAATCCAAATATCGTTGCCAATTTGCCGCTTCGGGCGCATTTTTATGGCCTCATCGCATCGAGAGGGCCAGAAGACAATGTGTGAGGGGAAGGCAGCGACTGGTTCTGGCAGGGTTGACAAATTCATTAATTCCGGCAGTCGGCAAGTTTTCTAATTAAAACAACAAACAAATGGCCAGTGAAGGCGGCTCTCCCACAATGCATATGGAAATCCAAGCAGTAGCAGAAGCTATAGCATATACGAATATGGAGCGGGACTGGAACTGAGACTGGGAACGGGACCGGAAACTGTCTGGCAAGATGCTAATTCGGTTAAAAACTTTTGTCGTCAAGTTTCCAGCAAACTGGATGAGTCCGACTGTCAGTCCGACTGCCAGGCATCAACTTCGCTTAGCGCTTGTCCTGCGTCCAGAAGAAGCTCCCTCTCTCTCCCTCACTCTGCTCCGCTGCTGCTGTCTTGCTCTGGCGCTCGCATTGTTATGCGGCGCATGCAAATTGCAACGGCAGCTTCATCATCAACTTCATGTGATATGCATCAGTTTGCCAAAAATTGTTTGTTAAATATGCAATCCGTCCACAACTCCCAAGCCCAACTACTGTTCGCAGAGCCATGGAGAGAGAGAGAGAGAGAGAGGGCGAGGGAAGGAGGTGCACCCTCCATTTGCCGGGAGAATTTTGCTAGATTTAACATGCCATTCAGGGCATAAAACATTTAAGCTGGCATTGTTGAAGGCTCAGTCAGTGCCTGGATTTGGTGCGATTAATTGAGGATCATCTTTAGCATAAAGGAACTGCCAGTTGATGATTTTCTGTTCGTAAACGGAAAGTGTTTATCAGCCTTGGTTAAGCTGGCTTAAATATTGCTCAACTGGCAATATGCAAGACTAACTAATTCAAACTCTCCAAAAAAAGACTTATTCCTTCGAAAAAAAGAAAGTAAAAAAATTAAAACAATTCTCAGAAATACAACCAAAATATGTACACTACTTTAAAAAATTAGAGACAGCTTAATGTTTCCAGATCTAATAAATTAAAATAAACACTTTGAAAAATAGGCTTTCTCCCAGAATAGAAAATAAATATATTAAAAATTATAAAAAAATACATTTTTAAAATTTTGACCAAACTTTATTCTTTGAAATTGTTTCTAGATTTTTGAAGCTGAAATGAACTCTGCGGGACAAAAGACTTTCTCCTTCAAACGCAAAAAATATAAATTGAGTGAATACATCAAATTCATACTTCAAAATTAAAATACACGCATATATTTTGAAAATGTTCAGAAAATCAAATCCTTCAAAAATAAAAATGAATCTTTAAAACTAAAATAAAAAACTTGTAGACCTTAAAATTCAAAGCAACTCTTAGTAAAAGTACATAGAAACATGTCTAAAATGGCAGGCCTTTTTTGGGTTAAAATTGATAGAGCCCCCTTTGCACAATCATGCCATATTTAACAGAGAGCTAGGAGCCTACTTGAAGAAGCCTCTCAGGGAAGAAGACAAATAGTTCTCAAAAATGTAGAAATAGTTGCGTAATGAAAGTGGGACCGGCTTCCGAGTCGTCCTATAAGCCACTGAGCTGATTGAACTTGATTGGGATGGTTAATCAGCGAATGTATCGCATCTAATCCACACATCTCTAGGCGGCCGCTAGATGGCGCTGCTGCAGCTGTCTGCCGGCAAATGGGGGCGTTTGTACGCTTAAGCCCTCAGCTAAACGACTAAACATTTATTTCGCTAATAATTTATTTATATGCCTGTCAATATACATGTAGCCATGCCCCCTCGAGGCGCTCAATTTGCTGAAATAAGCAGAAAAAATCGAAATGCAGACGAAGGCGAGCAGAAACAGACACAGAATGGGAACCAGCAGCAGAACCGGAGAATGTTAGACAGCTCAACACAGCGAGTTGATTTGGTTTATGGACGTCAACGCGACGCGATTATTATGCACCCTCGTCGAGGGGTCGTCGAGGGGGCGGGCTCGACGGCGAGCGGAGTCAGTGACTCATATCATTATGGCGCATGTCCTGCGGGCGCCACGCGTCCAACCTTCTCTGCTACCCATCCCCAGCCGCATCTCCATCCACTTTGGCTTTGATGCCACTTGCCACTGCAGGCTGGTGCTCCTCCCCCCCCCCCCCACTGCTGCTCTCACTCCCACTCCCCTGTTTGTGCTTGTTTTTTATGTCTAGTGCCAGAAAAACCGCACTCGATTTCCACATGAATGAGCCAAGACGAGGGCGGCGTCGGTGGGGGGTGTGGTCTACCTGTTTGTGCCTGTCTTGGCCCCTCAGCCATTCGATGCTCTGTATTGCCCTTGTTGTTCTTGTGTTTGCCCCATTGATTAATGCGTAAATATGCGTTCCATCGTTCTGGGTTCTGTTTGTTGTCCTGTCTTTGAACTGTCCTTAAATATGCGATATTTTTCAGCCGCCTTCAGGTTAAAGCCATAGACGTCTTTACGATCTCAATCTTAAAGCATTTCTTATTAAATTTAATGTATTTTTCTACTCAATTTTTAGATTGCTTAAGGGACTTGGCTTTCTCTGGGATTTTCTATCCTGAAGATATGATTATGGTTCCCTTATAAAATTCACTTGTATCAGTTCATTGGTAGAGTTTAATTTATTTACCTCTACTTTACTCCCATCACTCTTGTTTAAATACATAATATACTTTTGTTTTTTTTTAATTTTATGTGTCATATTTTAGGTTTGAAGGTCCTACAAATTATTAATCTGAAGTTATCAATTTTAAGCTTAAAAGTAGACTCATTCTTCCTCCATATATTTAAATATACAAAAAATTTGGTTGTACTTCAGCTTTAGGTAAAAATTTTCGAGTTAACTTATAGTACCACCGCTGCTACTTTCATGGGAAATCTCCCTAGTCTTCTGTTTAATATCCACTACTTCTTCTACTAGAAATTGCACGCTATAATTAATAACTTTATCACTGCGAAAAATCTCAGCCCGCATTCTCAGTCTTCGGTTAACGTTATTTCACTTTATGAGAATCGCGTAGAAGCGTCAACTTTCAGTTTATTTATGATTTCGGCGCTCAGCGCTTGTGTGCGGCATCGTCAAGCTTTGATAATGACATACAAAATATGTTGATAATTATCTAAATCACGTAACCCCCATTACTTACATCCTCCCCTTCTTCCTACGGCAACAAACGACAGAGACGAGCAGAGTTCCATACCCCTGCCCTTGCCCCCTCAGCCCGATTGCCGTCATAAAGCAGTTCGCTGTCGTGCTCCACATGCAACGTGTCGGGCAACAAAGTGTTAATACACTCGACACACCTGTAAAAATGTGAAATGTGTGTGCGTGTGTGTGTGTGTGTGTGTGTTGGGCAGGGTAGGGGGAAGGGTAACTGAGGGCAGACAGTTGACGGTTCATAAGCATGTGCACATGGCAGCGATTACGTAACGCGACAGGTGCCATCAATCATATTTAGGGTAGACACAGACACACACATCGAGAGACCCAAATCCACACCCGCACACACAAGTGAGTTGCGAGCAGGCCAAAAGATAAATGGCCAGATTTGTTATTGTTGTTGTTGTTGTTGTCGTGGCATTTAACATTTTTAAGTAAGTGGTTAACTAGTCGAAATTGGACAAGGAAAGCGCGGAAATTGCACACTGGTCACGCGCTGTAGAGTATATGTGGCATCTACCTTGATTTTTCACATGGGTTGTTATTTTGGAATTTATTTGGAATTTGTATTTATAAAAATGTATTTACCAGTTTGCTCACCTAACTTGAAGCTGTTAATACCTATAAGATTGGTATTAAACGATTTTCATATATATTTTAGAAACGTTTTCCAACTTTTGCCCGACCAAAGGTTTCATTTAAATTTTCTACTATTAACTTTAAATTTTTACAGATAAAAAATACTTAAATTGGAGCTATAAACATAGGTTTTTTTCAGTCAATTTGTAGAGATTATGCCATATCTATTGGTCTAGTATTAAATTTTTATCTTATTTGTTTTAGAGAGTATATCAATTTTTTTTTCCTAACAAAAGTTTTCTTTAAACTATCGTTAAAGTAGAAAAAAATGATGTCTTTAAATTTCGAGGAAGTAATATCTATTAGTTTGGTATTCAAAGCTTTACATTCACCTTCATAAGCTTGAGTCTCTGTACACTGGACTTTTTTCCATTTAACTTAACAATTATTTTTAAGCTGAAAGGAAAGGGTGTTTTTACCAACAAAAATATTGAGATATTAAATACCCTAATTTTTTTTTTTTTAATTATCATAGCGTATTTATTTCAAGATATATATATATATATATATATTAAGTTCACACTTGCAAAAATAATGAGAAGGATCTATCGATATCTAAAAAAAGTTCTTGGGAAATTAACTCAACTTAAGCAAATTAAGTTGAGCTCATCGAAAACTTGATGAAAAACAAAGGAAAAACTAATTTCACTGAAAACTTTCCCCATTTTCGTCTATCTCAATTTCTCTAGAGAATTCCAATTAGCTCGCTCCGATAATAATCGAAGTGGGTCACTCCAATAATTAGTTGCATTCCATTAGACGAAATGACAATCATCACTCGGTCATTCGGAATGAATGGAACGGAATGGCATGGTAAGGAAAAGAATGGAATGGAACGAACTGGACTGGAGGGACGGAGCGAGTGCAGATAAGTTGAAAACAATTTCTTATGTGGGATTTACGCAGAGCCCATGGCCTGAAATTGAAAACGAGCCAAGCCAACTGGCAGAGCGAATGCGTGACGCTTGCCAGCGCTATGCAGGAGAAGAAGTGGTACGGGCTGGCGCGGAGTCCCTGCTGATGATTGCCCCAGCTCCATCTCGAGAGAGAGTGGGAGAGAGAGAGAGAGAGAGAGCTATGGCTCTAGCTTCATTCTATCTTGATAGTGCCGCCGGATTAAGCAGCAAAACGCATGAACTGACTGTGTGTGTGTGTGTGCGAGTGTATGAGTGTGTGTGGATGGGGCAGGGGTGTGTGTGTTGAGTGAGGGTACGAGCGCGTCGGGTGCGCTCTCAGTTGTTGGTCGATGCTTAAGGGCAAAGTAACGAAAATAACGCAAAGCTGCAGCTGAAGCACAAGGATTACGAAAGGATTCGTTTCTAACGAGATTGACAACAAACCGCAATGCCATCTCCACACTGGGGCACTCACATACACATTTATACTCAGTCTGGGTGTTGCGTTTTTATTTGTATGTTGTATGCCTTACTTCCATATTCCTACAGAGGAGTCAATCTAATGGATAATGTAGTTTGTGCAGCCCTGACATTTATAGAATTTTTCAAAACATTTTTTTAATAGTTTTAAAAAATTAAAAAAATGGCATACAGAATTATTTTACATAATAATAATATTGAGAAAAGAATAAATAATAATAATACTAATAATGAAAATAATATTATCATTATAAATGAAAAAATTGATAATAATAATACAATAATAATAAAAAAGAAAATATCTTTTTTTCCACCAATAAAATTTTAAATATATTTCACTTTGCCCCATACATACATCGCGAATAGAGCTCCCAATTCCGTTAGAGTATTTTGCATTTTGCATGTTTCAGTTGCATTTCTTTTTGGCAGTACTTTGTCTATCACTCTTTGCCTCTCTCTTCTCTTCCGCTCTCTGCCTCTCTGCCCGATTGATATGGACCGCAATGGGTATGGCAGTGTATGGTAGCTGGCATAGTATATGTAGACTCGCATACGACTATATGCCTTATTCTGCAAACAAAGCAAATTTCACCCCATAAAACTAAAACGTTGGATTTAATTTTGCAAAATAAACATAAAAATCGTTTTGCTATCTTCGTATTTTTATTTTCTTGTGCTTTTTCATTTCGCTCTTCTTGTTCTTTCCTTCCCCCTTTCGCGTGTGTGTTTGTATGAGTGTGTGCTGGACTTATGCACTGTTTGTTGCATATCTTCATCAACATCTTTGGCAACGCAGCCCTCTCGACTCTCGACTCTCAGATCGGTACCATGTAAGTACGAGTTCTGGCATTTCATTTGCGGAACTGGCTTTTACGAGTTGAGCCCTCTCTTCCTTTCTTTCTTTCTTTCTGTTTGAGATAATGCATTAGGCCAACCATACCGAGCCAGAGCAACGCTAACCCAACTAAGTCCCAGATTCTTAAAAAATTAGTATAAAAGATTCTGGTTAAAAAAAATTATATAAAAGTTTCTGGTAGAAAAAAAAAGTTTGAAAATACCCTGTAGTTTTACAAATCTAGTATAAATATAGAATTTTTCACAGTTGAGTATTATTTCAGAATTTTCAACTTAAACCAAATTTGTTCAGGTATTATTAATTGTACGTTATAATATTTGTATAATTAAACAAAGAGTTTTTTTGGTTAATTGTTGTTAAAAAAAAAATTGTAATATGTAGTATTATTATGGTATTTGCCTAATAATTTTGTTGGACTTGTAAAAAAAATAATAATAATAATAAAATAATAATAAATAATAATAAAGATTTGAAATTTTGGATTTTAATAAGTATCATATTTGTTTTTTTATACTCTAGTTATTTAATTTTTTTTTAATTATATATAATTCCTAATGTAAGGGTATCATTTCAGCATTTACAGTGTATCACTGGATGATTTCAATCCAGAAGTGCAGAGAAATTCATTATTCATTTGCCTGCTCCGACAACAACAACAACAACAAACATATAACAACAAAATCAAATAGAAAATGCAAATAATACAAATACAACAATTGCAGGGCGGTTCGCTGGCCAGAGGCGTGCCCCGAAGCGGTTGGCGTGCTCGTGGCAAGGGGCGTGAGGCGTGCGGCGAGGGGCGCAGCGGAAGTTTGTGGTGTTCAAAATCGTTTTTGAGTTTTCTCATTTGTTGTTGTTGTTGTTGTCGTAGCTGCTGCTGTTGCTGTTGTTTGGTAAAAAAGTTTTCTAATTAAAACAACAACTGACAAACGCAAATTGTCAACGTATTTGCACACACACACAGCCGCACACACACACACACACACACACACACACAGAGCTATAGACAGATATATTTGCGAACTGCAAAATGCTTTGTTAGGCAACTCGCACAAAGCTCTTAGCGGCCAGAGAGGAGCAAGAGGAAGAGAGAAACACAGAGAGAGAGAGAGAGAGAGAACTCTCGCTGTGTGTCTCTATCTCTTTGCTATAAGCGCTGCCCTTGGGGTATTTGGGCGTTGTGCCGCTGGCCGCGCTGCGAGCGCAGTCACACGCAGAGTGCGGCGGGGTGAAGGGGGGAGAGGGTTGCTCTTGTTGTTAGCAGTTGTTAGATTAGTTTGACTTTTTTGCTCCTTTCGCTCCTCGCTTGCTTTTTGCCAGTTGTCAAAATGTAAATGCGCAGCCAACCAGTGGCAGGGGCAGATAACAGTGGGAGTGGAAAGTGGAGAGGGGGTGGAGGGATTGGTGCAAGCGTAAAATTGTCAGTTGATGATGCCCGACGCTGGCACTCGGCAAAAAAGGATCAAGCAATTGTTTGCATGTAAATTACCTAAAAAACAAACAAACAACAACAAGAACAACAATAACTACAACAACAACAGCAACATAAATAAAAACTACAACAACAAAGGCTGAGGCACAACAACAACACACACACACATTGTTTGGCCAAGCAAATTAGCCGATTTTTTTGTGATACTTTGATTTAGCCCGAATTTGCAATCGTAAATCTTAAAGCCGGGCTAAGAGTAAAGAGTTTGCAAGAAAACAGGTAAATAAATAAATACGAAAATTTTTTTAAATAATATACACATTTTCAATGCTGTGAATTTTAAAATTAATTCTTTATAAAAGAATATTTAACAATATATACAATTTTATTGCTGTGAATTATAAAATTAATTCTGAATAAAAATAGTTTAATAATATATACATGGCATTAACAGACTACTATAATATATATTCCCTTTGTTCGATAATCTCTCTGAATAAATGTGTAGATCTCTGCTATTATAGTAGTTAAAGTTATTAAGTTTGGCATATACATTTATGTAGCTTACACGCACCTCTAGTTAATTTTAACTGCCAAGAGCCACACCTACTTTCAACGTAAATCGACAATAAACAAAGGCTACATAACTATTCGAGTTTTTTTTTCATTTAACTTTCAGTATGGCTAGATGCATAGCTCACTACAATGAGCATCTATTCTATAAGCTTTAATAAAGTCATTGAAAAATATTATAATTACTATAAAACATAGTATTAAGTAGTTTTCAATAGTCTCTATCTTGTGAGGCATAACTACACCACTCTGAACAACAGAGAATATATATATAAATAAACAGCTTAATATTCCTTGCAAAAACTGCGAAACAGCAACTGCAAAAATTAAAAAATTTCACTGTTACCTTTGCCCTTGCATTTTTTTCCCTGCGCTGGCAAAAATATAAATGCAATAGGAAATTCCTTTGTTTTAATTTAATAAAAAAAATTTAATGCGAAATAATTGCGCGTCCTTTTGACTGATTTGACTCAATTAAATTCCCTCTGGCCAAAGTAATCAGCAGCATTTTCCGCAAAATTATTATTTATACAAACTTTTCTCAGCTGCAAACTGGCAACGAGCAAACAGCGAGCACTGCAAAGTGAAAAGTTGCTGCTTGATTTTTGCTTTGCGCTTAATCAAATTAATTTTTGTGTTTAAACCAAACTGGCAATCAGCACCAAAGTGACTACCCTCCTGCCACGCCATCACCCTGCCTTTGTGTTGTCTCGTGTGTGTGTGTGTGTGTGTTTGTGGGCAAATGAATCATAATTTTTCTGATTACGTATACGCCGCGTTGTACGCTGTCTGCTGCCCGTTCTTCGCTGCTCCTCCTCCTTATACTCTGCCCCTTGGCGCTTTGTTTTCATCATTTCAAGCGCAAATTGCTGTTGTTATTGTGGCAATTGTACTATGGCACACACACACACACACACACACTCCGACACACAGCAAAGTTATTATTATTTTAACAATTTGCAACTCTTTTTGGCGCGCTGCGCGAACGCGCGAACGACGATGCGGCGCCAACGTCGAAGGTCGCGTAATTCAAAAGCAATTTGTCGAAATTAAATTTGATTACATTTATCGCCAGTCCGCACCACGGCCCTCCTCCCACAGCTGTGCTCGGGCAAAGTTTCTCGCAGCAACCCGTTCGGCTCTTTAATCGCTGGTAATTGCCAGGAATTGCCAGAAATTGCCGGCCCTGGGCCCTAGGTCGCTGCGGGGGCCCCGAAACGCTGATCAATACGGCCAGAGCTTAAGTTTCGTAGGCCCCTGAAAGCAGGCAGCACTTTAAAGCTCGAAAAATGCCCGACGAAATGGCGGACGGAACTGGGAACGGCTTTAACTTGAGAAGGAAATGCAAATGTTAATAATTTTAATTATTTATAAATCAACAATTATAAATGTATGTTCAACATTACATGCAATATTTACATGGAATAATTTCTTCATGCGGAAAATTACCTGTTACGAAAATATATAAACACAATAAAAATTAATATACATAATAAATATATTATCAGAAAGAAATAAATAATAAAACGGTAAAACAAATACATAAAATAATTTAATAATGAAGTGCTCTACTAAATATAATAAAATATAATAAAAATAAATATACATAAATATACATAAATAAAAATATAATAATAAAGAAATATAAAAATTCCAATCAAATACACTTACTAATTTAATAACGAAGTACTCTACTTTCGCATTTAAATCTATTAACAAACTGCCAAATGAATCTTCAACTTTGACAGGCAATTTTCCAAAAAATTAATGGTTTTCCATTTGGACAGTGAAAGAAAACAATTATTTGCCTAAAGGAAGGCAATAATTCTATGTAAATTGAAGTGGAAACAGCTTATTGAAAGATTAAGCATTGCAAATTTTCAACGGTTAACATTTAAAGATAATACACAAAAATTCCATTTAATTAAATTCCATTTCAATTTACGTTTTTTTTTTGTTATATTTCTACTGAAACTAAAAAAAATAATTATTACACTGAAAGTTATTCCTTTCAAACTACATTGATTATTCTAATTTCCTACTGAACTGTAACTGTATAGGGGCTCAGATCAGTCGAAATCCTTTTTTGGGCTGCTCAGGTTGCTTCCGAGTGGCTGCGCAGATTTTCTATGTAGGGATTGGGCTCATCGCTGGCAAATTCACGTCTAAAGTCCAGGCCGGACGAGAATTGTCGCTGTTTGAGCTTGGGACCTGAGGAGCACCACAATTCGATAGTTACACTATCGTCTAAGCTTCTGGCAACTTACCATGCTTGGACTCCTTGAGCTTCTTGTTCATCATCTTCATGAGCGCCTGCTTGACCTGTACATCTTTCTTGAGTTCCTGCTGTTCCTCCTCCTCCATGTTGGTCATTTGAATGTTGATGCGACGCGGCTTCTCATCGCTCCAATTCGTAGTATCAACGTTATCTTCATCGTCCACATCGTTGCGTCGCATGCCGAACTGTTCCCTGTACGAACTGAGAACTGAAAATCTTGGAATATTACAGTACAAATGTACTCCATGGCACCAATAGTGCACTCACAACGCTGGTTACGATTCTGGCGAGTGTCCTCCCTCGTCAGCTGTCCCTGCCCCGCCTGAGTGCCCCCGACGAGCGCTGCGATTGAATGAAACCCATTGAATTCGACTATGTAGATATTTTCTTGTGGCTTACCCCACACGCTCAGCTGCGAGAGTAGCAGCAGCCAAGTCAGCTTGGGGGTCAGACTCATTTCCTTAGACGTTGTCGAGTTATCGCTTATCGACTTCGTTTCATAGCAGCCTCTCGCATTGACAGACTGGGCAAAGCAAGTGAGCTATGCCAACTCAAACTACACATACATAGTTCATTGTCATATAATAGTACTTTTAGGTATGTATGGTATACCAGATGTAAGTGGATTGTACAGTATTATATTTTTTAATTGACTGTAACTACTTTGGGTACCTACCATATTCTACTCGAACAAGCGGCTTATCTATCTCGTTTCTCGTTACTTTTCAGTTAAACTCGTATCGTCATATTTTAGTTTAATAGTATTTTTATCTGTCTGTCCCTTAGTTACTTACTCGCTTAGCTCATTTCGATTTAGTTCTTTAGTTATTCTGTCTCTCTTATTTTTTGTCAGTCTTTAGCATTATCATACTTGCGACTACCACAGATCAATTCGCTAGTTTTAAGTTAAAATTAGTAGTCTTGCTGTCTGAGCATTCAGTCTGTCAGTTCTTTGCACATTCTCGTTGCTCGCTACCTTTTTCCAGTAACTCGTCACATATCAGTCAATCTCATTACTTAATATTATTTAATTCTCTTTATTCGATACTCTTTTTTTTAAATTTGTTATATTTCTACAGCATTCGCCAATTATTATAGCCGATATACCTTCTTTGTACCATTATTTGCGCCCATATTCTAAGCTCTATACCTAAATACCTCTTATACCGATCACTCGCTATGCCTGTAAGCTTGCTCGTCCTTTCGATTCTTACTATATGCCGTAGCACGTTCCCGTTTCTCGCTCCGACAAACGTTCTGTGTTTAGATATTATCACTGAAGCGTTTTGCACGCTTTGAGCTTTCGGCTTGCCACAATTTCGCCTCATGCGGCTGCCCCCAAACCCAAACAGAGGCCCCTCCTCTCTCTGTCCTCCCGCCATGCCTGGCCAAAACAAGTTGCGAAAAGTTAAAGTTTCTGTGGCTGTTGATGCAACATAAAGAGGCAGCTCGCAAACACACACATACACACACACGCAGTCTCTCACTTGTGAAAACGTTTTGCCAGCAGTGGCGTCCACTCTGAAGTGCAGGGACGGTGCGGTGGTTCGGTGGCGACTCGTGATGCTTGCCGCTTGTGGCAACAACTTTTGCTCCTCAATATTTTAAACCCGGCAAATTTTTCGCAACAAATTCGAAATGCAAAATACAACAGCAACAAGAGGCACAACAACAAAACCAAATGAAATGTTTTGAGGTTAGCCAAAAATATTTCCAACCATTTTTCGCTTGAGTGTGCCTGTGTGTGTGTGCGTGTGCGAGTGAATGTAGGCAGTGGGAAACTAAATGCCTGAAATTGTTGCTATTTTTCCACTTCACTCCCCTGCCCTTCCCCACATGCCGCCTGCTGCCTCTCATAACATTTGCCCCTTTATTAAAATGTCAAGCCATAAAAAGGGGCTGTAGCGCGTTTTGGGGCGTGGCTGGCAACGTTGGGAAATGCGGCGAAGAGGCCAGAGCAATAAAACGTCAGCTAACACATTTGTCAGCTGTGATACTCTTGCCACAGGCAAAGTCATTGCGATACTGTAGTGCATATATATTCTTGATCAGCATCAGCAAAAAAAACGATCATATTTGAGTGTTTTAAAGTTGTCTGAATATCACTTCCTAAAAATGTGTCTTTCAATAGCATAATTGTCCTCGAAACGATATGTGGCATAACTGACGTTGGGCGCCCTTTGAACAATTTTCGTTATTTGTGCAGTTATTGACTCCAAACTTGCTCGAACTAACTTTTAGCATGCTTTGTATATGCTGCCAGAATTTCATAGACATCAAATTACAGTAGCTTATAGCTGCCATAGCAAGTATAGGTCAAGGATTGGATACTGATGTGAAAATCTCAAGAATTTCATATGATATTATCATAAAATTCGCCATAGACAATTATCCCTATATCATGTGCAGGATTACAAAGAAATCACATTACTATATGCTCTAGCCACCAAATCACACGAAAATAAGGGCATACAGAAAGCGTTTCCTTCCAGCTGTGACTGCTGCTGTTGTTGCCATTAAATGCAGCGCACAAATAGAAACAAAAGCAGAACTGGCAAATGGCAAGCGAGAACTGGCAGAGAGTGAAGAGGGTAAAGTGCGGCAAGTCAACTCAGGGAAGCCAGGGAAGGGGGGTCTCTCCATTTGCCAGTTAAAAACATCTTAAAAGCTACTTTTAACCACAATTATGTAAATATTAAGACAAAAACGCGTGTGTGAGTGTGTGTGTGACATACAAAGCCAGCAGCAGCAAGTGAAGTTGTGTCGCTGTCTCCGACTGTCGACAACACAACCATTTACCATTAGCATGTGTCTGGGCAGGGGCGTACCGTGCAATGGGGCAGGTGTTCAGGGGGAGGTTTCAGTCTCTGCGGGTGGCAGGTGGCAAGTGGCAGATGGAAGCCCGGAGTTGGGCGTCAGGTGTTGAAGTTAACGCCGACCACAGCGTAGCGAGACGAGGCAGGCGTGTGGCATGTCAGACGAGTCGTGCAAGTTGAGAGAGTCGGGGGCGGAGGCAGGGGCGCGGCTGTCGAGCAGAGTCGGCAGTCGAGCGAGTCGAGACATAATCCCCAAGACGCACGAAGTGCGAAGGCCATGTTAATAAGCAGGCGGCCCCGGCCTGGCACTGTCATTATTATTGAAAGCTTTTAGACATGACGGCAGGTCACGTTCCACGTTCCACGGGCTGCTACGACAGCTCGGTAGTCTGTCTGTCAGTTAGACAGTCTTTCTATCAGTCAGTCTGACTCTTATCAGTCGGTCAATCAATCTCCGGCTACCAGTCTCAGTAGTCTGTTAGTCTCTATAAGTCTGTTAGTCACTCAGTCCTGAGTCAGTCAGTCCGTAAATCAAACCTTCTGTTAGTCAATCAGCAAATCAGCCATAGCTTAGCAGTCTAAGTCCATCAGCCAGTTAGTCAATTAGCTTAACTACCAGATGAACAAAGTCAAGGGTCAGCAAATCGATCAGTAAGATAATCAATTTGTCGGTCAGTCAGTAGATCAATCCGCCTTAGTAATTTAATCTCAGTCTACTAGTTATTCAATTCTACGTGAGTTCGTCCATCAATCAATCAGTCAATAACAAGTAAATTATCCTCAGTTTATCAGTGTCAATTCATAAGCCAGTTAATATTATACATCTCGTAAATATTCAGCGGTAAACCCGTCAGTCATGCAGTCTACGTCTAAGTCGTAAATCTGTTAGTTCGTCAATCAGTCTGCAAGTTAATCCTTGCGTTAGCGAATCAATCAGTGTCTTTTACATATAGTTGTTTAAGTATTTTTGGCATCCCTTCAGTCAGTCTTCAGTCACTTATTCAGTTTCCTGTTCCGTCAGTGACTCAGCCTATCAGTCAGTCAGTCAGACAGCTAGTCAGCCCGCTCTAATATCTGTTGCTTTATAAGTTCTTCCTTTTATCAGTCAATCTTCAGTAAGTAACCCCTTCTGTCAAGCAGTTCAACTACAAGTCCTTCCCTTCTTTTTGGTTTGTCAGTCATTTAGCTATTAAGTCAGTAAATCAGTCAGTAAGTCAGTTAGTCAGTCAGTTAGTCTAGCCTTCCAACAGTCAGTACTTCAAGAAGTCACCATACTACCTGTCAGTTGGTCTGCACCTCTGTCACTCAGTCAGTCAACCAGTCAGTTCTTCAGTCAAATGAGCAAACAAAATGCAAAGTGCACACAGGCCGCTAGATAGACAGATGAAGCGAAAGACATAGAGAGAGAGGAGAGAGAGATATAAAGCGAGACAGAGAGACAAATAGACAAAGTAAAAAGTAAAGTAGAAATAGACGAAACATTAGTATAGAGCACAGTACAGAGCGCCAGACGACAATCCGTTTTCATGGCTGATTTAACAAAGTTTGGAAAGATATTACAGCATGCAGCGAGAGCATCGCCTCCGACAGAGCAGAGGGAAAGCGGAACTATGGATAAGCGGAAGGAACAGCAGGCTGCGGGTGAAATTTATGAAAAACACCAACTATGTCATACACTAAATTACATACAGTTTGAAGCTTTGCAACAAGTTTTTTATTTCGAAATTCTCTAAAGACCACCTCCAAGATTTTCTAAGAAGGTAGGTACTTCTTCAAGTAAATAGCAGAAACTAGGAACCTTAATGCCTATAAAGCTCATAGTGCTGTCTCAAACTGCCCAACATAGTCAAGGGATGCTTTTCGACATGCTGTGCGCCTCCAAATTGATAAAATGTGGAATTGACAAAGCTTTCAATGATTTGCAAAGCAAGAGCGAGGCGGGGATAGACTAGCTTATTGGTAATGTAATGTAATGTAGTGCGACAGGTGGGGAAAAAGAGAACAAGTGATAAAGGGTGGTGCGGGTACTGCTCACTTGTTGCCAAAATTTCGAAAATTATTTCAATGCACAGAGAATTACTATATATGCCCAAAAAAAAAAGGGAAAACTTCAACTAAAACGGAATAAAACTGAAATGTAACGCAACATTAACATGGGGATTGGCCAGAACAACGGCCAGGAGGGCAGGCTAAGCATGTAGCGGGAGGAGGCGTGGCCAGGCCAGGGGCAGCAAGTCGAGTTGAGCGTAAACCAAAATCACATTAAGCCCCCGATGAGGCTGTCAATGGGAATGCGAATGTGTGCGAGTGCCGGGGGCAAGGGGCAGAGACAAGAGGTAAGTCAGACGGGGGGAAGAGAAGGAACGAGGGGAGTAACGGGGCAAAACCAATGCGAGTGCAGTCAGACAGGGCTAAAAATCAAAAATTTGAATTTCGATCACGTCTTCAATTACGTCGAATCGGCGTGCATATAAATCAACAGCGAGCAGGCACAGCAGGTTGAGGGGGAGCGGGGAGCGGGGAGAGGGCTGTAGAGGGAACCAAAGCCAGAGAAGGGGTATGCAACCAGTCAGTCAAATGTGGTTTCCCCATTGTTGTTGTGTGAGTTTTGTAAATCAAGTGGAAATGCCACAAAAAAAAGGCAAGCAGGAATCGAAATCGAGAGAGGGCGAGCGTGAGAGAGTAGTAGGGGCAAGGACGTGGCAAAATGGGTGCTACGACTGCTGTCTCTGCTCCTCTCCCAGTCTCACAGTGTGTGTGTGTGTGTGCGTGTCTGTGTGGAGGACGCACTCATGCAAAGTGCAGTTGACATGGCGGAAATTGTAGGTGCGCCTCCTCCAAGAGGAACTGAACTCAGCTCAACTCAATTGAAGTCTTCTTCAATGGGGCGTGGCCACTCGAGCGGGGGTGTCGCAGGGACCTGTGTAAGCACTCGACAATAAATCGTGCGAAAAGCGTAATACGCACGCATACACACACACACACACACGCACACAGACAGCGGCACACTCGAGCACTGCTTGAGGCTGTCGCACTTGAGTTTTGCGCATTTCGCGTGAACTTTTTGCGGCATTTTGCGCCGCGCTAATTGCAACATCAGCTTAGGGGGCGGACACTATCACTGGGGTCTTGACTATATGACACAGTGCACAAGGTCAACCCGCACTGCTTTGTCATGGAGAACGGAAAGGTAATGCCTCATAATATAGTCATGCGATTTTATGAAAATGTTGACAGCATATAGCATAGACCATATTTATTAGTAAGAATATAGGTATAGTTGGACTAGGATAGGATTAGTTTGAAATGTATGTAGTTAATTTATTTACATCGTAATTTTTGGCGCTACTTCCTATGTTAAAGTTGTCCAATTTTGTTTAAATAATGTATTATTAATAGTGTGAGAAGTTTAATACCTTGAAGAGTAATAAAAATATAAGGCGAGCCGCTTTAAACTAAAGCAAAACTAGTTTTATATCGATATCTTAAAAAATAACAATAAATTTTAGTTACAGAGCTTCGATTTCTCTAAAACTTGGCGGCGTTACAACCAAAAGTTAAAAATCTGTATACTGTGTAATTTTACCAGGGAGCTTCCTACCAACTATGAAGCTTTGACCACTTATTTTAATTACGCTAATTGCAATAAATCGAAAAATGCCTTTTTGCATGGGCTGTAGACGTGGCACTCCAAATTTGAAATATACTTTATTTGCGTATGGTGCACAAGAACCTTCATTTCAAATTTGGTGTCTCTAACACTTGTATTTGCCGAGAACCATACGTTTATGCAGGCAAACGGACAGACGGACAAGCAGAGCGACATGACTAAGTCGGCATGGGTGCATGGTGATCGAATATGTATATAATTGCCATGGTACACAACGTCTTTTTCTGCCTGTTATATAAATTAACACACAGCTAATATATCGGCACTGATCAAGAATATATATATTCTGTCTGCTCCCAACTTCCGATCCAAATCAATAGACTTTCTATAGCGACTTAGACAGGTCTGCTCTGCTGTCCAGAGAAACGACCTAAACTCCGGAGCGCTACAACACTCTGGCATTGTTGTTGTTGTTGTTGTTGTTATTGTTGCTTTTGTTGCTACTTCCACTGCTTGCTGCAGTTTGTTGTTGATGCTTGTCGGGAATTTGATTTGATTTCAAGCAAGCGCAAGAGCAGCGAGCGAGCGTCCTTCGTCAGCAGCTGCCACGTTGTCCTTGTATCTCTTCCAGCGTATGGGTGTGTGTGTGTGTGTGTGACAGTGTGTGTCTGCCTTTCAGCTGGAATTACGTCTAGCAACTGCTTGAGCTGCTGCTGGTGCTGCTGTTGAATTTGCATTGGGGCAGCGTGTCTTCCCGCTCCACAAACATATTTGGGTCTGCGTTAGTCTGTGTGTGTGTGAGGGTGTGTGTGCCTGGTAGATGTCAGTCATTGGCACAAGTGCGCTTTATATGGCCCTGTCACTGTCAATGCGTTTGCAGTGCATTTGACATTAGGGTGACTCACTGCAGCTGCTGCAGACAGAAATCATCAGAAGTGTCCGCGTTAACTCCTCGGTCAACAAGGTCTGACCTGAGGCTTACTTGGGGCCTTTCAGCTAAATAGGTTGCTGTGGGCAAAGTTACGAATCTTAATGGTGTCGGACTTAATGGACTTTGACTTTTCTTAAGATATTAAGTTTGTAATCGCAGCTCAATCGAGTGACTGTGTTTAAAATGATTTTTACTTAGAGCTAACTTAAATTTATGCGAGTTTATTATATTTAACTGATAAATTTTTATACAAATTTTTAAGTCATGCTATATTGATTCATTTGTCAAATTCCTGGCCAACAATTTTGGCAGGCGAATAAACTTTTCTAAGCCGAGTTTACACATTTTAGGTGAAGAAATTAACAAAAACTTTCTGTAGCTAAATAATTCGCATTTTTACAATTTAATAATATATAGTTTTCTATATATATTATAATACATAGTTTTTATATTTTTTATAAGCGAATAATTGCTCTAAATATCATATAATAATATGTAATTCACACGGTTTTTTAGTTCTATAGAAGCATAAAAAAGAGCGATTTTTCTTGATATTTGATGATTCATTATGGTATATTATTATAATTCGATTGTTTTTTTTTTTTTTTTTTAATTTTATCTGCAGGTTCCTTCACTGAGTGCCGCAGGCTATAGCAAATCTAGATAAAAAGGCAATCAAATTAATGCAAATCAATATTTATTATACTATATATGTTATATATTTCTGTTAAGTGGTTTTAGTAGGAGATATTGTTGGCTGCAGATATAAATATATTGAAAAGAGTAAAATATATAATTATATATAAGTAAAATATATATAAAAAAAATATAATCATTATATATGCTATATATCTATAATTACGTCTCATGATTCACCCTGCTGCTGATGCTGCGACTGAGCTGAGGATAAAAAAAGCAGAACTTTGCGCCTGCTGCATACATATGCATTTGGCAAGTGCCCTTTCCCTACCACAATATACCCTACACCCCACACAAACCCCTTGCCGCTTTGCTGCGCCAACGCATCCTGTCGTCGCCCACATCCTGTATCGTCTTTGACGTCAGCTGAGGCAGTGGGATGATGGACAGAGCGTGGGGAGTGTGCAGCTGACGGGGCCAGCGCAGGGGGGAGAAGGGGGGGGGGGGGTGCTAAGGAGACTGTGACAGCTTTCTTGAGATGCACTTCACGTGCATTTGACTGCTTAAATAAATTTTGCTCATGGTAATAAATTCACTTAGACTCAAACTACCCCGAAAACTCTCTCCCTCTCTCTCTCTCTCTGTGTGTGTGTGTGTGCGAGGGGGTGTGTGTGCGTTGGTGTGTGCACAACAAGGACAATGACAACCATGAAGGCTTTATGCAAGTTTTTGTTTAGACATTCATAAACATAATTGACGTCATAAAAGCAGACAACGGCGGCAGCAGCAGCAGCAGCAGCAGCTGAAAGCAGCTCGACTGAGGACAGACAACAATGACATAATGTCATGTAAATCTGTGCCGAGCATGTGTGTGCCTATGTGTGTGTGTGTGTGTGTTTGTGTGTGCTTGCTTGCTGCATGCCTGCTTACTGTGGCTATGCCAGCCAGGCTACCCCCTGCGCCCTGCGCCCTGCCCCCCGTCAGCCCCTGCTAAGTGAGAATCATTAGTTCCAACTTTATACAAAAGCCTGGGCATTTGTTTGAGCTACTTTAAAATAAAATGCCACTCATGTTTTATGTGCCCCCCCCACCCCTTCAGCCGCGCACTCTTTGCCTTTCTAGTCATTGCCCTGCGCCCGCTTGGCCGCCACCCCCGCATGTACTTCAACAGCATCATTCGTTGGCCAAAGGCAGGCCGCTGCGTTTTTGTAGAAATTCTAACAAATTGTCTACACTTCCGACCGAACCGAACCGAAACGAAACGAGGCGCACCGAACCCAACGAGCAGCGGAGTACTGCTCCAACTAGCCGAACCGAGCGGGCTATACTCTTCCCCTGCTGCAGACTCCATAAATCAAAAAGTGCTTGGCAACAGTTTTCAGTTTTGTGCACTTGCTTTGTGCGCCATCTCCCTCTTCCTCTCCCTCTCCCTCTCCCTCTCTCACTCGCACTCGCATATATTTATATATGGTATATATAGAAATTTTTTGCTACATTTTATGAAGTACTCTCCACCCCTTGGCCCACTCGCATGTGTGTGTGTGTGTGGAGCGGGGAGCAGCATTCCGGATTCCACATGCTTGCCCCCTCTTGCTGCTGCTGCTGCTCCTGCTGCTGGATCTAGAGCCCAGTTTAGCATATTAAAAGTAAAGCCAGCACGTCTATTGTTATCCTTATTGTTCCTATTACAGCAGCTCTCTCTTCTTCTTCTCGTCCATTCATCACTCGCCTTTCAAGTCGTTGGGATTGAGGAATGCCTCGCTGCCATTGCATTCTTCAGATTCCTGTAGGAAAAGTGTCACCTCCATCAAATAATTAGCAAACACAGGCAAGTGGAGAGAGAGGCTTCCCTCCCCGGCTGGGGCCAGACAACGGCTTGAGCAACCCTCGTTGAGAGATAATGCAACTGTTTGCACAACACTCCGTGCGAAGCGTCGTTTCTTTTTTGAAGTCCACGCGCTCGAGCTGACACCGAGATCGTGACACGAAATGATAATCACTTGTAGAATTTGATATAAAATAATTGTATGGTGATCATAAGAAAAACAAGAGTTGCTATAAATTATTATAGTACTAAATGTATATAGATTATTATCTGCTATAAATTGTTATCATAGTTTATTTAGCTTTTACAGATCATTCTGTCATCAAGATCGTTAAAAAGATATAGACAGTTAAAAAAAAAGAGTGGCATATGAGATAAGGCAAAAAATAAGGAATACAAAGGAATTGAAATTATGGCATTGATAAGAAAAGTTTGAGTTGCTATAAATTATTATCAACATAACTTTGAGCATGACACGAGTTGAGCATGAGAAAATTTAACCGCTTGATAAACAGTCGAAGAATTTCTTTCGATAGAATTTTTTGTAATGATAACGTATAATACTATAAACTAATATTATTATTGTACTATAACTAATAATAATATAAAATAATAATATTATAAGCTAATAATAATATAAAATAATAATATTATAAGCTAATAATAATATAAACTAATAATATTAAAATCGAATAATTCTTCTTACTATAACTTATAATACTATAAAAATAACATAAGCTAAAAATTATAAAAATAAATCATTCAGTTCATACAGACCATACATGTCAGACTGGCTTTGGCTGTAGAGCTCTACTTAAGCTTAAGAGATATTACCAGACTCTACCATATAATGCAGTCTTCACTATTTTTAAGTCAATTTCCAAAGGTGCTGAGGTAAGGATATCAAGACTGCACTACGCATGTCTAAGAAATAGTCATAAAATATAATGAGGGTTTCGCTTCGGGCTTAAGGCCTTAAGTTCAGCATTAACTGCGTTATATGTCAGGAATGAATATATAGAAATTTGATCAATATCTATAATATCTATATCTAAGCAGATCCGTAAGATTCCTGCTAAGATTCCCAAGTTCTTAGCTTAACCAGACCCATACACCTTAGGGATTTCGCTTTAAGCTCTGCACTTTCTACATATTCTAACGAGCTTCAAAATATACCCACGCGCTCATCTCTAGCTTGGGCTTAGAGGCCCTTTGGGTCTGGACCTGCGGGCTGCGGGCTGCGGGCTCTGGGCTTATCTCCTTAGTCAGCTCGTCGCGTTTATCGCCACTGTTGTCCTTGCACAAATTATTGAACAGCATTGAAAACATTTCAAGTGCTCCCAAGCAGCTCAAAGCCAAGTGGCCCGAGGCAGGATGAGGTATTGAAGGGGGGTAGACTCGGGGGATAGACGCCAGGCTCAAGTAGCTGCAGTAGCTCGCGCTTCGCGTGCACTTGACGCCGGCAAGGCGAATGCTTTTATGCTTATTAATGGTCCTACATGCGATTTATGTGCGCCAGTTAAAATGCAGCCGCAAATTAATGGAAGCTACTAGCAATATTCCCCTCCCACACCTCCCTTTGTTAACACTGCATTTTGGCATTGAGAGATGCATTCGATCCGCTAGAAAATCTTGTTGAAAACACAAAAAACGAGCTTGTTTTGAGCTGGAACTCGAAGGAAAGCAATGAATTTTCGCGGAAAAACTCTAAAAACTTTAAAAGCTTCTTAAAAAGCGTCTGCTCTTCATGTTCAACTCATAACTTGTTCAAGCTAAGCTTCTGTTTCTATCAAAACAACTTCTAAATCAAACGAAGACTTTCATACACTTTTCCAGAAAAGCTCTTAAAGTTGCGAAAGCTTCTTAAAATGTAACTGAGCTTCGCATTCAGCTCCCATCATGTTCAAGCTAAGCTTTCTTCTTGATGAAGAAGCTTTTCCAGAAAACTTTAATAAAACTTTCAGTACATAGAGTATTTTCCCAAGAGAGCTTTAGATTAAATTGCTGATGCTTTCAGCTTGAAAAGCTCCTTCAAAAGCTTCTCGAATACAAGCCAAGGCTTGGCCTTAAGCCCAGTATATCGCGCAAGCTCTTGCAAAGTGTTAAAGCCACTTACAAATTGAGCTTAAGTGAGTTAAGCTCTAGCCTAAGCCTCAGGTTGCATATGGAACGAGAGAGCGAGAGAGATGACGAGGAGAAAGAGAGAAAATCGGCAAAATTTCCCTTCAACTTTCTGGCACAAAGGTGCAGGCAAAAGCCATAGCAGAAGCCCAAGCTCGCCTTCCCTTCCGCTCTCTCTCCCTCTGCTTGCTCCCCATGCGACTGCAACTTTTGACTTTGTGCGAGGGTTGGCTGAAGCGTAGTCTCAGGGGGGTGCGGCGGTGCGAAGTTTGCGCTTTGCGGCTGTTGCTAGGAAAAGCGGGAAAATTTATGGCCAATTCAATAAACGATTTTATTACATGCGCACGTTGTGTTAACAATGTTATTATTATTGGCAGAAGGGTTGCGCCCGGATACGCCGCACACACACACACACACAATCGACTCCGCTGCCACACACATACCCCCCACCGCCGCTCCCCTATGCTCACTCCACGACGGCAACCATGTCTGCAGGCTATGCGGCAAACTAGGCGCCCGTTGCAAGGGGCAGGCAGATTGGCCTCTATTTACCGAGTCGGGCCAATTATTATGAAAATTAATTTATTTTCTATTGGTAATGCGAGGGGCGCTAGACCTGCAACTCCAACTCCGCCCCGCGCCCCTCGACTGCTGCTTTGTTTCAGTTACAGTTCCAGCTGCAAGTCCTTATCACCAGCTGGCCAGCTGGCCACGCCTTCCCGCCTCTTCCCACTTCTGCCTGCATGCCGTCTCCATTTCCACCGAGTCGTTGTTGTTGCTGCGGCTATACCCTTGCAGTGGGTACAGTGGCTGCTTGAAGACTTCTGCGTTACTATAATGCATATATATTCTTGTTCAGCTTTAGTAAACGGAACGATCGGCCATATTGCTCAGCTGAATTTACATTTCTGTTGCTTCATCGCAGGATTTCTCTTAGTTCTCAAAATATCGCAAACATTCTTTGAATGAGTTTCATTAAAATCAAATTTAAAAATAAATACAATATTAAATGAAATAAAAAAAAAATTGGCTAAACATCTAAGTAGGTCAGGAATTTTTGTTTCGGTCAACTGATCATGACAGTATGCTTTTCCATTTATCAAAAATAATAATATTGTAAATAAAAATAAAAAAACATTTTAAATATTATAAAAAAAATAATAATAACAATAAATCAAAAACTAAGCTGTCTTAATTTTTTGCTTATTCTTCATTATTTTTAAAGCTTGAGTACAAATTAAAAGTAGTTTTATTGTTATGAGATAAATTATATATAAATACAAATATTTATAATATATATATATTAATTAATATATATTCACAACGGATCATCAATATATATAGTTTAAATTTTATATATTTATATTTACAACCGATCGTCAATATGCATAGCTTAAATTATATATAATATAAATGATATACACAAAAGTAAAGGTATACAAGCTTCGGCTAGGGCCAAGGCTAATGTTTCTTACTTGCTGTGAGCTGTTGCTGTTGCAGGCTGTTGTTGTTGTTGTTTTTGTTATTGTTGTGAGTTGTTGTTGCTGCTGTTTTTGTTGCAGGGCGGCCCACTGGGCTGTCAACGCTTTGCGCTTTTGTTTGCCCAACACACAAAAGGCCAACGTAAGGGGCCAAGGGGTGCGGCGGTTAGGGATGTGCTTAAACGTGCAACCTTATTTTCTAGTGTGGGTGCATGTGTGAGTGTGTATGTGAGTGTGTTGCCAGTGTGTGTAAATACAAAGCTTAACAGGCGCACTCATGTGCAACGCAACAAGGCAACAAAAGTCTCATTACTTTTACTTGGCAAATAATGAAGCTAACAACCAGCAACGGCAACAGCAACAACAACTACAGCCAAACAATTGACAATTGACTTTTGCTTCTTGCAGTCGGTTTATTCACAGACACACACACACATGCACACACACACACAGAGACAGGTTAGCACTCCCGCCCGCACACACAGGTATGTAATTGTTATATACTCTTTTTTATTAACTTTTGGCCGTTGCTTGGCAATACCCTGTAGATCAACATGCAGTGGGGTATATTAGCTGCGAATTTTGCATGCAATATTTTCATATACACTGCCAAATTACATACTTCTGGTAGCCTCAGACAGTTATCGATAGACTGTGCTTGCTACTCAAAGGCTCACAAAAATGCAGGGTATATTGCAGTCGACTAGCGCATGGGCAATTACTTTGAAAGTCGATTTTGAATTGCGGAAATTACCTAATGGATTGCGAAAGATGAATGAGTTTCCGATAGAAAATAAATCGATATACGCCTTAAGTCGAATGACATCACTAAGAAACTGGAAATTCATGTCGATATTGATTAAAATTATGGATATACTGTTTTGCATATAGCGAACTTATTTTTTATATATCAATGTAGATCTCTGTTGCTGTCAGAGCTAAGGTTATAAAATTCGGCATGAAGGTCTCTCTATATGAAACGCATTTGCGTATATTTGCTAAACTCAAGTGCCACGCCCCCTGTGCACAAAAATGTTCTATAAATCAACAGTGCCAAATCAGCACTTACCAAACTCTCTAAAAACCATGCTTTTCAGATTTTGAAAAAAAAAAACGCAGAAAATTCGCAAACTTTTTATATAATTTTTAGTATTTCGAGCAAAATTCAAGCAAAATATTTGAGCTAACTTTCCATACAATTATCTAACTAATAAGTGCTTTTTGCGTATGCAAGCAGAATATGTAAGGGTATGGGTGCAAGTGTGTGTGAGTGTGGTACTTGGGTGTACAATCATTTTGCGCAATCATGCCGGCACTCAATTTAATTGATTTTAAAGTTGCGCAGAAAAAGAAGGTAAAAGACAAAAATACAAAAAGCGAGAAAGAATGCGGCGAAGAAACAAGGGAGTAAAGGGAAGACTGCGATGGGGGAAGTGGGGGAGGGAAAGTGCTCATAAAACAATGAACTGGCATATGCAGCCAGGCCAAGGAATGCGTAACAGGTTGAACTACTCCCCTTCACCCCATTCCCACTCGCCTTACCCCTGCCCCCAACCACTACAGGCGAACCCGAAACTTTTGAGGCGGATGAGGGTTCGGTTTTTGGGTTCAGTTTCAGTTCGGAACGGTTCGGTTAGGCGGCTTTTGAGTGTTTTCCACCTGAGCGCAAACTTAAGTGGCGAAACTTGATTTAACCACACACAGACACACACACGCACACATGGTTGAGCTGTGCCTGGCAGAAGTTTTGACTATGGAAAGACAGTGGCAACTGGAGAGTGAGACGGGGAAGTGGGAGGATGGTAAATTTTGGAACTGTGGACAGGGATTAAGTTGCGGTTGCGACGACAAAGAGTTGACTTTCCATTTCCCCCATTACGTTGGCAACCATTGCAGTTGCAACTATTATAATATACCCTGTAAATATAGAAATGCATAGAGCGGGTACATGCAGCTGGTGCGAATGTAATGGAAAATCTTGAAATTTAGTAAAAGTGAAAATCAGTTGAGAAACTTTGAACTGTAATCAGAGAGTTAACAATTGGCTATACTTAAGCTGCGTAGCTGAAATTTAATAGGTTTTACGTTAATCGATCGCGCAAAACCGATTTATTTTTTTCGGAAAATTCTAGATAATAAAATAATTTTGTATTTTAGTACTCAATTAAGCGAAACTTAACTAAAATCTCGCAAGTATACTTAACTAAACTCAAGGAACTTAAGATCTAAATAGAACAAAAAGGCATATAATTTTTTACTTCTTTAGACCGAAAACATATAATATCTTTTTTCAAAGCCCCAAGCACCATATAAAATAAAAATAAAATAATTCTTTCAATCCCTTTCAGGGTATCATTGCGTTGATCATGCAAAATTTTTTTTTAAGAAAATTTTGAGTCATACAATTGAAACTATATTTTTTTTGCAAAATTAAAATAACATATTTTGTTGAAATTTTTCCAGGGTACCGTCGCGTCGCTCATTTAAAGGACATGCCCAGCTTGGCCTTGATAGCTCTCCAACGGCAAATCCAGCTCGTACTGCTGCTGCCACAACTGTTGCAACTCGTGTGCCACAAAGCCCGCCTCCAGTTCGGACAGAACTTGGGCAGCTTCTGTGGCAGCTTCCTCGACTGGCGGCAGGTACGCATTGTGCGGCAAATGAGCTGCCCCAACAGCAGTGCAGACAATGGAGAGCACCAGAAATAACAACAGAGACAAAATGAATCGCGATGTCATGGCGTAGACCTTGGGAACCTCTTCGAAAACTGTGGTGAGTCTGCGAGCGCGTCTCGTCTTTTATAGCCCATCAGAAGTTGGCCAAATTGGATCGCGTGTGAGATCCGATCAGTTGGAGATGGGACTGCGGGATAAGCCGAACCGCAGCCAAGGCCAAGTTAAGCGCAAATGCGAGGGTAGTTACAAAAGTACACAGCTCTTTTGATAAAATGACGAGTTTTAAGAATATGTAAATATATTTTATAAAAAATTTTGGTATTACTTTTGGCTTAATTGTTTAAAAAAAATTTTCAGCAAATTTTAAAAATATTTTTTTAAAATTTCTTTTTTTATAGTTTATAATTTGTATCATACATTTACTTACAAAATTATACTAATTATTTGTTATACTTATTTAGTTTTAAAAATATTTATATTTTTTCTAAAGTTTAAGGCATTTTTTAATAATTTATAATATACATTTATGTTAAAAATAATACTAATTTTTTGTAGTTTAAAATTACAGTATGTATTTATTTATTATTAATTTAAACATTTAATTCGTAATTTGCTAAAGTAAAAAAAAAAGACTTAAACATAGTCAATGATTGAAAATAATCTTTATCAAAATTTTTCTATGAATTTATTTTTAATACACACTAAGAATTCAATTTCATTTACCAACAACTGCACAAACCACCCTCGCAGCTAATCAAAATTACAAATTGCGAGCTCAACTTTGCATCACTGTGCAGCTCATTTGGAAAACTGATCTGAATGGCAATCGCAATTGGAATCGATCAGCAATTAGTTTGCCTGCTCTTGGCCAATTTGAAAAGTTGGCCAAGATTTCGCGCGCGCATCGGTAAATTCCCAATGTTTTTCCTCGCCAGTCGCGGCTCTTATACGCGCGTCAGCTGAGCCGAGGTCGACGCCAGCGTCGGCAGCGAAGGCAGCGTCGGCTGCCGGCGCGTTCGGCTAACGCATGCGCCGCGTTGCCCGCAAGCAGCCGACGAATTGCAGCGTTTCCCGCCAAACACTCTGGCAGGCTGTGCGGCCGGGGAGCTCCGCTTTTTGTTTACCTTTCTTATCAGCGCTTATCAGACACTCTGACGCCCAAGTGACGGGCCGGAGTTTGAAGTGTGTGCCCATTGGTGGGAAGCTCCCATACGCTGACGACAACTCCACAGGACAATAGAAGGGGGAAGGAGGAGCAGCAGGCAGAGATGGCAACCGAGTGGGAATCGGTGTGGAATCCGGAAACAGTAAACATATTTCGATATGGAGTTAACAAAAATCTTGGAAATCTTCGCTTGTTGCTGCTTCTACCATACACTTCCGAGCAGGCAGTTTTTCATATTATTTTCTTTAATGAATAAAAAGATATGCATAAATTAAAATATATATTGAAATTCAATTGGTTTAGAAGAAATTTACTTTATTTCTAATTTGATGCTTCACTTCTACTTGGTCGCTTTTCGATATTTTTAAAAATGTAACTACATCTCGACATAAATAAGTACCAGGCACACATACAACTGTGGGCAAAAAGTAAGGTGAATTTTCAATTTAAAATTCGCGGGCTTAAGATGGCGAACTAGTTCTTTTTTTCTCGAGTTGGCAGGACTGTTGATGACATTTGGCGGGAATTTCATGTCAATGTCAGTATGAGTACTATATTTACGCTTTTGTTTACCAAACGATCAAGAGTGCATTTGGCGATTTTTGCAATGTCTGATTTAATTTAGCAGAGAAGTGCCATCATATTTTGTTTGCGGAATGAAATTTCGGCTGCGGAGACGTTAAGGAAGTTTGGAGATGGCCTTTGGTGATTCTACCATGTCCCAGAAAAATGCTTGTAAGTGTTACAAAGACTTCAAAGAGGGTCGGGAACGTGTTGATGACTTGGAGCGCTCGGGACGACCATCGACGTCAACAGATGACCAACACGTCAATGAAGTGAAGGATTTAGTGCTCCAAAATCGTCGGTTGACTATTAGAGACCTCACTGATATGATCGGAATATCAGAAGGATCTGTGAAAGCCATTTTGAAAGACCGTTTGGGCCTACGAAAAGTCAAATCTCATTTGGTACCGGAAACGTCGCACACTGCACTCGTTCTTCGTGGCCAAGAATTCGACGCATATCGTTCCGCAACCACCGTATTCTCCTAATTTGGCGCCGTGTGACTTCTGGCTGTTCCCAAAACTCAAGAGACCAACCACTCCGCGGAACGCGTTTTGAGTTGATTGAAGAGATAGAAATTGATTCAGGAGAATAAATAAAGAATTTTGACTTTACAAAAATATTCACCTTACTTTTTGCCCACAGTAGTACAACTCAAGAAGTGCAAAACCGGTAGCTCCCTACAGCCAGATCGATGGAGGGAGAAAAACATATAAGGTACAGCTACGTCTGAAGCTGGATCAAAACTAGTTCGAACTATAATCAATCCAGGAAAGCAGCAGATAAGTGAGTGAGAGAGGAAAGAAGAGAAGGTGCGAGAGCACCAGGCGGACAAACAGATGAATATAGTCATATCGACTTGGTTATTGATGCTGAACAAGAATATATACTTTGTATAATTTGTATGGTCTACCACATCTGCTTCTGTCCGTTACAGACATATGCACAAAGTTAATATTAAATTTTTCCCCACTTTCAATGGGTGAAAGGTATGGGATAAAGTGTTTCCCATCTCTCTTCATCAAGCACTAAGAGAGCTCAATCCTTCAGGATGAGTTGATTCATCTTTAAGCGCTTCACACTGACGCACAGACAGTTGCAGCCGTCGTGTGTGTGTGTTGTGTGTCTGTTATTGGACTTACGAAAGCAGACGCTCCATGAACCGAAACTGGACATGATTATTTCTGTGCGCCGTCAAGGAATCTGTTTGCAGCACTTGCAATTCCAGCCTCGATCCCAGGGCCAAATTCAGTTGCAACGGCTGCTGCTGCTGTTGCAATTCCAATCCGAATCCCAGTCCGGATCCGAATCGGGGGCTATGGCATATATCGTACACTGTGTGCTACATGCTGACAACATTTGTTGCTTGCTACTTGCTACCATTGGGGCAACTGGCCGTCGCCCGTTGCCTGCTGTGACCCGCAACACTTCCGGCATTTAAGCAAACAAAATATGCAGCAAGCAGCAGCAGCAGCAGGCAACATTGCAACAAGCTGCATGTGCAACGTGCCACAAGTCGACAGGCCATAGACAGTGCCCAGAGTCGAGGCGAGTCGAGGCGCGTCTAGTCGAGTTGTAGCTGCCACATTTGTGTGCCACTTGTGACAGCCCGCCTGCCGCCTGCTGCCTGCTGCCTGCTACTGTTGCAAGCCACTCCTGGCCTTCCACAACGCATGTGTAGGCGGAAAATGCGGCCATGTAGGCTAATGAGTTCGCTTTTTGTCCGCTCGTTCGTTGCTCCTCTTCCATTGGAATGATGTAAAAAGGGTGTTTTGGCTTTGTGCAAATGTGTGTAATAGGCACAACCTAGAAATATTTTAAAAATCTTCTTGAGCAATACCGTCCAACTATTTGTCCGTTTGCCTTTCCGTCTGTATGACTGCCCGTTTGTTTATCTGTCCGTCCGTCTGTCTATCTGTCTTTTTGAATACCTGTCCGTCTGTCAGCTCATCTGTCCGCCTGACAGTCCGTCTGCCTGTCCGTTAGTCCGTCTCTCTATCCATCTGTCTGTCCGTCTGTCCGTATGTCCGTATGTTCATCTTTCTGATTGTCCGTCTGCCTTAACGCTGTATGTCCGTCTATCAGTACCATACATCCTCCTGTACGGCTGTCTGCCCATCTGTTCATCCACCTATCTGTCTATCTCAGTCTGTCAATCTATCAGTATGTCTGTCTTTATATATATACGTCTATCGGACTCAGCTATTATAAGAGTTAGCTATTTTGAAATTAATAAATCGTAGGCATATACACAGAAATACCTAAAGTAAATCTCGGAGAAACAAACTAGTTGCATGGTATCCAGAGATCGAGTGCGATCGACTCAAGTTTTCTTTATTATTGTTGTTGTGCTTTTTTATTGGCCCCGTTGTTGCTATTGTTGTCGCTGTTGCTGTTGGTTAACGAGGGCGCCGCATTCTGTGGCACAGTTGAGGTCCCTCCACCGCAAATGCTCGTGGCGGTGTCATAATGGAAATGTGAATGAAAACAAGACTCGGCGCACCGTCATTTGGCAACTAACCCCAGCGACTGAGAACGAGGACAGTTGCAGTTGCATGTGCCATGTGGCATGTGGCATGTTGCAAGCAGGCAAACAAGCAGGCTGGCAGACAACGGCCTCGGGCCGAACGTCGGAAACGGAAACGGAACCAGGCCCTGCCCAGCCCAGCCCAGCCGAACATCCCGTGGATCAGAAGACACGGGCTCGCATTAATGAGCCCAAGCATCACATTGCAGGGATCCCAAGAGATGCCTGGCCCTCGACTGAAGTTAGGGTGAATTAAGTTGGGTTAGCTTCGATTCAGATTTGGTTAGGCTCGATTAGGTTGAACTGAAGTCGATGGGGAAGCTCGTGAATATAAAGTAAGCTAAGATTGGATAAGGTTTGCTAAAGTAGAAGTGGGGTGTTGGCTTGAAAGGGGTTTTGACATAAATGAAGAAGTTTGGAGCTAATAACATTAGAGACATTAGTAGGTAGTGCTTGCTTCGATAAGGCTGACTGAAACAGAGTAAGATTGAGGTAAGTCGAGCCAGAGCTTCACAAGGTACAGCTAAGATGGGTAAGATAAGCTTAAGTTGGAAAAGGTTAAACAGTAGACTGTAGGTAACGCTGCCTTACATAAGGTGAAATGCATTACCAGATTAATAAGCAAGCTTATTAAGCTTAGCGTATTAAGTAAATTGAGTTTAGATAAGCGAAATTCAATTAGGTAATTAAATACTGCACTAGGTCAAGTAGTGTAGCAGGGTAGGGTAGTGCAAGGTAGCCCTTGCTTTATGCGATTACTTCAATTGAAAACTTCAACCAATCCCTCCTAATCATTCCGATTAGCAGTAGTGCACTTTATATTTATTCAAAATCCACGAAGTGGTACCTAAAGTGAAGTGGGTGCCCCTCACTCAACCGAAGTAATACCGCAGCCAGGCGACCCTTTGACTCAGCAGTTCCAGTCCAAAGACGAACAGAGCCACCATCATCATGACGTAGCAGACCATGTAGAGCCCGCAGAACATCTCCAGCTTGATGGGCCCCATGGCGAGTGGGGCCCGTCGCGTGTAGGGCGTCTGAAACACGGTGCGCTCGAAGAACCTATTGATGTAGCTCACGATGCCGGCGGACTGCAGCTGCTTGAGCTTGCGATCAAAGTGAAACTTGAGAATCGAGTGCCGGCGCAGGTAGATGACCAGCTGGTAGAGATAGATGTGCTCCCGCACGGCGGTCAGGCGACTCGTTTGCAGGTTCTGCTGGTTGTAGTGCGCCAGGTTGCCCAGCAGCGAGCTGGTTGTCAGCTTCGCGCCGGCCGGCGCAGCGTCCAACTCGGCGAGGCGCTGCACCAGTCCAGTGCCGCGAATGAGCGTGCGATTCTCGGGAAAGTAGTCCACATAGTCATTGGCCAGATAGACGTAGTCGCCGTTAAGCAGGTCCGCAATGCGCTCGGGTACGGGCGGATAGTACGGCAGCCGGAACACATCGTAGAGCTTGCCCTGATAGGCGACGCGCTGCACCAGCGCGAGCAGCAGCCAAATACCAATCAGACAACGCACAGGTCCGGCGCGAGGCAGTGCGCCCGCCTCGACGGGATTGCCCAGCAGTGTGGTGTGCATGTGGAGTGCACCGCGCGTCACCTCGAAGCTGCCCCAGCGCCGGCGCCAGGCCCACTGCAAGCACAGCGCCAGCATGCAGCTGAGCATGAGGGCACACCAGACGCTGCCGCAGAAGGGCTGCACCAGCTGATTGACGGCACCGATCACATGCTCCACCCGCACCACAAAGATCAGGGCGCTCTGGTGGTACGACGTCGTCGTCGAGAAGAAATCGCGATGCAGATGCGAGGCGCTCAGCGCGCCAATGGCCACCGAAGAGACCGACGAGGCCAACTGCTCGAAGCAATCGATGTAGCTCTCGTTGGAGCGCAGTAGCTCGGCGCGCGTCTTCTCGCACGGCGCCAGCAGATTGATGCGGAAATCAAAGATCTCGGCGAGCACCTTGAGCAGCTCACCATCGACGCCGGAGATGCGCCAGCCCTCTCGTATCTGCACGGGATCGCGATAGTCCCCGTTGAACATGACGAACGGCGGCAGGGGGTACCAGCTGACGTTGATGGGGCAGCCAAAGAAGCTGTCCATGGGTCGCCGGAAGAGCTGCTCGTGTCCCTCGTGGTCGAGCATGCGGCCGTGCTGATAGCGATTGAGCAGCTGCGGCGTGAGGAAGTCCTCGCAGTGGGGTGCGTACAGGCGGTAGCCGTACAGCCGCACCACACCGTCCCATTGCTGCACCAGCACAATCGCATTGAGCACATGGAAGCTGTAGCACGTGGCAAAGATGTCGTTGAGCGCATCCCGCAGCGTCTGCTCTGAGCTCTCCGTCTTCGTGACGCCGCCCGGCCAGGTGAACAGTATCAGGAAGTTGAACTCGCGATCGAACAGCGACTGGGCGAAGTGAAAGCGCAGCGTGTGAAACGCTTGCGCCGAGTCCAGGAGGAACAAGATCTGATCGTGCGGATCCTCCATGGGCGTGTCCTGCAGCAGCTGCACCGCCACCCGTTCGCCCAGCTGCTGCAGCAGGTAGCTCGTCGCCTGGCGATGGTATTGCAGCACTTCGTCCGCCCCCGACAGCTCCATGATGGCGAGTGCGTTGTGGCGCGGACTCACGTAGTACTTGAGCACGTGCAGTCCTGCCTGGACCAGTTCCGAGGGCTCGTACGCCGAGGGTGTGGGCACAGCGGCTGCCAGTGGGCGTGGCAGCAGCAGCAGCAGTGGCAGTAACATACGCATGAGGCGAGGCAGTTCGACGTACTGTGACCGGCTCGAGCGACCTGCAACAGTCCCAACCTGGGGCAACTTTCGTAAATGGTTAGGATAAACATCGCCAATAAGCGATTAATTAGCAGATCCATTAAGAGTAATATATTAGCTGTAATGTACATGGAATATGAGTACCTATAAAATAAAGTAAGAACATAGAAACATAGAAACAGAAACATAGAAACATAGAAACATAGAAACATAGAAACATAGAAACATAGAAACATAGAAACATAGAAACATAGAAACATAGAAACATAGAAATATAGAAACATAGAAACATAGAAACATAGAAACATAGAAACATAGAAACATAGAAACATAGAAACATAGAAACATGGAAACATGGAAACATGGAAACATGGAAACATGGAAACATGGAAACATGGAAACATGGAAACATGGAAACATGGAAACATGGAAACATGGAAACATGGAAACATGGAAACATGGAAACATGGAAACATGGAAACATGGAAACATAGAAACATAGAAACATAGAAACATAGAAACATAGAAACATAGAAACATAGAAACATAGAAACATAGAAACATAGAAACATAGAAACATAGAAACATAGAAACATAGAAACATAGAAACATAGAAACATAGAAACATAGAAACATAGAAACATAGAAACATAGAAACATAGAAACATAGAAACATAGAAACATAGAAACATAGAAACATAGAAACATAGAAACATAGAAACATAGAAACATAGAAACATAGAAACATAGAAACATAGAAACATAGAAACATAGAAACATAGAACATCGAATTGCAATCACAACTCACAATACACAACACAACACTGACTCGCAGCATATGCGAACAGCTTTCAAATGGAATGGAAATCATTTCATTTATTCGCACACACTGCACAGCACTCGCACTCCTTCAGCTCCTCCGCTCCCCCTGCCTGCTGCAGCTCTTCAGCCCTATCAGGCCACAAGGATGATTCGCTGCGGAATTGGCGTAGTTTTGCTAACAAGCCTCATAATTACCAGCGCAACTTTCACACACACACACGCAGGCACACGCATGCATTTGCATTTTAGTGGGGAGTGCTGGGTGGGTGGTGGTTGGTTGGCATGCCACGGGGGGTTGGTGGGGCAGGGGCAACCCACAGAGCAGTTAAAAAAGTTTCTGTGACTTTATTTTGTGCTGTTGTTGTTGTTGTTGACGTTTTTTGGGTTGCAGCGTAAAACTTTTAATTTAGCAACTTTTTGCCGACTTCTGCGACGACTTCAGCGTGCGAGTGTGTGTGTGTGTGTGTGGGAAACTGTTAACGTCTTATTAAGCAAATCATTGACAAATGCGCGGCGCGAATGTCACTCGCAGCGCAGGCAACAATTTCCGGCCTGCAAAATGCCACACTGCTAGATTGCATGCAACACACACACACTACATGTGTGTATATGTATTGCCAAAAATCGGACAACGTTTGCGCGTCGCAGGCCTGCAGCCCTTTTTGGGGTCTTTTGTTTATCAAATGCGCGCATTAATTACGCAACCACAGGGAGAGAAAGGGAGGGAGAGTTGGAGTGAGCGAGAGAGAGAGAGAGAGTAAGAGAGATAGGAGCAGAGATATAGAGAGTTGAGAGCGAGCGAGCGAGCGATTACACACGTGTGTGTGTGTGTGTGTGTGTGTGGGTGTGCCAGTGTGTGCATTCATGCATGTGCCGCTTGCCCGCTGCCACTCCCCCTACACTATACAGCTCTACCCCTCTGCCCACTCTACACCCACGAACATATCGTTTTGCTGGGCAGGCGGCGGCATTTGCATTTATATGCAGATCCTTTGTGCCCAAAGGATATTACATTTTTCCACTTGAAGCATTTTTGTGAATTTAATGAAATTTTTAATTTTTATGCGCGTGCAGCAGTAGTACAGCTGTGCAGTGGAAGGGGCAGGAGAAGGCAGGGGGAAGGCTCTACCACCGAGCGGCAATCCCAAAGCGCAAAGATAAATATAAATTGCCCCGTTGAGTGGGCAGCAGCAGGCACGCCCCCTCTTGCCCGGCTGCCCGGTCGCTTTGCTGTGTGCACACACAAGATGCAAGTGCAACCGCATTGGGAGAGGCTGCTGGTCAAGCAAATACCCTGTACAGCGGCCAGTAGCCAGTAAGGATAGGCACGTTGCCAGCTCGAATCTTTTGTACGTTCCGAAATTGGCAGTTCGCTTGCTTTATGCTATAATTTAATTTCCAGTTATAATTCTCAACTCTAAGTATAACGTCCTAAGCTGTATCTAGTTAGCATATGAATAATAAAAGTAATAATAATAATAAAAATAAAGAAATAAATTGAAAGAAAAAAAAAGTAATTACAGCTGCATTATTTTCTATCTAAGAAAATAAATTTTATTAAGGAAATTTTGCATTTTTTTTAAGGCTTATGTAACTTTTTATGATTGCATTAGAATTTCTTTATAACATTGCTGTAGATTTTGATAGAATACTATACTATACTACACTATACTATATTTTTAAATAATAGCACTGCAAATTTATTATCATAAAACTACAAAATTTATTTTATAGTATAGCTAGATTAAGTTGTCAGAATAGCAGAAAACCATTTGAAAAGCTCAGAAAATAAATAAATAAATAAATTAAGCTTAAAAAAAGTAAAAAAATAAAAAAAAGCATAAAACTATGACTTCCATATCTGAGTTCTTGATTGATTGATTTATTGAACAATCGCATCGTGATCGACTTGTTTAGAAATTCATTGAACAATTTTAATATTGGTAGAAAAAGTATAAAATAATTTATTCTCTTTCGTATGGATCTAAAGTTAATATTAGAATCTGCTATAAACTTCCATTGACTATTTTCAAAAATTTTAAAAAATATATCGAAAACGGCTGCTTTTAATCAATCACATCGCCATCGACTTGCATACAATTTATAAAACAAACTAATGTGCATGCCTCTGCAGCAACATATTTAATTAAAGGGTATTTGTAAGGCAAATTGGCCCTAGGCTGTCCCCAGCTCATATTTTGCGCTCTGGTATATTCGCCTCGCTGCTGTTATGAGTGCTGTGGTCAGGAAAGAGATAGAGAGAGAGAGTGTGTGAGAGAGGGAGAGAAAGAGGAATTAATATGTCCGTTCCGACTTGCTGTGCAGTGTTGTGAAACTCACTCAGCTCCAATTGAAGACACAAGAAGACTAAAGCAGAGTCGATTAATCGCATCAGCCAAGAGGGATCTAGGGTCCATCTTTTCGTAGAGCCAGCGTATCCGCAATTAAATCGTATGCCACATGCTGCACGCAACCCTTGGCAACCAAAGGCAGGCAGGGGCAACGCATGATATTGGGCATAAGTCAACTATCCGAAAGTTGGCAAGAAATGGCAGGGGCGGGAAAGGGCGTAGATGTTGCAGGTAGGGCAAGTTTAGCCAAAGTTCAAGTTGGGCTGCGGCTCCATTTGGTGCATAAATTAAAAATGACAAGGATATGCCAGGACAGCGCGAAAGGGGGGCAGGGGGTAAGGTTCGCAGTGGCACCAAAGGGGGCAAAACGAGGCGAGTGTAACTCAAGGCGTCGCGAACAGGCAACAAGTTGCAGCTACTTGGCCCAGGTAGTAGCTGGAGTGTGAGCTAGACCCTGTGTGTGTGTGTGCGTGTGAGTGTGTGTGCGTGGCATATGATACATGAGCGTTGCACACCCAGCCACCCCTGTCCCCTCTGCCTTCCGACGCGCAGCAGCCACTCGAATGGCAAACTGGCTTTTCCCATTGTGGAGAAAATTCTACAAATTCAGCGAAAAGTATTTTTCCACCTTTAAAAGAAAACGCGTTCGGGTGCGGGGGTATGGCTTCGGTGTGGGGTTTCCAGCCTGAGAGCGAGAAATGATTTATGAATGCAAAAAGTTTTGGCCCCAACTTTGCGGAACCGTTTGCTTACCTTGTCGCTGTCGTTGTTGTTGTTGTTGTTGTTGTTGTCAGTGCGACATGGGCAGCTTCGTGTTACGCACACACACGTATGAAGAGCCAGCTTCTAGACCCACTCCCACACACACACACACACACACAGATGAGCACACACGAGCTGCCGCTTAATGGAATTATAAAAATGTTAACTTCAGCAGAAATTCAAACAGCGCCTCGATGTATGCAACACTTTTTTAACTTTGTTTGTCCCGAGGCTCGAGTGTGTGTGTGTGTGGGTGAGTCTGCCTGTGTGTGTGTGTGTGGAGTATTGGCAACTAACCTTTCTATGCGAATTCAGTTATAATTTTGTTTAACATTCGAAGTGGCTTTGTTTGCGGCCAGTGTCTGGGTCGAGGGGCAGGGCGTATGGTCGTGCGAGCCAACCTAGCAGAGTGTATTTGGAATGTGGCAAGAGCAGAGCAGCCCGCAACACTTTTAACATTTTGCCATCAACTGTCTAAAACAAAAATATTTGTCTGACCTTTTGCAGTTTGCATTGCTTTGCACAAGCAGAGGGGTTGAGGGCTAGCGATAACACCCATAGAGCCCGCGGAGCGCAAGAGACGCCCATAAAAGTTTTCTATTTTAAAACAATGATGGAATGATTGCTCAAGCTGTGGCCAAAGTATCATATCGAAATATTAATGCTTGTTTTTGACACTCGCCTCGAATTCATTCAAAATTTTGCAATTTTTCCGTTGGTTTTTATCTGTTCCCTGTTAACTGTTCTCGCTTTTTGTTATGTTTTCTTTATTATATTTATGTTATCTGAATTTTTGGTGTTTTATTTATTTTTTGCTCTCGGCAACAGTTAGTCCCACTAGTCATCTGTTCTCAGTTTTTTTTAAATCTTTTCATGATATTTATGTAGATTTTTTTTATTATTTTATTTTTTTATTTCTATCAACTACTTTTATTTTTTAATAATAATAACTCTGTTATAGCTCTATATGCTTTATATGCACTCTTTACCCTTTGTCTCTAATCGAATCTAATCTAATGTAACAATTAGTCCCCAATTATCTCCTATCTGTTCTCTGTTGTTTATTATATTTACATTATAGTTAAGCAAATTTTTTTTATATTAATTTATTTTTACTTCTATCTTCTACTTTTGTATTAGTTACTATGTAATACTCTTATATACTTTACATGCTCTCTTTATCTCTAATCTAACAGTTACCACCATTTCTTCACTCTATCTCTTATGTGTTCTAAGTTATTAATTATCTTTATGTTATCTTAACATAGAATTTTTTATCTCGTATGTGTTCTCAGCTATAAATTATCTGTATGTTATCTTTAGAGTATTTTATTATTATATTTTTATTATTAACCATTACTTTTATTTATTTACTTCCATTTTTAACTATTTGACTATATTTGTGTTTATCTAAAACATATTGCATCTACAATTTACTATCAGATACTTCATTTATATTATCTGTTACCTGTTTTCTGTCAGTCATATATATCTTTACTCAGATGTCTATCAGATCCAATGTTTGTTTTATCTTTGATATCCTTTCAGTTTTAAATTTTCTGCTCTCTGATGCCTGTGCTCTCGTCGATGTATGTCATTTCTTCCAGTTACCTGTTAAACTATATGTTGGATTTATTGCGTTAGTTTTCCTCTTCTCTGTACTATTTATTCTCAGTTATCAAATTTTTTCAATTTAATTAATTTTTTATATTTTTTATATGATTACCCAAAGGTATACGGGCATACCTAAAAACCCCTTTACCTCTTTTTTTAAATACTTTTACTGTGATATTTTCTTAACACTCTTTAAATTTTTTTTTTTCTTTCATAATTAAAAATGTAATATATTTTATCGGCTCTGAAATGATAAGTGTATGTTCTGTTCTTATTTCTCTCTATATTCGTTTCCATTTATTCGAACTCCTACACACAATTGTTGACACAACTGTCCATATCAGTTTAACAAGTAGAGTCAATTGTTCTCCCATTTCTCTCCTCCGCCGCTCTTCCGCTTTTCCTTGTCCATCATTCCCCAATATTCTGGTTGTTTGTCTCGTCTTACCGCTTGAAAAATTAAAACAAAGCAATGGCCCAAAACGACAGCGTCAGCGCGAGGCCCCGCAGCATGCGCTGCAACTGCAGACTGCCACGTGGAGCTGGACTAGAAATCAAAGTGGAGTCTCGCGCAGACTATACAGCGAAGATGGGTGAAGGGCTGAAGAGCCCGCAGGGACGGGTGTAGGTGGAATGGAAGAAGCCAATCCAATATACTTTTCAAAGCAAACACACAGCTTGAAGCGCGCCAAGCGTCAGCTAAATCGAAAGTCGAGCCAAGCAGCAGCCAATCTAGTGCCAAAAAGCCGCCAAAAAATATGGGGAAAAAAAGTAAGGCAAGGGCTATGCTCAACTAGCAGATACGCTGTACAAAGAAACGTGAATTCAAGTGGCGTGAAAATAAAAAAGGAAATTTTTTACATAAGACTGAAGCGCTGTTTTTTTTTTTTTTTGGCTCATGTATAAATACGCCTCATTAATCATATTACAGGGTATTTGTAGATATGCTTGGCTATACTATAGATACTTCATTCAAGACAATAACAGCTTGACATGGAAGCCGTCTTCCACCTTCTAAAACTCTTTTCAGCTCATAATACCCCGCCAAGCCGCTCGCAACTCTACAGGGTAGTCGCATCAACCACACCCAGTAATAGAAATGGACTAAAGGCTGCTACAGCTACAGCTACTGCTGCTGCTACTGCTGCTGATGTGTCTTATCTTGTCTGCTGCGGCAGCGACGTCGACGGCGACGTCAACGTTGGCTGCGACGTTGGCATCGGCGCATCCTGAAGGTTTTTATCTTGGCGTCATGTTGATGTTTGTCGGAAACTTGATTATTTTCACTGCTTTTTTTGCTTCTGCTCCTGTGTTTGTTGTTGTTCTTGCCAGCATTCACATGTTGTCTGTGGCGGCAGTTAGGGTTAGAGATGCGTGTCTGCCGTGACACGAACAGGACACGAACTCAACGAAGTAGCCACAAGCTAACTAAGCGATAACTTATCGATAAGTCTGTTTGGTTGCAGTGTTGAGTGGGTAACTGTTTGTAGTAGAGATGGCAGCGTGTCATTACACGATTAGAACACGATTTCAACGAAGTAGTAGTCACAACATAATGAGCGATAACTTATCGATAAGTATACAAGCAAGCGATAGCTAATCGATAAGTCTACCAAGTTGCAGGCATTGAGTAAACAGTCTGTTTGAATAGAGATGACAGCATGTCGTGCCACGAGGAGAACATAACCTCAACGAAATAGTAGTCAAAACCATGCAAGCGATAACTAATCGATAAGTTTGCCAAGTTGCCAGTGTTGTGTAAGCGACGATTAACTGTTTGATGTAGAGATGAGGTCAACGAAAAAACCTAAAACTAACGATAACTTATCGATAAGTCTGCATAGTTTCCAAAGTCGAGTTAGCAGCGTCGGGCTGTCAGAAGTAGCGATGACAGCGTGTCTTAACACGAGGAGAGGACAGAAATTTCATGAAGTAGTAGTCAAAGTCATTCAAGCGATAACTTATCGATAAGTCTGTCAAGTTGTCAGTGTTGTGTAAGCAAGTTTAGAGTATTGGCAGTAGAAAACAAAGTTTTACGTGAGACGAACTTGTTGAAATAGTGAAAAACAAGGCAAACGATAACTAATCGATAAGTCTGCTTAGTTGGAAGTATAGTGAAAACTAACGATAGACTGTTAGCACTAAGTATGTATAAGACGACGAGCTCATCGAACGCCTATATACACTGATTGTATACCATTAAGAGCAATTGTCCAATTGCCTGAGCGTGTCACGCGACCATCTCTAGCCGCAGCACTTGTCGGCTGAAGATGTTTGCGCTGCGCCCGCAGCGTACAAGCGGAAGCAGTCAAACCACTGGCGCGGGGGGTGCAGGGAGTGAGTTCTGTTGGAGTCAGGGATTAGCCCAAATGTGTGCGAATGTGTATGAGTGTGTGTGCGTGTGTGTGTGTGAGTGACTTCAATGTAAATGCAACTTTAAGTCGAGCAACTGCCGCAGAAACAAAAGCAAAGGCTTTGCCCATTGTTACTGTTGCTGTTGTTGTTGTTTTTGTTGTTGTTGTTGTTGCTGCAGCGAAAAACAAGCATAAGTAAAATAAGTTGTAATAAGAGCAGTTAACAACGAGGACTAACCCGAAAGAGAACACGGAACACGAGCAAGATGAAGACGTAGCACACACCTGCACACACACACCTGCACACACACACCTGCACACACACACACACACACCGATAGAAGGCATGACAAGCACATGACTTCCCCAGTGGCAGCAGGAGCAGACCGGGGCAGGGCAGTGGTGGGGTGGAGCAGTCGTGCCGTCTTGCCGTCTTGCCGTCTTCCCGTCTTGCCGTCTGACAACTCCTTTAAAATGTAGTTACTGTTGTTATTATTCAACCTTAATGAACTTAACAAGCTCGCACGACGACATGCCAGGACCTGCCAGGACATCAACTCCTTCAGTTGGACAAGGACAGACACGTCCGCCTCCCCGTGCTACTGCCCCTGTCTGCTCCTCGCACAGACAGACAAACACATACGTTATGCAGGGGTGTGCATTTGTGTGTGTGTGTGTGTGTGTGTGCGGAACGCCGCATGAAGTTGCATGTTCATGTCGCAAGAAATTTTGCGCTCAATGGCGCAGGGTCACGTAACTCAAATAAAGCCAAACCGAGGCGAAAACACAACGAAAAAAAGCTGAAAAGAAATCTCGAAAAAAGCTAAATGAAGAATATGCTGGACTTGGCAGATACCCTGTAACTAACTACAAGTTAAATAATAAATAATTAAATAAAAAATAAAAAAAAATCAGCAGCTACCATGTAGAAAGTGCGGGGCCACAAATGAAAACGTGCTCGACACAGCAGATACCCTGCAATTAACTAAGACTCAAGTCTGTAATCGATTAAAAAAATCGAACATTATGAAAAATAAATTAAAAGCAAATTAAAAAATTGTTGTAAATGAAATTTACAAAATGCTGACCGTTAAATACCCTATAATACTATGAGTAGTTCTAAAAATACTAAAATATATTTATTTAATTTATATTTCACTCTCTTTACCTTAAAGTCCTAGACACCCTACTTTCCACCATCGAGTTACAAGATAACTACAAAATAATACAAAAAAATATTCCCGTACTTCTATATATAGCACATGCCCGTACACTATATGCATGCGACGTCGACGCCAAGAACGAGTGGATGGCCCCATGCCAAGCAAAGCAAATTAAAAATGTGTTGCGAATATCGAAGGAACAAGAAGTAAACAAGTCGAACTTCTGTCCAAGAATTTCTGTGAGGTACGGCACGAAGAAGATAATGATTTCAAGTCAGGACAAGTCAAGACGAGGCAAACTCTGTGGTTAGCTGAAGACGTTGGACTAGATAGGCATCAGCATAACTGTAATGCAATTGCAAATTGAAATTTTTCATATTTCACTTAAAGCTGAGAATCAAGATAAATGCTGGCAACTGCAGATAAGAGGTATAATTAATTCCATGGCTCTTTAATTTTTAGTTTTTCACACTTTAGTAGTATTTTTGCAACGACTTTTGGGTTATAAAAAAATTAACTAAAAGTCAAAGATATTTGAAGAATACCATGTAGAATATACCTAAAAAAAAAACTCATAATCATAGTTTTTACAATTACTTTTGATAAAAAAAATATATTAAAAAAAATTCAATTTATTCAAAAATTTTGGGTGGCTCCCAAGCCATTCTTCTGAAACAGTAATCAGTACTATATCAAGCACATACATTAGCCTAATCGAGGCACCTGGAAGTTAAATTAATCCCAGCTAATTTAATTTGCTGCAATCGCAAAACTGTTCCCAGTTTTCTTTCGCCCCAGTATAAGAGACATCGTGGCCGACGTTGAGCTGGCCCACATAAAAGACCGTTACAGCGCGGAATTTCTCGACAGTCCGCTGTTGGCCGTCTCAGACAACGGCCACACGCAGCTGGCCATGATGACGCAATTCGGCCGTTAAGTAACACGAATAAAGTTCTTAAAACTGAATTTTTTAAGGAAATTGGTTTAGTTTTCTTTGAAATCTTTGTAAAAATAGGAAGATGTTAAAAAAAACTGTGATTAATGTTGTTAGTTCATGAACATGTTTATATTATGTTATAAATTATAAGACCCAAAGACATAACATTTTTATCATAGTTCCGGGCTCAAGAACTATGCATACGATCATATCAAATATTCGAATATTCTAAAGTTTGTTTGGTATAATAAAAAACAATTTATTCAACTTTGGTGGAAAACAAAGAAATTATTTAATTTTGTTAATTTATTGTATTTTCCCAATATATTGTTGAATTTTTAAAATTAATCCACCTTTATAATCAAGCCTAAAGAAATTTAAAACTAATTTATGTTTTCAATTTATCGTATAATGATATTACACTTAGCTTTATAGTCAAGCTTAAAGCAGGTCTGTTAAATTTTTCTCAGTGCAGCCAATACTTCCTGTATAAACTTTAACTTTCCGAGTTCTTTTTTGCGAAATCATAAAATTTATTTATTAATTTTTAAATACATTTTATTTTTTTTTAAATAATATTTAGGATATTTGATGAGAATTTGCGAGCTTCCATATACTTTTAAAGTTCTTTGGTGTGAAATCATCAAATTTATTTATTTTTTAATAAATAAAGATAATACTAAATAAATAATAAATATTCTTTATCTTTTTAATAATTTTTTTTTGTTTTTAATATTTACGAAATTTGGTGAGAATTTGAAAGCTTCCAAATACTTGGATCTGTTATTCGAATTATTTCTCTCCCTGCCTCTGTATTTATCCAACTTAAAGCCTATCAGTTTAGAAAGTACTTCCCCGAACGATGCCATTTCATCTTAGCCTCACAAAACTCTCGCCTAATTAAATATGCAACACATCGGAGCTAAAACCGATTGCAATAGTGCCATCTATTGAACGTGAAGTTGGCTGCGCTCCATTTTACCGTTATTACATTTATTTATTGAAAGCGCAGCAAACGCCCCGCAGCAGCAGGCGTCCACCAACTGCTGGGGGAGACTGTTTGGCGTTTTATGTTTAGGTCATCGATATGCAAATTGATTGACAAGCCCGGGGAGCTGCATGGCAGCAGCAGCAGAAGTGGGCAGTGGCATAACCGCTGGCTGGTGCCACGCCTCCTGCTCTCGCATACGCTGGCAGCTGCTGCTAGAGCCTTAGCCGGAACCTCAGCCTCAGTTCATAATATTTTTATGCCAGGTTTGTTGGGCCTTCAATTTGATTTCTACACAAACACACACACACACACACACCTGCAGCTGAAGTGGCTGGCGATTCGTGATTGTCCTATGCTCGGCTCTACCGCTGCCGCTGCTGCTGCTGCGGTGGCCATTTGACATAATTAATTGTAACACGGAACAATTACGATACGACTTCCGCCCCCTTGACTACGCCCATGGGCCCCCGGGGGCAGGAGCTGGGCAGGACAATAAGGATATACATTTTAATTAAAGCACCTCGAGCAACTAATTACATTCCCAGAGTCAAATGCGATGCACAGCGCGCGTATGTGTGTATGTATGTGAGTGTGTGTGCGTGTGTGTGTGAGTGTGCGGACAACAAAGTCCGGGCTAAGCAGGCGACGTCTAACCCATTTGTAGGGCCGAGTATGTGCGGTCTCGTCTGTTGTTGTCAAATGCCCTTGAGCAACTTCTTTCTCGTTCGCTCCAGTCTTACCTCTCGCTCTGCTACTCGGTCGTATTTGCTCTCCCTTTTCCTCGCAATTCCCCCGCCAACTTTATGTACATTTCACTAGCACGCAGCACATTAACCTGCAACTTGAATTGTGCTGCACTTTTCAGAAAGTTGGAGTAATTGCTTAAAACTTTAAATGTTATCGATAGTTATCGTTCGGTTGCCTTTGCCACAATTTCTCTCGCCTGCTGTCACACTACACATTTACTAGATACAACTTGAATATCTCGATTCAGCTTCATTTTTCTAAGCAAGCATAAGCCAAACCAATTGTTATCGATAGGTATCCTTTGGTATTTTTTGCTGTTACCCTCTCTCTTTCGCTTTCACTGCACTACATATGTATCTTTATTTACTAAATTTTGTATGCCTCAATTGGACTTACATTTTTTAAACTCTTAAATTCAAGCCTAAGCTTAAGTCAATTGTTATCGATAGTTTTCGTTCGGTTGCCTTTGCCACTATTTACTTCACCTACTGCCACGCTGCACATTTACCAGAAAATACTTGAATAGCTTGATTGAACCTCATTTTTCTAAGCAGGCATAAGCTGATATCAAGTGTTATCGATAGTTATCGTTTGGAATACATTGCTGCTACTCTCTCTCTCTCTCTCCCGCTTCTACTGCTCTGCATATTTATTTATATTGACTTAAGCTTGTTTGCCTCAATTGGGCTTAAATTCTCTAGATTCTTACATGCAAGCATAAGCTTAAATCATTTGTTATCGATAGGTATATTCCGCTCGGTAGGAAGTGCTGCTACACTATCTTCCGTTCCTAATGCACTGCGTATTTACCAACTCAAACTTGTATTCTTAAATTGCACTTACATTCCAACAAAGCCTTAAGTCAATTGTTATCGATAGTCATCGTGTGGCCAATCTATCACTTCCCCTCCTGCTTATTGATTTTTTGATCATTTTTTTTACCTTTTACTAAGCTTCAACTTCACTTGCCTTTTTTCGATTCCATGTCGTAGCACTTGTTCCATTCCACTTTGTTTCATCATTATTTTATTCCATGTTGCCAAATGTTTACAGTCTCATTAGCTGAAAGAAAAGAAACCTTTTCCGCTAACTCATTAGGCTCATATTTTTGCTACTTAACAGCAGGTGCTGCTCCCAGCCCCCTTTCTGATCCTAGTCCGTCTCTACCGCTCATAGGCTCGCAAATCCTCAGACCCCTAAGCAAACTCACTTCGCTGCATGAGACCCAAATAATTGTCTTTGCGGGCATTATGTTTATGTTAATTCCTGTTGTTTTCCCTACTAATTGTCGAATAATGGTGGGGAGGAGAATGGGCAGGAAGTGGGATCAAACCGAAAAAGCATGCAGCACGCAAAACTCCCAGAAGCCAAAACCCTTTTGCCGTTAACATGACACTTGAGGCTTAGCGGATGCTTTACCCCCGGCCAGGAGCCTGTTGAAAATGTGTTAAACCATTAAACGAAATTGAAATTCTTGCCAAGTTTACTTGATTATCCTGTCGCCAATAATTAAATGTTGTCGCAACAAGTTGCCCGTCGAGCTGGAACATGGCTTAGCCCGCGGGGGCGTGGCGAGTAAGGGAGGCGGCAGCCAGCAGGCAGCAGGCAGCGTTAAACGGTTAAGAAGCTCGAGCTCGGGTTATAAATTGTACTCATTAAAATATTTTAATTTACTTGGCTGTCACTGGGCAGGGGCGTAGCAGAAGGGGGACGGAGTTCAACTAATGCGCAACATATTTTTTCGGCAAGCGAAAGTGTAGCAAAGAGTTGACACAATAATTGGCTATATCAATTGCAGAAGAGGGCAGAGCGAGCAAGCGAGCTAAAGGGGGGAGTAAGAGTGGGCGAGAGAGAGAGGGCAGAGCAGTGGCGTAGCGCGTTGGGGGCTTACCGTAATCAACGGCGCCAAGTCGCAAGTCTCAACTCTTGTGCGATTGCAAATTACCCAGAAAATGTCATCAAGTCAATTTGTGAAATGAGAAAAGTAATCAAGGCGCGCGCCGAGCCCAGACATAACCTCAATCTCCCCCACTCTCTCTCTCTCTCTTTCTCACGCGCGTGGAGAACAAACAAAACGCAGCGAGTGCTTAAAATTTAAATCACTTGAGCAAAGCGTCACAATATATAAATTATATTCCGAGGGTAAATAAAACACTTAACGCCCTTTTAGCGGCTGAGACGGCGCCCCGTCGCCCGCTCTTTCCATCTCTCTCTCTCTCTCTCGCTCTCCCACTCGCCATGCCACTGTCACGCTCTGTTAACGGCGCGCAAGGATTCGCAGTTAACGAACAAAGCAAAGCGAGAGAGAGAGAGAAGAGAGCTGAAGTGTGAGGGTAGTGAGGTAGTGAGGGAGCGCGAGGGGGAGGCAAAAAAGCAAACACATTGTCGCAACGGGCGTCCCTTAAGCCATCATTATCAAAATGGCAAACGGCCGTGGCAGAGGCGTGCTGCCACGGCACAGAGAGGGGGTTTGGGGATGGGAGAAGCTGGCAACTCGGCAGACTAAGACTAAACAAATTTGTGGCCCCGTTTGGCAGACTGCCTGCCCGTCCGCTCGTCCGCCCGTCCGTCCGCCTGATGTCTTCTTCGTCAGCTTTACTTTTTCTCATAACTGTCAGCTGACAGCGCCAGAGTTGTCACCCCGCCCGTGGGCAAACAAAAAAGGCGGTGTAGAGAAAAAAACTTTGCCCGCTTTGTTGACGTTTCACGATTTTATTTTGGCTTCATTTTTCGGCGATACCCTGTAGCTGGAATGGGGTATGCACGGCTTGCTAGATCGAAACTCTCTTCCATGGAAAGTGGTAGTACTGTCTTTTTGTTAGCTTTATATTAAAGCCCTGGATGAGTACAGAAGCTGTACTCTTGCTTCGAAATTGAGTAATCTGTGAAATAACATATATTTTAATTTTTACCTCTAATCTAGCTAGAGTTAATATACGTAACATTATTTAAATACAATACAGTAAAAATATAGCTTTAAAAAAATAGGCAGGTCTTATTTAGCCTTTTACTAGTTATATTTATAATGAGTTATATATATAATAGGGCTGTCATAATTAAAAAAATCAGAAGTTTCTTGAAATTTGAAAATATATTGAAAGCCTTAAAAAAAATTAAAAGCAATAATCTGTGTACTCGTCTAAGAATTTATTCACGACAGTAAAATGTTACACTAGAGATCAATGACAGAATAGTATTATATAATATTATATTAGTGCTCGATTTAATTAATTTTTATTGAATTTTAAATTTTTAAATTTTATTTTAGCTTATTTTGCATCAAAGTCACATTTTAAGTTTATTTATATTATCATTTCGGTGTCTAAGACTCTGTTGGTTCATAGCGAACAATACATTCACTACAAATTAAGCTATAAATTTAGACGAGCAAATATTCAATTCAAAACAATCACGCCTGCTATTTTACAGGGTGTTAGCTGCGCGACTAGACTTAACTCGCTTGTTCTTGTTGCGCTGCGTTTATTTTGTTGGCTGCACGATTTGACATTAACCTGTCAGCGTCTGCCTTGCATTTTATTATATATTAAGTATTTATGGGCGTGGCCCGTAGCCTGTTGTTCTTCGTTCCCCTTTTTGTCGCCCTCCCTGTCTGTCGACTGTAGATTAATCGCAATAATGTTGCAGTTACTCGACGCTCTTGAAGTTGCTTCAAGATTAAGTGAGACACGTTAGAAAGAGAAAGTACATTGGCTGAGTAGTCGCTGGTTATCGTAGTGCTATCGAAGACTTATCGAAGCGTTATCAGAGTGCCAGACTGGAAAAATGGTGGACTGTGTTGAGCGGACTATCGAAGTTTCGTAGAGTATCGTTATCGAGATAAAAGCATTTCTTGGGAGAGCCAGAAACAGTATTTATGAATGGTGTATAACCAAAGCTGGTTATCGAAGTGTTATCGAAGGAATATCTAAGTGTTATACAAGTCTTTTTAAGGCGTAATGGAAAACAAAAACGTATCTTAAAAAGCTAAAAAAAAGTATGCTACTAATTCAATTGGTATATATAAATATATTTTCCAATTAAGAAACATAATTTTCTAGTTATAAAATTATAAAATTAAAATTATAAAATTAATCGAAACTGCTAGGAAAGCAAAGCAAAGAAAGAAGAAGCTGTTTCTTATTTAATCTTCAACAAAAACGATTCAAAAATGCTTCGAAAGTTTAATGAGAGTTAAGTCTGCTACTACCATATTTGCTACAGGGAAACGGGATATCTAATTCCTCTGAGCACTTGCCTATCGAATGCCTCGTTACTGCTGCCAATTTCCATGTACTCTTGCAACCATCCAGCAACTTGATCCAATTGCCTCGCCAGCAAGACGAAAGCCTCAATCCCCAATAAAAAGCATTTGCACTCAGTTTTCTCGCTTTGTTCTCGCCTTGCGGTTTTTCCTGTAGCTTTTCCGCCATATGAAAATTCAATTGACGCCTCTGATTCGATTTACGCGTTCCCTCTCTGTCTCTCTATATCCCCCTCTCTTTCTCTTAAAAAAAAAGTAAATAAATATAAAAGGCAAAAAATCAAATAACGTTTCGCTTGCGGCGCTTTGAAGCGAGGCGCCAACTGTTTTGATTAGATAAGCAACAGGGCACTGTCAAAGAGGCAAAGAGGAGCAGAAAGAGGGGAAGAGAGAGACAGCAAGATGGGGAGCGAGTAGTGGGAGAGGCGACGAGTTCAGCAATCGCCTGCAGGGCAAAACACAAACATCTAAAACTCTATATAGAAAAAATGCAAAACGTGGGCGGCAAATGTTGTTAGCCCCTGCCCTGCCACGCCCTCATGCCGCTGCACCGCCTTCTCCCATGCAGTTTGCTGTTGAATGCAGCAACTTTTGGCTTACAAATTGTTTTTTAGTTGGCAGAACTTTTAATTTGGTTATAGTGTGAAAATGTTTGTTCGCTTTCGCTCTCTTTCGCTTTTCTCCTGCTTTCTCTAGATATTCTTGCATACCCTGGAATCATTTGCTTTGAAGCTCTAAGCAAACAATAATGTTTATTTAAACAATATGCCAAAAAAAAAAAATAGGCAGTCCAAGCGACTAAAAAAAAAAAATAACTATGCGAACTCAGAGTCTAAAAGAGATAGAGAGATAAAATTTGGCATACAGCTATATGTTTGTCATATGGCATAAACCAGATGTTAATCCAAAGGAAAATATTAGCTTAAACATACAATAAAAACTCCGGATTTGAGACAGTTAGAAAGCTAAAATTTGGTATGTATATTCTTTGTCATAAAAAAAATTTTTTTTATTTTTCTTCCGGCTATCAAAGCGATTACGACTAAAAAAAAGCTGAAAAGTGATATGTAGATGCTTTATAATAAAAAGTACATTCATTTTTTCCGGCTATCAGAGCGATTAAGATAGAATATAAAGCATATATGACAGGATATATGACATATATAAATCCATAGCGAAATTTTAAGTTAAACATATAATACTAACTCCGCATATGAGACAGTAAGGCAACTAAGATTTGGTATGTAGATTCTTTGTCATAAAGAAATTTTTTTCCTTCTAGCAGAACGATTAAGACTAAAGGAAGCTGAAATTTGCTATGAAGGGGCTTTATAATACAAACGATATTCATTTTTTCGGCTATTAGAGCGTTAAAGACTGAAATGCTACTCGGTATTTCTTTTTAATAATGTAATAATAATAATATTAATAGTACTAATTAAGTTCTTAAATTTTTTCTCAAGCAGAACCCATAATTCATAATTGAACTCCCCATCAGTTCCAATTACAGGGTAATAGCTAGTCGTGCTTTGCGATACTTTTCCACTAAATAAATTTCTCTTTTCTATTTACTAAAACTTTGTGGCGCAAATTAATTTGCATTTCGCACACACACACGCACACTTACTAGTACTTTCTCTCTTCGCACCCCTCGACAAGTGCTATATTCTTTCTCCCCCTTGCTGTGCGTGCTGGTCACTCTTTTCAATTAGAAAAAAAAAAGCCAAGTTTGCATGCCAAGCCGCAATTAGATGGCAATTAATAAACGTAAGATAAGTGGAATAGAGAGAGAGAGAGGGAGGAGAGCGGCGGGGTCGGGTTAGAGAGATTGAACTATGTTGCCCGAGACAATGGATATTTTGTTGCTGCATTAATCGAACAAATCAATTTGGTTCGTGTGCAGCGATCAAATCGCAGACCTCAATCCCAAAGCACTCAAAGAACTGCCCACAGTTGCCCGCACTCCCTTCCCCTCGCCGCACACTCTACTATGCCACACTCTAGATCTATTCATAAATGTAATAAAAAACCATAAAAGCTCACACGTCACAGGCAATTCAATTGTCCTGCCTCTCCCTGGAGCTGTGACAGTTGCTGCAGAGGCAGGACGAGGAGGGGGAGCAGGGGGTAGGCCAATTATCAGCGCTATTAGCAAGCGCAGGGAGCGAGCCGAGAACGAGGCGGGCCTCAATTCAATTTGTTTGACGTTTCAAATGGCTTTCCCTGCCTCCCACTCCAGCACCGCCCCTCGCCCCGCCAACACATGATACGTTCAATGAGTACCCGTGCACACACTCACACACACATACACACACACACTCGCATTCACAAGTTTTTGGTTACTTTTGTTTTGTGGCCCGGCCGAAAACTTTCACATTGATAAAAGCCACAAAGTGCGTCGCGATGGGGCAGCAGCGGCAGGAGGTAGCTGCGTCGCTTGCCACACGCTGCGTATGAGTAATGTCCCAATTTTGCCTGTGTATGCGTGTGTGTGTGTGTGTGTGTGTGCGAGACTCGTAATGAAAAGTTTGGCGTAATGAAATAAGCCAAAGTTTTTTGCAGCTTTCAATAATAACTGTAAAAGTAACTAGCCGAAAGTTTTGCCATGCTTCTTCTGCCTCTTCTTCATCTGCTTCTACTGCTTGCCGCGCGAAAGACACAAAACTTTGCGCCTTGCCCGAGTCTTAATCTCGGCTCACTTGTTGTTGTTGTTGTTGCTGTGCTTGCCTGCTGATTGAGGTTAGGTCGAAGATTATCGCTATGATTTTACCATATTACATTGTTATAAGAGTGTATTTTGAGCTACCTTAAATGCATTTCTTTTTTCTCTCTCTCTGTTACTCTATTTCATCATAACTAATTTTCCTGATTTCTTGTACCTTCCCTTCGTTTCATACCCACGATGACTCTTTTTTTCAGTGGCACTTCTATTAATAATAGGCATAGCAGACAGAGCTCTTCTTCTTCTTTCAATCACGAAAGCAGGTTAACAGAATTTTTCTTCTTCTTTCAATCGTGAGAACAGTGAGAACAGAGACGAATTGATCTTCGTTTTTCAATCATGAGAGCAAAAGCACGACTTGTTCTTCCGGCTTCAGTCGTTTTCTTCCTTCTTCAATCAACGAAGATGACCAACGGTTCAGCATCGTTTCCAACAGGGTTCTAAGTGGGCATCCGATTTGATCCAGAAGTTGAGGAGGAGTTATTTGAAACACGTCTGCACTGCACTACACTTTAAAGTCAACTGAAGAAATTGCTTGACTGACAGCTCTACTTAAAGTGTCACAATCATGGGCGCATCTTCCGAAGCTGTGAGAGCGCATTACACAAGCTGTTTTATTCCTCTCTATCGTCGGTTATAGCATCTCGAGAGGATCTTTCTCTTTCAATCGTGAGCACATCTACCGCGCTGTTCTTCTCCTTTCAATCGTGAGAGCAGTTAAACAGACTTTTTCTTCTTCTTTCAATCGCGAGAGCAGTAAGACGAATCGATCTTCGCCTATCAATCATGAGAGCAAAAGCACGAGCTGCTCTTTCGGCTTCAATCGTGTTTTTCCTCTTTCAATCGTGAGCGCATCTGCCGAAAGTGTGCGAGCGCAAAGTTGAAGCTGTTCTTCTTCTTTCAATCGCGAGAGCAGTTACACGAATTGTTTGCTCGATCGTGAGAGCAGAAACAGTTGTTTGCTCGATCGTGAAAGCAGAAACAGTTGTTGTTCTTCTTCTTTCAATCGTGAGAGTAGTAATACGGAATTTTTATTCTTTTTTCAATCGTAAGAGTAGTAAAACAGAATTTCTATGCCATTTATTTATTGTGATAAAAGGTAAATGGTATCTTACTGTCGAGTGTAGCTTTCTTGTGCCTTGGCCACCAAAAGTGTGGTCTAATCTTTTCTCTCTCTCTACTCTCCTATACCTTATAGACTTTTCATTGAACACACATTGAAGCGAAATAACAATTAATCATAATTAAGCCACAAACTGCACACATAATCATTTACTAGGGCCGCGTGGGGGCTGAGAGAGATGCAGAGAGTGGGGAGAGGGCGAGGTCCATCTGGGGTAATAAATTAAGTTGAGCAGCCTCGTGCCGCACTGCTCTATTGACTATTTGACCCCAAATGCCACTTGCCACAAGCCGAAAGCCACTTTTCACTTGCCGCAAGCCATTTTCCACCTGTCCTGACCGCCCAACCCCCCCTTCCCCCCCGCCCCCTTCGCAGGTAGCGCAGAGCTACGCTTGCTGCGTTAATCAGGCGTTAAATTAACGCACTCATTAGCACAAATTACAAATTGAGCGCCCAGGCATCGCCTTGTCCAACTGTCCGCGTTTCATTTCCACTGCGACCTCGCCCTCTTGGCCAGGTTAGTCAGGTGCTTAACATAAATCACTTAATAATCAAGTGCAACCATTTAATTGGCTGACCGACGCTTCGGCTACACCTTCCCCGCCACTGCTCATCCTCGCTCCCCTCGCTCCCCTCGCTGCGGCTCAAAAGGACCGCCTGCTCTGTCGCCTTTGGGCAATTAATTATTTCATTAGGCCATGCGGACAAAAGCTAACTGCTGCCACACGCCAGCGGCATCAGCGCTGCATTCCGATGCGTTTCCGATGTATTTTCCTGACAACACTGAGGCAGGCCACAGTGGAGTAATGGTATAAAATATTTTTCAAATAGTTTTCTTTAATATTTTGCATTTAAAAAAAATTGCGGCACTGCAAAACATTAAAAATAAATCAATAAAAATAATGATATAAATAAATACATTTGGTATAGCAGACAATTTTAGCAATTATACGTAGCGCTTAAAAAATGTATCAACTGATTGAAATACCCTATATTTTTATAAATGCAGGAAAAGCGGCAGGTTGGGCTGGAAAGCTTCACGCTGCCTACAGGGCATGCCATAGTCCAGTGCTCTCCCTTCCACTCTCCTGCCATTCTCTTTTTTGGCAAATCGACCTCTGACATTTAATTTAAGTTTTGCAATTTGCATGCGAATTACAACGCCAGCGAGTCTGATTGAAACGCCGCAGAGAGGCAGAGCTCGGGCTCAAATCAAATCTATTTCCTGTAACAAAAACAAAAACTACAGGAACAAGCGCAACAATAAGTAGAAGCAGAAGGAAAACAAATAAATAGGCAACACAGATTTTGGCAAGTTTTTAATTGCCAGCAACCGCTGCCAGTGACAACCGCAGGAAACAAACTTTTGCTTTTTATGACCTGTACAAGGCTGCACAATTGGGTATACTGGGCTAAAAAAATTGACAGCTTTGAGTATGAACTGTCGACTGTATAACTAAATAAATATTAATATAAATATAAAATAATTAAATAAATAAATTAAATATTAAATGAATCTAGCGCTGCTCAAGAGATTAGTGTATAAATAGCTTAAAGCTTGGTATAAATATTTAATAATATCAAATTTATATAATTTCGAAAAAAATTGGATAATTTCCTTACTATAAAAACTTAGAAAAACTTCACTCTCATCTTGATATATGTACATTAAAACTCAAGTTTAATCTAAGTAATGTAAAGAATTGAGCTATAAGCGACCCACAAGTGCAGGGTATTTTCTAGTCCTTACCTTGCTCCTGTGGTTTTCTGCCTTACGGGTTTGTCCCTTATTTGGCAATTATTGTGTCAGCATTTGCATGTGCGGACAGTGCTTTCTAGTGCACAAGTCCAACTCCAGTTCGGGCTCAATCAAATTACAAAAAATGAGCCAACCGCAAGTTAATCATCAGCATCATCATCATCATTATCGTCATTGTCTTCATCGCCATGACCATCACCATCTTCAACATTATTATCCTGCCAGATTTGGGGCTGCAAATAAATCGAAATCGAAGCATAAAAACAGGAAGGAGACGGAAACAGCAGCAAAAACAAGACTCGGCAAGTCCCCAGAACCCGAAATCTGTGGCCCAAAGCGGCGTGTCGCGATAAAGCTGCAAGTTTCAGCCACAGTTTCAGCTGTTTTCAGCTCAAGTTAAAGCAAAACTCTGGGAAAAACTAAACCCAATGGACAATACACCTACAGAAATAGGTGAGTTCATTGTGAAATGAAATACAGCAAATGCTTAAAAAAAACTATGAATAGTTTAATAGATTTAGAAAACTAGAAATTAAAAAAAAAAACTCTCAAGAAAAAAAATTATAAAAATTAAAAATAAAAGATTTATTTTCAATATAAATTTGTAGAGCCAAAAAAACCAAAATGTAGCGAAATATATACATACATCTAAAATATAAATATATATAAAATACATATATATTTTTTTCAGTAAAAAAATATTTTAATTTGTTAAAATTTATTTCTTTCTAGTATTACCTAGTATTATAGGTAATATAAAAACAAAAATTGTTTTAATTAAACTATTTTTACTGTGGAATAAAAAGCTTTTTAAGGCTTATTTGGATTTTTCTTTTTCTGTGTATTTACTCTGCATTCTTTTTTTCCAGTGAAAATGAACTTGGCCCACTTTTTTCCTAGGTGCATCAATTGTCGTATTCCTCAGACTGGCTCTACCTCTACCCTCCTCTCTGGCTGTGGCTGTGACTCTGGCTCTATCCCCGATTCGCTAACCGCTATCTCAATCCCTTGGCCAATCTCTCAAAGTGCCAGACATGCCAAAAGGACTAAACAATTTTCTGCGCTGGCAATTTTTATGGCCAAACGATAAGTAAAACGATATTGAATGTGTGCTAGTGTGCGTGTACGTGTGCAAATGTGAGCGTGTGTATGTGTGTATCTTCCCCCTTTTTTTGTAGCACAGTGTATCTCAGCATTGGGCGACAGTCTTAGACAGAACTCGAGACAGGGGATGGCACGGGGGATGCGGGGAAAGCCCATTAAATGCCGATAAGCATCGCATTGTCCGAGCACAAAGCATCGAGGAGGGCGACAGCAGCACAGGGGGCAGGGGGCATGCCCACTTTTAAAGGCAATTGCCGGGCTTATTAGCACTCGTTCGTACTTTAAAGGTCTGCCAGAATTGCGAGAATTGCGAGAATTGCGAGAATCGCCAGAATTAGCTGCAGCCGTGCGAAAGTGCGAACTGTGTAATGTTAAATGGCCAAACGGCCCCCGGCCACGCCCCCATTTACAGAAAATGTTGCAAAGTGCCCCCGGCAGAGGAAATGCTGCGTTAAAAATTATGTTTGGCCTGCCAAGAGCCCTGCCAGGAGGCCCCGGCTTCCCGCTTCCCGCACCCTTCTCCCTGCTCGCCCTCGAAAAAATATATTCATGGCATTTATAAAAGTCATTTCGAGCAGCAGGAACGACTCTGGGCCAGCGAGGTAGGGGCGCAGGGAGCAGGGAGCAGAGGCTTCAGGGAAGACTCGCGGCACATGCAAACTGCGAGCATTACGCCGCGAGCTGCGCTACAATCGGCTGCAAGAGGATTATGCCTTAAGAGACCTGCAGCCGCAGCTGCAGATGGACAAGCGAAGCAGCTGTCCCTCGGGTCAGCTGATAGCATCAGCTGCTGGGGGCGAGCAGGTAGCAGGGAGAGAGTGTGCAGTGTAGAGTGTAGGGAATGCAGCAGAGTCTGCTGCTTGAGTCGTTCATATCACTCTGGTTTTATTATCTCCTTCAATATCACACAAACTTTCAGGTTCCCCTTTATTTATTTCATCGATCTCTTTATTTATTATTTCTGACCTCACAATACTTACTTTCTCTCTCAGTTGTATGTCTGGGTATAGGTCTGTCCTCTCTCTCTCTCTCCTCTCTCTGATCGTTGTTTTGTGAGCCTCTCTCTCCCCTTTTTTTAGAACTTCTATACATATTTTTCTTCTTCGTTTGTACCATTTACTTGCTGTCTTCCTCCGTCTGAGATGTAGAACTTTTTATTTTGCTCTTTTTTTTCTTCTCCTCCTCAAGAATATACCCTTCCCCTTCTAAGTATTTTCTAGCAATATCTTGATCTCACTCTACCATATTTCTCTTCATTTACCATATTTCTCTATTTTTTATAAAAATTTCTCCAAGTGTGTTTTTTTCTTGAACTTTCTGTATTCCTGTCTTTCTCTCTTTTTATGTCTCTCTCTCTGTGTCTATCTCTGTCTCTCTCTCTCTCTCATTTTTGGTTTCTCTTTCTCTCTGTCTCTCTCATTCTACCTCTCTCTATATTGCTCTCTCTTTCTACCTCTGTCTATTTCTCTCTTTCTACCTCACTACATCTTTCTTTCTACCTTTATCTCCATCTCTCTCTCTCTATCTCACTCTCTCTCTATCTCTCTGAATCTATCTATCTCACTATTTCTCCCTCTATCTCTATCCCTCTCTCTCTCTGTTTACATTTCTCTCTTCCTCTCTCTCTGTCTACATCTCACTTCCTCTCTCTCTCTCCTTCTCTCTCTGTTTAATACCCTCTATTTACCTTTCTCTTTTTATATTCTTTCTATATTTCTCGTATTTTCATACCATGTTTTCAGCTTTTCCCACTTTCTATTTGCTAAGCCGGAAACTTATTGAGCGGTAAAATGATACATTCTTAATTTTTCATTTCTTCTCATATGTTGCCATATACTTACCATATTGTACTTGCTTTCAGTCTTCATCGCTCTTCTTCTTTATTTTTCTTTCTACTGCTTTTAACATAAATCCTTCCCTCGCCCCATGAATTTTCTTCTTTCACAAACTTTTTTATTTATTTTTTTATATCCATATTTTATCTTTTATTTTATTTATTTCTGTTTTCATTATATTATGTTTTATTTTTAATAATTTTATTAATTTTTTTTTCATTATTTTATTTTATCAAATTTATGTATTTTCTTTTATTTTATACCGCTCCAATATGCCGCTCTGCTGTCGCGTAGCGTGCCTAGCGCGCCAAATTACTTTGACTTTCGCTGCGCTTTTCGACGCGTTTTCGCCGTTCTGCGTTCGCTGCGGCCATTTCAAAGCTTTTTCGCCTCTTTCGGCTGCCAAGTGCAAGCGCAAAATGTTTATAATTAAACTTTAATGCGTATTTAATGAGCCTGGCACGGGCCCGTGAAAAAATAATGCAAGTTTCAATGCGAATATGAATATGAAAGCGCAAGCAATCTGCTCTCTGTCCCTCTCTCTCTCTTTCTCACTCGCACACACTCCCTCTCTCTCTCCCTCCCTTGCTACCTCGCTCGCTCTTATTGTGTATGTTATGCAATGTTTACAAGGCCAAAACTTTGCGCCCAGACAGCACAAACTGAAATGGGGAAGAGCCAGATACAGATACAGATACAGAGATACAGAGGGCTGCTGCGGGGTAAGGGGCGCGGCAGAGGGAAGGCAGGCGGAACGGACATGAAACTGTATCCCCTGATAATATAAATTTAATCGCTCGCTTAATTGTCTTCATATGAAAGCGAGTAAATGGTGTTAAAACTTTGGCAAACAAATTGCAACTAGTTGTAAGGAGTCCGGGCATGACATGGCAAGGACGCCCCGTTAGAGCCAAGATGTCGACAACTGGGACACAGCCAGGCAAGTGGGGCGCATGGCAGCGAGGAGCGAGGGGCGTACGACGACTTGTGAACAAATTTCTAAACGCCAGTCGAGCACTCGCTTTGAGGCACTTCAAAATTGCAAGTTGCGCTCTGCCATGATACTCGCTCTATACGCAGACTTGAGCAGCCAAAACTTTACACACACACACACGAGTGATACTCACACACACATATACACGTAGACACGTTATATACTCACACACAGTTGACAGCAGACAGTCCTGTCTGCGGTCTCTGTGCACGGTATGCTCAGCTCTGCTCTGTGCTGCTCTGCTCTTCCGCCTGCCTCCTCTAGGCCCTCTCTGGCCCGACTGTGAGCCAACGCAGAGTTCGTCGCAAATGAAAATGCGCTTGAAAAATTTATGAAAAACCATTTGACCAGCAAAACGAGCCGCATGCAAAATGCAACACGCTGTAATTGCCACACGCCAGAATGGTCATGTCACTGGTTCCGTTCGTATGGCCAGGCTGCAGGCTCCACGCCGCGGAACTACTAGTTCATAACTTTTGTAGACACAAGTTTTAATAGGCTACACCTTGTTGGCAAGCAGGAACATGTATTGCTTCAAAGCAACTAGCTCAATTGAACTAGTTCAACTGGAAACTGGCTCTATGCTCTGATATCTAAGCCGAACTAGTTCTTTTGAAAATGCAGTTTGTATTCAAGAAATATTGCTTGCTCAGTTTAACTAGTTGGCTTATGGAATTTGTTCTTAACAACTAGTTCGCAATTCGCTGTGGAACTAGTTCTTTAGTAAATGTTAAATTTCAATAATATATTTTATATTTAACAAATATTGTTTGTTCAATTTTACTAGTTCGCACATGGAATTTGTTCTTAACAACTAGTTCGGAAATAAAACATGTTCAATATAAGCAGCTGTGGAACTAGTTCTTTGGTAAATGTTCAATTTTTTATGCTGTTTTTATTCAACAAATATTGCTTGGTTAATTGTACTAGTTCGCGCAAGGATTTTGTTCAAAACAACTAGTTCGCAAATGAAACATATTCGGTATAACCAGCAGTGGAACTTGTTCTTTGGTAAATGTTATTCTACTCTAAGCTGCCTGCAAAAAGTAGTTGAGCAAACGAAAATAGATGTACTACCATAGTTAAAGATATGGAACTAGTTCAATTGAACCTGGTTAAATATTAAATATAAAATTAAAATGATGTATGCAAAAAGAAATTAAACTTACAGAAGGTTCAATCTAGTTTACCACAACTATCGCAGTTCACACCGGAACTAGTTCCAGATAAATGCTAATAATATAATAGCGATAACGCTGCAGCACTAAGTAGCAGGGCTGATTGCACAATGGCATTGTCTGAATGTGTGACAATTCGCTCTTGCGTAAGTATTGCTCATATCCCTCCCAGACCAACAGCCTCTAGCACCCACCTACCCTCTGACATTTGTCTGCTGTGGAACCGGTTAGCGCTGGTCCCAGTCCCCGTCCCGGGCACATTGACAGTTGGTGTAAATGTCTAAAGTTTGATTATGGAGCCTCAAAGTTAAAACCTGCAACTGCAACTGTTAAAAGTTTCTTTTATAGAATATCATTTGTTTTATTGCCGCCATGGCCAAAAAACTTTGCAAATTGCATGCACATGCACAGTCAGAGAGGGACACACACACACACACACACATAAGCAGACGAGCATGAGCTTAGCGAGCGGCGTATATAGACATCATCTAATATTATATAAGTAGCCCATGCATATCTGCAGTTTGCATACCCTGTAAATCTAAAGCAATCGTAAGTAGGTATATGGAATCAGCTAAAAACAATTAACAAGTCGAGTCTTAAATATTTGAAGGCTGTCGAGCAGCTCTGTTAAGTATAAAAAGTTAAAAATCATATAAAATAAAAATAATCTACCAGAACTCAGAAACTAGTAGAGCAAAGTTCATGAAACTTGGCATGCAGCAAGACAATAGTGTGGAGAGCGTACAGGTATGTCAAATGTTTTGAAAACCTTTGAAAATTAACAAGTAAAATAGAAAACAAAATTAGAAAATTATTATTTAAAAAAAAAATAAATACAAAAACGAAATAAAAACATATCCGGTTTTTTGTTATATATTGTGTATCATATCTTATTATATTATATATATTTTAGCCAACTCACTGTATTTACAGGGTATCTGCCAGTCGTGCACATTGCACGCGGCTGCATTCTTATGCAAGTCGTTGGAAAATTTCGTATAAATCAATAAACTTATTCAATAAATGTCTGCACCAGTCGGCGACACTTTCGACATTTATGGCGACAATCATTATGCCAACAGAGCTCGATAGCCCCGCTCTTCCCTCCCCACTCCTCCTCTCAACGCCCTGCACTTCTAACTGCCCCCACAGCCCCCGCAGCAAGCTGACTGAGCCTGGGCAGGTCATTAAACGCATAATCGATACTAATGAAGCGTCGTCGGATTTACTTGCTGCGGGCAATTATTGTGAGACTGCAGTGCTCCCTCTCGCTCTCTCCCTCTCTCTCTCTCTCTCTCACACCACTCAGCTTGCATCCGCTTGATGGCATAATAATAAATTGCCCCTCGCTGTTCTAAATATCTGATCTCATCAATTGGAGGGGGGAGCTGGAGTGGGAGGCAGAGTCTGGAGACGCAAGCAGTTACTGAGTGTTAAGTCGCACCCCCCGATGGGCGTACGCATAAACGTTTTATGTGCTTTTTGCCAGCTTCAGCTTGAGCGAAACGCCATCCCCCGCCCCGCTGACAGCCCCTACGCCCCTCTGAGATTTGTCTTTTTACTGGTGGATAAGGACGGCGACTGAGAGTTAAGCTGCAATTTTGCTTAATGAGCCTGGCAACATTTTCCATAGCATACTTTTCAGCGCTCATAACTGAAGTGTGTGCTGAACTGGCTGCTGGAACTAGTTCACATTAGCGAATAATTTATGCGCCTCAAGGTGGTTCATTGACACACAGCACGCTTATCTGTGACACTGAAACTTGCGCATGGAATGTTGCGACATGTAGAAAAATTTAATTTAGAACATAAAAAAGGCTAGTTGTAGACCTATAATCATACAGCAATGTAATCTTGAAAAAATGGTCACGACTCTCAGCACGAAAAGTTTTTATGGGCATGCCCTATAATGAGACTTATCAATTAAACAAATATGACTAATAATTATAAAATATATGATAATAATAACAATAATAATAGTATTAATAATAATAGTAATAATAATAATAATAATAATAATAATAATAATAATAATAATAATAATAATAATAATAATAATAATAATAATAATAATAATAATAATAATAATAATAATAATAATAATAATAATAATAATAATAATAATAATAATAATAATAATAATAATAATAATAATAATAATAATAGCAATAATAGTAATAATCATAATAATCATAATAATAATAATACTAATAATAATAGTGATAATAATACTAATAATAATAATTATTATTATAATAGTAATACTAACCATTGCACCCCAATTTTTTTCTATACTAAGATCTTCATTTAGTTCCTGCTTCTGCTTATACAAAATTTGCAAATCCTTATCCAATATTCCCAGAGAAATCCAATTGCCAAACTGTTCACCAGCACCAACTCCTACTCGGTACAGTCACCACTCAAGCGCTAAGCCGACAGTCTGGCAACGCTGGCAACTGGCGTCTGGCAGCCGATTTGTTTGCCCCGTGCCATTTATCAGCCCAAACCCGAATTGAAGCCGGAAAAAAACGCTCAAAAATTGCAATTCAATTGAGTGGAATAAACTTGCAACGAGTTACGAGCTGCAAGTTGCAAGTCGCCAGTTGCCAGTACTTCAACCGATTCTCCAAGTCGCACAAATTTATGACTGCGAATAAAGCAAGCAGATAAAGAAAGAGAGAGAGAGAGAGATAAAGAGACAGAGAGAAAAAGAAAGAGAGCGAGTGGGAGTGGGTGAAGCGAATGCGAGGCAAGAGACACAGCTTAGGCGACTTAATAAAATTCCAATTGAATTAATGACAACTGCAATTGGCTTTCAATTGAAAGGATTGAATGGAGAGAAACAGAGAAAGAGAGAAAAGCAGAGAAAGAGAGATAGAGAAATTTGAAATTGAAGAGTGCAAACAGAATATTCTAATTTACTCACTAAATCTTAGCCTGAAATGTATGTAATTAATTAATTAAGTGATAATTTGGAAAACTATGATTTAAATACAATTTGGAAAATTATATAAGTTGGAATAAAACATAATAATAATATTTATAAAATCAATAATAATATTAATAATAATTAATAATAATAAATAATAATATTAATAATAATTTATAATAATATCAATCACAATTTTATATAATTATAATAATGATAATAATAATAATTTAAATATTTTGCAATTAAAAATCAACAGAATACAGTTTTGAGCATCATAAATCATATTAAAATATTTGTATGCAACTCAAAAATACTTAAGTTCAAAAATCTTAAAACAGAATTCTATATTTTCTATTCTGATAGCTTTTAAGTACATATAGATCAGCTGAAAATCTTGCATACAAAATTAAAATACTATAAAAATCAAGCTATTTGCACAAATTAAAGAAATTAAAAAAAAAAACGTTTATACAACTCGAAAACAATTCAAAACTATAATCGCACTTTCGTACTTCGATAAGCCTTTTGCCAGCCCATTAGGGTTATGTCATGGCCTGCCACGCCCACATGGCATGGCGTAGCCTCATATTATCAGTAGGCGTGGCCCCGAGAATCGCCCCCAAGTGTGGCATAAAATAAACATTTGCTAAATTGACACTTGCGATTCAAAACCAAACACTCAATTGGCCCCTCGCCTCGGACGTCTGCCTGCCTGCCTGCCTGCTGCCTTGTTGCAAGTGCAACAACGACAGCGACACCATCATCAATGGCAACAACAACGGCAACTATAGAGACAACAACAAGAACTGTTATCAACTAAAATTCCTTGCATCGACGCACAGGCCACACACTCGAAGCGTTAACTGCCAGGACGACAGACGGACACGGACACAGACAGAGACACAGGCACAGCGACAGACACACTCTCTCTCCCTCTCTCTCTCTCTCTCTCTCTCTGTCGAGCCCGCTGCCAGCCCACTCCGCGCTAAGCATCATTATCGGCCACACTCAGGCTCATGCCCGGCAACTGCAGCAACTTCAGTAACTCCTTCGTTGTCGTCATCGACATCGACATCGACATTTATAAACTGCACACAAAACACTGTCCTTAGCTCTACACACCCACTGCCCACCCCCTGACCTTCCCTGCGAAACTCCCCTGACATGCCCGAGTCGGACGCAGGCTGCACAGTGGAACGTAGCTGTATAACAGATCCTGGCCAAGTTTCGATTAATTTATTTCAGTTTCGTGCAGCGTTGCCAGATTTATTTATTTTTTTATTTATAAATTGTTTTTGTTATTTTTTACTTATTTACTTAATTATAAAATTATTTTTATTTGTTTTTTATTCATTTACTCAATTAAATTATTAATATATTTGTTTTTTATTTATTTATTTAGCTATTAACTTAATTATTTATTTATTTTTTATTTATTTTTTTAATTTAGTTATTAAATTATTTTTCATTTGTTTCTTATTTATTTTTTGTTTTTTTTTCGCATTAACGTTTTTTCAATAATGTGCAAATATAATGCTTAAAGTTCATTCGAACTGGTTCGCTGTCTATGCTGAATCAAAAAAAAATATATATAACCAAAAATCAATAATGTCCATAAATTGCAGTTTAATTTTAAAATCAGGTACTTTTGAACTAGTTCATTGTTCATATACCCAACATCAATGATTCAGTGATTGCAATATTAATACTGAAATTAAATAAGCTGTAAGTTGCAATTAAGTTAAAATTAACAGTAAATTGAACTCGGGGACAATTTGGGAACCGGTTCATGAACCGAATAAATTCATTTATTCCACCAGTTTGCTTGATTTTCTTACAAATTCCGAACTGGTTTATAGAACTTAAATAATTTCCAACTAATTCACTTTAATATATTTATAAGTTCAATAGAACAAATTATTAAACACTTTTGAATCGGTTCAGCAAGCTTGAAAATCCTGACAAATGCTTAAAAAGGCATATTAGCTAGCCGAACATTTGCGAACCAGTGCGAACCGGCTCACAGCCTCACATTGACAATTTGGTCGCCAGCTTGGCGCACGGCAACAAATCCTGCCGATGACGAAGATGATGACGACAACAACAACGTGCGCTCAGGGCCAGGCGATAATGAAGCCATGCACATGCAGGCGGGCGGAGTATGGAGTGGGAGAAGAGAGACTCCGACATCGCCATGTCCGCAGCACTGGCCACAAAGCGCACACGAGCAACTGCGGGCTCCGACTCCGACTCCGATTCCGGCTCCGACTCCAGCTTCGAGTCCTTGTCCGTGTCCGGCTCTGAGTCTGGGTAAGGCTCCGCACAGAGCGCACTTTTTTTGCTGTCAGTTATTGCTTTGGCTTTGCTGCGCTTACAGCGGGTATATGCATTCCGGCTATAATGTATATAACTTCCTGATTAGCATAGGCAAACCAGACGATCGGCTTTATTTTTAATTACCTTGACATATAGCATAAGCATTATTTCACTATATAAACAAGTCGAAACGAGTATTAGAGCGCACTGATATATCGTACAGCTGCCATAGCAACTATCGGCCGATTTTTATTTTTTGTCCACAAAAAAAAAAAAAAAATAGATATACAAAAAAAAATATATAGCTGTCATAGGAAGAATTGGTTTTATGTTATAGTAGTATAGCTTAAAACACAGCAAAACCGTAAAGCTATAGCTAACATAGGAACGATCAGAAGAACGTTAAATCTTGATTTAAAAACTTAAAAAAAAATTAACAACAAAATATTTTTGTGTACGAGCTTATCAAATATTTAATTTATTAAGCTTATAGCTTTGTATATAATTTATTATGAATATATATATGCATATATAGTATTTTATAGGAACAATCGCCTGAACCTTATTTTGGCCTCGGCGAGAGTAACTCGCTTTCAGTACACCGAAACCAAAATAAGTTTCTAGTTGTGACTGGCTAAGGAGTAGGGGCAGCGGCTATAAGCGAGATAGAGAGAGTGAAGGAGAGAGTGAGTGAGATAGAGATAGAGACAGAGTGAGAGCGAGTAGAAATTCCTAAATGAACGATATAAATTGTTGGCAGCCACAAATAATGAAAACACTTTGCGGTCATTTAGCGCTATTTGAGGCACACACAGACAGGCAGACAGACACACATACATACACACACAGACGCATGCTGTTGACAGTTGTCCACGCGTGTGTGTGTGTGCGTTTCGCTCTGTCTGTGGGTGACATTTTTTCTTGCCCGCCCGCTCGAAGTCTACTGCAATTTGAAAATGACATACGAAGTCCATTAAGCGCACAGCCAGTGGATGCAACAACAACAACAACAACATCAGCTACAACTACAACTACAGCAACACTTGCAACAACTCGCACCGCAATCGCAGCGACAATTTGTGGGCGTGGCCAAGGCTTCTAATCCCGCCTGATGAGCATTTCGGCCAGCCTCGTTACATCGTTACGTCGCCCAGTCGACGCCACAGTCACTGCCAAAATTATCTTCATCAATACACACACACACACACACACACAGACACTCGCACACACACACAGTGACAGAGTCGAATTTCGTGCACATTTGATACGTTTGTGTTTCATTCGTAATGCACATTGACAACTCTGAAATGCAGACAATTGAATCTTAATTTTCCATCGCAAGACTGAACAAAGCGAGCTATAGAAAGAGATAGTTGCAGTGAGAGAGGGACAGAGAGAGTGAGAGAGAGGCTGACTGAGGGTAAATCTTTTTCCCCTACAGTGACTGGCTAGATAGATGACCATTCAGTCCATGAATCAATCGCCAAAGACAATAAACATTTATTTATGAACTCAACTGTAGCGCATACCACGCACTCGCACAGCTGCAGGGTATATTGAGTGCAGGTGAAAATGGTGAATGGTAGATAAAGGCAGGGTCTATACATATACAAAGTCGTAAATATAATTAAATGCATACTATATGCATTTATAGCTATAGTAAACATAAACTTTACTTTTTTCAAAATATCAATATTTTTCTATTCAAATTTTATATTTTTTTTATTATAATATTTTTGTCTCAATATAAAAAATACGATATTTATATTTGATTTTTAATTATATTTTATTTTAGCTTTGATCATTATTTTAGCAAATATTTAAAGAAAATGCACATTAAATCTCATTGAGTCCCATTAAATTTGCACTATGCAAATTAAAATCTTTTTACTTAAATTTGATTTTCTTTTAATTTAAAATTGAGCTGCAGCTACGATAATTATTAATTGCCAATTAATAGAAATACAATTTAATAAACTTCATTAGCTTTACTAAGCATTTATTAATGCATTTTTGTGGGAATTAAAAAGTATCTTTTGTAAAGAATATAGTGAAATTTTAAAGTGATTTTTATATATGAAAATTATCATATTTTTTAAAAATAGAAAATATCATCAATAGGATATTTTAAAAATTATTAACGTGATCATACACGCTTATATAACTTCTGACTTTGATCTTCATCGTGACTGCAGGGTATACGCGAGTCGAGCATGCACTTTTGTCAGCCATTGTGCAGCATATTTAATTAGTTTTCTTCACACTATGGAACGTACGATAACGTTGCGCTCCAGTCGCTGCTCGACTGTGTCAACTCGTGCCAAATGATTGTTCAATATTTCCAATGGAGAAGTTTTTTTTTTTGGAAGACTTGACAACCCTGGGCGGCTTCGAAATTGCTTTGAGGTAGGGGTATACATTGGTGTCATATTGGAAATTGTTGGAATGCTTGTTTTGGACTACTACAAAGGCGAAAGTAAGGTTTTTATATCCATTAACAAATTTTTAATTATTTTAAATACTTTTTAATTTTGTAATTCTTGAGTTTTGTAATTCGTTAGTTCCTTATTTCCTTAATTCTTGAATTCCTTAATTATTTTATTATTTTTTTTGTAATTTTGTAATTCTTGAATTAATTCCTTATTTCCTTAATTCTTTAATTTATTAATTCTTTAATTTTTTAATTCTTTAATTATTTCATTCTATAATTCTTTAATTATTTATTTCTTTAATTCTTTAATTCCTTAAATCACAATTTTTTTAATCTCTATCTCTTTATCTATCTCTTTGTCTATCTCAATCAGCAACTCTAATTATAACTCTATCTCTATCTTTAACTCTATATTTATCCCTATCTCTATCTCTATATCCATCTCTAACTCTATCTCTATCTCGTACTTACCTTCTTTCCTCATTCATTATCGCTTCCGTCTGCTCACAACATTTATAGCATTTATGTCGTCGAGCTGTCTTCCCTCCACATTCGTTTTGATTTATCAGGCTCACTGGAACTGAAACTGGAACTGGAACTGGAGCTTGCACTGCTTGCCGTTGTGCGTTTCTGCTCTTTGGGGTCTTCTTTGTCTTTGGCTTTGTCTTTGTGTCTGTCGCTGACCTCGTTCGCTCGACAGGCCCTTCATCTTGCCCAGAAACACGCAAAATAATCATAAATTTGGCAGTTGCTGGCAAACAATGGCCGCCAGGTGGCGCCACACGACTCAACTCTGATGAAATAATTGAGGCACAACTGCAGCTCCAGTTGCGGGGGTGGGGCACCCCCGCCAGTTTGTTGATCTCATACCCTGTAATAAGAAAGTATATATAATATTAGCGTTTAAATATAATTTTTAAAAATAAATCTTGAAATCAATTAAAATATTATACCATATACTTTATTTCAAATGCTTGGATCTCTGGAACTATAGTAGTTAGCATTATAAAATTTCACATGCAGTTGCATGCAACATTTTTGCAGCTCACTCATTTTTTATATATGAGAAATATATCTGACTTGCAGCGCAAATCAAATAAAACGTTTAACGCGCAAAGCTTTAAAGTTAAACTGTTAAAGTTTTGCAGGCTTATGGCAAATTGTGAGCTTGAACAAATGCGCAAATTTTAACACAATCGCATGGTAAACACAAAAGTTATGCAGGTTTATATGCAAGTGCAGGGTATCTCAGCGTCGGCTACAGCTGCAGTTGCTGCTGCGTTGTCAACGCTGTCCGCCTTGTCGCATTTTACGCCTCGACAGCGATGCGTGACACAAACAGCAGACGCCTTGTGGCAACTGCTGTGCCGCAACTCGCTCTCACGCTCTCCCGCTCTCTCTCTCTCTCTCTCTCTCTCTCTCTCTCGCTCTCACTGCTTGATAAATAGGCAGTTAGTGTAAGCGCAATCTCAGCTTACATTCATAATGCATTAATTTTTGGCTGTGTTAATCGCAAGCAGTGCAAGCAGTGCGAGAGGGAGAGAGAGGCGATGGCTGGCAGCCTTTTTTCCATTAAATTACACGCAGTCAAGACGCTTTCTGCTGCCATAATTGCAACTGTTGGCAGTGGGAGAGAGCGAGAAAAAGAGAGAGGGGGAGCTACTCAAGCAATGGAGGATCTTGGGGCAACGGCAAAGTGCTAAAGTGGTAAATATGTCAGCGGCAGCAAGGCGATAAATTCTCGTTAAGTAGACGCACACACGCAGCCCACAGGCCACGGGGCGAGGCGTGGCAGGCAGGCAAGCAGTGTGAGGGGGAAGAAGTGCGCGCTTGGGATAAGGCAATCGCTTGGCCTAATCTGCTGCGCTTGAATGATGATGTGCCACGCCCATGCACAGCCCTTAATTACAGCTGCGAGTCTGGTGAGTTGCAGAGCGATGCGCGCTGTCTGCGAGGTGAGTTCGTGTATGTGTGTGTGTGTCTGTGGGAGGGGGGAGTAGTAGGGGTAAACATTGGAAGAAAACACGTGCGCACATGTGCAACTTCCGTTAAAAATCTATTGCTAACTTTCAACAATTTGGGCACAGTGAGCGTGTGGGTAGGGGGAAGGGAAGTGGGGTGAAACGCGCACGCTTTGCTGTCTGTCTGTCTGTATGCGTGTGTGTGTGTAAGTGAGTTAGAGTTTCCTGCAGCTGTCGTAGCAACTTCCGGCTGTTGCAGCCCCGACGTAACTGCCACCCCCCTCCTCCCCCTCCCCTCGCATGTCTGTTAAAACACTTATTTGGCTTAGGGCTAAAAACTCAAAGCCAAAAATAGCTACAGCTACAACAGCAACAATAACAAAGCGCTTTTTAGCTTTAATACACTGCTTGCAGCTGAAACTGCTGAGAGCGTCAAAGTAAATTTGAGTGAATTGCAGTGCAGCCTGTGTGAACTGCTTGTTAGCGTCATAAGCGAGAGAGAGACTTTAAGCTACGGGACATTTTGACTGCTTGCAAGCAGTAATATTGGAAGTATGCTTTGACAAAATATAGGATATTGAGTAAAAGAGAGTGAGCACCACATCCATTATGAGTGCAATTTTTCGACTGCTTGCAGGCTGATCAATTTGACAAGCAGGAGAACAGCAGCAAAATTGAGTGCACGAGTGAGAGCAAAGGCGCTGATGATATTTTTTAAAATGATTGTAAATTAATTAATTGTGCGAAAAGCTCTAAAAATATGTAACTAAATTAACAAATTAAACATTATTTATTTTCCCAAAATACTATTTAAAATTCTTTTCAGTTCGAAATAAACTTTTTTCATGTAAAAAACGTTGGCAACCCTAGCAGCAGAGTGTATGACTGTGAACTGCTAGCAGAGCATACTGCAGGGAAGAGCGAGTGAGAGGAAGAGCACTAAAGCTCATTTATCAACTGCTTGCAGGCTGAACAACTATAATAAATGTAAAAGCGAGAGAACAGCAGCAAAATTGAGTAGCTTACAGCTCCGCACGTGTGAACTGCTTGCAGAGGAAGAAAGAAGAATAGAATGGAGAGCGGAGCAAGTGCTTAGTTCGATTTGCGCCATTTTGTGATTGACAAAATTAACAAAGTCTTGGCCAACTCCAGTGCACTGCTTGCAGTAGGCAAAACGATCGAGAGAGAGAGCAAGGCGCTGACTCTGAACAGCAATGCAATTTTTATGGGAATTAAAAATATCAAAAAATAACGAATATGTCAATATTTTAAAGTAATATTTTAAATATTATTATCTTTTTTTTTAATTATTATCGATACGGCATTTTAAAAGTATTCGACAACCCTGTCTTATAGTAAGTTTTCAGTTAGGCTTGATCAAGCAGCGTAGTTCGTGTTCTTATGAGAATTACAATCATCAAAACTATCGAATATATCGAATTTTTTTAAGTGAAATCAAAAATCATAATCATATTTTTCTCTTTTTTTAAAAATAAATTATTGCTATTGTAGTTTAAAAACATTCGACAGCCCTGTTCGAGTGAACTGCTTGCAACTGCAGCACTGATCAGAGTGAAGGCAAGTTGAACGCGCGCCGCCATTTTGTTATTTTTTGTTGTTGTCTGCTGCAATATTTTTTCAAACGTGCATGTGCAATCAACAGAGAGAGGAAGAGAGAGCGAGAGAGTGAAACAGAGAGTATTTATAAGTATCTATGTAAGTAATGCACATACAGCTGTCAGCCTTTCTGCCTGTGCCTGTGTGTGTGTATGTGTGTGCCTGTAAGCGCGCGCGTGTGTGTGCTTAAAAAATTGCACAAAGTTGAAGCCAGCGCGAGGTGCACGTGTGCGTGTGTGTGTGTAAGTGTTAGCTGCTAAGCTCGTCAGCCCGCGTGTGTGTGTGTGTGTGTGTGTGCCAGTCTCGGCGCTGTTTAACTCAGTCATAGAACTGTTGCTGAAGTCACGTAATTCAAATAACTAAAGTTGGCGTAAATATGCCAAGCATACAACGCGCACTCACACACACACACAGACACACACAAGACACACACACACAGTCGCACGCGCGCTAAGCACGACTAACGCCCTTCGAGCGCAACACAATTGCAGCGCCGCCAGTTGCCAGTTTCTTGTTGTTGTGCTGTATACCCCGTAGAAATTCCTACATAGGGTATATTCGACTTGTCTGTATGTTTGCAAATGAGATATGCAAATGAGATGATAGAGCTATGGAGTAGCTAGCAAGCCGATTTTACACCATTACAGGGTATACTAATAGTGTGCATGGGAAAAAAGTAGAATGCCTGAGCGAATTTAAGGCATTTACGGCATTTATATTTATCAATAAAAAAACAAATTTACTGTTTATCAGCACAATTACAGAGTATCTAAAAGCCAGCAAGTGCAAAGAAAAATATATGGGAATATATGCAGAAGAGTAATCAAAATTACAGGGCTCCTAAGAGTAGGCAACAAAAAATATTTTTTTTTTATTTTATTTTATTTTTTTTTGCCAAAATGGTTATAACTATTAAGGCTAAGTGTACTATTACCAGAGAAGCTACTTCATCTAATATGTATGTTCGACAAATTATTATTAGGTTTAGAGGTATGGTATTATTATTAAAATATGGGATTATATACCATATATACAAAAAGTTATATGTTATTTATTTTTATTTTTTATTAGTTCACATTTCACATTTCTATAAAAGTCGACTAAATCTGGGGCTTACAAAAAATATATGAAATAAAAAATTATGTGACGACTTAAAAATATATTATAAAATAAATTAAAAACAATAAAAAATAGACAAAATAAAAAAAAATGTTGAAGTGAATAAAAAAATTATTATTTTAGGTTGAGCTTACACCCAATAAAATAAAAAAAAAACTGTAAATAAAATAAAAAAAATTATGAAAATTATGAAATTATTATTTGGGTTTGGGCTTACAACCAATAAAATATAATAAAACTAATAAATAAAATAAAGAGATAATAAGGCGAATACGAAAAATATGATTTACATTACATTTCCAAAATAATTGAATTGATCTTGGACTTACATATAATAAAATAAAATAAAAAAAACTTAAAAAATTAAGCGAATATTCAAGTGAATGCAATGCAAGGTACTTGGCCGTCGTGTATACTACGCCTGCAGCTTGGCTTACCACTGCTTGTTGTTCACGCTGCACTGCTTGTTGTTGTTGCTGTTGTTGTCTGTTGTCAGCGCTCGTAGCTTAGTGCAGTTGAAGCTTTAAGCGTGTTAATTTCGCAATTTGTATTAAGCGCTCGTTTTAATTGACCAATCAGCAGCGCAGCATAAAGCACTGCCACTCTGCTAATCTCTGTGAGTGTGTGTGTGTGTCCGCCTGTCCGCCTGTCCGCCTGTCCGTTAACTATCTACGAGGCTTAAGCACGCCAGCCAATTACCCGCTCAGCCAATGATTGTTAAACAGAGCATTTAACTGATTAGCACAGCAAAACACAAGATGGCAACCCCGCCCCCTTGCCAACTGCTTGCGGGCGCCTGCTTGCCCAAGCACTTGATTCCACTGCACCGCACGTCGTTGCACTGCTTTTCTGCGATTTTAATCACACGATTTAATTGCACATTGAGTGCAGCTATGTAATTGAATATACTTCAGGCATGAACTAACAATTTAATCTAATAAATTTTCTACATTTTTTTAACAGTAAAAACTTGCAATAAGCGCCAAGGATTTTTTCTTATAAGGCTTAATAAATGACTGCTTGCTTGCTTCTGTTCTCCTCTCTCTCCCTCTCTGATTTATGCTCAATACTCTACTGCTTGCTGTTGATATTCAACATCTGCAGCAAAACGCTCAACTTATTGACTGCTTGCTACTGCTATTGATCATTTGAGTGAGCACATGCGCGCTGAACTGCTTGACGCTCGCACTGTCGCTTTGACATTCACTGCACTCCCAGGCTCTCGCGCCGTTGTTGTTGTTGTTGCTCTGTGTTACTGTGTGTGCGTGTGTTGACACTTATGAGCACAAGGATTTTTCGGTAATTAGTTAATAGCATGCGCGCCTGATTACTCTGGGGGCCTGCTTAGCTTAAGTGGGCGTGCAAGTGCTAATTACTTATCTATTCAACTGGCAGCGCTCAAGGATGCGATTTAAAGTCAGCTAAGCTAAGCTGCTCGATAGTAATGGCACGTATTTTATATTAAAAAAGCTATATTTAAAAAGCTATATTAAAAAAAAAATAAAAGGCTTTATCAAATTGTGCCTAATATTAAAGCAAAATAGATTAAAAACTATATTTATTTATTTTAATCTTTATTTATAAAAGTTAAAAAAATTTTTCGAAGTGTGTATAATATAAAAGCTAAAAACTAATAAAAAGATATTTATTTATTTATTTTTATTATTTAATACGTATATGTTGCGTTTTTTTTATATATACATTTGTTTTTGAATTATTCATTTATTATATTTGCAACAGCTCAAATTAAATGTATATGCTAACTACTAACTCAATCTAGTATTACGACTGGGTGATACAAAACAATTAGCTGAAATATTTTGATTATAATTGATTATATTTTAATACGTCTACGCATTCGTTTCCCACTTATTTATCTACAATTGAGAAATCACCGTGCTAATTGACATGGTTTCCCATATGTTCCGGAAGAACATTTCCGGTTTTAGATGACCCCAGGTTTTTCTCTTCTACGTAGTTTTGCCTTGATAATATAAAATCGTTTGTCAACGCATCGACGAGACGTGCGCCTGCTTATATTTTGGCGTGTGATCCACTCTTACAGAGATAAAGTAGTTCAATTTTTAAGTTCTGATAGAAAAGAGCATGGCTCAAGCATGACTCGCGGGAATACTATAAAAGTCAACGAGCAAAATGAGACACCAGCAGATGCTCAATAGATGTCGACATACATTTAAATAATAAATTTATTTTTTTTATTTATTTAATTTAAACCCCAATTTAATTATAAATTAAAAACGCAAACAATTAAAAATAAAAAACCATTTTGAAGTAGGAATAAAAGTAAAGTAGAAATTTAATTGATAATTTCTGATTAATGTAGAAAAAAAAAAAACTAAATAAATAATAATTTGATAATATTAAATTTACATTCAAAAAACAATTTAATTATAATTTCAAAATACAAACAAAAAAAATAAATATCATTTAAAAGTAGAAAAAAAAGGCCTGTGCTGCCCGCATTATGTAATATAATTGATATAATTGATTTTCACTTAATACAAAAAAAGCAAACTAAACAAGCCAGAATTCCACTTTACTGCAAATAAAAAAAAGCTAACTGAGCAGCACTGCTGCACGACGGCGTCGACGCCATTTTGTAATTAGCCGCATTACAAGCGGCCACTCGCTGAGATTTAGACTTCTGCGGCTACTTTATATGTTAATGAGTTTTCTTGCCTTTGTCTCGCGCGCGCTCTCGCTCTCACTCACTCTCTCTCTCACTCCCACTCATTCTCACGCACTCAAAGCGCTGGCAAATGAATTCGCAAGCAGTTGCGGAGCTGGCGCTAAGCCTCAGCTGCACTCCCCCTCCGCTACGCTGCACTGCTTGCTGGGCAGTGTTGCGTAATGTGCAGCGGCCGCTTTTTGGCAAGGTTCAAAGTGCAGCGGAAAAGCGGAGCAGGAGCAAAACACAACACTCACACACTCACAGAGGAAAATGGAAAATGGAAAAACCCATTGACAGACAGGCAGGGGGGTGGGGGGTACAATGCAAACAGCAAATGGCAGCTCGTATGTGCACTGCTTGTGTGTGCACACATGCAGTCGACTGTGTGTGTGCGCGTGTGTGTGTGTGTGTGTGTGCAGCAACATTTTCTTATCTAAACAATATTTGGCGCGGCCAACGACAACTGCAACAACAACAACAAGCAGGTTTTTCTCTTCTGATTGAACAAAGTTTGTTGCCATTTGCAGTTGTTGTTGTTGCTGCTGCTGTTTGCCTTTGGAGCAGTGCAGCAATTGTCGCTGATAAAAGGCTGAGCTCGGCCAGCAGGAAGTGTGCCAGCAGCATTTATTATTATTATTTCTATTATTATTATGCTTTTCGTTGCTGTACGCTGCTGTAAGCGACATAAATATGCAGGAAAAAACGTGCATAATCCTGTTACAGCCTCAGTTTGAGTGGCACTGCTTGACATTGCAGGGCGCAGCTTACAGTTTGAGTGAAACTGCTTGGCATTGCAGCGCGCAGCTTACAGTTTGAGTGAAACTGCTTGCCTTTCCAGGGCGATGCCTACAGTTTGTATGACACTGCTTGTCATTGTCATACCTGTATACAGTTTGATTGTAATTATAATAACTGAATAATTAAAAGCAAAACCGTTTGAGTGTCACTGCTCACCGTTAAAAAGTGCTGCATACAGTTTGATTGGCACTGCTTACCATTCCAGTAGGCTGTCTGTCTAAGGCTTGATCAGCACTGCTTGTCATTGCAGGGCGCTGTCTGCAGTTTGAGTGCCACTGCATGTATTTTTAGGCACTGCTTACAGTTTTATGGCACTACATGCAGAGAGCTATAGTTTGAGCAGCACTACAGTCAGAATATCATCAGAAAATAATGAAAAAATGATGTTAAATTAATCTACTCCGTGGGAGTTTAAGTAATGCAACAGTTTGATTGACACTGCTAACGTCTTGTGCAGCTGTTAACAGTTTGAGTAGCGCTGCAGCTAGCAGCCAACTACAGTTTGAGTAGCACTCGCTGAGTACATGAGAGCTGCATACAGTTGGGCAAGCACTACAGTTTGAATGAAAGTGAAATAAAACAAATGCATTGCAATAAAAAACAAGTTTCATGAATTAAATTCATATTGCTTTGACTAACTAGTTATAGTTTAATTAATGCAACAGTTTAAGTGCAACTGTTTGACAGTTGCATAACAAAGCACGTGAGCGCGCTTACAGTTTGAGTATCACTACAGTACATTGCACAAGATCTGCCAACAGTTCTGCAAGCACTACAGTTGAAGTGTGACTGTAGCGAGCACGTGCTCGAGTAGAGCATGCAAGAGAGAGAGAGCAATATGGAAACTGCAGTACAAGCAGTTGCACTGCTTAAGACCGCTTCTTAGAAGTAGAAAGAGCGAAATGGCATATGGAAGCTGCAGCTCAAGCAGTTGCACCGTTTGCAGAGAGTGAGCGCAATGACCTGAGCAACTGCTTGCGGTTGCTTAAGCTATGTAAGCAGTTTAAGGCAGCAAAGAGAGGAGAGAGAGAGCAGTATAGAAAAACAGCAGCTCAAGCAGTTGCTCTGTTTGAGACGTATTGCAGAGTCTAATGTGAGCAACTGCTTGCCCTCCCCCCTTAGCGGTTTGAGCAGCACAGGCAGAAGTGAAACAATTGCAAATTAATTTAATGTTTTTTTTATTTACTAAAACTATTTGTTTGTATGTTGCTCAGTTCGCGCCGGCGAACCGTTCCGGTTTAATTAATTACAAATTAATCAATGAATTTCTATAGCATATTTAACATAATTTACCACCTGCCATGCTCTCCGTTCTAACGATTTAATTAAAGTTTTTGTTTTTTAGTTGTTTGTTTTTAGTTTTTTGTTTTTAGTTTTTAGTTGTAGCCCACAGCGTGAAGAAAGTAAACATTGCATTTCAATTGTTTAACAAATTTTGTAGCTTTGTTTTTTTTTGTTGGTTTTTGTTTTCTTGTCATTCTAGAAACTAATTTATAATTTACGCATTATAAACTTAAAGCAGGTGTAGGTGTGTGTGTGTGTGTAGGTGTGTGTGTGTGTGTAGTTGTCTGCTAACTCTGCTGCACAGCTGTTTGGCAGGGCGTGGGGCGTGGCGCGCGGGCAGCGGTAAATGCGTCTGCGAATTTTGGAATTTTTTACTCGAGCTGCGTGTGTGTGTGCGAGTGTGCGTGTGTGTGTGTGTGTGCAGTGGAGAATTGCCCAGAGACTTCAGTTAGTGGCAGCTAATACGCAATACAGCACAATCGTGTATTTCACATAATTTTTATATATCCATAACAAATTCTCATTCTCATTACCGATCTCGATTCTTCTCTTCTTCTGCTTCTGCTTCTTCTTCTTTTTCTCCTTTTTTTCTATTGCTAATGCTATTTATCGCTGTCTCTTTCGCACTCGCATGCTACTGCTTCTTTAGCTTGTTCTGCTTCTGCTGCTGCTTCTGTTTTCACTGTTTCTGCTTCCTCTTCTTCTGCTTCTGCTTCTTCTACTGTGTCTCTCTGCTTCGTCGTGCTCTTTATCATCTGCTTCTGCTGCTTGCTCTGCTACTCTTTTGCTCTGTCTCTTGCTTTTGCTCTTCTTCTGCTCTTGCTCATATCTCTTTCTCTTTCTGCTACTGTCTGGTGGTGGTGGGTGGTGGGGGGTTTGGGGTGGTTGGGGGGTACTACTGATCTTGCTCTTCAATTTGGATTTGATTTTGACAATTTTACAGTTACAATTTGCCGCGAGAGTCAAAGGATCGAAAGGTTTTTCGGGGTCAGAATTAAAACAAATTGAACAGATCTTGGCTTAGCTTGCTGCAGTGGTGTAGGTGTACGCGTGTGTGTGTGTGTGTGTGTGTGCGTGTGTGTGTTGTGTTCACTGATGATAACGCGGACAATTTGGATGTTGTTTCATGTCTTTGCTAATCCTCATATTTAGTTGCTAGTGTTACTTCTGTGTATCTGTATCTGTGTGCCTGTGTATCTGTGTCTGTGCGCGTGTGTGTGTCTCTGTGTGTGTGTGTGTGTGTATGTGTGTGTCTCTGTATGTGTGGTTTTAGCCAATCATCAGTCCACAGCCGAGCTTAAAGTTATTCTTCTCGTGGTTCATGCGTCCGCTCAGCGCAAACGTGAAGGGCAGCGGCTGCAGACGCTTCTCCAGGACGCCCGAGATGTGCCAGTTGGAGTCGATGGCGCCTGCAGCAGAGCAAGAGAGAGGAGAAGGAGAAGAGAGAGATTAGATATTACTCGATTATAGTGTCGACTAAAGTCTAATGTGGAGTCTATGTTAGTGTGTTTTAGTCTGCTATAAAAACAGCTAAATATTCTACTATAAAGTCTGCTATAAATTCAAGCATAGACTGTGCTACTACTATATAGTCTACTATAAAGACTCTGCTAGCCTACTGTCAGATCTACAGTACTACTACTACTATAAAGTTTACTATAAAGTCTACTATACAGCTTACTATAAATTCCGCTTGTAGCTACTAAATTGTCCACCAATTATTTTGTAAAGTCTATTATAAAATATTATATGCTGTACTATAAAGTCCACTAGAAACTCTACTATAAAACCCACTAGTTTACTATACAAACTGCATGTCTGCTATAAACTACTATATTGTCTCTACTATAAGGTTCACTATATAATCTACCAGTCTACTCAATTGTCTACCAAAAGTAAAGTCTAAGAGACTATATTGAACACTAGTAAATCTACTATGGAGTCTGCTATACATTTTTTCCTAGTATATTAACATATATCGTCTACTATAAAGTCTATTATAAAATACGCAAAAAATTTACTATAAAGCCTACTGAAGAATTTACTATAATCTGTTATAGTTTACTACATCTACTATTAAGTCTACTGTAGTCTACGATAAAAATGCGCTATAAAGTGCACTAGAGTCTGCAATAAAATCCATTAAAAAATCTATTGAAGAGTCCACTGTAATCCTAGGTATAATCTCCTGCAGAGTCCATTATATTCTACTATAATGTCTATCAAAAAGTCTAATATAAAGTCTATCTAGAGGGTACTATATAGTTTATTATGGAGTCTACTATTATGGTCATAAATCTGCTACAAGTAGTCTGCTATTATCGACTGTGCAATCACCTGTAGTCTACATTTTTCCTATATAAACTATAGTCTATAGTCTGCTATAAAATCGTTCTACAGTCTATCATAATAAAGCTTACTTAAAGTCATCTATAAAATAAAATGTAGTCATCTATTGTCTGCTATAATATCTACCATAAATGTCTATATATCTACTATGTCTACTATAAAATCTACTAGCTTTTCTACAGTCTGCTGTAATAGTGTATATGCTTGTCTAAAAGTTCTAGAATAGCCATTTATAATTCGCTATAAAAATCTACTATAAAATATGTTTTAAAGTCTATTATAAAATATGCCATAAATTAAACTATAGTCTACTACAATATCCATTAATAAATCTACTATGAAGTCAACTCAAGACTCTACTTGGATCTACTATATATGCTATAATGTCTACTATAAAGTCTACTTTAAACTCTACTCTAAAGTCTGCCATAAACTCCACACTATATAGTCGCATATATGTGTATATATAATGCACTGCAGAGTCCACTGCAGCGTCTACTCCACCTCTAAAGACCAGGTCCGCCTTGGGCAAGTCGATCTGGTAGGCGATCGTGGCGACGGACTCCTGCATGCGCAGACTTGTCTCCACCTCGACGCCGATCTGGAGCTGCTCGCTGGCCTTCTGGTAGTAGCACAGATGGAGGCCACTCGGTCCCAGGGTGCCCGACCAGATGGAGTCGCCGTAGGAGTAACGCCCCAGCGCCGACACAATCGCGATCTGGCGGCCGGGCACATTGGGGCCATACTGATAGGCCACCTCGGCGCCGAGGGCCATGCGCTGCGTCACGGACTGCAGGTACTGGCCGACAACGACGCCGGAGTTGGTGAATATGCTGGGATTGCCGAGCGTTATGGAGGCGGTGAAGTCATTGCCCCGATAGTCTGTGCTCAGCTGTGTGGCCATCACCTTGGACTCCTGGATCTGCAAGTGGGGGAAGGCGGAGAAGGCGGGGCAGGCGGGACAGGCGGGGGAATTAGTCTCGCAAGTCTCGAGAGGATCGGAAGCGTGCCGTGGCGTGGCGTCTCTCACCTGCGAGGCGAACTTGCAGCGCAAGCGCGAGGAGAACTGATGGATGACGTTCGCATTGAGATTGCCCGACGGATCGATGTCGCCGAGCAGCACGGGAAACGCCTCGGTGGGGCTGTACTGTCGGGTGCCCACGTAGGTCGCCCCAAAGCGGTAGCCACTCGGCACCGTGGTGCTCATGTTGATCGTGTGCGACACCTGAAAGTGATTGCTCAGTCCCTTGTTCAGCATGATCTTGGCGCCCTCGAACGTGATCGCCTGTACATCTGCGGGGCAGAGCGAGACAGAGAGTGAGAGAGTGAGAGAGGGGGTGGGGGAAGTTGGCTGGTGTTGTAATTAGCTTCATGGTGCTCGCAATACAGCTGCATAATGAGTTTAAAGCAGACACACACACACACACACACACGCGCACAATTCTGCACTGATAATACATAATCAGAGACACGCACACGCTCACACGCACACACACACACACACACGCGCGCACCGCGAGCAGCCCCCCCTTCACATGCTTGTAGGTTATGTCATCACTCAGTGTTGTAGGGGGAGGGGGGCGAGTGCGAGCGCAGGGGTAGGCGGCACTAACATGTATGACATGCGCATACCTTTGCATTTCTTGTGGAGCTCCTCAACCGTGCCGGGATTCTCCAGTGCACTGTCCTTGGAGGCATCGGCCGCATCGGCGCCCGCATTGAGCGCCGCTGCCGCTGCTTCTGTGCTGAGGGCCGCTGGCTCCGGCAGTCCCAGGCTCGCGGCGACACTGTTGCTGCGCGCCGCCGTCGGCTCGATGCCGGATGATGCCGCTAGCACGTTACCCATTTTGTAATTGCCAAAAAGTAGAGTGTGTTTGCTTGTAATGTGTGTGAAAATTAACTAGATATATTAGTTCAAATTTTTTTTCTATTTTTTTTTTTTGTGTGTGGCCGTCGAAATTAAAAAAGTGGCACGCGCGCTGTGTTGAGGGGTATCTGTGTGTTAGACAAACTACAAAAAAAAAAGACTGCTTTTGACAGCCAACTCGATGCCTCGTAACGCTGCCTATCGATAGTCTGCTGCGTTCGATACATGTGTGAGCTGCCTGTAAGCAAGGTGTTTGCTGTACACCCCCATACGTTCTAGCGTTTATTGTGCGCATTTCGCACATAAACAATAATACAACAATAATCATTTAATATAATATATAATCATTAACTGTTGCCGACCGTCGAGGTATCGATGCCTGGCGTTATCAGCTGAAGCATGCAATTGAACTGTCACGCAGCAGCTGTAGCGTTGCCAGACAGTCGGGCAGTAGCAGCGCTCACTTTGGCAGTCAAAACACTGCAAATCATGAAAAACTTGCATATTTTCTGTTACAGCATATGTATGTTTTGATAAATATATATGTACTTTTTGTATAACTACATGAAAACTGCACATTTTTCATTTATAAAAAAGAGCGTAAAATAATCATTTGTGCAGCCAGCTGCTGGCCGTCGTGTTATCGATACACTGCGATATCAGCTGCATCACGCAATCGAATCAATCAATTTAACGCGTTGGCATTGCCAGACTGCTAAGCAGACAGTTGCGGTATTGACAACCTGCGTTATCAGCTGCTGTCAGCAGTAGCGCTGCCAGACTGCCCGTCAGTTTGGCGCTCACTTTTGAAATCAAAGAGCAGGCTACTTTTAATTAATGAAAACGTTTTGTAATGCAAGCTAAAGTATATGTAACTGTTAGATATATATATATGTAGATATATATTGTTGCATAAATTAATATACATTTAGTGAATGATTAAATATATGCAGGCAACAGCTGTCAGTTGCAATATCGAATGTAGCGTTGCCAGACTGCCCACCAGTTTGGCGCACACTTTTGAAATCAAAGACCAGGCTACTTTTAATCAATAAAAACGTTTATATTTCAAGTTCAAGTATATGTATGCCTTTGCATACACATATATATGTATATATATATATATTTGTTTTTGTATAAGTTAATTAGAGGAGCACAAAAGTCAGCTAAGTCAAAAGCTGCATAGAATTTTGTGGGTGACGCTTGGCTGTTTTGTTTTGTTTCGGTTTAGTTTCGGTTTTGTTCTGTTTTACGTACTGCCCGGGTTACTCATCTGCGCAGGGGTATGGAGAATAAAAGCAAAAATAGATTGTACTAAACCATGAGTCATCTAATTGGACGAATAGGCATCGTCAGCGATGTTAACGTATTACAATTACAAACGTACGTAGTCGGTAAACCTAATTAAACGCATTAACTTAAAACGAAACTAAAAGTAGTCGCAAAATACACACATACACATGTAAACAATACGCACTCTCTCTCTCTCTCTCTCTCTTGCTCACTATCTCTATCTCTCTCTCTCTCTATCTGTGGTTTTTGGTGCGCTATTAAGAACGAGTCAACAAAAAAGTTCGGCTGACGCAAAGGATCGTTGCAAAAAAATTAATTAGATATATATAGAGCTATATATATATATAGAGTACAGTTATATATATGCAGAGTACGCGTTGGAAGTAGAAGTAGAAACAAAAAAAAAAATTGCTACCTGTAAAAATAAACAGATTCACTTGGAGTATGGGACATGGGAAAGGGGCTGGGGAGTTAGTGCACAGCAGATGGGCGTGGCAATGAGCTCAACAGCAGGAGGATTTCTCTGGCTGTGCCACAACCAAGTTGAAGTCAAGACTATTGGGCCGCGCAAAGCCCGACTTGATGCCATCCCAGCCATCCTCGGCCTTGTACTCGCCCGACCGGATGCGCGCGTACACCTCCTGGGTGACCATGCGGAAGGCCTCCTCCACGTTGGCGCCGGTGCGCGCCGACGTCTCGACGAAGTGCAGGCCATGCAGTTTGGCAAATCCCTGCGCATCCTCGGTGGGCACCTCGCGCTGGCCGCCCGCATCGACCAGGTCGAGCTTGCAGCCGACCAGCGCGAAGACCGGACGATGCGGCTCAATGTGCCGTCGCGCCTCGATCATCCAGAGCGGTATATGCTCGAAGCTCTCGTAGTTCGATATATCGTAGACGAGCAGCACGCCCACCGAGTTGCGATAGTATGACTTGGTGATCGAACGGAAGCGCTCCTGTCCGGCCGTATCCCAGAGCTGCAGTTTGATCTGTGTGCCGTCCTTCATTTCCATGAGGCGGGCGAAAAAGTCCACTCCCACTGTGGGATCGGAAAGCTGCAAAAAGAAAAAAAAAACCAAAAAAATAATAAATGTATTTTTTCATTTGCGATCACTTTGCGCATTCAAAAAGTGCGCGCTAACGTGCAGCAGCGTTGCCAGACTTTGTGCGCTTGCATTGCATTGCAGTTGCCACTTGCATTATCAGTAACAGTGGAGCGCACACACACATACATGCGACGGCGACTGAGATGCTGGCCTTTGTCTTTATTTATTTTTTTTTAACTATTTTGCTGTCTAGACACTTAAATTATGTAATTATATGCATGCATATGTATATACAACATATGTAAATTAAAGCTGCACACACACGCGCAGGCACGCACAAGTTGCATACACACACACACACACACACGCACACGGACACTCGCATACCTCGGCAAATTTTCCATCTGTGAAGAATTTGAGGAGTGAACTTTTGCCCACGACGCTGTCCCCGATGAGAATCAGACGAAATTGATAATCGAAAATTGGCTCGACCATTGTTTGGTTTTGCCTTTTGCCTTTGCCTTTTGCTTTTGTTTTTTGCTTTACTCTCTCTCTGCTTCTCACTCTCGCGCGCGCTTCACTTCAATTCACACACACACAGGCAGCAGCAGCCGAGGCGCTTCTATTGTTGTTGTTGTTGTTTTTGCTGCTGCTCTTCTGCTTCTTTCTCTCTCTGTTTTTGTTGTTGTTGTTCTGCGTTAATGCGCAAATTGAGTTCTCGTCCTTTTTGTTAGTCGCGCCCGACGCGCTTCCGTTCCGCTTTCGTAGTTCACTTTGCGCTGCCAATTTGTTGCTGCATCACGTGCGGCCAGGCATAAATAAACTATTTCCAGTTGTTTATCAAATTTAACTAAACTCTCAGCTGCTCAGCTCTGCTCTGTTTTGTTTGTTTTTTTTTTTTTTTTCTGCTAACGCAAAGCTGTATCTGTGTGCGTGCGTGTGCGCCTATAACAGGGCTGCTAAGCTGGCCAGTATAAGTACTTGTTGACACAGTGGCAACGCTGCGCGTGTATTGTCATCGACTATCGTTGGCGCGACAGCTGTTCGTGTTGCGATATGTGTGCATTGTTTTGCACATCACTAACTGTCACATTTGACATTAGTTTTATTTTCGGCTTTATTTTTATACATATTGTTTTCATTTTGCACTGCACAAATGTTCACAAACAAACGTCTGGCCGGAGTAAGCGACACTTGTACATCTCGTTACGGCAGCAGACGCTACACGGCGCTCTAAATTGTCATCGTCTCGAGGCAGGCAAACCGATTGAAGCACCACCGCCCCCCCCAACCCAACGCAACGCAACGACTGTGTCTGTTGGGTTATCGAACAGTGTGCTGAATTTGCTGTTGGCGCCATAAATCCATAGAATAGATGTTAAAGTTTGTGCTGCACGACGCCATTGGCTACGTGCGCAGCAATGTGCGTGAGTTCAGTCTCAATGCGCTGCGGCTGCTGCCGCAGCTGCCACAGCTCAGCCCCTACGATGTGAGTATCGGCACGGCAAAGTATCGTATCGATCTTTTGCAGCCCATCCTGTAACTATACCTGTCTCTCTCTCACACACTCACTCTCGTTGTTGTTGCTGCTGCAGGTGAATCTCGCGCTGCGGGAGAACGAGTTCGTGTTCAACTTCCCCGTGGAGGGCATCATACGCAGCTATGAGACGAATCAGCTGGGCTCGAACTCGCCCTGCGAGGACTCGCGCACGGAGGCGAGCCTGCTCTTCCGCAATGGCTTCATCTGCGGCGTCTTCGATGGCCATGCCGGCGCCGCCTGCGGCCAGGTGGTGTCCAAGCGCCTGCTGCGCTACATCTCGGCCGGCACGCTGCCACGCCAGGTGCTCAGGGAGCAGATCAAGCAGGGCTGCACCAGCCAGTCCTTCCTCAAGTGTCACAACGACAAGGTGGACTTCGTCAGCGAGATTCGGCCGATCTACGAGCGCAGCTTCCAGCAGTATATACAGCGGCTGAGCGAGCAGCCGCAGCGCGATGTGGCCAGCGAGCTGGAGCAGGCTTTCCTCCAGCTCGACGAGGATCTGGCCACGGAGGCGCTGGACGCCAACGATGTGCGCACCATGGGCGTGGCGCTGTCAGGTGATAGTCCAGTGGCAGCACGAATTTCGCTCTATATTGTAACTCTCTCTCTCTCTGTGTGCTATAGGCGCCGTGGCCTGCCTGGTGCATCTGGAGGGACTGCAGCTGCACGTGGCCAGCACTGGGGACTGTGGCGCCGTGCTGGGCGTGCTCGATCCACAGACGAACCAATGGCAGCCCAAGAAACTGAACACGGAGCACAATGCGGACAACATGCAGGAGGTGTCGCGCATACTGGCCGAGCATCCCGATGCCGAGCGCGAAACGGTCATACGCAATGGGCGACTGCTCAGCCAGCTGGCGCCGCTGCGCGCCTTCGGCGACTATCGCTACAAGTGGTCGGTGGAGACGCTGCAGAAGCAGGTGGTGCCCATGTTCGGGGAACAGGTGATGCCGCCCAATTACTATACACCGCCGTACCTGACCGCTCGGCCCGATGTGCAGCAGCACGAGCTGAGCGTCAACGACAAGTTTCTAGTCATTTCCAGCGATGGCCTCTGGGACTTTCTCACGCCCAGCGAGGTCGTCAGTCTCGTTGGCGAGCACATCAACTCGAAGAAGATACTCGAGCCGATGCGCCTGCCGCCGGGCGACATAAAGCTACAGCAAATCTCTGAGCAGCTGGCGGAGCGCAAGTGAGTGGCGAGTGGAGATGCTTTTACAGCTGCAGAAATTAATATGCTCCCTTTCTCTCTCTCTCTCTCTCTCTCTCTCTCCGTAGAGCCGGACTCACACGCAAGCCGGTGGATCAGAATGCGGCCACACATCTGATACGCCATGCACTGGGCGCCACGGACTATGGCATTGAGCACTCGAAGATCTCGTATTACCTGACGCTGCCGCAGGACGTGGTGCGTCTCTATCGCGACGACATCACCATCACCGTCATCTACTTCAACTCGGAGCACATTGCCAAGCTGCAGGCTGAGGCGCAGTCAGCGCCAGCGCCCGCTCAGCCCGCGGCGTGAGTTGCGGCAGCTGACAAGGAGCAGCAGCAGCAGTAGCAGCAGCGGCAGCAGCATCCAAGGAGCAGCCTGCTCCTTGTGTATTTATTGGCCAGCGCTAATCTCTAGCTTAAGTTGTTTCGTTTAAGTTTTGTTTACATTTTTACAAATCGCGATTGTTGTTGTTGTCGTCGTCGCCACGCCAGGACGATAGCCGCCCGCTCGGCTGAATGCTAGAAATAAAAAAAAAAAGAAACGCAAGATCGAAAACTCACATAGTTCCCCCGACTTTATATAGACTATGTACTCAGGCACAAGTTCCACTTGCAGCTGCTTAGTTTAGTACGTCACTGACTGTTCCAGTATATGCTACACATATATCTTTAGTCACTATATCCCCCGACTCACATCACTTTAAAGATACACTACTGTGGGCAAAAAGTAAGGTGAATATTTTTGTAAAGTCCAAATTCTTTATTTATTCTCCTGAATCAATTTCATCCCCTTCAAAGTAATCCCCTCCCGATAAAAAAAATTCTCGAAACAGGCCAGGAAACATAGTCCCTTTCCGGTATAGCCATGGTCATCTGTTGACGTCGATGGTCGTCCGGAGCGCTCCAAGTCATCAACACGTTCCCGACCCTCTTCGAAGTCTTTGTAACACTTATAAACATTTTTCTGGGACATGGTAGAATCACCAAAGGCCATCCCCAAACTTCCTCAACGTTTTCGCAGCCGAAATTTCATTCCGCAAACAAAATATGATGGCACTCTGCTCTGCTCAATTAAATCAGACATTGTAAAAATCGGCAAATGCACTCTTGATCGTTTGGTAAACAAAAGCGTAAATATAGTAGGACATGAAATTCCCGCCAAATGTCATCAACAATTCTGCCAACTCAAGAAAAAAAGAACTAGTTCGCCATCTTAAGCCCGCGAATTTTAAATTGAAAATTCACCTTACTTTTTGCCCAAAGTAGTATATATATGTTTAACGTTAAATTTTTTTTTTTTAATTTTTTTCTTTTTTAATCTCTGGGAAGAAAATCACTTAGTACAGCTGACTGTTCAGGAATATATATAAATATATAATAATGTATAATATATATATAAATATGTCCTAAAGAAGTCCAAGTTAATCCCAGCTATTTCATAAAATAATCAGAGAGCTTTTCCACTCAGCTGACTGTTCCAGAATATATATATCTATATAGTATATATGTGTATATGCCTTATGTTAACTACTTGCTCAGAGCTCCAAAGTTGCTTTATCTAGAACAGCAAGAGCACTGCTTGGTAGCACACATAGAGCACCAATTGCACTAAGTAAACCTGACTAAGAATATATATAATATATAGTTCACTTTGCAGTTGGCTTTTCTTCTAGGTCATACAGTAGTATAGCAGCACTCAAGCATTAGTCAACAAAAAAGTAACTGCAACTTGCACATCCGACGGTTCGAGAACATATATAGTATATATATATGCGCTATAGAGTAGCAGCGGTAGAGTACCTCGCCCCCAGACAAAGTAAGCACGAATCGCCAGCGTTACGTACATGGTAGAAACAAACAGTTTTATTAGCTAAGTCTATACAGATACTAACTATAACTAGGCTAGGCTAGGCTAGGTCTATGGGGGCTGTCAAATCGTTTTCACCAACACACACACACACACACACGCACATAGAGCGAACGAGTGTGGCACGAGTAGAGAGCGGTAGAGCCAGAGATGTACATAGAAGGTACAGGAATATATATATATATATATATATTTGAACAATTTGGAAGGTTTCGAGAAAACTGTTAATTAATTTATTTTTACAATTATATGCATAACATTACACTTGCAGGCCATAAATTCTAGGGGGGCGTGGGTTGTGCTCTATGGTCATACGCTATACATAGGTTGGGCATACAGTAATATATGTATATATATATCTCTATATGTATATATAACGCTATACTCTAGCATAAAGACGAACAGATAAAATTACAGCTAAAAGTAGTACAAACTGGGCGGGAGGGGGTGGACTTGGGAGGCGCTTGGATATACAAAACTAAAAATACGCAAAAAAAAAAGAAATAGAAGTAGAAGTAGACGCGACGCACAGGGAACGAAGCTAATCCTTGGCATCCTGCTCGGCCACCTCCTGGCGCCCCACACAGTTGAGGAACTCCATCTGGATGTGCGTGATTTGCGTCTTGCTAAAGGACTGCATCTTCTTCTTGAGGAAGTCGAAGAACAGATCGAGCTCGTCGCGCTTGATCAGCGATTGACTGAGCTGCTGCTGCTGCTGCTGCTGTTGTTGCTGCTGCTGCTGCTGCTGCTGCAGCAACTCCTCCTCCTTGATCAGTGTGCTGCTCGAGGCGACGCTGATGGCGGAGCCATTGCAGCTGAGCGTCGGCAGCTGCAGTATGGTTGTCGGCGCTGCGCTGAACGTGCTGACGGCGCCATGGGGATTATTGCACAGTGTTGTCGCCGTCAGTGTGCCGGCGGCGGCGGCGGCAACTGTTGCTGCCGCTGTGCCGGGCAGCTGTTGGCCGCCCGCCGGCGTGCTGGATATGGTGACGCTGGTGCTCGTCGCCTCCGTCACATCGACCAGTGCGATCTGCTGTGTGCTGTGTGCGCTCTGCGTCTGACTGGCATTGCTGCTGACGAGGCTGCCCCCAGCTGCAGCAGCAGCAGCAGCAGCAGCAGCAGTGGGCACAACGGCAACTGCAGCAGCTGCGGCGCCTGCTGCCGCCGCACTGCTTGTCGTTGTTGTCGTCACGAGCGTGAGATTCTTGAGCTTCGTATCGGCCGTGATGACGCCACCGCCACCGCCAGTGCTGGTGCTGCCGCCTCCTGCCAGCACACTGTTGCTGGCGGGCGCTGATGCTGCTGCTGCTGCTGCCGTCGCAGCGGCGCTAAGAAACTGATGCGCTGCTGTCGCACGCAGCGGCAGCGTCACCGTCGTCGTGGTTGTCGTCGTGCTGGCACGATGCACATGCTCCGGCTGCGAGACGTGCGACTCCGGCTCGTGGTCTGGATCGGTTTCCGGTTCGGGCTCTGGCTCCGGCTCCATGTCCTCTATGCAGAACTCATCCGCATCGATGTAGTGGAAGCCCTTGCTATCGGCCACATCGCTGTCGGCCATCTCGCAGTGCGCTCCGCTAGCCTCCTCGTACAGGCAGACCTCCTCGTAGTCCACTTCGGCGCCCGTGGCGCCATCCTCGTCCAGTTCGTGCTTGACAATGTCCACCATCTGGCTGTGCACCACCACCTGCTCCTCGTCCTCGAGCTCATCGTCGAGCTCAACGTCGTCGTCGTTCTCCTCCTCCTCGTCCTCCGGCGTGATCTGCGACAATTCGATGCTGGAGATGCTGCCGTCGTGCTGTGCCTGATGATGCGCATGATGCTGCTGCTGCTGCTGTTGCTGCTGGTGATGGCCGTGTCCACGGTGTGCATGGTGCGCCTGCTGCTGTTGCTGCTGCGGATGATGATGCTGTTGATGGTGATGATGATGGTGATGGCTGGCCACTGGCGTATCGTCCGCCACGCTCTCCTCGTAGGTAGTCAGTATGAAGGTCTCCGCAATGTCGCCGACCAGCGTGATCGCCGAGCTGGCGTGATGCGAGGCGGACAGCGCTGTCGTATCCGAATGCTCATCCTCGTCCACCACATCGCCATCGCCATCGCCATCGGCATCCGCATCCGCATCGGGATCGTGATCGTGATCGTGATCATGATGCACACCCTCGTCGTCGTCGTCATCGTTGTCCGGCTGCTTCTTGATCTGCAGAATCGAGGCGAGCGCATGGCGATGCGCCTTCAGCTTCGGCTGATACACCTTGGAGAGGAAGTCGAGCGGCTTGGCGTAGCGCCACTTCGACAGCCGCCCCTCGATGCACTTGGGCGAGCGACGGCGGTACTGGTGGTATGTGTCCCGCAGGTTCTTCCACTTGCGGCGCACCTCCTGCACGCTGTATTTGTCTGCAGGAAATCGGATAAGGAGAGAAGTTACTCAACTTGCATATAGAATAAATGATAGATCAGCTGATCACACTGTGCAAGAATATATATATATATATCTGTCTATAGTTATATACCTCTCGCAGATATTTATAGCACGATCTCAACGATCTCAGCTTAGCTGATCACACTGGACAAGAATATATATCTTTCTATAGTTATATACCTCTCGCCGATATATATATCTTTTTTTATTTTTTATCCAAATAGCCTAAAACGATCTCAGCTCAGCTGATCACCCTGAACAAGAATATATATCTTTCTATAGTTATATACTACTGTGGGCAAAAAGTAAGGTGAATTTTTAATTTAAAAGAATTTTGACTTTACAAAAATATTCACCTTACTTTTTGCCCACAGTAGTATATGGTATATATAGCTGTATATACAGCATATAATACGAATTTTGAAACTGAAATGAAGCTAAAAGCTCTACTACAACTCTTTAAAATATCTAGCCAAATATATCCAGTCAATCAATGTACCAAAACAGTAGGTTAAAGGAATAAAATACCAATGCAATGCCAGTTGTACCCATTTTCAGCTTTCCTTTAAAATGTACCCAACGGCGATTATGCGACACTCAAGGAGGTACAAAATTCCAGTTGTACCTCTTTTTGTTGCTGTCATTTGTCAATTGGAATCTTGCACTCATTTTGCTGCTTTTTTTGCTGTCAGCCCTAAAGCTTTGCTCCAAAAAAAACCCTATTATTCTTATTATTGCTGTGGGGCTTCCCCCTACGCTAAAAGGGTACAGACCGTCAGTTGTACCCATTTCGCTGTAGTTGCGTAGCTACGAACAATACCCTTTTACTCTTATTATTGCTGTAAGGCTTCCCCCTACGGCGAGCGTACCATGTTGAAAGCGGTACAGACTGCCAGCTGTACCCATTTTGCTGTAGCTGCTGTCAGAGCTACATAAAATATAGCAATTGTACCTATTTTGCTGTGTTGTTGCTGTCAGCCCAAAAGCGTTGCTCCAAAATGTACCAAAGGTCAGCTACAAAAAAATACCCTTTTACTCGTATGGCTTCCCCCTGCGCGGAGTGTACCAAAACTAAAAGGGATACAGACTGTACCCATTTAGCTGTCGCTCACAGCTGTGCATGCCATTGCAGTTGTACTAACTTCCCGCGACCTCAAGTGTACCAAGTCCCAAGGAGTACCAGCTGCCAGTTGTACCCAATTGTACTCTTTTTGCTGTTGTTGTTGCCGTCAGCCCTAAACCGTTGCTCCAAAATGTACGAAAAATACCCTTGTACTCTTATGGCTTCCCCCTGCGCTGAGTGTACCAAAACTAAAAGGGATACAGACTGTACCCATTTAGCTGTCGCTCACAGCTGTGCATGCCATTGCAGCTGTACCAATTTCCCGCTACAGCAAGTATACCAAGTCAAAAGGAGTACCAGCTGCCAGTTGTACCCATTTGGCTGTCAGAGCTACAATGTACCAGTTGTACAGCAGAGCTTTGGCTTCGCTCTGAAGCAGGGGTGCAAGTGTACCCATTTCGCTGCTCTCTCTCTCTCGTTGTTGTTGTTGTTGTTGTTGTGGTTGTTGTACTTACTGCCCATTTGCTGAGACACCGCCTGCCAGCCGCTGAGTATGTCCGGGCGCCGGCGCTGGTTCGGCTGCAGTTTGTAGTTGTAGAGCGCCGGATTCTGGCGCACCAGATTGATCAGCGTGATAATATCATCGGTGGGCGCGTTGTCCTTGTGATAACGTTTACGCTCCGACATTGTGTGTGTGTGTGTGTGCTGCGAGTCTGTCTGCCTATGTACGAGCGCCAACTTGCGCGCCTGTATATATATATATATATATATATATATATATATATATATATGTCTGTTTGTGTGCGTGTGTGTGTGTGGAGTTCTTGTTCTCGCTTGTTGATCGCAATTCGAGTGCGCCAGCTCCGCTGCGAATTGTTATTGTTTACGCGCAGTGCGACTGCCAGACGCGCGACGCGTACAGCAATGCAGCCAGTGCAGTACTATTATTATTGTTATTGTTATTATTATTATTCTTATTATTATTATTGAGTTTGTTGTTTTTAGCTGGCACGCAGCAGGCCGCAGGCAGAGCCAATCGCACCGACAGTCTCAGTGGCTTGTGCGATTTTGTTCACTGGTTGGGGGCGTGCAATGCGTTTGCGAGCACGTACGCGTGTGCACAGGCCTGCCGAGTTGCACACGTTTCGCGTTTAATGCACACACAATTCGGCATAAAATGTACTGAAGCCACAAATTAAGAATATTCAATTACGCAGAAAACCATTTTAGACAGAGATTTTTGGCAGCGCCAACGTTGCCGTACCGCGTTTGTGTATGCTACGGCTGTGCCGGCGTTGCCAGCCAGTCGTCAGCGCAATATTCCAAGCGATAGTTGTCATGAAAAAAAAAATACCAAATAATTATATGGCAAATAGTAATTTAAATAATTACAATAAAATAAATAAGATGCGAAATTGCTAATATTTTAATAAAAAAAAAACGGTATAAAAACTATAAAACTATAACAGGCATTGGCCTGTTCGCACATGCATATGCGATTGTTATCGATAGTCGGCGCACTGCTCGTTATCGACGGCCGCTTCTGCCATTGTTTTGCTGCTGGAAAAACTGTCGCGCACAATTGTTGTGTGAAAATGAGCGAAACGCCGAAAAACAATGGCACCGGCCTCGAGGATGTCAACATACCGGGCCAGGCGTATCTGCGCGAGGCGCTCACCTCCTGCACGGACCCGCTGAAGGCCATCGAGAGTTTTCAGGTGAGCGGATTTGGGCGCGAAAACGCCCGAGCCTGAGCCCGAGTCCGAGCCTGAGCTCAAGCTGTGCCCGAGCAAACTAATCTAATTGGCAAACTTGCACTGCAGCTGGAGAACGGCGTGCTGCTGCCGTCGCTGCGGCCGATGCTGCCGCTGCTGGATCTGCACGGCGTGCGGCGGCTCGACTTCCATACGTCGCTGATGGAGGAGCTGCGCGACAAGCTGATCGCCCACATCAACGAGCTGGGCCAGAAGGAGCCGCGCGAGCGCGACAAGAAGCTGAAGGAGCTGCTGGCGAAGAGTTTCCCGGTGGTGCGCGTGAAGCTGCTGCGGCCCGTGGTCATGGCCATACTGCGCAACACGCAGCACATTGATGACAAGTATCTGAAGATACTGGTGCGGGATCGGGAGCTCTATGCGGACACGGACACGGAGGTGAAGCGGCAGATCTGGCGCGACAATCAGTCGCTGTTTGGGGACGAGGTGTCGCCGCTGCTGTCGCAGTACATACGCGAGAAGGAGCACATACTGTTCGATCACACGAACCTCAACAATCTGTTCTTCCAGCCGACGCCGAAGGTGCGCCGCCACGGCGAGGTCGTCCAGAAGCTGGCGAACATGATCGGCACGAGCGTGAAGCTCTACGACATGGTGCTGCAGTTCCTGCGCACGCTCTTCCTGCGCACACGCAACGTGCACTATTGCACGCTGCGCGCGGAGCTGCTGATGGCGCTGCACGATCTCGAGGTGCAGGAGATCATCTCGATCGATCCGTGCCACAAGTTCACGTGGTGCCTGGACGCGTGCATACGCGAGAAGAACGTGGACATCAAGCGGTCGCGCGAGCTGCAGGGCTTCCTCGACAACATCAAGCGCGGCCAGGAGCAGGTGCTCGGCGATCTCTCGATGACCCTCTGCGATCCGTATGCCATCAACTTCCTCGCCTCGTCGGCCATCAAGATACTGCAGCATCTGATCGGCAACGAGGGCATGCCGCGCGACAATCCCATACTGATACTGCTGCTGCGCATGCTGGCGCTCGGACTGAGCGCGTGGGTCATGATCGACTCGCAGGACTTCAAGGAGCCCAAGCTCGATAGCCAGGTGGTCACCAAGTTTCTGCCGGCGCTGATGAGCCTCATGGTCGACGATCAGTGCCGCAGTCTGCACGCCAAGCTGCCGCCCGATGAGCGCGAGTCCGCGCTCACGACCATCGAGCACTCGGGCCCGGCACCGGACGCCGTCGAGGCGTACATCCAGGAGAGCGCGGTGAGCAGCATTCTGGCCATGTACTATACCCTGCACTCGGCCCGCACCAAGGATCGCGTCGGGGTGCTGCGCATGCTGGCCATACTCTCCGTCTGCAAGGACGATCGCGCCTACGAGGATCCCTTCCTGCACTCGCTGATCGCCCTGCTCATACCCATGAGCGAGGAGTTCGCCACGGAGGACTTCTGCACCACGCTCTTCGACGAGTTCATCTTCGCCGGCCTCACGCGCGAGAACGTCACGTCGCGGCACATGCTCAAGCTGCTCTGGTATGTGCACAACAAGCTGCCGGCCGGGCGCCTCGGCACGCTCATGAAGGCCATGCAGCCGACTACCGCCCACAACGAGCACATACACAAGCTCTACGAGACGCTGCAGGAGCGCATCGGCAGCAGCGGCGCCACCACCACTGTTACCGCCACCGCAGCCACTGCCGCTCCAGAGCCGGCGCCGGCGTCGGTGCTCGTCGAGCCGCCGACCCCCGTCGAGTTCGATTCGCCGCTGAAGAGCGTGCCCACGCCCCCGCCCCACTACAGTGCGCCCTAGCAGGAGGCGTCGGCGGCAGCAGCAGCAGCTGCCTCCGCGCTGCCATAGAAGCGAAGAGTCCCAACGCTCTCCCTTGCTCGCTCACTCTCGTGCGGCCTGTAAATAGTTGCATTACTTTTTTCCATACGCTTACAGTCTGTATTATAATTTTGATCGACTCTATATATACCTTACATTCGATCGGCATCAAAATCCGACTCGCAGCAGCCATGTACGTCTGTCTAGCAGCCTATTTGCCTGTCCGTTTGTCCGTTAGGTCGCTTGTCATGCCAACTAGTCTCTCAGTTTTGCAGCTATCTGGCTGAAACTTGGTGCACATACTTCTTACTGCTGCACGCTGTAGATAGCTTGATATGAAGCAGATCACAGCAATATATCGTATAGCTGCCATAGCAGCTATCGGCCGATTTTTGTCAATTTTTAAGATATTGTAACGAAACTTTCCACAGCTCATCCAACTAGTGCGTCTAACATTCCCACCAAAAATCATCAAAATCGGTGTATTATAGCATTTAGCAGCCATGGGAACAATCGTCCGTTTGTCCGTTAGGTCGCTTGCCATGCCAAATAGTCTGCCAGTTTTGCAGCTATCTGGCTGAAACTTGGTGCACATACTTCTTACTGCTGCACGCTGTAGATAGTTTGATATAAAGCTGTTCACAGCAATATATCGTATAGCTGCTATAGCAACTATCGGCTGTTTTTTGTCAATTTTTAAGATATTGTAACGAAACTTGCCACGGCGCATTTAACTAGGGCGCTTAATATTCCCACCAAATTTTGGTAAAATCGGTCCACTATAACATATAGCAGCCATAGGAATAATCGGTCGAAGCGTGCATTTTCGAATGAAAACACAAATAATTTGGCTATAGTCTAGCCATATCTAAGTCAGTCAACGATTTCTATAGCATATTGCAATTTTCATAAAATTGGATAACTATATACTATAACTTCTATTGGAACGATCGGTCGAAAATGAAGCGTTTTTCAGGAATTTCATTAATGTATATTGCGCCCGAATTCAAAAATTATTACTCGCAAAAGTTTTAGCTATATTATAACTGAATAACCAGAGCTATATATAGTAAGGTCAATAGGTTAAAACCTCTGCAAGGGTATGCCAGCTTCGGTACGCCGAAGCTAGTTTCATATCATATATACTTACGATCTAAGTGTCTAAATATTCGAACTATATATCAAACTGAAAGCGAAAGCTATTTTTATAGTTACGCCCAAGACTTAAGCTTACAATCCACATGTATTTCCTATATCTAAGCATAAATATATTTATATATATGGATACTATATGCAAGCATCAGAGCTAAACTCAATTTGGAAATACCAAGAAAATGAACTGGAAATAATCCCTGCAAATTATGCTGCAGTTTAAGTATCTAAGAGGCTTATACTCCACATAAGCTCAAACGAATTATCTCTCTATATATACGAATAAAACTATTCAGAAATGCAGCAACAAGTAGAGGCTTGAACAAAAGTTCGTCTTAACTCAGACTCCATTTGAACTATATGTCTATATAATGGAAATATTCGTGGAGAAAACGTACAGCAGTAAGAATTCCAATTAAATGTCTACATAGCCTCAAAATAGAGGCAAAGAAAGCATGTATCTCTTAAATTCCAATTGCTTTCAAGCTAAAATTTAATGTGCGTATTACCCAAACATTTATACAACTAGTCATATCTATTGTGAATCAGCAATTCAAACAACTAGCATTATATTCCAAAAACCATAACTTACTTTTGAATAAAAATTGAAATTTTTTTACATCTAAAGGAATGTACTTTTTTGGTTAACAACTCCGAGATACTAACAGCTAGAGTGTCGAAATTTGGCATGTGTATTACCTAAACATATGTACAAGTAGTCATATCTATTGTGAATCAGTAATTCAAAAAACTAGCATTATACTCCAAAAACCATAATTTACTTTTGAGTAAAAATTGCGTTTTTTGAACACTTACAACAACTTTTTTGGTCAATATCTCCGAGATATTAATAGCTAGAGTGTCGAAATTTGGCATGTGTATTACCTAAACATATATACAAGTAATCATATCTGTTGTGCACGATTATACCTAATAACTAGTAATATATTCCATATATTCCAAGTGATTTCCAATTTCCGCTAAGGGAGTAAAATGAATTCTCGGCGGTAAATCTACGAGATTTCAACAGCCATAGAGCTGAAATTTGATATATGTACTATCTAAGAATATATATACCCAGTCGCATCTGCTGCGAACCCATATATCTAGCATATAGCATTATATTCTAAAAACAATCATATTCCTTTACAATAAAAATGGCTTTTTCCTTCAACCGCGAATGAAAGTTCCGCCCAGAGGACAAACGTGATTCGAGGCAATCATAGAGTCTGGAATCTTTCAAAAAAAGAGACTAATACGTATATTTCTAAGTGTAACTTGCATAAGGAGCGCGAGCGCATAAGACTAAGATGACAGTTTTCGTTTCGTTTCGGTTCTGTGGAATATCAATAGTATCAAAAAGAGTGCAGGACGTATCTGGGGGAGGCGGGGCGGAGCGGTACGGTCGCCGGAGGTAGCGAGCGGATGCGGCAGCGAGTCATTTGCCCGGCATTTCCAAGTGGTTCCCTTCGGAGTTGAGTTCAGTTTAGTTCAGTTCAGTTCTTGTCCCCGTCAATTTCCATGGCTGTCGGCGGCTCCGGCGTCGTGTCTGAGGCTGGCGCCGACGAGGACGACGTCTCCGTCTCGCCCTCCTCCTCGTCGAGTTCCTTGTCGGCCGCGGCCGTCGTTTGCGGCGTCACTGGTGGCGGCGATGAGGGCTCCGCCGTCAGCATCGCATCGATGGCGGCCGCGGCGGCGGCAGCGCCACGCGTGCGCCGACAGGGCGACGAGGGCAGCGGGTAGGGCAGCGTAGAGGAGTACTGCGGCAGCGGATCGTTCGATATCTCCAGATTGTCATCCTTGAGCTTGTACAGCTTGAGGTACTCGTCGTAGATGTGCTCCCACTGCGTGTGCGGCTTCAGCGAGTACAGCACGCACTGCATCAGCTCGTGCTTGGGCACGCACTGGAGTTATCACATATATCAGTTATAATATTATATATAAATATATATATATATATATATCTAGCGAACCCACCTGCGCTGTGGCGGGCTCCTCGCTGTCGTCGAGGAAGCTGTCGAGAAAGATGCGCAGACGCTTCTCCGTGCCGTACGTGGCCAGCTGAAAGGTGAGCATCATGTGCCAATGCTTGAGCTCCTCGGCGGCCTCCAGTGCCTCGCAGAGCTTGATCTGATCCTTGAGGAAGAGCACCTTGGCCGTCTGCTGCCAGCTCTCCGGGTCGCTGCGGGAGAGAGGAGATGAAGATGGAGTTAGAGCAGGAGTTAAGAGAGAGTGAGATTTCTCTGATATTCAACCGGGAATTTCATGGGATTTCCGTAGGTTTTCTTTAGGATCTCTCGGGATTTCTCCTGAATTTTCATTAAGGGCACCCCCCAGAGTTTTTTTCTTCCTGAGTGCCATGGGATTTCTCAAAGATACCCCATGTATTTCTCCACTATTTCCCTGGGATCTTCTGAGATTTCCTTGGGATTCCTCTGGGTATTCCCTGAAGAAGCCTCATTGGATCTCTTGATTTGATAGACCTCCATTTCACTTCTTGGTAATCCTCGATTTCGCTTTGAATTTCCCTGACACACCCGGGATTTCCCCTGGAATTTCCTTTGGTCACAATGATTTCTTCAAAATTCCCCAGGAACTCCCCTTTCATTTCTTTCATTACCTTCGGACTCCCATTGGATTTCCCTAGTATCCCTTAATATTCCTCAAGGATTTTTCCGGAATTCCCCTGAGATTTTCCCTGGAGCCCTTAAGGATTTCCCTTAAATGAACGGATTTTCCTTTTATTTCTCTTAGATTCCCCTTGAATTTCCTAAGTATTCCTTGATATTTCTCGCTGATATTCTTGGATTTTCCGTGAAGTTCCCTGTGATTTTTTCGGAGTTACCCTGGCATTTTTATTTTATTTCTCCGAGATTTCCCTGGGATTCTTACTAGGATTTCCCTTGAATTTCCCTAATATCCCTTAATATTCCTCGTTAATTTCCTTTGGATTGTCCCTGAACTTTTCTGAGATTCCCCAAAGATTTGCCCTGAAGCCCCCTGAGATTTTCATTTTATTTCTGCTAGATTTTCCTGGAATTCTTATTGAATTCCTTTTGGATTTTCCTGGGATCCCTTGGAGATGAGAAATTTCCTTGGGATTAGCCGGGAATTTCCCTAGCATTTCTTGGCACCCCTGAGATTTCTTCGAGATTTCCCAGAGATTTCCCTTGGATTTCTCTAGGGTTTTCCCGAAATCTACCGGAGTTTCTCCGAGATTCCACTGGTATTTCTTTGCCCCACCCCCTGGATTTCCCAGTATACCCTGCAATTCCTCGATATTTTCCCCCATGCTTTCCCATAACTCACATTTCCACAGCGCTACGCAAACTCAGATAGTTCTGCGTGCTGGCCTGCATGCTGAGCAGCGGGAACTTGCGGTTCACATGCTTGAGATCGCGCGGCAGGGATCCCCGAATGCCGTTGATCATGATGGCATCGCCGGTGGCCAGCACCAGCCACGACTCGAGCGCCGTGCTGTAGGAGTACGAGTTGCCGCTGGGGAATCCGATCAGCGGCATGCCCTGATCCGTGATGGTGAACTGCAGCGCCATGCCATGGCGATTGAGCAGCTCCAGGCAGCTGGTTGCGAGGCGACAGCGTCCGCGCGCAATCTGCCAGATGCGCAGCAGGCCGCACTCGGTCATCACGCCGACCATCTGGTTGTCCGGCGAGAAGGCGCAGTGCAGCGCGTTGCCATTCAGCGATATCGTCGGTATAATCGGGCAGCCCGTCTGCATCGCCAGCAGCCGCATGCTCCCATCGAGGGAGCAGAGCATCACGTACTTGCTGCACAGATGCACCGTGATCACCGGCGAGCCGACGTACATCTCCCACAGCTGCTCGCGGCTAAGCAGTGCCGTCACCTTGGCCACCATGCCGTAGTCCGTCTTCAGGTGTCCGTTCTGCACATGCAGGCGATAGTCCTGCGCGGATTTCGTGAACTCGCACTTGCTGTTCGCCGTGATCTGCTGCTTGGGCCGGCGGGCCGCCATCCCCATGCCGGGCGCATTGGCCGACGCTTGCGGCGTCGGCGGCAGCATGCGCCCGTACAGCGGCTCCGGCATGTGCGGCGGCGGCGTTGCAGGCGTCGCGTTGCTCGCCACGTTGTTGTTGTTGTTGCTGTTGCTAGAGGCGGGTGAGAAGGAAGCAAAGGGAGGGATTAGTAAGCTTCGTTTCACTTGGGGCAAAGCTTGCCAGCTGAGGAAGGAGGTAATCCCTTCCGGCAAAGCGGGACTACTAAGTGCTACTCTTAATGTCTGCCTAAGTCTTATTATCTTCAGCTTCGACAAGATCCTGATCATCCTCATCTTAGCGACATTCAATCCAGCAACGTTCAAGCTATATTAAGGATTAGCCTAGGTCTAATCATCTCCAGCGACAGCCCAACGCTGCTCAGACTCAGCTCAAGCCCATAATCCCCTTCAGCAACATCCCATCTAAGGCTAACCCTAAGCCAAACTTCGCTAGCAACAGCCCTATGTGATCACAAGACTACCTAAGCCATAGTCATCCATAAAACACTAAACCTCTCCATTAATGTCCCAGTTCTATTAGCAATCAATCAAAGCCGCATCCTATCCTGCAACATGCAAGCTCCATCAAGGATAAGCCTAGGCCTCACTGTCTGCAGCAACAGCTCAGCTCTATGGAGAGTCAGTTTTAACCTAAAACCCTTCAACGACTTTCCAGCTGCATCCGTAGTCTAGCTGAACCTAAGCATATTCTGAGGCATCCCTGCTACATCAAGTCAACCTTGGCTTAATCCACTCCTACAATATTCCATTTATATAAGAAGCTCACCCAACATTCTATCCAGAGTCAACCTTATCCATTCCAGCAACATTCTCGTCGGGGTCGGGCTAAGCCTAATTCTCGGCAGCTCCACAGCTACATTCGTAGTCAGCCCAGGCCTAATCTTCCTCAGCAAGAGGTGGGTACTATCAAGATGCAGACAACCCTCTCCATTAATAATGCAGCCATGTTAGTAACTTGCCTCAACCTGATCCTATGCAGCTGTATGGTAACTTTATTAGGAGTTTACCTAACCTTAAGCCTCTTCAGCAATTTACCAGCTTCAACAGGAGTCTTTTTAAGCCTAAGCCTTCACAGAACATTTCAGCTCCTTTAAGAGTTTACCTAAACCCTAAGTCTCTGCAGCATTCTCCCAGCTTCAACAGAAGTCTATCAAAGCCTAATCCCCTCCTGAGACATCAAAGCTCCATTAGGATTCTACCCAACCCCTAAGCCTCTTCAGCAATTTCCCAGCTTCAACAGCAGTCTATCCTCTCCAGAAACATCTTGACTTCATCAAGATTCCGCCCAAGACTAAACCGCTCCACTAACATTCCATTGCTATAGGTAGTCAGCCTAAGCCCTAAGCCTTTTGCTGCTCTCCATCAACTTCCTAGCTCTGTTAGAAATTGTCCTAAGCGCCTCGAGCTGAACAGCCGGAACTAGTCCTGTCAGCAGCAGGAACCTTGCGCTATGCTCACCTGTTCAGGTTATTGTTATTGTGGCTCAGGCTGCTCGCCGAAATGCTGTTGACGCCGCTGCTCGTCCCACTGCTGCTGCTGACCATGGAGCCGGCGATGGGCTCCGACAGATCGTTGAGCGGTATGAACATGGGCGTTATCCTCCGCTTGCCGTCCTTGGTGCGTGTCTCTGTCTGTTTGCTGATGGCGCGTGCCGGCGACGCCGCTCCGCCCGCCTGCGTTGGCGTCTGAACGGGCAGCCGGCGCTCCATGGCGGCATTGGGCAGCGCGAAGCTGCTGAGCTCGGGCACGGGACGTGCGACGACATGCTTGATGGCCAGATGATCCTCAACAGAGCCGCCGTACTTGCGCTTGAAGATCATCTTCTTCTCCTGCTCGGAGACGCGAGCGCCGAGCTCCTCCTCGGTGAACTGCAGGCAGGCGATGCTGCCGTCGCCGCTGCAGGCCATCAGCAGGCACTGCTGCGGCCCCCACGAGATGTCCAGCACGCTGTCGTTGAAGAGCTCATGGATGACGACCATGGGCCGCTGCAGCGTGGTCATCCACACGGAGAGCGAGCGATCCCGCGAGCCGACGGCCAGCACGCAGTACTGCATCGGTTTGCTGGGGCTGTCCCCGGCCAAGTGGCGCGTCAGTATGGAGTTGTGGAAGCGCACGCACGTCACGGCCTTGCGGTGACCCACGAAATCCTTGTCGCACTTCCAGCCCTCACGCTCGATGATCTGGGCGGTGGGACCGCCGCGATTCATGGCGTGCGCCGAGACAAGGTACTGGCCATCGGGCGACCAGGAGAGGCGCAGGATGTGCGTGGTGCCGCCGCACTCGTGGAACGGCTCCGTGATCGTTGTGCCGCACGACCAGTCCATGGTGCACCAGACCTTGACGCTGCGATCGTCGGACTGCGAGGCCAGGTACTTGCCCACGGGATCCCAGGCGACGCCCTTGACGAGGCCGCGATGGCCGCGCAGCTTCTGCAGCATCGTGGGCAGCGCCCGTCCGTCCCATACGATGATGGTGTTGTCGATGCTGCAGCTGGCCAGGAACAGATCGTTGGGCGACCACGCCAGATCGAGCACATCGCCGTCGTGGCCGCGCAGCGTGTGCACGCACTTCCAGGACTCGTGATTCTGCTGCATGCCGCCGGTGCCGAAGACGCCGCTCGGCCCCTGCGCCTTGCGCCAGATCATGATGAGCTTGTCGTCGGAGCCGGACGCAAGCAGCAGCCCGTTCTGGGACCAGCGCACACAGTTCACGCACGCCAGATGCTGGTCCATCTGGCAGAGCATCTTCGGCACGGACGCATCGTTCTCATCCTTCTCGGACAGCACCGGCTTCAGGTTCCAGATGACCACGCGGCCGGAGTCGTTGCCCTGCCCGCCGGTCGCGAATTTCGTGCAGTCCTGGTGCACGTCCACCGAGAAGATTGGTTTATCTGCAACAATGTTAGAGATTTGCATTTGTTTTCCTTTTTTTTGGTTTTTGTTTTTTTTTTTTTGGCGCGAAAGTGTCGGCCACATACCATCGTGGTGCACCCAGCCCGGCTTGACGAGCCTCATGTGGCGGCTGCTTGGGATCGCGACACAGTCGGAACACGCACGGGAAAGTTCTGTTTACAGTGCGAATATTTCGCGGATCGAATTGCCGGCCGGGATTGCAGTTCGCAGTGGTTCGTGCGTTCGCAGTTCCGTTCAATTGAACGTATCGAACTGGTTCGCTCACTGCACGCACTCCATTGTCGGCTTCACGCGCTGCACACGATGGCGCATGTTCCGCTGTGGCATTCAAACTGCTCTGCTCTCTGCTGGTGCGAAAATCTATGCAAATAAATTCCAATTCGATGTGCAATATATATTTGTATAAATATATATTGTGTGTACAATGTGCATTCTTTCGGCGAGCGAACTAGTTATTCCTGCATTGTACTTATCGATAAGTCGCAAGACACTGCCGTCAGACGCTATCGATAGCAGCAGCACAAATATTATTGCAAATATCGGCTGCGATCATTTATCAACATTGTGGGAAACTAAAAATAGAAACATAATAATACAGATATTTTTATGTGTTTTCGCTAAAAATAAATTATGCCTTGAAAATTTGAGCTGATTGTTAAGTGTCATATTAGAATAATTTTTAATAACGCACGCTCATGCCTCGCGAATACATCGAGTACAACAGCAGCTGGTATCGATATCGTCTAGCTGAATATCGATAGCTGCGCTTTGTGAAATTTTGCGGCATTCAAGCCTGCGGTACGAAAACATCAATTAACAAGTGCGAGCCGAATGTGTAGAGTGTACAAAAGTGAATGAGAAACAAGCAAATAAATATAAAAGCATATAAAAAAGGGAAAACAGACATTGCCAAAGACAATTGTTGTGAAAGCGCGTGTGAGACGATCGGAAAAAGGTAAGAAGGATGCAAAACAAAATGCGTAGAACATTTCAATGTGTGCGTGTGTGTGTGTGCGTTCGTATGCGTATCGCGTGTGTATAAACGTGTAAAGGTGTGTGCGTGTTGAAGATTCAAAATAAGCGAATGGAAAATGCATAAAAACGAAGGTTAAACGAGAGAACACACACACATGCACAGGCGCGCATATGTTTGTCTGTTTATGCGTACATATGTATGCATGGCTTGTACGTAGTAGTAGCTGCTCCAAATGCGTAGATAAAGTTGTTACCAATTTTGTTGCTGACCTTCGCTTCGGCAATCGAACGTTTCGTTCGCCTCAGAGCCAACAATGAACTCTTTCAATGGCAGCGGCAACTTAACCTCGCTCACAAATCCCATATGTGCGGAAATACAAGCGCGCACACATAGAAGTGAAGTACACACAAACTTCGCACGACTGTACAGTGCTCTGTGTCTGTGTACACTGTGTGCGTGTGTGTGTGTGTGTATGTGAATGCAAGTGCGAGCGAGTGTACAGCAAAGCTAAGCATAACAACTAACTACCGCTGTCATTTCTTGTTATACTCTGGTTTTGGCTTTTTGTTTTAATTACGTTTATCTGTTTGCGCGCGCTTTCTCTCGGGCACGCACACACACGCACAGCCCTCGGTTTGCCGCTCGCACACACGGATACATGCACAGAATTCAATCTATTACTTAACAGGCAATGTGATAAAACGAGCTAACCGCTATTGCGTTCTCTCTCCATGTATCTGCCGGCTCTCTTTGTCGCCGCTCTCTCGCACACAGGTGAGCGCAGCAATGAGAGCGCGCCGCAACCTACTTCCATTTTTGGTGCGCTCTCTCAGCAGGCGCTCTCTCGCTCTTGCAGGCGGCTGGACATAAATGCAAGGCGTACATTATGTTCGCATGGCTCTGTATTTACAAGTGTGTGCGGGTGTGTGTGTAAATAAACAGTTACCCAAGCCAAAATCGAAATGCCCACAACAAAGTTGCATTTTCTGAGCTTAAGATTTGTACTTTCTATTTTAGTGACCCGCTATTACGCTGGCACGCACACACATACGCATTTATCGCTGAATGAAGCCGACTCTGTGCGTGCGTTTGCGTATGCGTATATGTGTATTACCGTTATTTCGAATAACACTGCGACAACCTGTTTCACGCATGGCGCTAGTGCCGCGCTGCTCACTCCTTGGTGTTGTTATTGTGAATTTTGCTGTTTTCACATTCTTATGAGAATTCCAATCAGACAGGCCTGTCTTTCACTTTCTGTTGGACGCAATACACACACACGCATATGCACATATGCTGCGTGCGTGTGTGTGTGTAGGAAAGTTGTATCTTTATGCGTACGCCGGACCAAAAAACAAGGTCAGCCTCAATTTGTGCGTGTGTGTATGTGTGTGTGTGTGTGTGCATGCTAGTGTGAGTGTAGTGTGTGTATATGACAATAAACAAACATCTTTGACGCATAACTCTATTTATAAATTTGAATGCTCTGTTGTCGCCCGCCCACGCAATTCTTTGCACTGTGCCAGCCCCTTAACCGGCCCTCCTCTCCACCCACTGTTCGCAATCAATTTACCACAAGCGGAAGTACAGTTTTTGTTTTGCAATCAAATTCGATGGGTGTAAAGGAGGAAGCCAAAGACGCGCGCACACCAACACCAAGACACACACACACACACACATACGCATACGATTATTGCATATGTGGTCTCGCTCTGGCTTCGTCTTATGTAAACAACAAAATATTTGCCCAAACGCCGCTGCGGTGCATGTGTGTGTGTGCATGTAGATAATTTTGTTTTTGTTGTGCTTTAATTTGCATCGCGCAAAGTTGTTGCCGCTGACACTTGCTGCTTGCTGCGAAATGCCAGCGACGCTGCGCAACGGCTACACAGTAGTAGCGGCAGCGGCAGCGGCAGCGGCAACAACAACAATGGCGGGTGCATATGACCTAGATTTAACCATTTTTTGGAGGTGCTGCTGCGTCGGGCACGTAGCGCACGCCAAGGAAAAATCCATTTTGTTTTCGGCTTGTTACAGTTTTCGGAGCTGGGGCACTTTCGCCTGTTCATAACCTAGAAACAGCAACAATTTGTTGCACTTTTTGCTGCTTTGCTTTGGCGCTGCTGTTGTCGGGTGGTGGGTGGCAGTGTTGTAAAGCGTGCGCATACGGCAGCAGCTGGGCTGCTGCATGGCGTTGCCACTGTGTGTTGGGCTTGTGTGTACACAACATAGAAATGCAGCAGTGTGTGAGCGCACGCATTTATGTTCGCATGTTGTGTGTGTGTGTATGTACGTTTGCCTATGTTTGTTACGTCGCGGTTGTCACGTATCACACTTTTGTGCTGTGACGTCGCAGTTTGCTGCGCACGCCTGTTGTCAATGGGGATGCTGCACTGGGGGAGTCTATAAATATATGTAAACACGCTGACATAGCTGAAGTAGTTACCTATACACACATACATGGCTCTAAATGTAGCGCTTGATTGGAATTGCGCCTTGGGTGTAGATACGCGACATGCAAACCCAACGACATGTGTACACCATTGCAAGCATAGATATGTATGCCTGTGTATGTATATGTACATGCGTAAATACGTATTAAATTAGCGACAAGCTTATCAGCTCTGCTCGCACACGTTGTGGCTACGTTATCAACATTTGTTGTTGCCATTATGTGCCTCTGCCTGTGCCACGACGCAAACAATAACAAAACTGCATAAGAAACAAGACGAACAGTGGAAGAAGCAGCAGAACGAACAAATACAAACACAGTAGGAGCAGCTGCTGCTGCTGCGAGTGCAGAGCAGTGAGAGAGAGAGAGAGACAGAATCGTTACTTTCAAACGTTTGCATCTTTTGCATTGCAGCCGTCTGGCAACGCTGCTGCCGGACAAATGTTATGCAAATTGTTGCTCTCACTCGCTCACACGGTATATGCCTTGGCAGTCGCAGCAACATAGATACATATGCATGCAAATGTACATATATGTGCGTGTGTGTGTGTGTTAGTGATGGCACGATTAATCATATGATACACAATAATCGATTATTTGGACTCAATTTACGATTTAATTGTATCGAAAAAACAGTTGCAATTAATTGAATCTATAATCGATTACTTACTAAAATAATCACGTCACTACTTTTTGCGGCAAAATACAAATTGGCAAACAAATTATAATGGCAACAACTTATAGTAAAGTTTGGAAATATTTTTGCAATTGCACATTGCGGACGCCAACAAATATTGAAAGTCGGCTACAGCAAGCCACCTGAAATCAACTATACTGGGACAGTTTGAACGTAGATTTGGAGCTATAGAGCGCTCTTTTTTATTGGTGCATCAACGTTGCTGGACCCGCGTTTTAAAAAAAAAATCATTTCCATGATCCAATGGCCTTGGCCATAACCATGAAGAATATTCGGAAAGAAATAGCGGATCTTTCACAACGGAATGAGAGTCTGGAAAGCGCAAGTGATGCATCATCCACTGGTGAAATTGAGTTTGATCCATGAGCACACCAAAAGTCGTTGGCGCACAAACGCCGCAAAGTAGGCGATGACCCATCACTTGTTCAGGACGAGCTCAGTTTTTTCCTGAACGCTCCAGTCCTTGAACTAAAATGCAACGTCGTCAATGCCTGGGATGACATGTGTGTAGTATAACCAAAGCTTTATATTATAGCTCGTCGGTATTGTTTTCTCATAGGTACTTCAGTACCAGCAGAACGTCTGTTTTCAAAGGCGGGAGCAACTGCCACCGAAAAGAGGAACAGATTGACCACCCCGCGTCTGTGTAAATTATTATTTTTGAGTTCTATACTAAATAAATAAAAGAGTTATGTATTTATAATTTTCTTCTGTAATCCCGGCATTTGGATTAAAGATTTAAATTACAAGACTTAGTGCAAAAAATCATATGATTAATCGATTATTTTCATTTTTTTCGATTAATTGCAATTAAAAATCGGATTGGCTAAAATTAATCATATGATTCAATAATCGATTAATGAATTTTTTTTGACATCACTAGTGTGTGTGTATTTTTTTCACAACCGGAATTTTTTCGCTGTTGCTTTTGTTGCGCGCATTCTCACGTACACAAACGCAGCACACCATACACAGCGGCAAGCTTGGCTTTGCTTGCGCTCAGCTGCTGCTGCGTCGCTGTCGCTGTCGCCGCTTCACTGTGGTGTTGTGTTGTGTTGTGTTATCACTGCATGCGCTTTGTGCTACATATTCTCGCTGCTTCTCGGTTTCGTACATTTTGCGCTGCACTCGCGCGCACTCACACACACAAGCATACGCGCGCGCTAGCACACAGATACGAGGTACACAGGCGCAAACACACGCACGCAAACACACACACACGGACAGATATACATAGAATGTGTACGAAAAAGTGAGGACTGAAAAGCGTCGTCGGCGTCGGCGTCGCCGTCGACTGCGCCGTGGCTGCGACAGCGACAGCGGTTTTATTTTTTTGTCAGTTTGCCTTTGTGTTGCTTGCGTGCAGACGCGTTTCGTTGTTGAGCTCTGAAACCACTTTGAGTGCGTTGTGAGATTGTGAGATGCGAGTGAAAAACCACAGCGGTTTGAATCAATTTCGGTGGTTTATGAAATAAAACTGAGAACTAAAAAACAGTGAGCAGTGCGAAAGTCTACGGTGTATTTGGGCGCAGGTAAAGAAAATGCTGAAAATGCTCTGCAGTGTGATAGAAATTAGAAAATTGCCAAGATCAAATTCGTTTCGAAATCCATGTGTGTGTGTGTGTGAGCGCGTGGCGTGGGCAGCTGCAGCAGGCGCGACAACAACAACAACTTGTCGGCGGCGTGCGGCACTAAATGAAAAATATCGAAAAAGTAAACCTGTTTACGCAGTAGGCGCATTTTCACCAAACTAACACACACACACACACAGACGCACACATGCACGTACGCCAAATGAGCAGCGCAGAAGAAGGTGGTCAAGTCGCCTCGCTGCCTACCTCACCCTCTCGCTCTTGCTCCCGCACTCGCTCTCAGCCTCCAAAACTCCTCCACACGGCACATACGGGGGAGCGAGAGAGCGAGCGAGCAAGCGACAATTGAACTAATTTTTAAACGTTTACCTTTGCGACGTTTACCAACACAAGAAACAAACCAGCAGTGGCAGCGGCGGCGGCGGCGGCCACAGCAACACAACAACACAAGCGCATTGCATAGATACATACAAATACGCGCCGGTGCATACACACACACACACACACACAGACAATGCGAAGCTGCATGAAGTAGAGACGACGCGTTACGCACTTTCAACTTGAACGACAGTGTCCCCAAAAATAAAGCGAAATAAAAAGCATCAAATGAAACACAAACACAATCACGGCTAAAGCTAAATCAAAAGCAAAAGCGACAACAACAGCGGCGGCGTTGACAACGACGCACCTGGGAGCAAAGCGAGCAGCGCTGCTCGAAAGTCACGTCACTCGCTCGTTGGGGTGATTTTGTCTCTGGCTTGTGTTGTTGTTGTTGCAGTTCTTGTTGTTGTTGTTGCTACGTCGTCTTAACTCAACGAGAGTGCAACGAGCGCGCGCCAATGCAATATACATACATGCACATACATGTACATGTCACAGTGTCTGCTTGCGTGTACGTCTGTGTGTGTGTGTGTATTGGTGTGCTTATTCCTTTTTGCGCTGCGCTTTGTTTATTGTTTTCGCAAAGCGCGTAAAGCGTCCGTGTGTGTGTGTGCAAATTATGTATGTACACATACGAGACATATATATATATATATACGTGTGTGTATGTGTTTGTGTGCTTTGTGTATGTAGCAACGTCGGTCAGCTGCTGCCGCTGTCGTCGCTTTCCTACCTTTACTCGCGGCTGAATTTAGCACTCAATTAGCATTATTTATATACATTTATATATAATGTATAAAATGTATATACTGTATGTATAAATAAAGCGTACGGCTTGATAAGAGATAAAGTGATTTTTAATTTTGAATTTCGCTTTTTCCACTTTTTTTCTTCTTATTTTTGTGACGAAATGGCAATGAGTGCAGGAAAGAGAGAAAAAGAGCGCAAGGAAAAAACAACAAGTATGGCAGCACGGCGCAGAGCCGCCAGCTGTTGCATTGTTGTTGCTCGCAAGGGCAACGTTTGTTTTTTGTGCGCACACACACACACACACACACACATAGATATATAAATAAATATGCACACATTTAAAATCGCATATATACATTTATATTTTTTATTTGTACACTTGATTAATTCACACACACAATTTACAGCTTGCAATTTGTCAAGCGAAAAGCGAAAGAAAAAAGAAAAGAAAACAAGAACAACAACGTCGACATAGAGCAACAGCCTGTGTGCGCGGCGTTGCCACCTACAGCGCAATAGACGCGACGTTTTACAACACTAGAGAACATATGTTTGCTGACTGACAGGCTGCCGGGCGACCGTTTGCCGTTTCTAATTTGAATACGTTATCTGATCGTTCTGCCCATCTCTTTCTCTCTTGCAGCGAGCAAATCAGACAAATGCAGTGCAAAACATTGATGCGAAGACGATGGATGATGCTCGAGCTCAGTTTGACAACAACTGGAACTGTGCACAAATAACAATAAACAAAAACAACTAGAAGCACCAGTGAAGCACACACACACACACATAGCCACAACAATTTTGAGGAATAAAAATAATAGCAGCCAAAGCTCAAAAAAGCACAAAACGTTTTGTATACAGAAGCAAAAACAGCAATAGCAAACAACAAAAAAAAAAAACAAAGGTAGCGCCATGTTCAATTTCCATAAGCCACGCGTTTACCGCTCCGCCGACGGCTGCTGCATCTGCCGCGCCAAGTCGAGCAGCTCACGCTTCACCGCGTCGCGCAAGTACGAGAAGGAGTCGATGCAGTGCTTCAACCTGCACGAGCCGCGCAATGGTGAAATCTGCAATGCGTGCGTGCTGCTGGTCAAGCGCTACAAGCGCCTGCCCGAAGACAGCAAGCGCCACTGGGGACATGTAAGTAGCACTCAAGTTAGAGCGAGACAGAGAGAGAGTGTGTGTATTTTGCGTTCGCTGTCAAAAGCTCAATGTATTCAACATAGCTAACATCTTTTTCACCTCGCTCACCACAGGTGGTCGATGCGCGCGCCGGACCCGGCACCAAATCCCTGGCCAAGCAGAAGAAGCGCGAGAACGAGATCGAGGCCAAGCTGAGCGGCGGCGGCGGCGGCAGCAGCAACTCCTCCTCCTCATCCTCCTTTATACCCGAGAAGTTCGCCAAGATCTTCAAGAAGAATCGCAAGGGCAAGATAACAGCAGCGACGACGCCAGCTGCGGCCGCCAACGAGCGACAGCAGCGCCACCACAGCAAGGAGAGTTCACCACACTCGGAGGAGCAGCCCAGCGACTCGAACGAAAGCTGCGACGACGATCATCAGCAGCAGCTGCAGCTGCAGCAGCAGCATCCCGGCGCAGCGACTGCAGCGACGCCTTATCAGACACGCAAGCGTACCGCAGCAGCTGCGCTGCTGACAGCGAGCAGCGCTGCCGTTGCAGCCGGCGGCAAGCAGAGCGCAGTGCGTGCCACGGGCAGCAAGCGGCGCCGCATGCTGGCGCCCATGAAGCATCGCCGGGCGGTGGACAATGTGCCCTTCTTCGAGGAGCACGATCTGCTGCGACTCGACGTCTGTTGCGGCACAGTCTTCCAGAGTCTCAGTCTAGGCAGCAGCTGCTACATCATCGATCCGGAACTCTACAAGCCTTGCGAGAAGCATCGACGACGCCGACAGCAGCAACAGGAGCAGCAGCAGCAGCAACAATTGCAGCAGCAGCAGCAGCAGCGGCAACAGTTGCAGCTGGAGCTGTTGAAGCCGACGCCAACGCCCGCGCCGACGCCGACGCCGACGCAGGCGCTAAAGAAGCATCATTTGTTCTTCAAGCGGCAGTCGGAGTCCTTTCCGCAGGGCGAAATACATAGGATAAGTCCAATTCCATTGAATAAGACTGAGGCGATGCCAGCAGCAGCAGCAGCAGCACAGCAGCAACATTCCAGCTTATCGCTCGCACTAAAGCCAACAGCAGCAGCAGCAGCAACAACAACTGCAGCAGCTGTGACGTCACCGGCCAACATAATCACCACAACCGCTGTGGGCGCTGCATCGCCATCGTCGCTGTCGTCGTCGTCCAATTGCTCCACCTCCTCGTCGGTGGCCACCAAATTCAATGACAACTCCTCGGACTCGGGCTTCGATGAGCACGTGCTGGAGCGCAAGTCTGTCAGTCCGCCCACGGTAAGCAAAAGAAAAAAGAAAACAGCAGCGTACTTGCCTTGCAGCTGCACAGAAGCTCTTTGCTGCTGCACTCTTGCTGTTTCGCGGCAGTGCTGCCAGCAGCAGCCATTTAGTAGCTAGTTCTAGCAGTATTGCAATTGTATGAGCAAACTTTTAGTTTAAAAATGCAAGCAGCTGTTAACTAGCTAGCTCCAGCAGTATCGCAATTAAAACTGCTATTTTTTTTGTTTGAAAATGCAAGCAACTTTTAAATTTAAAATTAAAAAAATCTGAATTTTTTTTTTCATAATGTGAGCAGCTATAAAATAACTACATATGGTACTACATATAAACTTTGGCAGTTTTGCAATAATAATTGCAGCCTTTTGTTTGAAATGCAAGCGGCTTTAAAATTTAAATATAAAGAATATGAAATTTGTTTTTAAAAACGTGAGCAGCTATACAAAAAGCTAGCTCTAGTAGTCATGCAATAGCAAATGCAGTTTTAAGCTAGTCAGCTATAAACAAGCCAGCTCTGGCAGTTTTACAATTATAATTGCAGCCTCTTGTTTGAAAATGCAAGCAGCTTTAGAATTTTGAATTTAGAATTCTGAAATTTTTTTTCATAATGTGAGCAGCTTTAAAAGAGCCAGTGCTAGCAGTCTTGCAATAGCAGTTTTTTATACCATTTACCCACTGAAAATGCGCACGCACAGTCGTCGTGCAGTCAGCGTGCAGTCGGCATGTGCCATTAGAATCAATGCATGTGTATTTGACTTCGAAAATATGTGATGCGTTGTTGTTAGTTCGCCGAATAAAAGTAATTAATATTAAGAATTATTTTTTAACAGCCAAAGGTAAATGGTAGCTGTGGACTGTAGCTTTCTTCTCTTGTTTTTTATTATTTTTCTTAGTTATATTTACCTTTATGTATGGTACATGCAGACTCACATATGAAAGCCAACATACTCTTACAATCATGATCATTCATAAGGTGTTTGTTTGCGTCATACCATATGCCACCAGGAAAAAAATAAAAAAATGTTGCCAATAATAATTCTTAGGTTGAATGGAATTTATTAAGCAATGTTTGTTTTAAATGTCATATACATATTATACATTGTTTATTTCACAAATGAAGTTTATGTAATGATCACAATTTCGATCGTTCATGTCATATATGTTATTCATTTGTCGAAGTGTAACACAATGTTCGTTAACCTTATTATTTGGCTCTCCATCATTCCATTGCAGGAAATCTGCATTACGGCCTGTGGTTAGTGAAATATATTCTTTATTCGTGAAAATATCGGTGATATCAAGCCAATAGCTTTTTTTGAGCAAGTAGACAGCTAAGGCTTCCATTTTCTTCTGGCTCTTCAGACTAGCCAGATGCCCGCCTAATGCTTGACATTCCAATTCGGCCTCAATGAACTTTAGCATCTTATCATGTTCAATATAATAATACTTGCCACCGATTTTTACTAATGGCTTTGTGGTTTTTTAACTTCCCGATTTAGGGAAGTTATTGTAACGACCCCGATTTTGAAGAGTGTCAGATCCTTGAAATTTTCACGTTTCTCGACGTTTCACATCCCCCTGACCCATTTTCAATGAGGGTTCTGTGTGTGTGTGTGTGTGTGTGTGTGTGTGTGTATGAGAGTATGTTCGTATGTGAGATTTTTTTGTGTCAGCGGTTTCTCATAAACTACTGAACCGATTTGAACTTTTTTTTTTTGAAAGATTCGTTTCACCGCCATCTAGGTCTGAAAGGAGTTTAAGAGGGTTATATGTTATAGTTTTTTAATAATTCGCCAAAAAGCACGATTTTTCGGGTATTTTTTGCTTTTTTCGGCTCTATCTCGTAAACGACGGGGTTTTGAAGAAAGTCGTAAGAAACTTTTCGAGCCGAAATTGAATTCTCTACAAAAAAGGTAAAATGATATTTTTCAAAATTCTCAACCCTTAACGAGATAATGGTGTTTTAAAGTAGGAAAAAGTTGAAAAATCGCGACACGCTCGCTCACATGTGTGTATGTGCGTATGTTCGTATGTGAGATTTTTTTGTGTCAGCGGTTTCTCATAAACTACTGAACCGATTTGAACTTTTTTTTTTTTGAAAGATTCGTTTCACCGCCATCTAGGTCTGAAAGGAGTTTAAGAGGGTTATATGTTATAGTTTTTTAATAATTCGCCAAAAAGCACGATTTTTTGGGTATTTTTTGCTTTTTTCGGCTCTATCTCGTAAACGACGGGGTTTTGAAGAAAGTCGTAAGAAACTTTTCGAGCCGAAATTGAATTCTCTACAAAAAAGGTAAAATGATATTTTTCAAAATTCTCAACCCTTAACGAGATAATGGTGTTTTAAAAGTAGGAAAAAGTTGAAAAATCGCGACACGCTCGCTCACATCGCCCCCCCCCCCCCCAACAACACACTCACCCACCCACCTGTCCACCCACACACACCCACCCGTCCACCCACACACACCCACCCGTCCACCCACACACACACACACACACACACACACACACACACACACATACATATTTTTGTTATTAACTTCCCGATCTAGGGAAGTTATTGTAACGACCCCGATTTTGAAGAGTGTCAGATCCTTGAAATTTTCACGTTTCTCGACGTTTCACATCCCCCTGACCCATTTTCAATGAGGGTTCTGTGTGTGTGTGTGTGTGTGTGTGTGTGTATGTGCGTATGTTCGTATGTGAGATTTTTTTGTGTCAGCGGTTTCTCATAAACTACTGAACCGATTTGAACTTTTTTTTTTTTGAAAGATTCGTTTCACCGCCATCTAGGTCTGAAAGGAGTTTAAGAGGGTTATATGTTATAGTTTTTTAATAATTCGCCAAAAAGCACGATTTTTTGGGTATTTTTTGCTTTTTTCGGCTCTATCTCGTAAACGACGGGGTTTTGAAGAAAGTCGTAAGAAACTTTTCGAGCCGAAATTAAATTCTCTACAAAAAAGGTAATATGATATTTTTCAAAATTCTCAACCCTTAACGAGATAATGGTGTTTTAAAAGTAGGAAAAAGTTGAAAAATCGCGACACGCTCCCCCTCATTGCCCGTCCCAGATACACACATACTCACACACGCGTAGACACACACACAGATATGTGTATTTGTGTGTGCAAATTATATTCTCTATAAAAAAAAGTTTCATAACATTTTTATTTATACCTACTGGTTGACGAGAAAATTTATGTTTGACACAAAGCTCAGAGAAAAAGCACATACATACATCTCATATCGGGAAGTTATAGATGTGACCCGAATGGGGGTCACACTTTGCCCGCTTCTTGTTAACTTCCCGATCTAGGGAAGTTATTGTAACGACCCCGATTTTGAAGAGTGTCAGATCCTTGAAATTTTCACGTTTCTCGACGTTTCACATCCCCCTGACCCATTTTCAATGAGGGTTCTGTGTGTGTGTGTGTGTGTGTGTGTGTGTATGTGCGTATGTTCGTATGTGAGATTTTTTTGTGTCAGCGGTTTCTCATAAACTACTGAACCGATTTGAACTTTTTTTTTTTTGAAAGATTCGTTTCACCGCCATCTAGGTCTGAAAGGAGTTTAAGAGGGTTATATGTTATAGTTTTTTAATAATTCGCCAAAAAGCACGATTTTTTGGGTATTTTTTGCTTTTTTCGGCTATATCTCGTAAACGACGGGGTTTTGAAGAAAGTCGTAAGAAACTTTTCGAGCCGAAATTAAATTCTCTACAAAAAATATGATATTTTTCAAAATTCTCAACCCTTAACGAGATAATGGTGTTTTAAAAGTAGGAAAAAGTTGAAAAATCGCGACACGCTCGCTCACATCGCCCCCCCCCCCCCCCCCCCCCAACAACACAATAGCATTTCTCGAAAGTCCTGTCCTGTAATGAGATAATCGCCTCTGAAAGCCATGAAAAATATAAAAAAACGACACGCTCCCCCTCATTGCCCGTCCCAGATACACACATACTCACACACGCGTAGACACACACACAGATATGTGTATTTGTGTGTGCAAATTATATTCTCTATAAAAAAAAGTTTCATAACATTTTTACTTATACCTACTGGTTGACGAGAAAATTTATGTTTGACACAAAGCTCAGAGAAAAAGCACATACATACATCTCATATCGGGAAGTTATAGATGTGACCCGAATGGGGGTCACACTTTGCCCGCTTCTTGTTTTCCATTTGCCTTAGTCACTAAGCAATGATTTTCGAGCTTTTCCACGTTTACATTCTCAAGGTTATTGGCTATTTTCTCAAGAATGTCAAACTTCCCCACCAAACTTTTAACATTTTCAGCTGTGGCTAAAGATTTAATTCTCCCACTTAATTCTGCTTCTAGAACTTTTAAACTTTTCTCAAATTTTTGACCTAGTTTCTTCTCTAGACTATCTTCTAGTTTTTCTATTTTCTGCTTCCCCTCAAGAAGAATTGTTTTTTGGTTATTCGTACAATCGTAGAAATCCTTGTGCATTACTCTAGTGTGGTCCAAAATGGGTCGGATTGCTTTAAAGCAATAACTACCGCAGTAGTTTTCAATTTGCCGGTCATCTTCGCAACTCTGTCAAAGACGGACAAAACTTAATCTTGGTGATGATAAGAGTAATAAAACTCACCGAGAGGCTTCTCTGCACTGCGAAAACGGCGATTATTAAACCAAGAAGGAATATATTCATTGCGGACTATTCAAATGTTCTTTCACACTAAAATCTCTAACGGGAAGACGCGTCTTTTTATACCACTGTTGCCGAGTAATGTCAATATAGTAATAAAATATATAAAAAAAAAACCCAATGAAAATATTAAGTTCCGTTGTTGGATTCGCCTTGATAACCTTGATTGTTTGACCTGCCACGATAAGGTCTCAAGCCATCTGTATGGCGGCGTTGTCTACTGTAAAACTGATGCTGATCTTAATACTTTTTAATGAAGTCACAACAAATACGCTGAAATATAAAAATACTCAATGGAAATACCCAATACACAGAGTGTGCGTGTATTCAATACACATAAGAAGTTTATTTTAAACTTGACACCGCCTCCGCAAATCGATAAATGCGTATTTCGATTTTTTGCAAATAATTCAATAACAATAAGAGATAAAAACATCAAGCTTGGTAGGAGGGTGTCTTGCAACATTATGCAGAAGTTGGATTTTAGACTTGTGGATGCCACGAATATAAAACGAATTTTTTGAATTATAAGAACACTAAAAAAGCTAGAAGCACCAAATTTAGTATTAAGATACCTGGTAACATTCTCAGAACGCGAAATTTCAAATTTTGGATGCCACGCCCACCGCCCACAAAATTCGATTTTGTGAATCGATAAATCAAATTATAGGAATTTTATTCTAAGAATTTGTTTTAAGGTATTTTGTAGATAATACTAATATCGACCAGCCCTACAAATTTAACTAAAAAATGCGCTTTTTATTTAAATTTATGCTAGGAATTTATATATATTATGATATATATAAAATTGCTTAAGTCCGATCGGACAATAAACAGAGAAATTATAGGCGCGAGAAGTTTCGCTTACAGCTGCATATACAATATAATATGTAACATAATATATAATATAATATATATATAATATTGACTAGCAAATCTAGCAGTTTTTGCTTGCGCAGCACTGGCAGCACGCTGTAACTGTTAAGCTTAACAGCACTGCGTGCAAACGTTATGTTAATCAATATTTTCGCTTCTTTCTCTCCTTGCAGCATGATGAGCAGCAGCAGCAGGCGGCGGACAGGAAGCGGAGCGGAGTGCAGCGCCTGATACTGGCCAGTGGCCTGCCCATTACCGGACAGACGCAGAACCTGGTGCTGACGGGCAATGAGTTCACGGCGCGCTTTGTGCAGCGCCAGCAGCAGGCGGCCGCAACGCAGGCGCTCAAAATCAATGTTGTGGGTGCCGGTGTGGGCGTGGGCGTAGGAGTGGGCGCAGCAGCGACAACAGGATCTCAACGTAGTGGCAGTAACTGCAATAAAATGCGTGCAATATTCAACAGTGCGAACACGATTCAGCACGAGAACGGCGTGACGACCATCCTGCCGGCCTCCTCGCTGGCGGCCAGCAATCAGACTGCAGCCATGAATGCCATAGCACCCAGCACGGTGACCATAACGCCAGCCAAACAGAATGCCAACAGTAGCAGCAGCAGCAGCGGTGCTGTTAATGTTAATGTTAACTCCAACTCCACTGTAAACGCAACGCCAAAATTCATACTGTTAAAATCAACAGCGGCGGGGGCGGGGGCAACAACAATTGCCAAGTTTGGCGGCAGCAGCCAGACGCCGCCCGAGGTGAAGATCGCCTAAAGCAAGCGTTTACATTTACATAACACACACAGATACGTAACATTATGTTAGCCATGTTAACTGGCTGTTATAATCTTGTTGATTTACATGCATATTTAACTTAAGGCAGCAGCGAGTGAGTTAGAGAGAGACAGACGCAGACGCACTTTGTACATAGAGCAAATAAATACTTTACAGACACACAAACACACACACACACACGCACTCGACTTGACAATTCATGCATATATATTTTACATTTTAACATTAACATTTATTTTTAACATTTACATTACATTTTTTTCCTATGCCTAGAACTTAGTTACGATCGTTTTTTTTTGTCAGTGTATGTACAAGTTATTTTTAAGAATACTCAAGCTCAATTGACCGTAGCACTTAAATATTTAAAAAAAAAACCGCATCAAAAGATATACCTTAATCTAGTTTATGTACATATCTTACACGCACACACACACACAATCACAATCAGAGTATGCATTACTCCTGCAGAGTTTACATGGCGTTAACAGCGCTCTGTTAAGCAGCTCCTTTTACGTAGTTGTAGTAGTCGTAGCTGTAGGCGAGGCGGCAGCTCTCTTCGATTAATCGGAACTGCAAGCCGATTCCGATCCTGATAAGCAATAAACATGCCACTTATTTACCGTTTACCAACATATACATGCAACAAAATGTAGCCTTAGGAATGCGCCTAAACAAACAAAACAAAAGAAAAATAAAAACAAAAACAAAAATCGTGTGTTGACAGTAATATTATATTATGAGAAGAAAGCAATGTTTTTTATAAATTACACTTACAAATACAAATAAATTAAATAAAAATCAGACAAAATTGAACTATAAACTCTGCATTTTTCTCAGTGTAGCGAAAGCTTTGTAGCGGCGCTAAAGCTTTCATTAGGGAGCTTTCGAGCGTGATTGGTTTCATCAATTTGGTCGAAATCTGCATTAAAATAAAAAACATAATAAATTATAAAATATATAAAAAAATTACAAATCAAACATTAATAAATAACAACATCTAAGAAATTACAATTACAATTTTAAAAAACAAAAACATAAATAAGGAAAGCAATAAACTTTAGAAAACATAAATTTTTGTCAAAATCTGGGTTGAAATAAAATACATTAAAAAAAAATAAATAAATACAATAAATAATAACAAAAATATCAAAATAAACGAAAACAAAAACAAAATTTTAAAAATAGAATAAAAACATACAATTATAAAAATTTACAAATTTAAGCATTATAATGCAAAAAGAAATAAAATATGAATCTAAAAAAATAAATAATTAATAAAAAATAAAAATATCAAATCAAATAAGAATTTAATTAGTTTTAAAATTAAAAAATACAACATAATATCAAATTATTAAAAAAGAAGCAATAATCAATAAAATGTAAAAAAATTAAAGTCCCATCTCAACCTGGATTAAAACAAAACAATTAATAAAAAATAAAAAACATTAAAAAATAAATTGCAAAACATATAAATAAAATTTCAAATTATAAATAATAAAATGTGAAAAGAATAAAATATCATTGAAATTTTGTTTGAAATAAGATACAAATAAATATAAACAAAAATATCAAGTCAAACAATAATTAATTACAATATTTAAAACAAATTTAAACTAAAAAATAAAAAAGTGAAAGCTTGCCGAAACCCGGGATTGAACCGGGGACCTTTAGATCTTCAGTCTAACGCTCTCCCAACTGAGCTATTTCGGCGCTGGGGTCGCAGCGCGCTAAACAGCGCTACTAGGATGAATCAGTGCGAGTCGCATGAGTGAGTGCCATGAATCACATTGCTAGGGGAGTAATGAGTACATTCAAACGATCGAGGAATGAGCGCGTATACGCGTTTGATGAACCCCCCAGCCGGAGCGTTTGTCGCGTATATGTTTATTATCTTTTTTTTCTGGTTTAGTCATTTATTAAGGTTGCGCGGCGCTAAATGCCTGTTGCTAATTGGAAAGTTGGCAACGCGGACAGGTGGACAGACAGACTGCCAGACAGCCAGACGGACAAATGGAAAGGTAGTGAAGAAGGCTTCCTTGCGTGACAAACCGGTTGAAGGAGCAGTCGCTGGAGACACCGCCACGGACCTACCCCGAAACGCGCAGACATATCGAAATCGAGGCATCTTCTTGCCTCGTTAAATTCAATATATAACAAGTTGTCGGGCTCTTCGTCGGATATTTTTGGAGTCCTCGCAGTCCTCAGCCATATGCATGAATATCTGAATACGAAACTTGTTGGCACTCGCATATAAATTCATGATTCATGCTTAATGGCAGGTGTTTGAATCGGTTCAAAGCTTTCCACTGCCAAAAACCACACGAACCTTTTTCGCTCTCTCTCCTATCGCGGAACGGGGAGCGGTTCAAGCGTCGAAGAACTTGAACTGGAACTGGAACTGATAAGCAAACGAATTGAGAGCAGAATAAAATGGAATTCTCGTTCTAATTTGAGTAGATTACGCCGGAATAATCTGAATCTGTGTGGAAGAATGACTAATTTCGCTTTAATGATGCCAGAATTATGATTATAGATTATATTATAGGCTTGACATCTGAACTGAATACTAAATTTGAATTTTGAATTGTACCAATAAAATTTAAATTCTCCTGATTTATTTAATTTGGCCAAGATCTAGTTTGATATACCTAAAGATATAGTACTCCGATTACGCTGACAGCGTGTCTAACTATAGAAAATTGCATGTAACTCAAATTTTTTGAGTTTTATAAACAATTTTTTTTTTTTTTTTGTTTTTAAAAATCGTTGCTATATAGTCAAGCTATATGCCTTATTTCCAGCCAGGCAACAGCTACTGCTCCCTAGAGCAACTGTGCTCAGTTTTAACGTTCCAGCTCAACTGACAGATCAGTTCCGATAGTCAGTCTCCCCTTTGCCATGGCTGAACATAATGAAAGTAGCGACTAGTCATACACTGGCTCTCATGCGCTCTACCTGCTGCCCGAGCATGGACTCAAGGTGCCCGGCTGTGACCCAAGTCGAGAATCGCCTTGAGAGTCGCTCAAGCAAAACTACAACAAGAACAACTACAACTACAACTACGTAGAACAAGCTCAAGAGACGCCGCCCAAAAGCACCCACGGCTGACGTCACGGAACTAGCAGAAATTCTCCGCAACAAGCAAATAGTAGAAACGCAAACAAAACAGAAACAGAAAGATTAAAAAAAGAAAAAAAACTCTTCAAACACCTGCGAAGAAGGCGAAACAAGCGAGCGAGAGGGAGCAAAAATTGAATTTAATTTGAGCAGAAAAAAAACCCTAAATTTCCATTATTGGAAACCAGTTCCACGCGACTTCCACTTCGACTTCGACTTGGCTCCGCACCTCTGCTGTCCGCTGTCCGTTGTCCGCTTTGTTCTTTATGAGAGTTTTCGGTCTTGCGTCCCGAGTCTTCTGCAGACTGTCTTCGCTGGATTCTGCATGTCTGTCTGTGTGTGTGACTCAGTCCTCTGCACCGGCAATTTCAGGTTGACCCCACCCCCTATTTCTTCTGCCTCTGTCGCTGGCGAGTTGCAGCAAAAAAAATCCCCCGAAAAAAGAGAAGAAAAAAAAATAATTGCAAGAAAACTAAAATGCAGCAGACGTGGAACTGCAGCGGTGCTAGGGTAGAGCAGGGTAGTGCAGCTGGCACCGTCAATTTGCAACAGTTGCAGCGATTGGGCACTTTAGCTCTATAGATAGTAGGTTTTTTCTATATTCTTGGTATATTGCAGCTACTGAAAAATAAAATAAATAAACTTTTTTAACAAAATATATAATAAATTTGCGTTTCAGAATAGGAAGAATATAAAGACTATAAAATTAATGCAAAATCGAGAACTATAATTATATATTAAATTATTTATAAATTTATTAATTTTTTTAATATAATATTATTTTATACATAATTAAGGGAGTATATTGAAAATATAAAATCACTTTAAGTGGAAGACTATTCGAAAATATTGCATTTATTGTTAATAAAAATGTAGTTTATATTGTAAACATATTACGAGTTGCGATTAAACAAAAAAAAATAATAAATTCACTAATCAATATAAGAATAAATGGTATAAAAATATTAAAACATTGAAGAATCTCTTTCATAGTCTTCTGGGCGACACTGCAGTGTTTTGTAAGGAAATAAGCACGTACAGAAATAGCTAAAGATTTTTATTTTAATGAATATTAATAAATGTAAAAATGTATATTTGAATTGAAATAAAAAAAAAGTATTCTTTGCCGAAACCCGGGATTGAACCGGGGACCTTTAGATCTTCAGTCTAACGCTCTCCCAACTGAGCTATTTCGGCAGCTGTGGCACAGGGTGCTCTAGGCTGGGGGAAATTGGCAGAGGTGCTATTCCATGGATTGACGCCTGTCACTTGTGATACTTTTCACATATCTTTAGGGTATGCTGAGTGGTACTCCTACAGGGTATACACGCATCGCTAGGGCGTTGCTCTTGCTCTTGTTGCTTTTAACGACTTCGGCGAAAGTCGAGCACAGAATGAGCCTGAACTCTGGGCGTATAGTTCGAAGCAGATGAAGATGCAGATCGAGATGGAGCTGAAGCTGTAGCTGCAGCTGGAGCTGAAGGCGAAGACGACGCGGCCGAGATGATAATGACGCTCTAGAGAGATGACGTTGGTAATTATGACGATGAGACATTGGCAAGCGATGCTGTTGATCGGGGGGAACTACGAGCAGGTGACGACAAATGTTGCGTGGTTTTTACACAATCTCAAAACCGAACTGGTTTTCGCACTGGCCCCCTTCCCCCGTCGTGTATCTCGCGACTTCTATGAATCGAAAATGTATTTCGGATTTGCAATTTGTTTACAGAGCGAGCGAACAACGTGCGTTATGAAAAAGATGATAAACAGCTCGTGAAATACAAAAAAAAAAACAAAAAAAAAAAATAAAAACAATCTCTTAAATAAAATTATCATTTAAGGCGAAATTAATGCATACAACTAAAATATACATTTATGTATACTATATATATATATATATATATATATATATATATATATATATATGAGTGGTGTGCGCTGACTGATCTGTACAATCGTCAGATTATTTGATTCGGGAATCTCGTGTTTTGATTCTTGTTTCTGTTTTGGGTGTTATGTTCGGCTTATCTGCTCCGATTTGTTTGCACACTTTCTCTATAGACGGCGTGTGAGTAAGGGGGGAGTACCGCCTGACGCCTCCAGGTGGGGACTATCAGCAGTAAGTCTTGGCTGCAGCGGGAGCTAGTACGAAACTTGGTACAGTTGCTGCGTAGGGCTGTAGCGGTATACTCTATGCACTGAAATCAATCAGATTAACTTGCTTTAAATAGTTAAAAATGGGATTTCATTCGATTTTCGCTGAAAAAGTAGCGCAATACGCAATCTCTAAAGCAGAAAGCACAAAGTTAAGACCTACGTAGTATGGTAAAGAGGGTTATATTGTAAGTATTGGAAAACCGATGCTGTTTGAGAACATATATAATATACTGGGTCTTTTACGCCCTCTGCAATTTGCTCTATAATACTTTTCTGCCCAATTTACTGGATAGAAAATACGCACCATAATAATATAAATAATAATATACTATTATTATAGGTATATCTTATACGTGATCGGAAGCCGAGATAAAATTTCTTTCAGAATTCGCAAAGTATTTTTCCTAAATTCTGTCATTAATTTACTTAATTTATTTGAAAATGAACTTTTACAGGGTATTTGCCAGTCGTGTAGCTACTACGTCTCTATCGTGTGCTGCATTATTGATCCTTACACAAGTCGCGATCGCTTGCAGCTGCACTTTGCTGCGGGCGTTGACAGCGTCGCGCGTTTTACTTGCGTTTTTAATTTTTCGATTTGTTTTATTTTCATTTTTTTATTTTTTTTTTGCGTGTGATTTTTATTATTATTATTTTTTTACGTGATCTCGAGCACCTGTGAGCATTTGTCACTCCGCGTGCTTTGGAGGCACGGCGTTTCTTTTGTTCGCGCAAAGAAGATCGAAGGAAATGAAATGAAAAACTATTTTTGGTATTTGCGCTGATTTCGACGGCTGCGAAATCGGCTAATTAAGGCAAGAGAAAGATCGAAGAAGGGAGCAGGCCTGAGTTCAGGAATCACGAAGCACGCATGACACGAAAAAAGCCTCAGAACAACAACGAGAGAGCAATAAAGCCTGTTGACGACAGTGCCGCCAAGTCTGCGTTTTTCCCGTCATAACTAGCTTTTTTTTCAAGCCGGCAACGAGAATTTTTTGGCGTTCTTAATTTAAATTTACTACTACTTTTTATAGCTCTTTTTCACGTCGGAACTAGCTTTTTTTAAGTCTAAATTGTAAAAAACTGCAAAGAGAATTTTTGGGCGTTTTTTGTAGTAATTAAATTAAGACTTTTTCGTATCCAGTTTCCAGTATCCAAGTATTTATCAGTAGTATTGAATGAAAAACAGAAAATAAAAAATTAAAAAATCCAAGGCGCTGTCAGTATTCATTAATTTACTTTTGTTTTTTGCATAAATAATAAAGAACTGAGTATTTATTTATTTTTTTGCATATTTAATGTATAATCTAATACACAGATTTGATAATATTGAAATAAATATTTTGTTTTTTCTTTTCTTATTTAATGTGGAATCTGAATGAAAACTGCATGTATTTGCATAAAAAAGTTCTAAGACAAATTTTTTTTAAATTGTCCGACTTTCTTAGATTTCTTCTCGCCAAAGTTCAGCTCTTTTTTTTGGCTTTTTTTGTGTATATTAATTTGCTACAAAATTATATTGAAATATATTTTCTGTTTTTTTTTTTCTTATTAAATAAAAAATTATTATTTGCATAATAAAAGTTATAACACATATTTTTTTTAAATTGTCAGCTTTTCTTTAAGATTTCTTTTCGCCAAAGCTCAGCTCTTTTTTTTTTGATTTTTTTTGCGCATATTCAATTGCTGCAAAATAATATTGAAATATATATTCTGTTTTTTTCTTTCTTATTTAATAAAAAATTATTATTTGCATAATAAAAGTTCTAATACATATTTTTTAAATTGTCAGCTTTTCTTACAGATTTATTTGTCTGTTTTCAGCTCTTTTTTTGCTTTTTTTGTGCATATTAATTTGCTGCCAACACTGTCTCACGCTCTCCGTTCTCTTCGCTTGCTTGCAAATTTGTATTGTTAACAGCGGCGACGGCGACGGCGACGGCGACGGCAACAGCGGCGTCAAAGTCAACGTCAGCGGCAACGGCAACGCCAACGCCAGCAGCGACGTCGACGCTTGGGCTTGGGCGAATTTCCTTTTTAAAAACGTAGCGGCACGAAGCCGCGTTTTAGTTCTGTTTGCAAAACGCAGCCAATTGGTTGTGTCCAGCTGAGTGAGTGCAAGCGTCGCAGAGGAACAAGTCGAAGCAGAAGCACAAATAGAAGAAGAATTTGAAACTTGAACTGAGTTGTTCGAGAACAACAGCAGCAGCAGCAGCAGCAACAGCTCGAAGTAATTTCCGTTCTTTTGCCTCGTTGTTGTTCGTCGACGTCGCGATATTGACGGAAAACAATTTTTTTTTCTACACTTGAAATAAATATAAACAAATTGCATTGAGCGCGCGCGTCTTCAATTCGTACTCAATTCGAATCAATTATTCAATTGATTGAATTCGCAGTACTATTCGAGTAGTTTTCGGTTTTCGAACTTCGAAAACCTCCGTCGCGTGTGTCCAGTGCCGAGCGACGCGAGAGCTGCCCCAGTGTTTCCAGTGATCGTCGTCGACTGCCGCCTTCTTCTTCCAGCTAAAAAAAAACAAAAAAAAAAAAAACAGTGTAAGATTGAGATTTATGCCTTGAAATTTTTGAATATTTTCTTTTTCGAATTTTTACTCATTTTTCATTGGGTTAATGAATGTGTGCCTTTTTTTAAATTAAAATGTGTTTTTCTAAATGTGCAATATCATTTTTTTAGTCTTATAGATAGCGCAAATCCAAAAAGTAGCCGTACAAATTCAAAAAATGTTGAAAACTTGTACAATTTATAAATGTTTAACATTTTTGTTTAGTTTATCAAAAGGTTAAGTATAGTCAAGCATATTTACTTGAACGAAATACCACACATTCCCCAACTTGAATTTATCTTAATAGAAGAACAGTTTGAAACGTATGAAATTTAACTAATTTATTAAATTGGTCAATTTTTTTTAAACTTTGCAAAAATCAAAAAGCTTTACAAATTTATAAAATTTGGCAATTTATTTTTAATTTTACAAATTTAAAAAAATTTGACCATTTTCTTAAATTTTACAAACTTATAAAATTTGGCAATTTTTTAAAATTTTGTAAGTTTATGCAATTTGAAACATTGGAAACATGGAAATTTTATGAAATTAAAAAAAAATGACATTCCACGTTACAAACTTAAGGAATTTCCAACAAATATAAAGCATATACCTTTGAAAAGATATGCCTTAACTTCCACTAGACTCACCAAGTTGTAATTGTTTTAAAGATAAACTCGAATTTAGATACAGATCCGCTAAAGCTTCAACTGAAGCTCAAAGATCAACGCAGAGTTATGGCAATAAAGTTTTCATATTTATGTACGGGTATATTGAATTCTCCAGGCGTATATATACATGTCTCGTAGATCATAAAGATTCAGTCAACAGAAAAACCCCTCGATGATACTTAACCGAATTGTATTTATTTGCCATACTAATACTATTTGCTCCGACATTGACTGAAGTCAACAAATTTGTACACAAACCCCTAATGACAATCACGAAAGTTTGACATCAAGAGAAAGAGAGAGAGCGAGAGAGAGGGAGAGTGATCATACAGATGGAGAGACAGCTAGGGTGCGGGAGCTCATACTAGAGCAAATTCTGGACACGCCCCTCAAGCAAATTGTTAACAAATTCCATGTAATGACAAGTTTCTTATCAGCGAAAGCGAAAATGAAGAAGATAAACAACAGATGCTACAGATAGTGTAGAAAGTCGGTAGAATGCTCAAGACTACCGAAAGAGCCTATAGATAGCCCACAAAGTTGGCAGTTCCTCTGCTCCAAATATCAGTTCCCTTCAAATCACCTAACCAATACTTTCCATAGCTCAAGAGTTTCTTCCAAAACTATTGAAATCTACGAGGCAAGCAAAGTTACCCCTTCCCGCCTGGGCAAACGACAAGACCTTTAGACCACACAGAAGCCGTTAACAATTTGACAAGCAATTTGCAATTTGCACAGAACAAGCGCATTCAATTGACGACTTTTATCTGAGAACATCATTAAAACAAGTCACAAATTGATTTATCGAAAAGTCGCCATAAATTTCGATCGTAAATTTGAAGAGAACAAATTCGTTTCGCTTGAAATATCGGAATAATAAATACTCTGCATGTGGGCGACAGCTCGACACTACTGCATACATACATAGGTAATCCCAGCCCACCTCGAACACCCGTCACGAGTATCGCACGACTTTCGAGCATCCGATCGAACATTACAGAAGGCTTGTAATTCAGTTGGGATTCATTGCATAAGTGTGACTGCATTTGATTAACATTTGATTCATAATTCATATGATATTGTTAATTGAAAATAGTCTGTGAAATCATGGCGAATAAGTGCGAGAGCATCTAGTATCTTAATTCCAATAATAAGTGTGCTACGGTGCTACGATCGATTGTATAAGTCGCGTGAAAGGCAACGGAGCGCCATGTGAAATTGCATATAGCATATAGCATATAGCTGATCTTTCGCTACATGGAATGTACAGTCAGATAGTCTAGTATTTGTGATCGATATTTTAAACTCATAAATGATCGCATTTCAGTTAAAGTTCAATAATCAGCTGATCTTTCATGTAGTATGCGATAGTTCAAATATTTAGAAAGTTCTAAAATACATCTCAAGTATTTTTAACCCTCAAGATCGAGGTTTATTCAATCTCATAAATGATCCCATTCCAGCTTAAGATCAGTTATCAGCTGATCTTTCGTTAAGCAGCATGTAGAATGTATCGCATTCTACTCAAATATTTAGAAAGTTCTCAAGCAGATGCAGTAATATAGATATCGATATTTTGAAATTCCAGCTAAAGATCAATAAGTTCCATAATGAGACCCATTAAACTATCATAATCAGTTCGAGTGGAAAAGCAATTTTCAAAATAAAGTTCAAATTGTGCTGACGTTATGGGGCACTGAATATTATATAGAATACAAGCATATGGGTGCTATATATTCTCAAGATGATGAACTAAAGGAACTAGCAGCACTTCGCGTGGCATATGAAGTCAGAAGCCGATTAATTAGTATTCCTGTTCGATTTGTAATGGCGAATATATCGTGACTATCTGACAACTGGATGTTATGTTAATGGCAAATGGAAGATAAGGCTGCATGTACGAATTGATTGGGAAACGAGAGGCAGAAGAACGAGAAAGACAAAGGTTACGTTCTGCATAGATGATAAGCTTCGACGAAGTAACAGAAACTGCATTCTACGAAGAAATGAAATGAAAGGGTAATAGGGCCGCGTGAATACATTAAATACCAGAAAATTGTATAATACTACTATACGGTATATGGTATATATATATATATATAGAACAGGTGACGGGATTACTTCAATTAGAGCTGGGTTCGTTTACGATCTGATTTAATTTGTATGTAATTGAAATGCCTCTTACTTTCTTGCCAGCTCGAATCGAGATCATTAATGACGCCTAATTGATAGCAAACACACACAGGCACACACTCTCGACAGGTGTCATAATTATCGCCCAAAGTACCTTATAGAATGTGTTCCAGCCCCCAAAGGCATCGACTTCAAAGTTTTCTAATTATGAGAGTTCAGTGCAATTAGCAGAATTCAGCTAGACATACAAAGTAGTAGTTGCTGAATTGTGTGTGAGCGTGTGTGTGTGTGTGTGTGTGTGCGGTATCTATACGACAATCGTGGTATTTATCGGTAATTTATTGACCCGGTCACCAAAGGCAGTACAGACGCAGCTGTTCGCTTTCAGCTCGCAGCAATTATATAATAATTAAATATAATTAATATCTCTGCTGGTTTTTTCTTTGCAAATTCAAATCACTCGAAGTCGCTTTTCGATACACTCACATAGGCTCGTACTGCCTATCGGAACTGGGCCGTCCGCTGAGCTGGAGTGTTGAAATTCGAAATAACGATGCAATATAGATATGGCATTAACATATATCTGAACCAGCCAGATTTGTTAGCTATATACAGCTGATAATTGAATATAATAGTGCACTGGTTTTGGTATATTAGGAACTTGCTTGAAACTGCAAATCTTTGACTTATTTGGGATTAATATGGTACATAATATTCTATCAATTTAAATAAAGCTGTAGAGCTGTTCTAGAATCTGTGAAGCATTTAAGCTGTTGACTTCTTCGGGCGAGTCTTCAGGTTGTTTATGTTGCTCTACCAATTTTTGTTGCCTGCCTTGATTTGCATTTGTGGAACATACGCAGACGACGTAATTACCCGTAATTCGGGTTATACACTTCTCCTCCAGTTGATGCGACTCATCGAGTCGAGTCGAGTCGAGTCGATCGGACTCATCGACACAGCTGTGTGATACGATGATGATCATAACGATGATTGGCGATTTTCTGTTTGTTATTTAATTGTCTACTTCCTCCCTCTCGCTTTCTTTGCCTTATTCTTCAGGTTCTACTAAGTCAGCTCAACTCAGATCTTAACTATTAATTTATGCAAATGCCAAGCGTTTAAACAATTATACGCCCTATGGATAAAACAGCTCTCTCTACCTCGCCATCTCTCTTACTCTCTCAGTCTCTCTCTGCTGCTTCGAACTAAACTAGTTTGCATATTAGGGTGACCACGTGTTCACGATCGAAGCGACAATAAAATAAAGGCAACAATGAAATATGCATTGCCATATCAAGTTTTTGCAAAAGATCGTCTCAACATCATCATGATGATCGTCTGGCCGGAGAACTGGGTCTGCCCGGCTATGGTATTATATTTTATGGGCTGAACAAAAAAAAAAGCGCCTAGAAATATTTCTGGCGATCAATTAGACAGCGCACGATCGTCGAGTGTTATATCGATTCTCAAAAGATCAAAGAGAAGCGCGATCAAGTCGCGACTTTAATTAGAAATTTGTATACGAAATGCAATTGAAGATGCTTCTTCAGACATGCATAAGTTCACTCGAGGCCCCAAAGTCGATAGCAAGGCAATAAGTGATCTCCATCAAGCCTCGCCGCAATAAAGACTGGAAGCCGACATATCTCAATTGAAATAGCGAACAAGATTAACTATCTATCTGTGTGCGCAGTGCCATTTTGGAATACTAACTCTGCGCCACGATCGTTCGTTGGCAAGCTCCGCTTTAATGACTCTATCTGTTCAATTTGTATCTGAGCATTCGACTAGGCGACAAGATCATTAACAGTTGCACTCGCTTCAAATGGGCTTTTAATTCGTTACGAAATATTCAACGAGATCTGCGACCCGACACGATCGTTGAGAGATCGCACAGTAAACTATTCGTATTATGGTGGTAAAGATCGCACGTGGACAAGTGTGCTGAGAGTGCGATATTAGATCTAATGCAAGCAAATTTTCGCGACTATAAACACCTCGATTTATGATCATGACCAGAGAGTCTGCTTGTTCAGCAGCAGATCTTTCAAATTTTATATTTATGACTTAATCAACTTAATTAACGATCTCAATTAAAGACATACTAGCAAAAAGATATGGCTAGTAAACAGATATTATGACTGCGGCGATCTCGTTGAAGTATCTTTAACGTGGAAGAGTGTAAAAGAGCGAAAAACTCGATGGAGTGTGTGGAAGATCACCGTGACTTTGACTGTGAATGTGACCAAAATTACTCGATTTCCCGTTAGAGTAGAGTCTATGCGTCTAATGAGCTGCCAAACCTGCTAAGATCGGTTGATTATCATGTTTAAATGATCTTTTGGCGAATCTAGCTTTAAACTCCCCCCTTGTGATCTTGTTGGAAAGTATCTCATTTGCAAAACTCGATGCTAATCGAGGTAGAAGATCATTGTGACTTTGATCTTTCTGTGACTAGAAATTTGTTTATTTCTTGCTGGAGCATCATGGAATATTTACTGCAAAACTTGCTACGATCAGTTCAAGATCACTCGAACATTTAATGATCTTTCACAGAAACTGGCTAAAAACTCCCGCCATGTGATCTTGATTCTATATGGAGCACAAGACTACTTGAATCGAAACTCGATAAGATCAAGGGAAGCTCACTCAGCTTTTGTTTTACACTGATCTTCTCAAGAATTCCGAGTGATCGTTTAAGCGCGCTAATTGTAGGCGGGCTTCACCCGGGGACTTACCACAATTTAAATATTGTTTATGCGTCTGACTAATGCATTTACGCAAATTCTCTGTTGATCAGCGTTGCGTTGATCGATCAGGTTCGTCTCGCTGGCTTATGACACATTTGGTTATTTTCCGGTTTGAATTGGGAATCCAGAACTGAAAATAGTCTCGACCGTAACTGACCAGGCTCAACAACAAAAGAAAAGAGAGAGAGAGAGGGAGAGACAGCGAGCGATCTGGGCTGAAAGATCACTGGAGATCAGCTAATGGCTTCATTTGTATATAGCGTGAACTGGTTCTGATTCCGAGTGCAGCACGGCGGGCGTGGCACTTGTAACGCCCCACAATTAGCTGCTTACATATGTCCGACTGATGTTGTTGATTGATTGAGCTGTATAACTGAACGATCCGACTGACCATGGAGGGTTGCGTTTGAAGAGATTGAAGTGGGAACGCGGTGAGCCGGTGGAGAGGGTGCTGCAAGCTGGTTCACCCACTCGTTAAGTGGCCGCTAATTGGTTAATCTATGCGCTAAGTTGGACACCTGCTCTTCGCAGATTGTGATTTAATAAAGATTTATTCTGAGAATTGCATAATAAAAGCGCCACCTGGTGTTCAAACCGGGTATATTAATTCAATTGAAATTGTTGTTGCTGTCGCTGTTGCATTTGCATGCAACGGTGTCGCATTGCCAGCCTCAACGTCAGACAGCACGCCCCACAGCCGCCTCCCACTTTCGCGTACCACCCTCCTCCCCGTCAACGTCCAAAACAATGGCCAGAGCCGCCGCCGGTTAACCTTGACTGCGGTTACAATGCGATGGCTAGAGAGGGAGGCAAGTAGTGGTTTGCTGAGAGGGGGGGCGCAGTGGCAGCTAGTGGATAAGGGGGATCGGGGGAGGCCGGAGTAAGACCGCAACTACAATCAATGTTAAACCGCATTTTTAGTCAAGTTAGTTAAGATCGCGCTAAGTAAATGGTATAATAAGTGGGCGGTGTGTACGGGCAGGGGCAGTGGACAGGGGTATGGTCCAGTGACTGTCAGTCTCGAGCGAGAGCCGTACGTGTCGTGTATTGGACTATTTGGTTACGTTAGCGGACACACTCTGGCGGCCAATTATGGTACTTACGTAGCACATCGGACATGACTCGACGGAAAGTGCGAGGCATCGAGAATTGCGAGCATCGAGTACGGTAGTCCATTAGAAAGGGAAAGGGAATTAAAAAGGGGGAAATCGAAGTTCAGACCTAACGCCAAAGCTTTGACTGGAGCGACCTCTCTCTCTCTCAAGAACTTCAAGTTCAAGTCTCTCTCTCTCCCTCTTTATGAATGGACCTTTCACTTGTAGTGCACAACAGTAAATGGTGCTTGTCTATGACACTCAGCTTAAAGATTGGATGACTCAGCTTTAAGATTGAAGTACCTGGAGGTGAATACAGTAGCCGATGGTGCGGAGACTTCAAATAGAATTTATATTGATATAGATATATTTATGATTTATACAAAATTAAAAGGTAGATTTCAGTAAGAATAAAAATCTATTGGTTATGCAGATTTTGAGATAAAAAAGCTTAGTATTTGGTGCTAGTTTGAGATAGTCTGAGAACAGAAAGCAGACAAAACTTGTGAACTGTGGTAGACTATTTCAGTAGTGCTAAGTACTAGTTTGGAGTACTTAGCAGTACTGAAATAATAAATAATAAATTAATAAAAGTAATAAAATAATGACCATACACTTGTACACTTTCTAGGCTATAAATATATATTATTACTATATCTACGAAGGCGTCTACAGTACTTATAATTAGTTTACCTTTTCTATATATATAAATGTATAAAAGAACCATACATATATGTATATAGATAGTCAGCTATAACACGTACTTCATTATTGTCCACATTTTACCCACTTCAGACCGACTCGAAATCCTCCAAAACGCATAAGCTGAAACAATTGATGTAACTAATTTTATAGCCATATTCCTAGTATCTGATTAAGCCTGACTAGACACGGCTTAAGTAGGGGACATTAAGGCACTCGTGCAAGTGAATGCCAAAGCGTAATCGTCGTCGTAATCGTATCGTAATCGCAGCTCTAGCCTAGGCTGTACCCCTGAATATGTTGGCTATGCTTGGGCGTAGGCACATTACTTTAGTCACGTTTAGAGTGAATATGAATACGAGTCTGAGTGTGTGTGAGTGTGCAGTCAAGCGTTCGACTGACCGACTGCCTAAGCTGTCTATGTGTGCGTGTGTGTGTGTGTGTGTGTGTAACGTGTGGCGTGTGGCCCGTACTTGGTCCAATCTTGTCACGAACATAAGTGAGTCTATCGCGGGTCTCGCGGATCTCGACGCAAAGCGCAGCCTCAGTTCCATTTGCAATGACGACTGTGGGCGGCAATCGGTGGTGAATGTCGTCCGCGTGTGACTTTCAGTCATTCGATAGTATCGCGACACTGACAAATCGAGGAATTTCTTAATACTATCGAAAGAATTTCGAGATCTCAGCATTTGGCATTCTCATAAAATTGTTTGTATGCAGTACGTTTTCGATAATCTGGACAATTGGGTGCTAGATCGTGTCCGTTCTTGTGAAGTATGCGGATTATCATGTTAAAAAAAAACCTAAAAATTTGCAAAATATTTAAGACATTCCATGGATAAGAGAACAAAGCGCCTTATTGTTTGTCCGTCTACAGTCTGTTCTTAAGAAAAGAAAAGGTTTTTTTTTTGGACAGTCGTCATTCAGACTTTCTTCTTTTTTTGAAGAACTGAGCATTTGGCATTTTAGTGTAATCCGTTGCATAATCAAAATGGAAGTAGATTCGCAGTCATCCTTCAATCACACGATAGTCTTGCGATCACAGTAATTTGTCGGTAATTTCGAAAGAATTTCGAATTTTGATGATGCTGTTGATGAGGAGAAATAATAGGCTGGGATAAGTATATGGCATACGAACTTCACTTTAATAGGGCTTACGAAATAATGTACAAAAAAAGTGCTCGACAGGCAGTTACCCTTTAAAAACAACTAAAGTCAACTAGAAATCTTATTTATTATATTGCAAGTTAAAATCGACTGCAGATAAATCAACTTGAACTCTTGCTGCACTAGCAGATACCCCGTTAAAGTAAGAACATTTTTATTTACAACCAAAGCTCGCCAAAATGCTTGCCATTACAATAACAGGGTATTCTGGGCAATATGAGTGCATCAATAATTGCACTGGGCGCTAATTAAATGCAAATGATTATTGTTTTAAACTCGAACTCGACTAGCGTACCGATAATTGCAGGTCGCGAAGCAATTGCAATTTTATTCAATGCGCACGTCGCACGGCATTAAAAAGACATTAAAGAGCGCGATGGAGAATCGGAATCGGAATCGGTTTCAAAATTAAACGCCTCAATGCATTTCAAACTAACAAAAAGCAAAAGGCAGGCAAAATACTAACACTAAAGTCGGCAATCGCCACGCGTAACGCTTCGAGTCGCTTCGACTCGCACTCGGCCTTGGCAAAGAAAGCGTCTAAGCGATTGCAGCGACGAGTGGGCAGCACATGTTAGCCTGTCTGTCGATCTGCCTGTCTCCGCAAGTCTATGCAGGTCTGTGCAAGTCCAATCACATCACATCAAGTCAAGTCACGCACTGCACATGGTCCGGTTTAGGTAAGGTCCGCTTCGCTGCTGCCTTGACATTGAGCTGGTAGCAAACGCATGGAAGCTGTGACCGGTGCGCGTTCCGCAAGCACATGCTGCCGGGTTGCAACATAATTCCAGGGTATATTTGCTATTTGTGTGCAGGCAATTATGCCTAACTGTTTAAAAAAGGCAGAATATTGATTCAAGTTGCCGAAGCTATCAATAAGAGTGTTAATCGTTTATCGATAACATTTTCGATAGACGCTTAGACATAAGGTAATTTCAGTAGCAATGCTATTTTCATTAGTTCTGCACCAAAAGTGCAAGTATTACAATTACTTATCGATAATATGATGCATCGATAACTTGTTATCAGCGAATGTATAGAGCGTAGACATAGATTTATTATCAATAATCTGTAAATTATTTATCGATAGCATCTAGTCAGTGAATGAGTAGAGATGAAGCTTAGACACAGATTTCTTATCGATAATATTCTGATGATTTATCGACAAAATGTAAACAGCAATTGTGTACAGCTGGAGCTTAGCATAGCTGACAGTTCTACCTTGCTTTTAAGCAGTAAATCTTTAAATTTATAGAATTATTTTTGCATTTTTTAAATTTTAAAAAATCTAAAATTTAAGCTGATATCGATAGTCGACAGAGTATTAAAGTTCTCTCGCACTGGAAATAACCGTGAGAATCGACTCTTAATATCTCGTTTGTGAATTTTGTTTGCCAAAAAGAAGTAAACAGAATGAAATCGACATCTTGCCCAACATTGAAGTGCTTTGCGTATTCATGAGCTTAGCGCGGAACAGGTCCGATCCGATCCGATTCCGATTCGATTACCAGTTATGAACGCAGGTACGAAAACGAAACCCCCACGAACAGTTACTATACGTATTGCCCGGCGTCAATGTCAAGGCCCGCACATTTAGTGGGCTTACAACAGATTTGAATTACTTAGCCCAGCGATATGAGGTACCACTAGATCACGCGCCATGAGCGAGGCCTTATCGATTATGGTATGAGCTCGGCTCACACGCAGTCGACAACAACAACAACAAGAATAATATTCGGAAGCTGCCGAACGATCGGCCGATCGAAACGGTTCCAGTTCTCGGCATCCGCATTCCTCTCTTCCGATTGAAATAGAAATACCCAGTTGTGCCATAATGTATCTCCACAGACATCTATCCAAACACAAAACACCTAGCAAGACCTTGACAGTTCAACGCATTGTTCTGAACCGAAGTCGACGCGTTCCCGGATCGAGACCTTGGCAACTCTTGGCGTTCTGTCAAAAACGAAACAAAAAGAACAACAATGTAAAAGATACGGATACGTATGTATCCATCCATCTATCCATCTATCTACCTATCTAACTACGAGGTGCCCAAGCCAAGTACAGCGAACACAGCAATTAAATTAACGCGAAACTTGATTGATTAAAGACAGCGCAGGCCAACGTAAATGGTAATCGAACAGAATTCTCTCTGTCCGCTGACGCCTCCAGTTGGGATCGAACGGCATTATGTCTGTGTGTGCTTGGCTTAATAGCAATTTGCCAAAAATACATTTAAGCCAAAAAACAAAACAGGCATAAATCATAATCCGCCTAGCTCGTTGAATACCCATTAGAGCCGCAGAGGTCTTTGAGAAATCGGAAATGGCATCTCAATTGTTGTGAAAAAAAACAAAAAAAAACAAGTGAAGAAAGCTACAGTCGAGTGCACTCGACAGTAAGATACCATTTACCTTTCGCTGTTAAAAACTAATTCTTAATATTAATTACTTTTATTCGGCGAATAACAACGCATCGCATATTTTCGAGAACAAATTCACATGCATTGAAGCTAATGGCACATGCCGACTGCACACTGACTACACGACGACTGTGCGTGCGCAGTCGGCGTGCGCAGTCGGCGTCGGCGTCGGCGTCTGCGTCGGGCCTCTACTGCTGTGAGCGAAACTTCTCGTGCCTATAACTTCTGTGTTTATTGTCCGATCGGATTGAAATTTATAGGGTAGATCTGTACTATGGTAAGCTACAAGAGCGTTAAAAAAAAAGTTTTGTTATTTCCCTACTTTTCTTAAAATGCAATAGTGTGGGGGCGGTGGGCGTGGCATCCAAAAGTTGAAAATCAAACATTCTCCGTAATGTTACCAGGCACCATACTTTCAAATTTGGCGCTTCTAGCTTTTCTAGTTTTCTTTTAAACTATAAAAATGTGTTTTTTAGAGGCGGTGGGCGTGGCATCCAAAATTCTAAAATCCAACTTCTGCATAATGTTGCAAGACACCCTCCTACCAAATTTGGTGCGTTTATCTCTTTTCGTTATTGAATTATTTGGAAAAAATCGAAATACGCATTTATCGATTTGCGGAGGCGGTGGGCGTGGCACATCAAGTTTGAAATAAACTTCTTGTGTGTATTGAATACACGCACACTCCCACCAAGTCTGGTGCCTCTAGCTCTTTTAATAGCTGAGATCTGTGTGTTCATACAGACGGACAGACGGACAGACGGACAGACGGACAGACGGACAGACGGACAGACGGACAGACGGACAGACAGACGGACATGACCAAATCGACTCGGCTATTGATGCTGATCAAGAATATATATACTTTGTATGGTCTGCCACGCCTCCTTCTGCCTGTTACATACATTTGCACAAAGTTAATATACCATTTTTTACCCATTTTCAATGGGTAAATGGTATAAAAACAACTTTAAGAACAAGTTTCAATAGTAGCTGTCAGGTTTTTTTTTTATTCGTTTTGTCAATATAGATAAAGCTTTGGATTCACCTTTTTTTACTTACTACTACTTTTACTTCCAACTGCAATTGATTTTTCTTGACAACGCACTTTATTGCATTTTCTTAATTGTTGCACTAGATTTTTCATCTGCGGATTAGTCAACTTCCGTTCTGGGGGTTACCATGGCAGTCATAAATCAAAAGTCAGCCAGCGACTACGCCCGATAAATGCCTTGAGGCGACGTTTATCGAGAGTGCCACAAACGAGGCCTTTCACAAATTTAGAACGCGCATGTGAACCCAATTATACGACTAGCGCATGCTCTAAGCAGCGTGGAGTGTACAATGCTTTAGACCCCTAGGTGGATTGTACCATCTGAAATAGAGCCGGATATACCAAGTCTGATTTTTTTTTTTTTCTAATATTGCTCACTTTAGATCCACATATAAACTCTGAAAACTCTAATTAAAGTCGATACTGTAAAATCTTAAATATAGCCGAAAATACTGAGTCAGATAAGGAGCCAAACTAAAGCTCAACGCTGATAAATTGTATATTTTTCGCTGTAGACCCCGATAGGAGGAAGACGCTGAGGTCGGCCAAAACCCGAATCGGGTGCCACCTAATAATAAGATCCCCTATATGAACTCTAAAAACTTTACTTCAAGCCGATTATGTTAAGCCTGGAATAAAGCAGAAAATACCAAATGATAAATTCTTTAAATTTTAGGTACCATTTAGCTATTACCTTTTTTAAGTGTTTCCGTTAGTTAAAAAGTTATGACTATTTTCGATCAGCTTTATTTTTTATATATAATATTCACGAGACTTTTCAGACTTTAAGCTTATTGAAAGCTTGAGCTTTCAAGCTGCAGTTGAAGTCAGTGCAGTAACCCAAAGCTCACCGGCTAGACTTAAAAGCTTCGGATATCGCTAAGCTTGCAGCGCATAGACTTGTCACTGGGTGAGAGTATGGATTACTTCGGGTCACACATCACGTACTCGCCCCGTGGATCGCCTTCACTTTCATTTCACTTCATTTGCTTTTCATTTAGCTTGGAAATTCAAGTCACGATTCAGATCTTTTGGATCAATTAAATTTTAAGAGAGATAATGGAGACGGGGCAGAGAGGCTGAGTGGTGTGTAGGAGCCTGCACTTCGTATCGTTAGTGACAAGATTATTTGTCATTATGTCGCGGCGCTTAATTATAATTTCGCATGCATGTTGAGAGCGCGTCGAGTACAAATAAAGTTCGTGATGTGTGTTCCCCTTCGTATGTTAATTAAGTCCTCGCCCGCTTATCAGCCCCACTGTCAGGCAGGAGAGCAAAGCGGGTGTCAGAACTGGCGCAGTGGGCCAAATCGTCACTTTATTGCGACTCGACGATGCGCTGATAACTCAATAAGTACTCGTAATTGCTTGCATCTCATTCACTTCTCTTGATGAATAATGCTTGAACTTGATGCATATAAACCTATATGCAATTGTACTACTGTGGGCAAAAAGTAAGGTGAATATTTTTGTAAAGCCTAAATTTATGCCTAGTAGCAGATTCTCCACTTAAATCCTGGTCAAACGAACGGTGCTATACAGTTGACCATTCGTATTGAAACATTACATCTTTATAGAGCTATCACTAAAGTTCGACTGTGCCAAATTTCAGCATTAAAGCGAGATTTTCTAATCAAATCTCTATCTTTCGCTCTCTTGCAGTCACGATGATTCCGATAATGGAGCGAATGAGCGGCTTCTATAGCGCTTATGTGCTGGGCATCTTGACCATTGGCTATATTCTGGGCGAATTGGGTCACTATCTGATCGGCGTGACCTCCAAGCAGACGGCCATTGAGTTGGACTACGGAGATCATGCGTGCCAGCAGAACAACAGCATTTTCAATCGCCATGAGCTGATCACACAGTGCGGCGACGTGAAGAACGAGAGCAGCTGCTATGCATTGGACCTGAACGGTACAGGGTATTGTGAGTGGAACTACAATGGCCTGGGCATCGATTATCAGATCTTGGCCGGGCCAACATTCATTCTGGTCTTCACCATTGCCGGCGTCTTCATGGGCTTCGCTGCGGACAAATACAATCGCGTGAAGATGTTGACCGTCTGCACGGTGATCTTCGGTATTGCGATCCTGCTGCAGGGTACCGTCAAGCAGTACTGGCACCTGGTGCTGTTGCGTATGGTTATGGCGGCCGGTGAGTCCGGTTGTAATCCGCTGGCCACTGGCATTATGTCGGACATTTTCCCGGAGAGCAAGCGCGCCCTGGTCATGGCCATCTTCAACTGGGGCATCTACGGAGGATATGGCATTGCCTTCCCCGTCGGTCGCTATATTACCAAACTCAACTTCTTCGATCTCGGCTGGCGCATGTGCTATCTGGGCGCCGGTGTGCTGACCATCATCGTGGCCGCCCTGACGGGCAGTACCCTGAAGGAACCGGAACGCAAGGCGATCGGCGAGGGTGATCGCACCACGGCCAGCGGCAAACCCGTCAGTCTGTGGCAGGTGATCAAGAGTCCAGCAATGATCATGCTCATGATCGCCGCCTCGATCCGTCATTGCGGTGGCATGACGTTCGCCTATAATGCGGATCTCTACTACAACACCTACTTCCCGGATGTGGATCTCGGCTGGTGGCTCTTCGCTGTGACCATTGGCATTGGCAGCGTCGGTGTCGTCGTCGGCGGCATTGTGTCCGACAAGATCGTGGCCAAAATGGGCATTCGTTCGCGTGCCTTTGTCCTGGCGCTGAGTCAACTGATTGCCACATTGCCAGCCTTCGGTTCGGTGTACTTTGATCCACTGTGGGCCATGATTACGCTCGGTCTGAGCTACTTCTTCGCTGAGATGTGGTTCGGCATTGTCTTCGCCATTGTGGTGGAAATTGTGCCGCTCCGTGTGCGCTCCTCGACCATCGGAGTCTTCCTGTTCGTCATGAACAACATTGGCGGTAACCTGCCCATTCTCGTCGATCCCGTTGCCAAGGTGATCGGCTATCGCGGCTCCATCATGATCTTCTACTCTGGCTTCTATGGCATAAGTAAGTTCAATATTTCATCTTTCCTTTGCATCTGGTATTAATATATGACTCTCTCGATAGGTTCGATCCTCTTCCTGATCACCTGCTTCCTGCTGGAGGGCAAGCCTAAGGCCGATGCCGCTGCCGTGGAGCCAGAATCGCAGCAGAAGGGACATCCCGATGCCATACTCAATGCTCGTCCCATGCACGGACACGACAACTCAGTGTTCAGCGTGGATGAGACTCTGCCCGCCAACGGTCGTTCCGCCCAGCTGCCGCAGCATCTGCAGATGTCCAGCAATGGATACGAGAAGGGTGCCGCCGTGCTGCCGACGCAGCCACGTCACAACGGGGCCGAGAGCAGCAGACTGTAGTATTACTTAGACAAGCTAGCGAAAGCGCCTCGTCGACAAAGTATCAGAAATGAGAATTGATTAGAATCGAAATCCTTGAAAGATTTTCACCCAGTGCTTCTTCTATATGTATTCGTACTCGTATTCCTTATATGTACTTTTTTTTGTATTTTTTTTTTAATTCGTATGTATGATAATTGATCTGTATTAATTTTGTAAAATTAATTTAGGTTTTTAAGCGAGAGAGAATCGTATCGTACAAGTTAGCGTTAAGTCCAGTACACGCACTCTCGAACCCCGTACCTTAGGCCTTCCATGCCCAACTCTATCGGCCTGTCTCTTACACCACTCCACTCAAAATCGCACGCGATTCATTATTTTTGTACTTAATTCGATAAGCAAAAATCACATGTAATATAAATCGTGAATAAAATACTGTTTTGTTAAATCTATATATATATATATACATTTATATTTGTAGTCTTTATCTTAGATCTGAAGGATCTGATTCGGTCGGGGAGCAAAGTGATATATCACGGCCTACATATATCACCCTTTACTCCACCCCAAACTTCAAGTCTGTAAGACTTTCGTAGTCAACGAAAAAGATCAATTTTTTTTTTAAATAATTATATTGCCTATGTCTTATACTTAATTAAAAAAAAAAAAGTATTCAAATTATAGCAACAAAATTCCAATGACAACAAATTATTGATTTTTTCACCGCAGTTACGAGAAAAGCGCGTGTAAAGCTTTCACATTGCTCCTCAGCTTGTAGGAGGTTGGTGCAGTCGAGGCGCTCTAATTCGATTAATATGCATCGTATTAAAATATAATTTTGTCAATATATTCTCTACAGATGTAACTATCATTTCTTTAGAAATTTGAATTTTTCAAACAAGTGAAGAAAGTTACAGTCGAGTGCACTCGACAGTAAGATACCATTTACCTTTGGCTGTTAAAAAAATATTAATTACTTTTATTAGGTGAACTAATAACAACGCATCGCATATTCTCGTTCCTATAACTTCCGTGTTTATTGTCCGATCGGATTTAAATTTATAGGGTTGGTCGATATTATTATTATCTACAGTAATACATAAAATTCGGAAACATTTTTACTTTTCCTATAATTTGATTTACCGTTTTACAAAATCGATTTTTGGGGGCGGTAGGCGTGGCATCCGAAATTTGAAAATCCGCATTCTGCGTAATGTTACCAAGGACATTACTTGTGAATTTGGTACTTCTAGCTTTTCTAGTGCTCTTATAATTCAAATAATTCGTTTTATAGGGGCGGTGGGCGTGACATCCAAAAATCTTAAATCCAACTTCTGCACAATGTTACAAGACACCCACCTACCAAGTTTGGTGCGTTTATCTCTTTTCGTTATTGAATTATTTGCTGAAAATCGAAAAACGTATTTATCGATTTGCGGAGGCGGTAGACGTGGCACATCAAGTTTGAAATAAACTCGATCTGTGTATTCAATACACGCACACTCCTACCTAGTTCTGGTGCCTCTAGCTCTTATAATAGCTGAGATCTGTGTGTTCATACAGACGGACATGACCAAATCGACTCAACTATTGATGCTGATTACGAATATATTTACTTTGTATGGTCTGCCACGCCTCCTTCTGCCTGTTGCATACATTTTCATAAAGTTAATATACCATTTTTAACCCATTTTCAATGGGTAAATGGTATATAAAAATTACAAAAGACCGTGCCCTTAACTACACAACTAACATACGTTGTTAAGATTTTATGTTTGCTCAGTAGTCTCGACTGTTTGACACCAAGCAGTCCATTTTGAAAATTTACCCAACACTAAATAGTGTTGGGAATGAATTCATGCATGTATTGGCACGATTGAATAGACGTGTCATTAACAAAACAATCGTCTTGCAAGTTGCAACTAGTGAAAAGAATAGATCTTTTAATTTTGTGTGCATTGTCCGATCGAATGACATCGGTGTAGATAATCAATGTTCCGCCGAATTGAATTGAAATCTGATCCATCCATTATATATTGAATAAGTTGTTCTTCAAGAATAAGTTGTTTCTTCCAAATATATATCATTACACTTCCAGAAATTTGTGCGCGAAGTTTGCGAATGCGATTGTTTATGTTGCTTAGCTGGATTCGTTGATCGCGCTTTATTTCGACTTCTTATCAATGTTGTTTATACACATACATACATAATATATATATATAAGTAAGTAGATGCTATATACAAGCCATATAGCGAGATAACGTGGTCGAAAATTAAAGTAATCGTTGCGAGTGTTTCATGTATATTTAATATTTAATTTTTTAATATCGTTAATTTCGTAAAATTAATTTAGGTATATTTGCCAAATAATCGCATTGCACATATGCATATGCTCTACGATCTGATCAGTTTATCTTTGCATCCAAACGATCTTATTATGATCTTGTATATAATTTATTGTCCAGCATCAATATTTGGCCAAATCCAATTTAAATCTGGTACATCCCTCCATTGAATATTAAACGTTCTCCAAGAATAATTAGTTCCTTTCCGAAATATATGTATCTTCAGACTTCTAGAAATTTGTTCTCAAAGCTTTTCCATCGCATTAATTTCCTTTGCTTTGCTCAATTTATTGATCGCGCTTCTATTCGACAGTTTATCAATGCTGCTCATACATATACATATTTATGTACGTACGATAAAGTGATCGAGAATTAAAGTCAAGGTTAGAATATTTTATTTACATTTAATATTTATTTGTTTAAATTCATGTGCATACCTTAGTTACAACGATTTCAGTCAGTCGTCTTCCTTTTACCTACCTTTCGTTCCGCTTTCAACCCTTGTTAACTTCCCAGAGAGAATGTAACTGTACAGCTGACGTGGCTACGCTTGATCAGTTGTTGTTTCCACTGCCTCCGCTTCGAGTGCGGTGGCGCCATCTAGCGTTGCCGCATGCTCAAAGCAAGCCACATTCATCCGTATGCATACACATATGTTTTCTTGTTGCTTATTCCTTGCATTCTACACATACTTACGTATTGCCTATGTACACACACACACATACCTATGTGTATATGTACATACGCATTATCTAGCGACACAGCGCGCCACGCTTCCGTCGCCAACAAACACCGACGACACTGTGACGGCCACTGTCGAAGCTGCTTCGAAGAAAAGAAGCAGCAACAGGAGCGAATATGCGCGATGGCACGGCGAATTCAAGCTGTCGCAGCGAATTACGCTGTTTGCCTCGTGCGTTCGTTTCGTGTGCTGTGTAGAAGGTAATTTCCAAAGAATGAAAAACCAGCAAAAGAAAATTGTGTAATTATTTCGAAAATGCGTTCGAAAAAAAATCATTTAAATATTAATGAAAAAATAATATTAAATAAATAAATATAAATCAAATTGTGTAGCACAATATACTGTACCACATATACCGTAGTTGCTCTATTTTAAATACGCTTTGACGTCACAACTACAGGCTAACATTTACGTGAATCGGTCGGGCCTTACCTCTCATGGCCGGAACCCCTGCGAGGCGAATAACGACGACGCTCGTAAAAAACCTTCATTCTAGCGCCCAACTTGGAAGTGAGAGCATCGACAACGGTCACAGCGGAAAGCAACAGCAACAATAACAACAATAACAATAAATAGAGTAAAAATCATAACCGCAAAATAAGCTTATGGGAAAGTAGTGTCTGCGCAGTTAGGGTAAGTATTTTTGCTTACTTGCATGTATTGAACTCGTTCGTTTTTAGCCGCATGTTCGTGCATACCTATACATGCATGCTTGGGTGTGTTGGTAACACTGCATAGGTATGAACATTGCTCATCCAACATCCGACTTTAATAATTTAGCTACATGAGACATTTTTCGTTTGTTATATAAGAAATTGCGCAAAATACCTGTCTGTTCGGTCTGTTTTATGCCGTCGTTAAGGTGGGCGTGGCTAAGCATGTCCGTTTGATTGTCGCCATGGGCCTTAGAGCATCAGGTATAACTTGTATTGCGGAAAATCGGTCAATTAAATAGATCGGTTCGACCGTACCAACTAAAGCTACTTGATTCTATCATATTTCGCTGCAAGCCTATTTAAGTAAGTGTATTAAAGGTTAATCACTTTATCATAAATATTAATTCTTTAGGAATAAATACGTTATATAGTATATAAGATTTGGTATTCTGATGCGAAACCTTCCTTTGTGTTTTGCTGACATTGACGTACCGTCTCACTCGACTCATTTTCCCCTGTTTTGTGCTCGTGTGTGCTTGTTTACGTCTACGTCGGTATTCCAACGTTTGTGTGCTTAGCGCACAGTGTTGGTTAATCCACTAAATATGCACTGGATTGGAATTAATTAATGGATTGATTGGACTGATTAAATCTGAAAGAAATATTCATTTCATGAACCAAACATTATCGGTATGCGGTTTTAATACTTGCCGATCTGCTCCGGAAATCAATGCATCAAAAATGCGACACTAAATAAACTGCAATTCTAATAATACAAAGAAAATAATGCCGATACTATCGAATAAAGGAAGAATGGAGTACGATGATTGACTGTCTTGTAAAATCAAACGTAAAGAAACGCACGATAATTTACAAAAAAGCTTTCGAAAAAGTGATTTCAGAGAAAGCACGTTATTTCTAGATTGTCATACATACTAAAACAGCAATATGGAAAGATCTAAACAAACGGATTGAGAGCTAGTTAGTAATGGAATTCCTAAAATTATTTGAAAATATGTGGACTATAAGAATGGAATGCTCAAAGAACCTCAAAATTCTGGTGGAGAATATTTAATAGCCGCTAGACAAAAATGGAATAAACGAAACCGCAAACATTTGCGAGTAAGAACGTCAATTGGATAAATTCGTAAATATTCTTGCTTCAAGAATTCCTCCACGTTTCAAACTGGGTAGTAGCGACATGGAAACGCAATAAATCTGATGCGCAAATGGTGTTTCGAATCGCAGCGAATTACGCAATGGAAACCCATGAAGCAACTTTACCATCTGCTTTTATAAGACAGCACCCTTGAGCAACGTACCCAAAAGCAGATGGATCTGACATTGAGACATGCCGGAACGCGAAAACAACGGTACATCAGAAAGAACCCTTAAAGATGTACATACAAATGTGCGGAAACCTTGCTGAAGAGATACGAAATAAGAATAAAAGAAATTATTTTATTCGAGATTTAGAAATACGGGATCTTATCTTATCGTACCCTGAGCGTACACCTTAGTAAGAAATAGGTGAGTGCAATCAAACGTTTGTCCGTTGATGGCAATCAAAAGGAAAATAAGTACGTAAATCTAGGTTATCTATACGATCTATCGAAGCATGTCGTCGGAATGTCATATTAAGTTAATTTGTGCAATAAGAACAGGGGTGTATACCATTAGGATCGATGCTTTAATTTTTTTTTTTTTCTTTCAAATTGCCATGGGGGTCTAACCGAGTACTTAAGCTGTGGTCTTAATGGGGGTCCGCGCTCATCGTCAAGTATATCAATGAACTTCTTCCATTAAGGTACAGCAGTAATATATATGTATTACGATATGTATCATAATGTATGGGAATATATGTGTATGTATGCATTTGATATATTCTTCGCATTAGGGAACTTTATTTGTTCAGATGAGTTCATTAGCTCAATTCTTATCTTAACCGCGGTCGCACCCGTAGACCATCCAAGGCTCTGCTAAAATCTGGACTCGATTAAATTTTACCAACATATTCTACTGGCTTGACCATGCGGAGAATGTTTGTAAAATCGAATAGATGAAAATACCAATACATAGAAATCTCTTCAGTGTGTGTGTGTGTGTGTCCGCTTGTGTGCACATTGTGAAAGACGAAGAAGCCGAAAGAGACAAAACAAAGAAACGGAACCGAATGTACGAAGCAACAGATCGTCTATAGGCGACAACCAGGCATTTGCCTACCCTGCAAACGCGCTACGCACACACGCAAGCGCACGTACACAGACACACACGCACACAAACGGCAATCGCTGACCGAACAGAACGTTGTACGAAATTTACGGCGAATTCGTCGCAAGGCGTCAGCTGTGCCAGCTGGCGTTGCCACACTGCTGCAAATCCAAACAGCCTGATGGCAAACGATTGGAAAATGCAAATGAAATTAGAAATTTATACTTTTGGTGACTGAAACAAAGTGCTAAAATATTAAATATTGCAACATTTAATTGGCGAAATTGAAATGCTCGCACATCTGCAGCTGCAGCGCGTGCAGTTAATGGATATGCAGCCGGGTGGCAACGTCGGAACTTTTGTTGTCTGCGTCTCTCAATTTTTACCCGCACTGCAGCCCAAGCGGAGGAGCGAGCGCGTAAATTCTTCGGGCGCGTGCTTTAGTGTTTTTTTTCTTGTTTTTTTTTTTTTGTTTTACCTGAAATTCGCAGTTCTTCCGTTGCATTTGTTTATAATTTATATTTTTGACGTGTCTGCTAAGCCAGCAAAATTTACTGTGATGTCATAAAGTGTTTCATTCGACTCCGCTGCTGCTCCTTCACCCCGTTCCCCCTTCTGTGTGAAGGCCGCTGCCAGGGCTCCTGTTGCTTGGGAAAGGACACGGTGTGTTTGTCTGCGTGTGCGTGCGTGCGTGCGTACTGCGTATGTGTGTGAGAGCGCGTTTCGGTATGAGTTTGAACATTTGAAGCCGGCAGGTAGGTAGGTGGGACGACCTTGTGCAACTGCTCGGGGTGTTCAATAGGCAATACCAGGAATAAAAAGCAACTCGTTGAGCTACTAAATACTGCAAAAGCTTAAGCTAGCAAAAACACATGCCTGCCAGGAAAAATATTGACAACCTTCGCCTAGAGATGGGCAGGCTGGCTTGATAGCTCGTGTCACGCCTGTCTGCCCATCGCTAGGCGGAGGTTTTCAACATTTTCTGGCATGCATGTATTTTTGCTTAAACTTAAGCAGTATTTATGTGCATTGAGTCAATCTTAATCAAATTCCCTCTAAATTAAATTAAATTTAATATAGTTTTAATTATTTTAAATACTATTTCCATACTATCGTTTGCAAATACTTTTTTTTCGTGCGTGATGTCGAGTCGTGTGTTTCGATATTTATATCGTGTTGTGCGGTATTTAAAAATCCAGTGCAGCTAAAGGATAGCACTAAAAAACGTCAGCAACGTCACATCATGCTTAGCCATTTAAGTTTTCAGAGATATTTCTAACAAATTTAAAAATAAAGAATTTACAACAGCTTATATAAAAAAAACATCGCTGGATACAAACAAATCCAGTATTCTCTGTGAGATTCAATTAATGGAAATAATGAGCATGAACCCAAATACTACTGTGAGCAAAAAGTAAGGTGAATTTTCAATTTAAAATTCGCGGGCTTAAGATGGCGGACTAGTCCTTTTTTTCTGGAGTTGGTAGGATTGTTGATGACATCTGGCGGTTATTTCATGTCAATGTCAGTATCAGTACTATATTTACGCTTGTGTTTACCAAAGATCAGGAGTGTAGACTTTCGGTTTTTACTAAGTCTGATGGTGGTGACCATTTCGCCAAAAATTTGAAGCATATCGTTCCGCAACCACCGTATTCTTCTGATTTGGCTCCGTGTGACTTCTGGCTATTCCCAAAACTCAAGAGACCACTCCTGGGAACGCGTTTCGAGTTTCGAGTTTTATCGGGAAGAGATTACTTTGAAGGGGATGAAATTGATTTAGGAGAATAAATAAAGAACAAACAAATTCACCGTACTTTTTGCTCACAGTAGTATATTTCATGGTGAATCTAATGAACAGCTTTGCATTTAAAAGATAAACGATATATAGTAAATCAGATTTATCCGTCTACCAGTCAACCATACACTGATGATAAAGTCCTAATTCCAACATTGAGCAATGTTATGAGAAACCGATATTACTTAAACTTTCAAGTCAAGCACAAAAGGGAAGAAAAGTCGAGAATAACTTAAAAAATGTTTAATATTATTACAGAGCTTCAAATCAAATTTTAACCATACAAACAAAAGCCTCGAATAAGAGACAATAGGTTTAATTTCTTAACTTTTTCATCTAAGGTGTACTTGAAAGTTTTACCATGGTCTCAGACACTGAGGTTGTCGAGCCGAGTGAGACAGATCTACGAAATGCCGCCAAGCTAGAGGAGCTACGTAGTTATGCGCCCTTTATCAGGAGTGTGACCAAGACGTATAGACGTCAAATGACAGTGGAGCAATGGAGGAAGCTCAAATTGCTAGTAGAACTTCTGCAAAGCGGGTAAGTGTTAAAAAAATGACTTAACTCTTGTAAAGGTGGAAATACTCTTTGTATTTGAATTAAGTGAGCAAAGGATTTTGTAGTACCTGTCAGTGGGGTAATGTTGCTAACACGCAAACATTTTTCTTAAACTTTATTTGCTGTCGATCTATGGGAACGACTAGATATAGTCATCATAATGATACAGGGAATTTTATAAAGTTAATATACATGAAAATTATTTAACTGCCAGTTACTTGTGGGAAAAAATTGATCGCACGCTTTTGAGAATTTTGCCTAGTAAGCTGCACACGATCTATTAAGAAATATGAATATTGGGCAGTTCTAAAAGATCTCAAGTCTTTTAATTTTTAAGAAAGAGATGCGAATTTAATTTAATTTTACGTGCCAAATTTGGTGTCTCTAGCTCTTGTAATAGCTGTGAACTGTGTGCTTATACAGACAAACGGACAGATAGACGGACAAGGCCACATCGACTTCGCTGTATATATTATAAATGTGTATGGTTACATTCGTTTTAATTAATAATAATAATAATTGGATATGAAAATAATTAAACATTTAATAATGCACATTAAATAATAATAAATAAATTAAAAAAAAAAAAAAAAAAATGTCTATGTACGATTCCGCTTGTAGAACTGCTGCAAACTACTGCGAAGAAAAGCTGTTCAAAATCGAGGGTGTCATCGAGAGGTTAAAGTCGAATTTCGGCTCGGTAAGCGCAGCGTTTGCTCCAATCCCATGCACATTCCAACTAAATGCAAATCCATTTGCAGCTCCTAAATCCCACTGAGGTCATCGTCATCAACGATGGCGAACAGCCCAGTGTCTCACGGAGAAAGAGGCGCGATAAGGCGAAACAGTCCACTCCAGGCGACAGCGGCAGCGGAAAGGATGAAGAGCAGCAGCGCAGCGAGAGTGCCGCAACGCCAGCCACAGCCAGCAAGCGTCCAGCGGAGCGCAGATCAAATCCTCCTGCGCCAACTGCTGCTGCTACTAAGCAGACACCGGCGGCGGACAAGCCTGCAACAGCATCTCCCGTTCGAGCTGCAGCTCCAAAGCCTGCGCCCGCTACAGCTGCTGCTCCAAAGCCTGCGCCCGCTACAGTTGCTACTCCAGCTGCTGCTCCTGCTGCTACTCCAGCTGCTGCTCCAGCTGCTACTCCAGCTACTGCTCCAGCATCAACTGCAATTCCTCTTCCTGCCAAAGCACCGCCTGCCCGCCCACCCGACATGGTGCGCAAATCAAATCCACCTGCTCCCGCGGATTTTGTGCCGCGCAGCAAGCCCCATACGCCTGCGATGACAACAATTCCGCTGCGCTTGGACCATACGACACCGTCAGGCGCCGAGCGTCGCGTCAATCCGCCGGCGCCGCCCGGAGGCGCCACGTCGCTGCCCAGGCAGTCAGCTAAGCCCAGCTTTGAGCGCCGCTCGAATCCGCCAGAACAGCCGCGTGCACCGAAGCCTGCGGTTGTGCTCAATTTGGATCTGACCACTCCATCGCCGCCGACGCCGCCGGCAGCGCAGCGTCGCGCCAGCAGCAGCAGCAGCACCAGCAGCAGCATCAGTCTCAATGCAGCCACACTCAGTGTCGATCTGACCTCGCCAAATGAGAGCATGGATTTCACGCGCCGCAGCAATCCTCCAGCGCCAGCGTCAGCGTCAGTTGACGCTGCTGCTGCTGCTCCGGCCTTTGAGCGTCGCACGCGGCCCGTCGACGCGGGCTACTCGCGGCGTCCAGCTGCCAGCGTAGCGCCAGAGGTGGCATCGCCGTCGGCTGAGACGTCGCTGGAGGAGGCACGCAAGAAGCTCGCTGCGTTGCGTGCCGCGCAAGCTGCTGCTGCTGCTGCTGCTGTGCCGCCACACTTGGTGGCCTCCAATGGCCATGATCCGCGTGGACGTCAGCACAGTAACAACAACAGCAGCAGCTACAACAACAACAACAACAACATTAATGTTGTGCTTTCACCTGCAGCAGCTTGGCGCTCCAACAATAACAACAACAACAACCCGCTGATCTCGCCCAACATTACGCTGCTCTCGCCCAACAACAACAACAACAACACGATGTTCCAGCCTGAGCCTGCACCCGCGCCCGCGCCCGCGCCAGCGCCGTTTGGTGTGCCAAGTGCAGCTGCAGTGCCTCCTTTTGCGAGCGCTGGCCAGGATCAGCGCTACAATCAGCTGCCGCCGCTGGCGAATTCGCGTGATCCGCGCTGCATGAAGTGGGCCAACAACCAGCGTAACAACAACAACAACAACAACCCTGCTGCGCAACAACAACGTCGCGGCGAGGCCTACAACAACAACAACAACTACGAGGAGGCGCACAGCTGGCAGACGGGCAACAACAGCAACAACAACAACAAGTATAGCTATAACAACAACAACAACAGCGGCACTGGTCTGAACAACAACAACAACCCAATGAGCTGGACGCACAGCAACAGTGTCTACAACAAGAACAACAGCAACAACAACAACAGCAGCAACAGTTTCTACAACAGCAACAACGACAACAGTTTCTACCACAACAACAACAACACCAGCAGCAACAACGACAACAATCATTTTTACAACAACAACAACAACAACAACACCGGCAGCTTTGGCTTTCGCCGCAGCGCAAGCGGCCCAGGCAGAGGCGGCAACAACCACAACAACAACGGCAGTCGTTTTGCTCCTCCTCCGGCCAATGCCACGCCCCGCACCTATCGCGAGCACGTGGAGGCAAAACGCCGCCAGGCAGAGCAGCAGCGGCAGGCGGAGGCCGAGCGGCAGCAACAGCTCGCGGCTGAGAAGCAGCGCCTGCTGGAGGCAGCCGAGAAGCAGCGCCAGCAGGAGTACAATGACGTCATTGTCGGCGTGGGCGCCGAGCCTGAGCAGCGCGTGCAGCTGGATACGTCGTATAGAAATGTGGCGCTGGCGGCGCCCAATAAGAAGATCTCCTTCAAGATACCCAAGAAGAATGTAGCGGATAAAACAGATAAGCTGGATAAGGATAAAACGGATAGGGATAAAGCGCACGAGAAGTCAGGCGAAGGCGAAGAGGAGAACTGGGACAATGAGGAGGATTTGCTGGGCGCAAGGCAGCAGCAGGACAAGACGGATAAGATGGATAAGCTGGATAAGACGGATAAGCTGGATAAAAGCAGCAGAAAGCACAAGGAGAAGGCGGATCACGGCGAGAAATCGGATAAGGATCGGAGCAAGAAGCACAAGTCGAATAAGGATAAAAAGGATAAGGCGATCGATGATGTGGAGGCGCAGCAGACTGCGACTAAGAAGCACAAGAAACACAAGTCCCATAAAAAGGAGCGCGAAAAGTCAGCAACGCGAACGGATAAAACGGATAAAGCGGATGACAAATCCAACGCGGATAAATGCGAGGACAAAGCGCAAGCGGATAACACGGATAATGTGGAAAACGAGCCGCCCGCAGCGGATAACGCAGCGCAAGCCAGCGACTCCGACGAGGAGCAGCTCTTCCGCACGGCATTCAAGCGCAGCCGCGTCAAGCAGGCCTCACAGCGTCAGATACTGGACGCGGAGGAGCAGGAGACCAAAGCGGATAACGACGAATCCGAAGTTGTGAATGTGGAGGAAACCGACAACAACGACGACGTGGAGCAGGATGATGTTGAGATCAATGTGGTCGACGAGGAGCCGAAGCCAGAGCCACAGCCAGAGCCAAAGCCGCTGCTGCCCAAACTGAAGGTGGTGCTCGGTCCCAACGCACACGCCATGGTGGTCATACCCGCCGGCGTTGCTGCCGAAGCGCAGACGGAAGCGGAAATGCTGCGCCGTCAGCGCATCATGCGACGTCGCAAGTCAATGCTGCCCGAGAGCAGCAAACCGCTGGTGGATACGGCGCAACTCTTCACCGCCAGCAGCCTTGACTTTGAGGACTTTGTGCAGCATCGACGACAGCAGCCAGCCAAGGCGCAGGAGCACGGCGACGTGGAGGAGCGCGAGGAGCGTGAGGAGCGCGAGGAGCGTGCGAAGAGCAGGCCTGCGTATCAGCGCAATGCGCAGGAGCGCATCAATCGCAATCTGGCGAACATGTTCGAGAAGTCCCATGACAACTGCAGCATCTCCACGCAGAACATTGTCGAGGGCAAGCGGCGTACACGCTTCGCGGATCTCACGCTCAACGAGACGCAGCTCAGTCGCAGCGTCTTCAAGTTGTCCGCCGGCAGCAAGCCGGGACCCAAGCCGAGCGTTAAGTCCAAGGAAGCAGCAGCAGCAAGTGTTAACAGCAGTTCAGCAGGTGTTCCCACTATGCCAGCAGGTGTTCCCACTATGCCAGCAGGTGTTCCCACTATGCCAGCAGCTGAAGCTAGCGCCACTGCTGACTCCCCCAAGCGCAAACGCGGTCGTCCCAGCCACACTGTGCACGCCAAGCGTGCGCGTCTCGAGAGCCGCGACAGTCATACCACCACCACGTCGGAGACGTCGGCTACCTCCGCTGAGCCGCCGCTGGCACCGCCACCCAAGCGCAAGCCCAAGCGCAATGAGCTGGACAAGCTGAACGAGGACATTGCGCAAATGTACTACGCGGAGGATGTGCTGCGCGCGACAGGCAGACGCGCCTGCACCACGCAGCAGCGCAGCCAGTTGAACTGCTACAACGAGAACAGCAACAGCAGCAGCAGCACCACCAGCACCACCACCAGCAGCTACAGCAATGCCGAGCTGGCGCCCTACATACGCAACGTGGCGCGACGCGGCCGTCCCTTTGCCAGCGGCCTGACGCGGCACAGCTTCAAGGCGAAGCAGCAGCAGCAGCAACAGCAGCAGCAGCTGCCACTGGCGCGTCGCTGTCGCGTGCGCTTGCAACGCTGCGCGCAGCTGCAGCACCTGCTGCAACAGCTGGCGGAGCGCACGCGCAACACGAATCCCGAGTGGCATTCGCTGTCGCCGGCAGCGCAGTGCTGCGTGCTCTGCAAGCAGCACCTGCGCTTCCCGCTCGTGCACTATGTGCAGCAGCATGGCGAGCACTTTGCCGCGCGTCTGCCGCCGGGCGCACTGCAGGAGCTGCGCGCCGGCGTGGGCAATCGACCGGCGTACGCGTTGAGCGGCACCACTAAGCTGTTCGGACACAAGTGCCTGTTCTGCCAGAAGCAGCTGGAGCTGGCCAAGTGCGTCTGGCTGGAGCACTTTGCGCGGCACACGGGCGAGCTGTACTATCAGTGCGGCAAGTGCCGCATGCCGCGCCATCGGCTCAACGCCATGGAGAAGCACATGGCCGCCTGTGGCGCGCAGACGCATCGCGTTGTGCTCGATGCGGCGAGCTGCCGCTATCCGCTGCGCATACATGTCTGCCATCTGTGCGATTTCGCGCAGCTCAGTCGCGCGAATCTGGAGCGGCACTGGCAGCGCCAGCATAGCCTCGAACGGCATGCGCTGCAGGGTCTTGGCCAGGAGCTGATACTCTATCGCGTCGATGCAGTGCCGCTCGTCAGCTCCAAGCTGGCGGCCAAGCGGCTGCTACAGCGCCAGCGAGTACTCAGCAAGGCGCAGCTGCCCGACGACTGCCGCGAGCTGCTCGAGCCGTCCGCCGGCAAGTCCAAGTCCAAGTCGAAGTTGACCAAGGCGAAGCAGCAGAAGAAGCAGCAGGAGCAGCAGCAGCAGCAGCAGCAGCAGCAGCAGGAGCAGGAGCAGGAACTGAAGCTGCAGCTGGAGGGCGATGCCAGTGTGGAGCTGCTCAGCTCGCTGAGCAATGGCAGAATTGGCATGCCGCCCACGCTGCCCGGCGAGGAGCAGCTGCTGGTGATCAACGCCTGCAAGTTGGAACAGCAGGAGGAGGAGCAACAGCAGCAGGAGGAGCCACAGCAGCAGGAGCAGGCACTCGCGGCACAGCTACAGGATGAGCTGCAGTTGGAGCTGGAGCCGCCCGCAGTGACCAAAATGGAAATGTCCATTTGCATTGCGACGACGCTCGATGAACTGCAAGATGATCTGTTAGGGATTGGCAGCGATGTGGAGGAGAGCGAGCAGCCTCAGGAAGAGCTTGAGCAGCAGATCGAGGAGCAGATCGAGGAGAAGATCGTGGAGCAGATCGAGGAGCAGATCGAGGAGCAGATCGAGGAGAAGATCGTGGAGCAGATCGAGGAGAAGATCGTGGAGCAGATCGAGGAGAAGACCGTGCAGCAAGAGCTCGAGGAGGTGCCTGCAGAAAGCACGCAGACGCAGCGCGACGAATGGATCGATGTGGATGAATGCAGCAATGGATCGCAGCGTAAATCCATATTCCGCAATTTCAACAAGTTCTGCAACAGGCTGAAGAGCTCCGCCAGTGGGAACAGTCCCAGCGGCAGCAACGGTGCCGGCAGCGGCAGTGGCAGCGGCAGCAAGGCGAGCAGCTGTCGACGCAGCAAGTCCACGGCGAGCAGTTGCAGTGAGAGCGATGCCGAAATGTTAAGCTCAGGTATTCCCAGTATGCAAACGGTTGCTACAGTAATGACAGAAGCTGTTACCACTAGTAGTAGTAGTGTAACTGTGCCAAGTATTAACACTGTTACCTGCATGAAGATGGATGGCAATTTGGAAACTGTTGGTAGTCAGCAGCCGCTAACTGTACCCACTATAAAAAGTGTTACCAGTATGCAGACTGTTCCCAGTATTGAAGCTACTGTTGTCAGTGAGCTGCAGGCTGTTGCCAGAGAGCAGCCGCTTACTGTACCCACTATAAAAAGTGTTACCAGTATGCAGAATGTTCCCAGTATTGAAGCTACTGTTGTTAGTGAGCTACAGGCTGTTGCCAGCGAGCAGCCGCTTACTGTTCCCACTATAAAAAGTGTTACCAGTATGCAGACTGTTCCCAGTATTGAAGCGACTGTTGCCAGTGAGCAGCCCATTGCCAGCACACCCACTATTATCACTGTACCCAGTATGCCAACTTGTCCCGCCGTTGAGACTGCACCCATTGTGATCACATATCCACTCAATGTCGTGCAGAATGTTGCCTATCGCCTGCGTGCCAGACGCGCACTGCAACCCGCCTACTATTGCCAAGTCGCCGGCTGCAAATTCCTCTTCTCCGACGAGCTCGAAGGCCTCGAGAATCACTTTGCACGCGAGCATCCCGCGACGCGCTGGAACGGCAGCTGTGCCAGTTGCGCGGCAGAGCAGCAGCCGCAGCAGGAGCAGGAGCAGCAGCAGGAGCTGAGCATTAGCGCTGAGCTGCGTCATCTGGTGCTGCAGCACATGGATGAGCAGCTGGCGCCCGCATTGCCAGCTGCAGCGCCTGCTGCGCCCAAGCTGCGCGTGCGGCGCTTCACAGGCGACAGCTGGGCCGAGGCGGAGCAGCTGCAGGCTAGGCCGGACACCTTGGATAGCCTGGCGAACTTGGCGCACGAGCAGCAGCAGCAGCAGCCGGCGAAGGCAGACAGCAGCGCGACTGTGATCAATCATCCGTCGGAGCTGCAGCTGGCCATCGATCGTGTCTTCAGCCTGACGGACTTCAGTTCCGCCGCATCGCCCATACGCCTGACTGACGATGGCGCTGTCATTGGCAGCAGCGTGCTTGTGCTCCGCCAGGACTTTGACGGGCAGACGCCGGCCGAGATTAGCATCTCGCTGCAGCCCGCTGCAGTGGAGGCTACTGAAGCTACTACTACACTGCCCGCTCCCGATCCCGCTCCCGTGGCTGATTCGCTGCCCGCGCCATCGGCGCCGCCGGCGCTGCGTCCGCCACTGATCGCCGATCGCTTCCGCTGCATGGCGGCCAATTGCAACTACTGCGCGCACACGGTCATGTGCATACGGCAGCACATGAAGTTCCACATCTACAGCTTCGGCAGCAAGGACTACCTGCAGTGCGCATACTGCGCGCATGTGGCGCGCGACGTCAACGACTATTTGCAGCACGGCGTCATCGTGCACGGCCTGGCCAATCGCGCCGATCTGCAAGATCCCAGTCAGGAGTCGAACGCAACGATTCAGCTCATACGCGACGTGCTCAATCAGCGCTCGGCACCGGAGAGTGCCAGCAGTGCGATGCCAGCGAGCGGAGAGCGTGCAACCGCGCAGTATAGTGGTACGCCCATTGCCAAACTGATTGAGGAGCTGCTTAAGTTGACGGGATATGGTGGTAAGTTGCTGGCAGTAGCTTTACAGTCATGTAATTACCAAGAAATTAACAAGTAATTACTAAGAAATGCACAAGTAATTACTAAGAAATTAACTAGTAATTACAAAGAAATTAACTAGTAATTACTAAGAAATGCACAAATAATTCCTTAGAAAATAACAAGTAATTACTAAGAAATTGACAAGTAATTACTAAGAAATTGACAAGTAATTACTAAGAAATTAACAAGTAATTACTAAGAAATTAACAAGTAATTACTAAGTGCTTATCAAGTAATTATATGCCTATTACTTAGCCTATCGGGTGTACTGCACAAGTAATTGCACTTGTGTGGCCAAGCAGATTTCATCACTCATGCAAATGTTATTTATGGTGTAATTGCAAAGTGTTGGTGAAGTAAATATGCTGTAAAATTTATTGAAGTTAATGTTAATTAATTATTCTAAATCTTAAGTATGAACAAAGCATGTTAATAATTGTGTATAATTTGCTGAAAATTACCAAATAATTACTTAAAAATTACCAAATAATTACTAAATAATTAACTGCAATTTGGCAAGTAATTACCTAATAATTATCAAGTAATAGCTTATCATAAATTGAGTGTAATTCCAGCTGAAGTAATGACACGTAGCTTTTATGTAAACAAAGTATTTAGTGAGTAATTACATGATTATTGCTTGTAATTATCGAGTAATTTATAAGTAATTAGCTGCTTATTACACGACAATTGCACATAATTATTAACTAGCTTACCTGCTGGTTTAATTATACGAAAGCTGTATGTAATTATCGAGTAATTAATAAGTAATTAGCGGTTAATTACGCGACAATTGCGTGTAATTATTAATTAGCTTACCTGTTTGTGTAATTATACGAAAGCTGTGTGTAATTATCGAGTAATTAACAATTATTTAGGTTGTAATTACACGAAAGTTCTATGTAATTTATAATTAGCAAGTAATTAACAAGTAATTGTGCTCATTTCCCTATGCTTTGTGTACTCCACAACAGACGATAAGCTATACGCGTGTCCCTTTAAGAGCTGCAGCGTCTCCCTGAAGGAGGAAACCTTCGGCAGCCATGTGCTCTACCACATGAGCAGCGATCCCGCGAACACGGGCCAACTGAGCTGCAAGTTCTGCCCGCAGAAGTTCGATGGGCCCGTCACGCTGCGGGCGCATCTGCAACAGCTGCACGCGCGCCACAAGTACTTCTGCAGCATTTGCCTGGAGACGACAGTGAATCCGCGCCTCATGCTCCAGCACATGCACCAGCGGCATCCGGTGCAGTTCCAGCTGATCAACTGCCAGCAGCAGTTCCTCGAGATATGCAATTCCGGCGGCGCCAAGACGTGGCTCAGCGCCGGCGAGCAGCCCTTTGGTCAGCGCAAAATGGAGGAATTCGTGGGGCGCCTATTGGAAGAGCTGCGTCAGCGTCGCGATGCCACCAAATCGATCTTTCGCCCCAGCGAGTTGCGCCTGCTCTCGCGCAAGCAGATCACGCGCGAGAAGCTGCATTGCGCCGACTGTCAGTTTCAATCGCACGACGTCAAAATGCTCTATCTGCACCTGCAGAACCACCGCCTCGAAGCGGTGCGTCTGGCCTATGCCAGGGACAGGGACACGGACACGGACACGGACCCAGGCACGATGAATCAATCGGCAGGAGCAGCAGTCGCAGCACCTCCACATTTGGATCTGCCTCAGCCCGTTGAGCAGCTGGTGGAGGCATCGGCAGGCAGCAGGGGCATGGCATCCACAGCTGCAGATGCACTGCTGGAGGCACCCGTACTGCTGCCCGGCAGACAGAACATACTCTCGCCCCGCTATCGTTTCGTGCCCAAAGAGCAACGCTATGCCTGTGGCGTTGTCAAGTGCCAAGCCCATTTCGGCACGGAGCAAGCACTGCGCCAGCATCTCACCGTGGCGCACTCGTACATGGAGGCCTTCAAGTGCCAGCACTGCTCCAGCAAGATCTTCAGTATCTCCGTGGAGAAGGTGTTCGAGCATCTGTTGCTGCACAAGCGTTACGTCTATCAGTGCGGCCAATGCAACACCTTCAGTCCCAAGCGACAGGTCATCGAACGACACATCCAAGAGAAGCATACCGGACAGGACGTCGATGTGATCATGCACAAGCGCTGCACGGATATGCAGTTGAGTAGCGAGCAGCGTTGGCTCAAGTCAGGTATGTATGAACCGGCACCCTTATGGAAAGCTTTTCGCACCTATAACTTCTGTTTATTGTTCGATCTGATTTAAATTTATAGGGTTGGTCAATATTATTAGTATCTACAATAATACCAAAATTCCTATAGTTCGGTTTATCGATTTACAAAATCGATTTCTGGTGGCGCTGGGCGTGGCATCCAAAATTTGAAAATCCGCATTCTGTGTAATGTTACTAGGAACTTTACTTCCAAATTTGGTGCTTTTAGCTTTTCTAGTGTTCTTAGAATTCAAAAAAAAAAAAATCGTTTTATAGGTCCGGTGGGCGTGGCATTCAAATGTCTAAAATCCAACTTCTGTATAATGTTGCAAGACACTCTTCTACCAAGTTTGATGCGTTTATCTCCTATAGTTTTTGAATTATTTACAAAAAATCGAAAAACGCATTTATCGATTTGCAGAGGCGGGGGCGGTGGCACATCAAGTTTGAAAAAAACTTCTTGTGTGTATTCAATACAAGCACACTTCCACCAAGTCTGGTGTCTCTAGCTCTGTTAATAGCTGAGATCTGTGTGTTTTTATACATGACCAAATCGACTCGGCTTTTAATGCTGATCAAGAATATATAATATATACTTTGTATGGTTTGCCACGCCTCCTTCTGCCTTTTACACACATTTTCACAAAGTTAATATAACATTTTTTACCCACTTTTAATGGGTAAAAGGTAAAATTACAAAAATCGAGCGATAGTTTCTATGGCAGCTATACGTTAGGTCGCTGTGATCTGGCTCTTTCCGACTTATGTACTGCGGGTAGTAGAACTAAGCAGGTGCAGCAAGTTTCAGCAAGTTAGCTGCAAAGCTAAGAGACTAGTTGGCATTGCAAGCGACCTAACGGACAAACGGACAGACGAAAATGGCTTGTACGATGCGGCTGTTGATGTAGGGATAGGGTGGGAGGACTTTGCTGCTATTCTATATGATAATATATATATATATTTACTTTTATTCATTCCAGCTAGCGCCATCCCGAGCAGCCCGGCCGACTGGCAGTGCAACCTGTGCTGCCTGGTGCTGAACAACGAGCGCCAGATGCTGGCGCACATCCGGCAGGTGCACGCGCGCGGCCAGCAGTACTTCTGCCCGTACTGCGACATCGAGGGCTTCGAGGTGATCGCCCTGATCTACCACATGCGCGTGCAGCACGCGCAACAGCGGCTGCAGCCGATCATCTGCTACAGGATGGTGCGCAACAAGGCGCGCAGCAACACGATCGCCTTCTACTGCCTGCGTTGCGAGGAGGTGGCCAGCACGTGCGTCCGCATACGGCAGCACTGCGAGGCGAAGCACAAGGTGCGCCATCAATATCAGTGCAGTCACTGCAGCGTCGGCAACGCGCAGGAGCGTGCGCTGGTGGGGCATGCCATCGATGCGCATCCGGGGCTGCCCGGCCTGGCCGTGCAGCAGTTCGAGCGTGTGTACAACGAGTTGCCCGACACGCTCAACTGGCAGCTGGCGCAGCCCATAGTGGGCAGCGCTGCAGGACAGGTGAAAACGGCAGTTGTTACAGTCCCCAGCAGTTACCATGAGGTGCAGCCGCAGGCCGAGGATGATATTGTTGTGTTGTCTTCATCATCGGATGAGGAGGAAGAGGAACAGCCGCCGCAGCAGGAGCAGCCGCCGCAGCAGGAGCAGCAGACGCAGCAGGAGCCGCAGCAGGAGGAGGACGAGCAGGAGGAGGAGGCGGGCGAGCAGTCGGAGCTGCTGCCCAGCTCTATCGATGCGCAGGTATGTATGAGTATGGGCTAGACCCGCCGCAACCCACTGACGACCATAGCTAATGCACTTGCTCATCGCACTGGCAGAAAACCTTCGAGTTCGCCTGCTCGCACTGCCACGAGACGAGCAGCGATGTCGTCACGCTGCGCACCCAGCACTGGGCCAACGCGCATCCGGAGCAGCCGTTCTACTTCTGCGTGCAGCCGCAGCTGTGCTGCCCGCAGTGCTATGGCTTCGTGGGCAGCGCCAAGGCGCTGCTGGAGGAGCATCTGCCCAAGGCGCACGGCATACGCAGCCTTGTGGCCTGCGATGTGCGTCGCCTGAAGGAGTGCGCGTACTGCGAGCATCGCTACAACAACTGGCTGGATCTGGCCAAGCACATGCTGTTCGAGACGCATCTGCCCAACGATCTGAAGAACCTCACGGACGACCAGCTCAATGGGCTGTTGCGTCAGGGCGCTGGCGGAGGTGCACGCAACGAGTACTACCAGTGCCAGACATGCCGCGTCATCATGCCAACGAGCCAGGCGATCGTGCAGCACGGACGCATCGAGCATGCGGCGGATGTGGGACAGCAGCAGCCACACGTCTATCGCCTGCTGCGGAAGCAGCTGATCTATCACTGCTCCTTCTGCATGTTCGCCTCGACCAGCGAGTCGGAGACGCTGCGCCACATGCTCGATCACTATCGCCGCTTCCGGCACTGCCAGCTGTGCCAGGCGCAGCTGAGCGACGGCTTCGATGAGTACGTGCAGCACTGCTACACATTCCATCGCAACGATATGCAGCAGCGCTTCCAGCAGCTGCATCCGTATACGCATCTCAAGAAGTTCCTCGCCCAGATGCTCTATCAGTTCCAGAACGGCCTCATCATCAGCAAGAGCAGCTTGCGGCAGACGTGCTACAAGGACGATCGCGCCGTCTTGCAGCTGTACGACGAGCTGCTGCGCAAGGCCGAGCAGCCGCCCATACCGCGCATACACATCAGCAAGCTGCTGCAGCAGCGAAAGGATGAGCAGCAGCAGCGGCAGCAACCACAGCAACAGCAGCAGCAACCACAGCAGCAGCAACCACAGCAGCAGCAGCAACAACAACCACAGCAGCAACAGCAGCAGCAGCCTGTGCGCATACTGCAGCGTCGCAAAACGCTCAATCCCGGCGGCTTGTTGTCGGTACGCGTGCAGGCAGGACCCAGCGAGTTCTTCAGCTCCAGCGCGGAGCAAGCACATGGCAGCGTGCACACCAACTGGCATACATCCTTCATGAACAGCAAACCACCAGTGCTAACGCGGCAGAACGCTACACGCACAGCAGCAGCACCTTCCGCAGCACCTTCCGAAGCACCTTCCGAAGCACCTTCCGCGGCACCTTCCGCAGCACCTTCCGCCGCACCTTCCGCAGCGGCAGCTGCTCCTACTCCTGCTGCTCGGCTGCCCATACTGCAGCGCATCACCAAGCGACGCAGCACCTACGTTGAGCCGGGGCAGCTCTTCGATGGCAAACGCGTCTGTCCGTCGTACTTGCCCTAAGTTAGCACCTTCTTTGCAGCAGCAGCAGCAACAAATACGCAAAATTCTAGCGAAAAACCTTGAGGCATAAACGCCAAAGACAGTGCGAATATGAGGAACGCTCAGGAATTTTATATGAGTTAAGGCAAAAAAAGGTGCCATTAGCTTGATATGAGTTAAGGCGGATGGAAGCGCGGATTGGCGAAATGCTGGAGAAAGAAAAAAAAAAAAGAACAAGAAGAAAACAAAGATAACGCGGGAGCGTAAAAAGATTCCGCTAGAGGCGCGATTTAGTCTCGGGAAATATCAAACCCAAAGAAACAGTGATCAAGCAAAAAAAAAAAAATGAAAAGGCTTAAAAAAAACCTAAGAAAGAGAAAAACGATCAAAACATAAAAGACCTAAAAAAAGTACAGAAAAAGGATAAAATCACAAAGCATAAAAAGAATTTACGCAAAGGCTTGACCAAAAACGTTTAAGAATAAACGTACAAAAGAGAAAGCGTTAAAAAAACCAAACAATTACAAAATAAGTGGCAAAAAAAAAAAAAAAAACTTAGTGTGACGAAAATCGTTTAAGCAAACGAAAGAGAAAAATAAGAGAAACGTTCAAGAATTTGCAAGCGCAAAGCACAAGCAAAAAACAGTGCAACTAGGCGCAAAACCAGAGAAAATCGCTCAAGAAAAAGCAAGCAAAAGGGAAGGCGCGAAAATGTTCTGAAAAATTGTAGTAAAAAAAGACAGCGCGAAGCTGAGAAACGTTTAAGAAAAAGCGGGCAAAAGCGAAGCGCGAGCAAGCAGAGCGAATTCGCAACTCAATACGTTTAAGGACAGCGAGAACAAAGAGGAGCAACAAAAAAAAGCGCGACGCTAAGAAACGTTTAAGAAAAAAGCGAGCAATAGCGAAGCGCAAACTCGAATAATTGCAAGCGCAAGCAAGCAGCGCGAAATTCGTTTAAGGACAGCGAACACAAAGAGGAGAAGAAACACAAAGAGCAGCTTAACAGCGTAGCGTAATGCAGCTGTAAACACTAAAGACTCCGCAACGCAAGGCGTACGGCAAGAAAGGAAGAAACTTCTACAAGTTACTATTTTTTTTTTTTTTTCACTAGATCGTTTAAGGACAGCGGACAAAGCGAAGCAAATCAAAATGATTCCATGTGAAGACACATACTCACACAAGCCTATATAAACTCCAAGGAAACGAGATATTTGATATACAACTATAAATTATGTATGCTAAGCAATATTCTAGATATACTAGGATGGTATCATTTTTTTTCACTCAGTATTTTGCCAATGAACTGGCGAAATTTATAAGACTTACGCTAGAAATGTATTAAAAAAAAAAAAAAAAAAAAAAAAACATAAATTGAAAGCAGACTTTACTTGCGCTGCTGCTGGCAGGCATTATAATACATTAGCTCGTAGCTGGGCGTGTCCGTGCGGCCCTGTCGGCGCGCCACGTTCGCGCAGCGCAAACGATTGTGGTACTCGCAGGGCGTGGCATAGGTGATCAGCGCTCCATTGCGGCGCACGCAGACGGGGCGATAGTAGCGCGGGCAGCTATACTCGCAGCTGATGTCGTTCTCACCGATGCCCTCGATGTTGTTGCCCGACGGCGGCTTGGGCTTCGGCTGGCCGGCTGCCTCCTTCTCTTCGCGCTCTTGCTGCTCCCCGCGCTCCTCCTCGCCATAGTCATCGTAGTCATCCTCGTCCTCGTCCTCGTCGTCAGTGTCGCCTTCGCGCTCTCGGCTGCCGTAGAACTCGTCGTACTGCTCCTCGATGCTGTGCGGCTGGAAGTAGATATCCTCGCTGCCCGCCGACGCGTAGCTGGCATCGCGCTGCGCTGACGCCGTCAGCAGCAGCAGCAGCAGCATTGCCGTCGCCGTTGCCAGCAGCTGTTGCTGTTGCATCTTGGGTTTGCGTTTTCGTTTTGGCTGCGTCTTGCCGCTTTTGCTCTGCACGCGCTGCGCCAGCGTTTTATACGCTGCGCGCGCTCGACTCCTTCTCGGCCAACAGTTGTGCAAATACCCGCGATACGCAATGCAAATGGAAATGGAAATGGTTGTGGAAATGGAAAACGTCTTGGATAAATATTCAAATGTGAATCAAGGGCAGGCGCTCGAGCTGCGACGGGTATGCGGGCTGCGGAAGACAGCTTGAGACCTATGGAGTAACTTGGCTCTTACTGCAGCTAGAACGTTGAAATTTGACATAATTGCTTGCTGTAGGCATATGTGCTACATATCCAGATATAAGTTAAATTAGTGTAGTTTCTGCTAAGAAAATTGCAAAACACTGCGCGACATTTTAGTATTTGTCTTCATGCAGTGAGAAAGTCATATAACTACTTATAACTGTCCAACTGAACTTGGCTTCCACTGCAGCTATACACTTGAAATTGGGTATAGTTGTTTGGTGGAGCTATAGCTAATATATATGTGGACATCAGCTGAATCGGTTAAGCCTTAGCTAAGAAAATCTATTTATTTTAATTTTAAAATTTGCAGCGAGAGCTTGAAATTTGGTATAGCTATAACTAACATATATAATGAAATTAGTTAGACGTTAGTTCAGAAAATGTAAACTTTTTGTTTTAAAATTTTCAGTAAACGCCTAAAAATTTGTTATAGTTCTTTAGTGGAGCTATATCTAATAAATATACGGAAAAATCGGTCAACCTAAGAAAATCGAATTTATTAATTTTTTAAGTTTGCAGAGAAAGCCTCATTATTGTTTATATATATAATATATATGTGGAAATCAGTTGAATCGGTTAAGCGTTAGCTAGAAAATCTATTTTTTTGCATTTTAAAATTTGTAGAGTTTGAAATTGGGTTTAGTTATTTGGTGGAGCTATATCCAGTATATATAACGAAATCAATTTAAACTTAGCTAAGAAAATCGAATTTTTTTCAATTTTTGAATTAGCAGAGAGAGCTTGAAATTTGGTAGAGCTATATCTTATATATATCCGGAAATCGATTATGCGTTAGCTAAGAAAATCGAGACAAAACTTGCAGCAAAACCCTTGAAGCTTGGTACAGCTGTATCTTAGAACTATATCGAAATCAGACTTCCAGGGCAAACTAAACCCAATTAAGAAAGAAATACAAATATAAAGATATATATTTTCAATAGACACCATAAAAATCGTTGATTTTTATTAAAATTAACCCCTGGCTGTAGCACATTGTGGTTAAAAATCCAACAATTATTAATGGAATGAATAATGAATGATGAAATTCACTCGAATCTCTGGGAATCATAAGGTATATACTATTACTGTGTTTTCTCAGCGTTTGCGTCAGTTGCTTGTCAATTTGGTGTTATCAGTTAAGCTAAATACAGAACCGTAAGGCAGTGCAGTGCAGGGTATTAAAGGGTTGACGTGTCACAGATAATAAATACACTTGTTTGTTTGCATTCGAGTGGAAACGAGTTCAATGTGCGTGCACGCATTTGATTCATGAATTCGACAAACAAAGCTATTACCAAATTCCCTAGATACTATTTACAATTATACTAGAACCCATTTGGTTCTTGTTTCACAGTATTTCTCTGCTTTCCATCGAAATCATGTTTCAATTTCAGGTACTTCTTTGCATTTTCTACTGCCATTTATTTCAATTCCACTTGTTTTGGTCGCATTTCATTATTGTCTGTAGCTAAAAGCGGACATTACAGTTTTATATAGTATAAAATATCAGTTATGTTTCAAAATAAGCAAAATTTCGTATGAAGAAAAAAAATTCATCGAACAAAATTTAATTGAAAATATTATGAAATTTCTTTAATGTAGTGTATTGTAGTGCAGTGTATAAAAAGTGCGAGTTTGCTGCTTGGCAGATTCTTGGATTCTCTAGAATTGTAAAATTAATAGAATTGAAGCGAAAAAAAATATATATTAAAAAAAAGAGAGAAGAAAATGTCCCAGAACTCATGTTTCATTCCATTTGCTCCATTGAATTATACTGAAAATGTATTGGTAGTATTGTTTTCTAACTTTTTTTAAAAAAAATATTAAATAATAATAATTAAAAATAAATATTAAATAAATTAAATATAAAAAAAAATATTAAAATTTATTTTGAACACATAAAGAGTAAAAACTTATCTATTTCATTCCACTTGTTGCTTTGAATTGTACTATTAATGTACTAAAAAACACCTAAACTGATTTTTAACTATTTCATTCCAAGCACTTTTAGGAAAAAAATTAAAAACATCATAAATAGCATATAGAGTAAAAATATTGAGTTTCATTCCACTTGTTTCTTTGCTTTATACTGATTTGTTGGAAAAATTCATTATCCATTTTTTAAAAAAATATTCAACAATACTTTGAAAATGTTAAAAAAAAAGTGAAAACTAATGTGTTTTATTCCACTTGTTTCTTTAAATTATACTAATAATGTGCTACAAAAAATATCTAAATTGATTTTGAGGTATTTCATGCAAAGCATTTCCCAAGAAAAAAAGTTAAAATCTGATTGAAAACATTAAGAAAGGGCATTTTGAATGAAATTTGGTCTGTTCCATTCCACTTGTTCCTTTGAATTTTAAAGTTCTATTCAAAAAATATTAAAATTTAGTTGGAAAACATAAAGAAAATATATAAAGTGTAAACTAGTCTGTTTCATTCCATTTGTTTCTGTGAAAAAAACTAGGAAGTAAATTAAAAATTCATAAAAAAGTAAAAAAACACCTTAAGTATTCAATTGAAAATAGAATGAAATGTAAATGAAAATAACTCCGTTTCATTCCACTTGTTTTTGCGAAAAAAAAAGAAAACTAATAATGAGCTCCGAAAACATAAAAAAAATGAATACATAAATTATTAAAAAAAAAATAAATAAATTTATTTAATGAAAATAAATCCGTTTCATTACACTTATTTCTTCGGAGCCTAGAAAATTGTCCACATACAAAAAAAGTTTCAAATCGAAAAAAATAAAAATAATAAATTGAGAATTTAATTGGGTAGGGTATAATATGTATTTAATAAAATAAAGTGTGCACATGGAGCGAAAGCTAATCTGTTGCCCTCCACTGTATTCCGATTATTCGCCGATAATGGGCTAGAAAAATGATTAAACTGATTGGCAACTGATTGGTGATAAGGCTATGCCAGGCATATGGAAGCACTGCTCCGCTCTCGCTCGGCGACCTTCACTTAGATCCAGTCCATGTAGCCCTGCTCGTAGGCGTGGCGCACCACGTTGAATATCTGCAGGCTGCCCTCGTCGCCGGCGATCTGCAGCGACATCTCGTGGAATGCGGCGCTGTGCATGTCCTCCTCGAAGAGCTTCGATAGCTTCGCGCAATCCTGCTCGTTGCCCAGCAGCCACGGCATGAAGTGCATGCAGATCATGCAGCCGTAGAAGGCGTAGCGCTTGAAGTGCTCCTCGAAGCGGGCGTAGCTGCGGAAGAGGCGCATATCGTATATCTTACATGAATATTAAGATCATACCATTGCACCCACCTGTACTGCTCGAGCAGCTGCTGCAGCTGCGCCTCCTCCAACTGCTCGTGGTTGCGCTGCAGCACCAGCTCCAGCATCTCGTGCATGCGCGCGTGATAGCGACGCAGCAGCCGCGGGAAGAACTCCGCTCGCTCCGCTGCCGGCGTGTTCATGTACAAGAAGAAGCTCAGATCGATGGCGATGCTGCCGTAGCGCAGCTCCTGGAAGTCGATCATCTTGATGTTGTCCACCTGCCCCGCCTCGTTCTCGTGGAACAGCACATTGTTGCGATTGAAGTCGCCATGCAGGATGGTGGCAAACGGCGAGTCCTGCGCAGTGCTGCGTATGTTCTCGAGCAGCTGCAGCGGATCCTCGAAGTACCTGGCGCGCAGACGTTCCAGCGCATCCGCGAAGCCCTTGTCCGGCGACAGCTCATCGCGCTGGCGATCGTAGAACTGATAGAAGCGATCGAAGGCGGCGCGGTAGAAGGCCGCGTAGAGATTCGACTGGCCCGGCGCGAAGATGAAGGGCAGCTCGACGATGCCGGCGCGTAGGCGCTCGTGCACCTGCGGCTGCAGGATGCGCGTGGCATGGCCGAGCGCATGGAATGCGCCCAGCACATTGCACATGGCCTCCAGCTGGTCCAGGCGCAGCTCCAGGCGTGGGCCCAGCGCGTAGCCCGCGGGCTTGAGGTGCTGCAGCGCCAGCACAGACTCGCGCTCCTCACCGAGGCCTAAAGGATGAAGGAGTACCATGATTAGACTGACAGACAGTGTGCACTGCTCATACTCACCCTCCACACGGCCAAACCTGGCGCAGTAGGAGCGTGGCACGAACTCATCGACGACGCAAGTCTCCAGTTTGCTGGCGCGCAGCAGCTGCTCGTACGCGGGCAGAATCTCGGCGTAGAGGAAGACCTCGTTGGCGAACTGCGTGTAGGACTTGCTCGACTCGCGGAACTCCGGGCTGCCCTTCATGAACTTGACCAGCACCAGCTCCCGCCGATCGCTATGAGAGTGGAAGAGAGAGGGGTAGGGAGAGGCTTAACCATGCCCACCACACCCCACACTCACCTGCCTGCCACCTTGAGGTCCAGCTCCACGGTGTAAATGGCCGACATGAAGCCATCCAGGCCCGTGGAGCACTCGACGCGGTGTGCGACGAGGGCGGAGTCGCGGGGGAAGTACTTGAAGATGTCGTAGACGAGCTGCCGCTCGATGTAGTCCAATTGCTGCTGCTTCGTTGACATCTTGATCTCCAATGGAGAGGGAGAGAGAGGCGCAGTGGCGCAGTGGCGATCGCAGCGGCTTAATTGGGCTCAATTGGCCGAAATGTACACGTACCGCGTCCAAGGCTTCTGTTTGTTTTTGTGCCTGTGATCGATAGCATGTTATCGCTAATGTTAAGCCGAGCTGCTGTAAAGACAATAAGTACATTTGCCTACAAATTGTTAGGTATTAGTTACTTGATACACAGCGTATTGCATTTAAAATATTGCGCTCATTGCCTGAGTAAATCGAGTTTAGCGCAATTTAATTGTTTAAAAAACAGCGCGGCGAAAGCCGGCTAACATAGCGTTAACAGCGAGTCAGCTTTACAGCACTCACGAGCAGGTACATTTGTCTGTTAACCGGTTAGTGTTAATTATGCCGGTTCTACTTTGAATTGCAGGCACTGTAATCAAATTAAATGCATTATTAGTATTAATTGTATTATAGATTATTAAAATAGGTGGTGCTTGCAGTCAGCTTGAGAGTGCTTAAAGTGCGCTCAATTCAAATTGCAGTGTAGTTTTATATTCTACTCACGTCATGCACGCTTGACGAACTATCGATAGCTGCGGGCCATCGTTATCGCCTGCCGAACAGTCCTGGCAAACAAATATTGGTAATTTGCCAGCCCTGCGTTCTGCTGAAGTTATAAAAATAAAACAAAACTGCTTCGAACCGAAAATCGAAAAGCATAAAATTTTGGCGAATTGTGCGATTTATGATCTGTGAAAGCGTGTATATATGTATTATGCCCATGCTACCGCATTGGCAGCTGCATTAAAGCATAGCGCATTCGTTTCGGTACGTCGGGTGTGTGTGTGTGTGTCTGTTGTGGGTGCAGTGTTGTCAGCCAGCTTATAATTCAATTAAAAAAAAAAAAAGTTCGGGCGAAAAGAAAAGCGTCGTTCTCTGCCGCTAAGCATTGCAATTTAATTGACACTTGTGCATGTGTGAGTGTGTGCCTGCGTGTGTTTGTGTGTGTGTGTGTATGAGAGAGCGCATTGGGGGTCTGCAGTTCCTTTGACAAAACTAGCTAGCGATCCGGTTGCCTCCCAAGACCAAATAATAAAATCAAAACAAGTATGACAGCAAGTAGCATCCAAGTGCCCGCATGAGTGTAAGTGTGTGTGTGGGTGTGTGCGTGAGCGCAACGAAAGCAGCTCCAAAGCAAGCAGGCAAATAAACGTGCTGGAATAACATAAGCGTGCGTGAGCGCTACACAACACTGTCGCATTGCTGCTGCCCGCGCTTGACAACACTGTATGCAGTATTTTGTTCGTATTTTAAACACCTCTGGTATTTTTGTATTTTCTATTTCTCTTCATTTTCGTTTTGCTCTTTGGTACGGACAGACGTGAGCGCGCGTTTTTCGCCGTCCTCATCGACGTCGTCGCTGTCTTCGTCTTTTCGTCGTCGTTCCGTCGCGTTATGTGTGACAACAAATAAATAGCAAAGCTAAAGAATACAACAGCAGCGCCAGCAACAAGAGCGAAATACAACACAACGAGCATGCATACGCGTGCATACAGGCATAGTTAAAAACGCTCATTTTGCTACAATTTTTTTTTTGTCGTTTTTCTTGCGCATGGTTCGAACGCTGCAGCAGCAAAAAGGTTGGTGAAAAAAAGACGTCGAAGTCGCCGACGCCGCCGTCGTCGTCGTCGGCCTGTTCTCGTTATCGGCTGTCGTCGCGCCGTTCCACCGTTATACGAGCTGTGTGTGCGTGTATTTGTGTGCATTATTTTTTGTTATTGTGTTTCGGAATTTTTTTTGTTGTTTCTTCTCTTCTTTTTTTTTGTCAATATAAAACCAAAGCCTAAAAGTGCATTGCAAAAAGAGTCGCCGCAGAAACTTATCGAAAAATAATCGTCGTCTAGTTTTTCGTTGTCATTTTTTGCTCTTCTTTTTTGTGAGCATTTTTTTTTTTTTGTTGTACACTGCTGCTACGCCTCCGCCGCTGTTGCGACGCGCTCTTTTGTTAGCCTCAGCAGCGTCGTCGTCGCATTTTGTTGCCTGTGTATGCGTGTGTGCGGCAGCATTTTTTTTATTGTGTGCGTATGTGTGTGTGTGTGGCTGTGTGCTCTAAAGTTTATTGTTGAATATGTTTTAATATTTTGTTTCTCTTTCCATCCGCTGTCTGTCTGTATGTACCTACGTATACTTGAAAAAAAAAAAAAAACTTAGCAGCAGCAACAACAACAACAACTATAAAATACCAAAAAGAAAATAAGCAAAAGCAAATTTATATGCATACATACGTATGTATATATATGTATGCGTGTGTGTGTGCGCTTCTAGTGGTGTATGAGTGCGCCTCTGTGTGCGTGTAAGCAGAAGCAGCAGGAGAAGCAGCGCATCGGCGTCGGCGTCGTCTTTTGCTACGAGTGAAACATGTTTTTAGCGACAACAAAAACAACAGCGATACGTCAACTGCAACTGCAACTGCATCAACAAAATTGACAACAGTGTGCAAAGCCACAACAACAACAACAACTAAAACAACGGCAGCAGCAGCAACAATAACAGCAACAACAAGCATCAGGCAAATGTAAGTTTATATTTATGTACACAGATGCGTGTGTGTGTGTGTGTGCATGCATATGCTTGTAGGTCCAGTGAGCCTAGTCTCAGCCAGCATCAAAATTTGTTTGGTTATGTTGAAGGCGATGCCGCTGCTGGCGTCAACGTCGCGGCCGGCGTTGCCACTGTGTTACATTTTGCGCGCATACGGTGGCAGCGCTGCCACCGTGCCTGGCCCAAACATATTGGATTTACCGGCATTTTCTCTGTGCACTTCTGCTTCTGATTGGGAGAAGGCATGTGGTTTTGCGGTTTATCAGTGTATGTGTGCGTGTGCACGCCAGGTAGCAGCAACAGCAGCAGCAGCAGCGCATCAAACACGCACACACACACACACACACACACACACACACACAGAGAGACATTGGTGTAGTACATGTGCACAAGCACAATGCTGGCAAAAGGCAAACAAGAATTTAAAAAAGCCATTGACGCCGTCAGGGCAGAGCTGTGAGCAGCGCTGCTGCAGCAGCGTCATTGAAGTTGAAACAGCAACACACACACGCACACAGGCTCGAACTCACATAGACACACACATACTGCCATAGGTAGACGGCCATGTACAGCTACAGCTACAGCCAGGCTGGCTGGCGGCGCTCTCACGCTGCTTTTCCCCTCTCCCTGTCTGTGTGTGTGTGTCTCGCTCTCTCTCTCTCTCTCTATTCGGCTGCCGTTAGCGTTGACGACGCGTTGTCTGCACAAAGAGCAAACAGCGACGCTGGCAGCGCTGCTTTCAATTGTATGCTTTTTGTTAATGTAAAATTATTATTTATTAATTGAGTCGAAATTAAAAAATGCGCATTGTTTGATTGACAACAGCCTAACAAATGCGCTGCTGCTGCTTTCCCCTGCCGCTGCTGCTGCGTATTGCAGGCTGCATTACACTTTGTTGTTGTTATAACAATTTCACCAATAACAACAGCGAGTCGCATGTAAATTCTGGCATTGAGAGCGAGAGCGCAAGCTAAGCGCGCATTCCTGCTCTCACACACACAGCGCGCTGTTCACTTGAACCAGAAATTTCAACAACGCCGCAACGCCTGCCGGTGGCAGCGGCAGAGCCTGCCTCTCTCTTTCTCTCTCTGTCTCTGTTTCCCTTTGCTCTCGCGCGCTCTCTTTTAGCATGTCTTGTAGCTTTTGTCCTGTGTCGTCGTCGTCGTCGTCGTCGTCGTCGTCGTCGTCGTCGTGGTCGCTTGCCCAACATCAACAGCTGGACAGCGGGCGCCAGCAGAGCAGCAGCTGTTAGGCAGAGGAATTGAACGAAGTTGCCATTCGTTCAGTTGGGTCATTGCCTCTGCCCGCGTGCTGCTCGCTGCTTGCTGCGTGAGCTGCGCTATCGCTTAATTTACTCGGACTGCTGTTGCCACTGCACTTTATTTGCCCTTGCTTTTTGTTTGTTTATTCGCTTGCCTATTGTTGTTTTTATTATTGTGTGTTATTATTGCTGGCTTCTTGGGAAAAACGCGCACGCATTGTGCCAGAAAAATGCAAACGATACTTTTCACATAAACACAAATATAAAATACAAATACAAACACAAACAGAAGCGCAAACAACTGCTTCTTGTGCAGGTGCATCAGTTCCATTGAATTAGCTTGCAGGCTTGCCAGGAAAATGGAAAACAGAAAACAGAAAGCAGAAAACAGTAAATGGCAAATACATATGGATGTTTCGTTTTAAATAACAAACAGACACGGACACGGACAATGAAACGTCGTAATATATGCGATAGGCGATAGACGATATACAAACAGTTGCAGCTGCAGTACGCGCGCATACTAAGTCTGACCTTGACCCCTTGCTTATTCTATTCGACTTGCCAGTCAATTTTTAAATTATGCCATCAGCTTTTTTGTCAGTGTACGTTTTATCTACCATAAACGCTTGATAACAGTTCGCAGCTTGCTTCCACGCTCTGTTATCGATTAGCAATCGCAGCTCTGTTAATGTGCACGAGCCTAACATATCTAATTATGTAAACGTGCATGCAACTGTTATGCTAACATATTGCAGCGCTGTTAGGAGTCCTGCACACACAGGCACAGGTGCGTTGGTGTGTATAGGCTGTTTGCTGTTACAGCTGCTGCTGCTGTTATTGTTGTTGTTGTTGTTTGCACTGTACGCTGTACACTGACAATGGAAGCGCAGATTAGTTAAATGCGTTTTAAAAACAATTTCATTGGCGGCCTTTTTTTTTTTTTGTCTTTTTATTGCGCAGCAAACGCGATGACGACGCTGCCAAATCAAATAACACAGACAACAACACAAAAGCAACAGCAGCAAAGTAGCAGCAAAAACACGTGAGTCGCTGTCTGGATGGGAGAGAGTGCAGGGGGGAGGGGGGCTGTTGTTGGAAGATGATTGGTGAGTTGGATCGACTGTAGGTTGGGGTTGTGGCAGCGCAGGGGGTGGGCGTTTGGTTAGTTAATTCTGCCAACGCTCAATCACACGAAAAGGCATTCACAACAAAGTCCACAACAGAGCACTACACGTGCTGCCTGCTGCTGTCAACGTCGCTGTCGGCGTCGCCGTCGGCGTTGCAGTCAGCAATTCGGTGGGTGGCGCTGACTGGAACTGCGCTTTGAGAGGCAAACAGTGACGGAAAATAGCAGCGTCATTGTCGTAGGGAAAGGTGAAAGTAATTCAAAAATAACATTAACAAAAAAATAAATAAATAATAAAAAACGTAGTTTCTTTTGTTGTGCTATTATTCTAATCACTGATAGTCTAAAGCGAGAGAGGGAGGGAGAGAGAGAGCGACCACAAAGTAGATTGCATGCATGCAATCACATGTCTGTATGTGTGCGTGTGTGTGTGTGCTAAGTGCGAAATATACCGCAATAATAACAACAATAACAGCAATAAACATATAAACAACATTCTTGAAAGTCGCAATTTCGCTTTGCAGCAGAAGAGAAGTAGAAAGAGAGAGAGAGGGAGAGAGTCGGAAATATCTAATTGGAATTTATACTGCAGCAGCAGAAGCAACCGACCGCATGATCGTTCCACGTTGTTGTTGCTGCTGCTGCTGGCAATTTCAATGCCACTGTCAAAGCTCAAAGCGACGCCAGCGCCGTCGCCGTCGCCGTCGCCGCCGTCATTGATGAACACACACGCAAGCGCAGTTACATGCACAGACATGCAAACAACGCTGCTGCGCCGCTGCTGCTGCTGTGACGTCGACAGCAGCAGAAGAGCGCATTTAGCGCTGTGCGTCGGTTTTGTTATTGTTGACATTCGCGTTGAGAGAGCGAGAGAGCGAGAGAGAGAGAGAGCCAGAGAGCGGGTGGTGGCGGCAGGTGCTGCCAATTCGATATTATTCGCATATTGATTTACGATAGGACAGACAATACATGCTCATGTATGCATGTGTGCATGTGTGCGTATTTCTCAGGGCTGCCGTTTCAGGGCTACAGCACAGCGTTCGTGTTATTGCTGTTGATTTTTGTTGTATTTGCATTTGTATTTGTATGTGTTTGCGTTTGTGTTTGTGTGTTTGCTGCTTCTGCTTTGTGTCCGTTTAATTAATGCTTATTATTTGTGCTATTGCGTTTTGGGCAAAAAAGGCAAGCAACTTTTTATGACTGCGTTGACGTTGACCTTGTGTGTTTAGCAAGCAAAGAGGAGCGAGGAAAGAGGAACGAGGAAAGAGGAACGAGGAACCAGAAGCCCCAGCAGTCAGTCGCAGTCGCAAACAAAGCTTGCGCGTATTGCGGTCTGGTTTTTATTTCGCTGGGGGCTCTGGCTGAGGGGCAAACGGCGACTGCGCCGCCGAATTCGTTGCGGCCAAATCGGTCATTGAACTTTGAACCAAACAACAACAACAGCAGCAACAGCAACAGCAACAAAAACGGAATGAAAAGAAAAAGAATACAAATACAAATGCGAACTGGCAAAGCGAATCGAGCATGTAAATTGTGTCGATGTGTGTGTGTGTGTGGAAGCATTTGTCTTTGCGCTTGTATGTGTGTCGGCGAGCATTTCGCTACGCACTTCAGCGAATGAAAGAAAAAAAAGAAAGCATCTTATGCGCGGCGCTCTCTACTCTCTCGCTCTCGCTCTTTCTCCCTGCTTTTGCGAAAAAGAAAAAAGAAAATGCTTTCAAAAGCGCAAAAACTTTTTTTTTATTGTTGTCGCGTTTACTTTGTGGCTAATCAGCAAAAGCAACGCGCAGCGAAAACGCCTACAAAGTATTTTTAGTACCTAAAACCAAGAAACGGGAACACAGAGAGAGAGAGAGAGAGGGGCACACACACACACGCACAATATGCCAATAACTGAAATGTATTTTCGCTGCAGAGAGTCGCCCACATGTTGCGCAAAAGGCTTTTACGCCATTTATTTATATGTATGCGAGTGTGTGCGTGTGTGTGTGTATGCACATATTTTAATGCTTAATTTCATTTGAATTTATTTAATCAAAACTAAAACTAAAAAGCAGACAACAATTTGGGTCACGCATGACGCGTGCGTGCCTGTGCCTGTCTGTCTGTGTTTGTATTTGTATTTGTATTTGTATTGCTGTTGTTGTTGGTGGCTGGCGAGAGAGAGAGAGAGTGACAGGCAGACAGATAGATGGCGCGGCAGAGCAAAACGAAAGCATAGGCACGCGCTCACGCCGCGCTGACGTCAAACGCTGACTGGAAGGCGTGTGGATGGTGGTGGGCGGGGGTGGATCGTAAAGTTTTTCTTTAGTTTGTTTTTTTTTTTTTTTTTTTTTCAGCTTGAATGCAGGCAATGTTGCGCTATGGTGGGCTGAGATGTGCTGAAATGTGGTGAGGTGTGTGTGTTTGTGTGTGTGTGTGTGTGCGAGTGACCACCCACCAAATGTAGAGTTGCCAGCTGCGCATGAAATTTAATTGGCGCGGCGGCGTTGTCGTTGTGTGGGATTCTGTGCGTGGGGGCCGCTGCCGTCGCCGACGCTGCTGCTGTTGCGGCCGGAGTATTTGATTTTGGTCGACGACCAAAAATAAATTATGATGCATTCGAAAGTTGTTGCTGCCTGGCTAAAAATACACACTCACACACACGCACACACTTACGCCCATGCATTATGTATTCAAACAGTCGCTGATTGCTGGGACATTTGTGACGTCACGGCGATCGGCCGGCCGGTCACAAGCACAGCTCGTGCAATTGATAAGGCATTTCATGTTGATGGATGAGGCATGCGGGCGCGTGTGTGTGTATGTATGTATGTGTGTGTGTCTCACTCTCTCTCGCTCTCCTTGTGTAGGTGTTTTAGTTGGTTGCACAGTGTGCAGTGTTCACTGTGCTCGATTTGAATGTCGTCGTCGTGACGCATCGGCCAAATGCTTTTTTCAGCTTCTTCTCTTCTCTCGCTGTTGCTGTTCTTGTTGTTGTTGTTGTACCGTGTGAATCAGAAAATCAGCAAGAATCATTCAGTGAGACATACAGTGGAGGGGGGCAGGGCCCAGCCTCTGTGGAACGGGTTTTTCGGCTTGTACTGAACTTGCCGGCACTGTGAGTAATGTGTGTGGGTCTGCGCGAGTGTATGTGTGTGTGTGAGAGTGAGTGTGTTTCTTTATTTGTGTTGATTAGTTTGCAACAATGTGGCAACCCTGCCGCGCCGCTGTTCATTTGCATGGCAACAACACGCAGAGCGAAAACAAATGCCAAAATATGTCAGAACAACAACAACAAAGACAACAACAACAACAGCGCACAGTTAAAAAGCTCTGCAGGCACTTTCACCGACGTTTATACATATGTTTGTCTGTGTGTGTGTGTGTGTGTGTGTGTGCGAGTGTTTTTTGGGTTTGCGTTTGTGTTTGGGTGTGTTTTCGAGGGCTGCCCGAGCAATATAAGTTGACTTAAGCTCATTAAAACATTTGCGCAACTAATTAAAAGACACAAATGTTGCCCTGGCAACAACACAACAGGCACACAACAGGCGCTTAACAGCTGCTGCTGCGCTGCTGCATGACATAGCACAGAGCTTTGAGTCAGGCGCCTGGCAAGCTGCGCTTTCTATGTACCCCCCCACCCATTCCAACCCCCACACAACTGACTCTCCAGCAGATTACGATTGTGTCTGTATGCATGTATGTGTGCGCGTGGCGCTCAAGCTTCAGATGTTAGAACTCGCGCGCACACACACACACACAGGCAGACAGACACACATGCGTCGCGTGTCGTTCGTTCACCTGCCGAGCTGACTAGAAGAGAGAGAGAGAGAGGAAGAGAGCAAGAAAATGACTGAGAGCGCGGCGAGCGTGGCCTGTGAATGTGTATTTTTGTTGTTGTTGTTGTTTGGGTTCTTTGAGTCAAGCGTCAGCGTCGGCGTCGGCGTCAACGCCGGCGTCGGCGTCAGCGTGTGAGCAGCGCGTGTTTTTCCTTTATTTGGTTTCTTTTGCGCCGCGTAAAATGTTATTGAATTTTTGCACTTTGCATACATTCATAAATTGTACGTATTGATATTGCTGTGTGTGTGTGTGTTTGTGTGTGTGTGAGAGTGTGTTTATATTGCCGTAATTTGCTGTTTATAAAATGCCCAACTAAGCTTTTCTTTATTCTGTTGCTCTTTGCAGCTCACGGCGACGACATCCACAAAGCTTACTGAAGCAGCAGCAACAGCAGCAGCAGCAGCAACAACAACACGAATCGAAAACCAAAACAGCAACAACAATAACAACAACAAGCATTATCATCAATTGTGTTCAGCATTTTTAAAAATCGTGCGTGTAATTTGGTTTCGTTTTGTTTTTATCTCTGTCTCTCTGTGTGTGTGCGTGTGTGTGTTTTTTTTCTCGCCGCGTCGTGAAATGTTTGTTCCCATGCAAAATGTGCACAAAAGTACTTTGGCTTAACAGCAGCTGCAGCACCAACAAAAACAACAACAACAATAACATAAAGCAACGAAGCAGCAGCTGTAGCAACGGCAAGATCAACAGCAGCAGCAACAACAATAACAGCAACAGTCTGACGACAACAACAACAATAACTTAAGGAAAAATCTCCTTTTTTTTTTGGCATTGGCCGCTTTACGCTCGCTCTCTGTGTGTGCCGCGCTCTCGCTCTCTCTCTCTCTCTCTTGTCCGGTTGCAGCACTCCGCTTATAACGAAGTAGTGTGTGTGTGTGTGTGTGAGTGAGAGAGAGTTGTTTTTGTTTTCGTTTGGGCGCCCGCGCGCGCACACACACACGCACGCAGGCAGGCACAACACACTAACAGCACAGAGCCACGCACACAGAGACGTGCACCGCGACGTCGGGGGGTGTGTGTGTGTGTGGGTGTGTGTGCAATGGATTTGCATTGTTATTGCAACGGCATGATGAACTACGTATGCGTGTGTGTGCACCGAATGTTCGTGCCTGTGTGCAAAACGGTAAATAAATGAAAAACGCAACGTCATCATCGTCATTAAAATTGCACATTAAAAACAACAGCAACAACAACAAAAATAACAAAAGCAACAGCAGCAGCAGCAGTAACAACGCGCAGCACAGCAAAGAGGAAGAACGCGTTTTCTACGATCTTCTCAACATCAGCTTAACAGTGGCATTAATATTAACATACGTCTAACATTGACATAACATTGAAAGCAAATCCAAAAGACTTAAAAAGTGTGTTCATTACTTTAAACAAAACCAAGAAATAAACAAAACAAAGCAAAAACAAAAACAAAAACAAAGGGAAAACAACAACAGCAAAAAAACAAATCAGCAAACGATAAAAGGAATATATAGATTTAACTTAACATACACAAATATACATGCATATATACATATAAATAAAAGCCCCCAAATATATATAAATATCGTGGAAAGTATTTGAAAAGGAAAACAAACAAACAAACAACAACCAAAATATATAAATTATTATATAACTAAAATATATGTATGTACATATGCAGATGTATGTGCAACACGAACAAAATCCGTAAACAAATTAACAACGACAAGAAAATACATAATTAAATTAAGCAACCACAGCAACAACAACAACAGCAAGAAGAAGGAGAAAAACAACCAAATCATTGCAAACATTCACGATCTATGCAAATTATATGAACAAAATAACGCAATAATTATATTACCGAAATATAAATACTTATTGGGCAACATACGCGCGATATATATATGTATGTATCGACATATACCTATATATATCTAGGTATTCGCATTAATTCATCGAGTAACACTAAACCAACAACAACAGCCACATGTATAGATTGGAGGACACGAACAGCGGCGCCGTAATGGATAAGAATAAACAGAAATGTAAGTACAAATCGAGTAATTTGTGGAATATGCAAGAGTATAGAAAATATAGTTTGAAGTTGGTAGGTTTTCTAGTTGCAGAAACGGAGTAATATTTTCAGCTTTAGAGATCGTACAGTTTGAAGTTCTACTTTGAAATGCTTTGGTTAGAAATTTCAACAAAAAAATTTCTATAATATTAGCAGAGAAAATTTACTGAAACTGCTAGCCTATTTAGTAGTTCAAAATATGCGAGTTTTTTTTTTTTTTTTTTTTTTTTTTGTTTGCTGATTAATTAAGAATATTCCATTGATGGGTACAGAGTAGGGCTGCCACATATTTGTAAAGTATTGCATCTATGATGTCAATGGCTATTTTTAATACAAAAAAAAAAAAAAAAAAACTGTTAGGCAAGCTTAATAAATTAAAGGATATAAGTACTTATCAAAGGGTATGCATTTTGAAGAGTTAAGTTTTTTAACGAAATTTTAGTTTTATTGTTGCTTTCATATAACATCAATAATCGTGGTATAGTCACAAATTTGTCGCTTCGCTTTCGTTATTATGTATGCTCGAGTTTTGTAGCAGTCAGCCGTGGCCTGCCGCTGCCAATTGACTGATAACAGTCGAGTTCATGCAAAGAAGTGCAGTCATAGCAATCAGTATTTGTCTACCTCACACCTGTTGCCATCTCGCTTGCAGGCATTCGCACGTCTGCTGCATGTGTTGCGTGTTTGTGTGCGTGCGTCTGCCTTATCACACACTCACCTTCTGTGTTTTTATTGGGAAGGTGCCGGGACCACTCCGCCCCTACCGGCGTCGCCCCTGCCCAGCCCTGCCTGCCTGCCGCCTGGTGCGGCAGTGCATTTCAATTCCACGAATTGCCATATCACGGCCGGTGGCGGCGTCTGTCTGTCCGGCAATTTGTCAAGTGTTTGTAAATTCTCAAAACAACAACAGCAACAGCAACAAGAATAAAAGTAAGGGGAAGGGGCAGAGAGGAACATACAATTGCAATCATTCATGGGTCATTCATGAGTCACCGGATGTGGGTGCGAGTTGCTGTTGCTGTTGCCGTCGCCGTCGCCGCCATCTCTCCCTCTTGTCCACGCCTCTCTGCCTCTCACTGTGTGCTAAGCCGGTTTAGTTGACGGAACAATCGGAACAGACGAAGCGGTTTTATAGTTTACAGTTATACTCGTACAGTGATAAGGCTGCGTTTAGTAGTTGCCCGCATTCCGTCAGAAACGCTGCAAAAAAAAAAGGAGAAAAGAAAAGAAAGAAAACAAAAAAATTCACAAGAGTTTCCCCCTCTGCTTCTTCGTACCTCCTAACCCTCCCCTGCTCCCCGCACCCACTGACTGGCTGTAATTGTTCGCCTGGTGGTGATAGCCATTCCCGCGGTGCGGTGCGGCAGCGTCGCCAACTATTTTCGGATGACCACATAGCAGCGAGGCTGGCCACAAAAGTTCTCAAAGTGAAGTTCGATTGCGTTGGCTTGAGGAATTGCGAAATGATAAATTGCTCGCATGGATCGAAGTAAACCTTGATTTCTCTGTTGCGTCTGACAATATGAAAGGCAATAGAGTCAAGTGATCAAGCTATAATAAGCAAAATATATTTTAAATATAAATAAATATATTTTGTAATTACCGAAACAAGCAAAAGCTCGAACAACCCGCGAAAAGGCGTGACAGAGAGCGACAGAGAGAGGAAAAACGCATCGCAACGCAGCATCAGTAGCAGCAGCAGCAGCAGAAGCGACACATTCTATAAATAGAGCGCATCGAAATGCGGCCCACGAAGGGAAGGCGAGTTATCTATAAGTCCCATCGAATTGGCAAGTTCTCAACTTTGATTTATTAATAAACATTTGCTTCGACAAATACCCTAACTTGCAACTGGTGCAGCGCGCGCGCCTCGCCCACTTGGCTCCAAAAGAGAGAGAAAAGTGTGCTGTCTGCCTGCCTGCCTGCCTGCTAGCCAGCCAGCCAGACGGCCGCCCCGCCCACTAATGCGCAACGCCCCATAGACGTCAGGCATATAATTTTGCTTGTAATTAAAATTAAATTAATTTCTCATTTCATTTACTTTGCTTCTGCTTTTGCTTTGGCTTTGGCTTACGGCTTCGGACTTCCTAGTCGAGCAAGAGAAAGACACGCAAGACAAAAAAAAAAAAGAAAGAAAGAAAGAAATAAAAGAAATGGCTGCAACAACTAGTAAATACCCTCGTTCAAGTGCAGGTTTACACTTGGGCTTTCTTTCCGTCTTTAATTCGCTTTAAATCAATTTTTCGCCTACCAAGCTAAGCTGTGTAGTTTTTTTAATAGATGCAATTGATTAATAGAATTGAAACTTGGCATACGCGTTACCAACTGCACAATTGACCCACACTGTAAATATCAATCCGATCGCTTAATAAACAAAGAAGTTATTTAAGAAAGTCAAGCTACCCATTTTACTGGACTGTAACAGTGGTTACACAGTATGATTCTGTTGCAATGGAATGCTTGCGGCACATACGTTCTCACACACACACAGGCAGGCACACAACAGCGACAACAATCTCACGTTTAGACTCCATAAAATCAGCTGATAGCTGGAATTTGCTTATCTCAGAGAGTGAAACCCGGAAAAAAAAACATCTGGCAACTTTAAGCTGGAAAAGTAACTGCAAACTATGTAATGAATCCATGCAGCTGTTCCGACGTAATTTCAAATCAGCTGTGCGTTTCTTTGTCTTAATTACCCAGAAGCAAGAATGTCTAAACAGACAATGCCAATGGTTCAGTTAAAAAACTAAACCAGGCAGGAATTGAAAATCGAATGAAATTAGTCGAAACTATATTATAGACTTGCAGTTAGCAGGCCCAATAAATATAGGAATAATATAGGAATTGACCAACACTGCACACTATGGAGTAACGAATTCGCATTTATAGCAAAATAAAGAAACTTTGATGTTTCCATAAAAATATGGCAACTTTTGCGAAAAAAAGTTGGTTAAAAATTGAAATATCATACTCAAATCGCATGAGGGCAACTCTAAATTGCGGAAAAGCTGAATAGACAGACTACAAAAATGCAACAACTCTGTTCTCCTTGAAAGCTTGCAGGTTTGATACTGATTGACAACTCTGGTCGACGAAAACTACAAGGCACAGTTGGACGAATGCGCAGAGAAAGCTTTGAAAGTTTCCTAAGCGCCAAGCGAAAGCTCAATTGAGGGGGGATCGATCCATTGCGGGCTCGGTTCAAAGTGCACAACGACAACAACAACAACATGGGAAGAGCGAATTGGCAGTGTCAGTGGCGAAATGCAGTGACAACAAGCGTGAAAGAGGAAGAGTAGAACAAGTAGAAGACAAGGCGGAACGTCAACGTTCACGTATACGTGGATAGACGGACAGACGGACGGACGGCGGGACGTACGGACGGGTAGACGTATAAATAAAACAGACGCGCGGCGGCAAAGGCTGACGACGTCTCTCGACTTGGTCGCTGACTTTGGGGCCAGCTAAAAAATCGACGCAGTTTGCGTTGAAATTTCACGCGACGCAGATCGCGCGAGTCGGTTGCGAGTCGTGTCGCACTATATATATATATATATATACTACATACTATATGGAGAGATATACTGCTAGATAGATATATATCTGCTATATCTGCTATATGTGTGTGTATATACGCTGCAAAGAGTGCATAAATTAATATGTGAATACACTCACTTGCCCCGTCGCAGCGTCAATAACACTCATAAAACCCGAACTGAATCTTTGGCTATAGATCAGTACTGCTTATATCGCGATCGCGTGTGTGCGTGTGTTCCAACAACTCTTCTGGCTGCGAGTGTGTGTGGGTTGCTGTGTTATTTTCCTGTTTTTTTTCGGTTTTGTTAGCAGCGTGTGAAATTTTGTGCAACAAGAGAGAATATAGTATACATAATATATAATATAACAAAAAAAAAAATAAAAATAAATAAATAAAAAAAATCACGCAAAAAAGCATCTGAAGAAAAGCGCCGGCTGCACAGTGGTTCAGAAAGCACATTAACATAAGAAACAAAAGAAAGCCAATAAACCAATAAATAATTAGCAATAAATTATCTGCATAATTTTGAAAATTGAAATATTGATAAAAACAGTTGTTCATGCGTAATTATAAATAAATATTGAATATGCTTGGTAAAAATTGTAGAAGTACTACGACAGAAACAAGAGACAAGCAATATTTTAAAGCTAGCACAAATGTAGAATTAAACAAATATGAATTGAAATTAACTTCATGTTTGCGTAATATTTTTAAACATATCTGAAGTACTATATTTAAAGTTACAGTTCAGTGAAATATATTTCATTCGGAAGTTGAACTGAGAAACGTAATATTTCACCACTTTCCATTCGATTCGGTGCCACTGTGCGCTGTCTTTGTGCTGTCAGTCAATAAAAAACAACAACAGACACAAGTGAACAACGACAGAGAAAAAAGGAAAGAGAACAACTCGCTCTTAACGCAAATAAGGAAGGAAACAATATTTATATAGACATTAAATATCGCCGCTTAGAGAGCAACGCTCGGTTGCCCCCTCCGCTCCACTCCACTTCTCGGTCTCTCACTCTTCCTGCCATACGATGTCAACCGCCCTGATCTACTGGCAGTCAATGAACGGTGGAGGCGGCGTTGTAAGCGGCCTTGACGCAACGCCCCCCGCATCGCTCGCATCTCTTCCACCTGCTGCCGCTGCTGTTGTTTATGCTTCCGATTGGCACTACAATACAGCAGCAAGTGCCACTGTGCAGCGACCGCCGTATGCGCGCAACTGGAGCGCGGAGAGTAATGGCATCGATGGTGGCAACTCTGGTGGTGGTGGTCAGCATTATCATTATCTGGCACAGATCGGTTGCCAGCATTCGGCGAAGCATTTCGATGGGTTTGCGAGCGCCAACTCTAAGTTCAAGTCGACTGCCAAGCCCAATGAACTGAATCTGGATAATCACTACAGTTGTAAGCAAAATAGCGATAAGTAACCGGGATTAGTTATAAGTTGTATTGCTTTAAAGTCAGCTACAAGTTCCACACATAAGACTTTAAAGTCTCAATTATTGTTTAAGTTGTGCTTAAGATTAAACAAAAGTTTGACGCTTTCAGCTGAAAGCTCAACGAAAATGCAAGCGCTTTAGGGAAGCTCACAGAATTTTTGTTAGCTTGGAAAGCACATTAGGCAAGTTACTAAATAAGGCTGTCATTTAAATTAAGCCCACACTTAAAGCTATTGAACGCGGCATTTAGGCCCAAAATTTGTATAACTAATATGGAGAGTAGAAGCTCTTAAACTGAAATTCAAAATTAAGCGGGGGTAAAGCTATTGCTTGCAATTACGAGCTTTCAAGGCAGCATTTAAGTGCAAAGCTCATGCAGTTGCAAGCTCCACAAGTAAAACTAAAAATATAGAAAGCTTTTAGTGTCAAGTCTAAAGCTGTTCATTGCAATCAACAGCTTTGAAAGCAGCATTTAAGCGCAGAGCTCATGTTGTTGATAAAACCCAAACTATAAAAAGCTTTCAGCGCAAATCGAAAGCTGTTGATTATAATCAAGAGCTTTCAAAGCTGAATTTAAGCAAATAGCTCATGTAGTTGACGCCAAGTAAAAGCGCCATAAATACAATCCAAACTTTAAAAAGCTTTCAGTCTCAAGTCTAAAGTTGTTGATTGTAATCAAGAGCTTTTAAAGCTGTATTTAAGCTTATGTAGTTGACATTAAGTACAAGCTGCACACATAAAACCCAAGCTATAAAAAGCTTTCCACGTCTAAAGCCTAAAGCTGTTAACTGCATACAACAGCTTTGAAAGCTGCATTTAGTTCTAAGCTCGCATAACTGGCAGTAAAAGCGATTAAACCTTAAATTAAACTCAAACTTTAGAAAAAGCTGCTGCTCACGAAACTCTAGAAGTAAGCTAAACTATTGAAATGCTTTAGGACTACCATATGCTTTGATTGAATAATACTTTATAAAAATATATTGCCTAGGGCTGCTAGCAGTATATAGCAATATAGATGCTCGAACTATTGTATAATGCACATTAAGCTATAGTCGATGTATTTCCACTGACATACATGAGGAATTTTTATAAACACACACACACACGCACACACACACACATTCGTGATCTCAGAGACAATTGATTCACATTGATCGCACAGTCAATTCTTTTCATTTAGTTTCGTTTAGTCTGTTGCTGCTGCTGCTGCTTCTTCTTCTTGCTTTGCTTTGCTCTTCAATTGCGAAATGCAATATCGATGTGAGAAACGACTAGACAAGCAACTACTAACCCCGGGAGCAGGCCCCCCTCTCTCTCTCTCTGCTCCCTAACTGTGATCCGCTCTGGCCAGGCGAAAGGCAGCCTTTACTGCTGTCTGCTTGCGCTTCCTTTGCGGCTATTTTTAGCGTGCAGAGAGGGCAAGACGGCAAAGCAGCGACTCGATTCGACTGCGACTCGGCATATTGTGTAATAATTCCCATCGGGCGCGTCTAGTTCTAATTTTAGCAGGTGAAACGTATTTTTGGGATAAAACACAACACATAATCTTTCGTTTTTGGGGTATTTTCTTTTTCGTTTTCTTTTCTTTTTTTTTGTTTCTTTGTCTGCTCTTTCTGTCTTTGGCAACGGCCTCAGGTGCGACGACACAGGCAGGTGTGCTTCGTGCTGCAGCAGGAATCATCGCAGGCGCTCGGTCATTGAACCCCAAAACGAGCAAGCAGCGCCTTCTTTTACTCACTCGCACTAATCGTATACCTTTCTCTCTCTATCTCTCTTTGGCAGTATCCGCTGGTTATGGATCCAGTGCAGGCGCCGTGGACACATCGCAGGGCAGCGGGAGCGGCAGTGGCAGTGGGAGCGGTGGCGGCGGCGGCGGCGGTGGCCGCCAGCGTCATGCGCCGCTCTACGGACGCTTTGTGGTCGAAGAGGAGCTGCCACCCACGCATCGTGACGTCATGCATCATGTGAGTAGCTTGAGTAGCCACACAGAAACCCAACAGCCTGCTAATCTTTGGATACCTGTCGTCGTGCAGCACTCTAGTCCTTCGTCTTCGTCGGAGGTGCGCGCCATGCAGGCACGCATTCCCACACACTTTCGAGATCCGGCCATGGCCCCATTGCGCAAGCTGAGCGTCGAACTGATAAAGACCTACAAGCACATCAATGAGGTGAGTTTATCAAACCCCCTTCCCCTTCTTCCCCCCAATCTCTTTCTCTTTTTTCCACTGTCTCGCACTCTCAGTCCGTGCGTCCGTCCGTCCGTCCGTCCGTCCTTGACCCGCGTCCACAAATCATTGGCAGCGCGTCGTGCATTCTTGTTGACGGATACGCAAGTCAATTTTGAATTGTGGCCAGTGCCAAGTTCTAAAGAAAGCGATCGAAAAGAGCTATAGCAACACATGCTCGGTCTGCCGGCAACAGCAGAAGATCTCTAGCTGCTCGATCACAAGATCACATGGCCAGTGCGAGAGTTGCTAGCGCTTTTAAGCTGCTTCAGGCATACAGATTCCACAATATATCTGATAGGTTATAGCCTTTACTTTACTTTTAATTTATAACGCCGAGAGCTTTTAAGCTTGTAGGTTATAGCCTTTACTTTATAACTCCGAGAGCTTTTAAGCTAGTTTTTCAAGTTAGAAGAAGGCTCTTTGGACGTATATCAAGGAAAAAGAAAAGCTTTTGAGCTCCTAAATTCTCTCAACTGAAAAGCTTGTTATTTCTAAGCTACTTGAAAGCTATTGGTTCAGATCCTCTTTATCCTGTAAGCCTAAAATTTGTTTAACTCTCAACGCAGCAAAAAGCGATTCCCTAAAGGCTAAGCTTTTGAGCACGACACAGTACTCAGCTGAGAAGCTCAGTTTTAAGCGCATATAAAAAAGCTCTTGCTTAGAGATTATTGAGCTCTTATTGTGGTTAAAAGCTTTTTCCCTCTAACAACGAATATGCTAAGCAATTATAAGCGCATTTAAGCTCTTGATTCCGCTTACTGAAAGCTCTTGCTTCTGCCGTTAGCCTAGCGATTAATTGAGTTCTCACTGCAGTCCAAAAGCTCTTCATCAAGGAAAAGACTAAGCTTTACATAGTTTTTTTTTTGCCGTTAGCCTAGAGATCAATTGAGCTCTCAGTAAAGCTCTTCCTCGCTCTCAATGAAAAGGCGAAGCCGTAAAGCTCCATTTCAAGCGCGTATAAAGCTTTTGATTCCGCTTACTAAACGTTCTTGCTTCTGCCGTTAGCCTAGCGATTAATTGAGTTCTCACTGCAGTCCAAAAGCTCTGCCTCCTTCTCAAGAAATAGACTGAGCTTTCGATCGAGTCCATGCTCTTTGCTCGCCAGCTTAAAGCCAATTTAAAGCTTCAGCTGCTGTAAACCCTTTAAGTTGCTGCCTAAGTGCAAATTGAGAAGAAAATAAGAACAAAGTTATGCCAACGACTTTTCACTTGTTGTTGTTGTTGTTGCTGCTGGCGGCTCGTAAATAAGACAACAGAAGAAAACAACTGAAAAACTGCTCTCTTGCCGGCACACGGACACCCGCTCCCCCCTCACTCACCCGCTCTCCATAGCTCTCTTTCTCTCCGTGCCTGTTTATGCTGAGCAAATTTATGCGCAGAGAAGCAAATCGAATCAGAAGAAACGAAATGAAATGCAATACAGAGAAGAAAAAATGTATAATGCATGAGAAAACAACGTGTAAATGATGTGCGTCTATTGGAGGCTACAGAGAAAGTTGCGAAAGGGAGAGAGAGAGAGAGAGGGAGAGATAAAGAGAGCAGAGGAGGGAGGCAGAGATGCCGATGGAGCATGCTAATCATAATAATGAAAGCAATCATCGTCGTGCTCTTACATGTGTGTATGTGTATGTGTGTGTGTGTCTTCATTATCATGCGCGATTAATTGGCCGACAAATTGTTGCGCACACAGACAGACAGACAAAAAAAAAAAAAAAAAAACCAAGCCGAAACGCCTGCCTGCTTACTTGTTACATTGTTAGCACGGCCTTTTCACAGCTTCTTATCAGCGCATATGCAGACGTCGCTGTCGCAGTCGCAGTCGACGCCGACGACGACGTCTCTATTCGCCTACGCGCTGCGTTGTATGCTACAATTGTGCGTTTAACTGTGACGCAGCGAAAACGTCATTGCCAGGCAACCAGCGGCAACAAGCGTCGGCAGCGGCGTCGCCGTTGCCGTCACCGGCATACACCCATTTTCGAGCATTGCGCCGCCGTCGCTCCCCATGATTATTTCTACAACAGACTCAACAACGCTGAGCGCCCCCGAAAAGCAGGCATAGAAACCGCTGTGCAGCCGCCTTTTAGGCGTTGTTGAAACTAGCCTCTCTTTCTCTCGCTCTCGCTCTCCCACTCGCTCAGCGCTCTCTCGCCACACCAATGCTGCCTGCCTGCCTGCATGTCAGCCTGCTGTAGAGCGCTGCAAAGCAGAGCAGAGCAGCTCATCAGTTGCTCTCTCGCTGCGTACTCTCGGTATCGCTGGTTCCCTCGCTGCCGTCTCGCTCGCACCGACGCTTGCAAGCGGCGTTAGCAACAACTTTTTTTTTCCAAGGCAGCTGCATATGAAATTTTTCGCCAAGCCAATGAGCAAGCAGAACCCAAAGCAGAGGCGGCGGCAGCGGTGTCAGCAGTAGCGACGCGTTAGGTCAGGTGTCTGTGTTGGCAGACTCGACTTTGTAGCCATATAACATATAGATGTTTGATCTTAATCAAAATCGGACTTGCCAGAAAAAAGCGAAATTAGATAAGCACACGTACATAAAACTTACATACATATATTTTTTAAGGTGTGGGAAACTGCAATGCGAAATGACTAAAAAAATATGTGAAGCATTACAAAAAGTATCGTGGGGGTGGGGAGTGGGGAAGGAAGCTGTTGCAGTTAATTAACTGCTAATGTCCATAACAGCTGTTAACGCATTGCGGAGCCCAGGCAAAACGCAATTTGAGTCGTTGGTTAACAGAACGTGTTAAAATGCTCGTTTACAGAGATGAGAGCGCGCGCGGTTCAACTGTTGCTGCCGCTGCTGTAACGTGGCACAGTGGGAATGTGTAGGGTTTCACACAAAGCCATTAACAAATATATAAATAATAGATAAAGCAACAATAAATAAGTAATAATTAATATGTAATTAATATCAATATATGATTACTTTATTGCTTTTACTATGCACAGTGGGACTACAAAAAATAATAAATTGATAAAATCGTTCTAGGTTTACTACGCGAAGAAGAAACGCCGTGCACAGCAGACACAAGGAGACGATGATTCATCAAATAAAAAAGAGCGTAAATTATATAACGACGGCTATGACGATGATAATCACGATTATATAATCAAGAATGGCGAGAAATTTCTGGATCGCTACGAGATCGATTCGCTAATTGGTAAGAGTCGAAAAATGACACGACATGCCAGATATAACATCCAAAATATAACATACTTTCTCTCTGTACGCAGGCAAGGGCAGTTTTGGACAAGTGGTGAAGGCCTACGATCATGAGGAGCAATGCCAGGTGGCTATCAAAATAATTAAGAATAAGAAACCGTTCCTAAATCAGGCACAAATCGAAGTCAAACTGCTCGAGATGATGAATCGTGCGGATGCTGAAAACAAATACTATATCGGTAAGGGATCTGATCGACATTTACATCGGAAAAGTAATTAATTGGACTAACTCTCTCCCTCTCTCTCTCTCTCCAGTCAAGCTCAAGCGTCATTTCATGTGGCGCAATCATCTGTGCCTCGTATTCGAGCTGCTGTCGTACAATCTGTACGATCTGCTGAGGAACACTAATTTCCGGGGCGTCTCGCTGAACCTAACGCGCAAGTTTGCGCAGCAACTCTGCACGGCGCTGTTGTTCCTGAGCACACCCGAACTGAACATAATACACTGTGATCTGAAGCCCGAGAACATATTGCTCTGCAATCCCAAAAGATCGGCCATCAAAATCGTTGACTTTGGCAGCTCCTGTCAGCTGGGCCAGCGTGTAAGTTATTGTGTGATCACCATTTTCTCTCTTTTAATTCCGCATTAAAGCGTTCTTTAATTTATAGCAACAGTTTCATTATTGTTAATTTGTCCTTAACTGAAATTATATCGTTTGTCCGCAGAGTTCTGTAAATACTGCAAAAAAAAAAAAAAAAATAAGCAATTATTACTTTGATCTACTTTTCACTAATAGCTCTCTCTCCCTCCTTCTCTTTTATATTGGCCTCGACTCTTTCTGCCTCTCTCTCTAATCGGTACGATCGCACAGATCTATCAGTACATCCAATCACGCTTCTACCGCTCACCGGAGGTTCTGCTGGGTATCCAGTACGATCTAGCGATCGATATGTGGTCGCTGGGCTGCATTCTGGTCGAGATGCATACGGGCGAGCCGCTCTTCTCCGGCTGCAACGAGTTCGATCAGATGAACAAGATCGTCGAGGTGCTGGGCATGCCGCCGAAATATCTGCTGGATCAGGCTCACAAGACGCGCAAGTTCTTCGACAAGATCGTCACCGATGGCTCCTACGTGCTAAAGAAGACGCTCAACGGGCGCAAGTACAAGCCGCCGGGATCGCGCAAGCTACACGACATACTGGGCGTGGAGACAGGCGGCCCGGCCGGACGGCGACTGGACGAGCCGGGCCACTCGGTGGCCGACTATCTCAAGTTCAAGGATCTGATACTGCGCATGCTCGACTTCGATCCCAAGACGCGTGTCACGCCCTACTACGCCTTGCAGCACAACTTCTTCAAGCGCACCACGGACGAGTCGACCAATACGAGTGGAGCCGGCGCCACAGCGAATGCCGGCAATGCCGGCGGCAACGGGCCTGGCGGCTCCTCCGCGGGAGGCGGCAACAGCAGCAGCAGCAGCGGCGCCGGCGGTGGTGGTGGCGCCGTAGGCGGAGGTGGTGGTCAGGCCAGCTCGACATCGTCCGGTGGTCTCGGTGTCGCCTTGGGCCCGGGCGCCGCCAGCAGCAACAGCAACAACAGCAGCAGCGTTGTCTCCTCCAGCGCGGCGGCGGCGGCAGTGGCAGCTGCGGGCACCAACAACAGCGTCGGCGGCTCCTTGGCGCAGCAGCCGCTGGTATCGAGCAGCAGTGGTGGCGCCGCAGCTGGCGGCGGCATGGATCCCCAATGTATTGGTGAGTAGCTTGCGCACTCTCTCATTCGCTCTCTATGCGTCTATCTCATTCACTGTCTCGCTCACACTTACGTACCTTTGCTTTTTTGTTTGGAGATCCTTGCAAATTTGACGATTTAGCATTTATTAATTTTTTTTTAATTTAATTTTTTTTTTTAATTTTTAGTATTTTTCCTTAGTAGAGCAGCTATGCTGCTTAAAAGTATTTTTTTAATTTTGCAAAACGAATTGAGTTTTTACCCGAATTGTATTTTTATAATACCAAATAGAATTTCTCGTTTAATCTTTTTTAAAAAACCAAAACTTAAGCTGCTCATAATAGTTTTTTTTTTCTAAATACCCAAATGAATTCCTCGGTTTATCTTTTTTGAGTTTTCTCTTTAAATACAAAATATTACATTAATTTCAAATATTATTTTTAAACACAATTTTTTAAAAATCATTTGCAAGACACAAACAAGACTGCAGCTTGGCTTTCTTGTATTTACATCGTAACCTCCTCGGTATATTCTGGTATTTTAGTATCTTATTTAGTATGTTCTGTGAGCCAAAAGCAAATTGTGTATTATGTTAGTTTGTTTTGATTTTACGATCAAAGGCCATTAACTTTTGGTATATTTGAGGCAATTAATTCTAAACCATTTTCATTTGCATGATTCAAGTGTGTCTCTGTGTGCGTGTATGTGCGTGTGTCTGTCTTTGTGTGTGTGTGTGCCAAATAGCAAAATTGAATTACAAAAAAAAAAAAAAAAAAAAATTACATAAAATTTAAAATTTAATTTTTTGATTAAGCTGAAACCTGAAACTGAAATTGTTATTAAAAATACTCATATATCTATATACATATATATATTTATACGAATTGTTTGTAGTTAACGTGTTACGAGCCAAAACAAAAAAATACTGCAATCTGTGTATTTTTTAAGTATTTATGTTTATGATTTCTCTGTATGACGAAACAATTTAGTTGTTTAGTTGCATTAGTTAAGCATAATCGATTGTACGTTTCTTTTATTTGTTATATTTAGCGGTAGCTTCCCTTTTGAACGAACAAACCAGTGTTGTCAAACGTAGTATCTTTTCCACATATCAAGGAGAAGCTTCCAAATGAAAACCAAACCCAACTAATTTATGCCCAAATTATATGCTCTCTCTTTCTATTTCCTTAACATTTGTGCTAAAAAAAAAAAAACAATAATGGCAACAAAAACAAAACGAAAACCGAAATACCAATGAACAAAATACACTTACACTTAAAATCAAACAAATACCAAACATCAACAACAATACAATTCAAATGCTGCACAGACGAGCGCCGATGACCACCCGTAGCGAGTGCAACAACCACTGTAACAGCAACATCTACAACAGGAGCAGCAGCAACAACAGCAACAGCAACAACAGCGAAAGCAAATTAGACATAAGCCTGCAGGATAACAGAGGCAATAACAGGCAACAGCAACAGCACTGCGCGCCAAAGCGGCTGTTAAGAACAATAGCAATAACAGAGAGGCAACAGCAATGTGAGCAGCCAGCCAGAGCTAGTGTTGTCGCCGTTATCGATAGGCTTTCGATAAATTACCGCGTGTCTATTGTAAATAGCCAGAGGCTCCAGCCACGCATCCATTTTAATGTGTGGCGCACATTCGATTATTCGTTTATTTATCATTTATAAATAATAATAAATCCATGAATATATATATATATATATATATATATATATATATTATGTATTATATATATGCAGATATATATATACTTATATGTGTATATGAATATACATTTTTTTTGCACCTAGTATACATAAATTTATATATAAAATAGTTATATAGAAAACGAGGAATATCTAGAGAAGCTCCAGAATCTGATGTTGTTTTTTTTTGTTTGTTCTCTTTTTTTTAGTTTTTGCATTTTTTTTAACTTAACATTTAAATGACGCTAACGGCTAAGCAGTTAATTAAGTAAGCAATTAGGGTCATAGTATTGTACAATTAAGCGTAGAGGGGAAACCAGCGAAACTGGAAGAAGAAAAAAAGGGAAAAACCAAAAAAAAAAAAAAAAAGAAAACTGTTAAGAATATAAGCGTAAAACATTAAACAAGGAATCCTTAACGACTTTCTTAACGACTGCCATACATATATATGTGTGTATACATAATTATATATATATATATATACATATATGTGCATAAACGTATATAGACATACATACGATACATACACGATATATAACGCTATAAGGTAAAAGTCAAGTAAAGTTCATTAAACGTAAACGTAAATCACATACTAAACTTAATGGAAAACGCAAAGGCAAAGCAAATCTGAACACGGGATAACAATTAACGCATATATATATAAATATATATATATATATAGTTGATAATTAAATATAGCATACTTAACATACGCATTATACGATGTACTCCCTATGGAAAAGCAAAGAAAACGGGGAAAAAAAAACACAAAAATCCAAGCTACTTAAGACGAAATTGTAATTAACAACAAATTCTAACACACACACACACACACACCACTCTCATACATCTTTAGTCCCACACACGCACACACATTTCAAGAACATCCCCGCGTCACGTATGTATTGTTGTCTTGCCTACTCCTTGGTTGTTACCAGAGGTTTGCAACGCTGTTAACGTTTACAGCGCGCTGTTAAGCGCCGCACCGCATCGAACTGGACTTGTGTGCTTAGGCATTACTTCTTCTATATAGACTGAGACTGATACTACAGACAAGCACACACACACACACCCACGCATATATACACTGATACACTGATACACTGACACAAACGTACACGCATAGTTGTAAAATGGTTGACAAGTACTTCCAATCGCAATTGATCCTCTGCTCCCTCAGGCCCAGATCCAGGCTCAGGCTGAGGCCCTCTTCTTTCTCGATCTCTTGAAATGTGCATCAGTTCTACAGGTGTTGTGTAATTAAACAGCGGCTCAAGTTTTGTGTGACTTTGCCGCTTTTTGTGATATCTACATAAACCCCGAAATGAAACGAAACGAAAGCAAGCTATAACTATCTTTTTCCTGTCCATGCTCTGCCCCCGACCCGCCCCCTTTTGCTACGCCCAATTCAATCATTTTGAGTGAAATATTTGTGAGCGCGTTTCACTTGAGATTGAGGGAAGAGCAGTCTTCTCTCGGCTATAGACACGCATACATACCGGACCCTCTCACCCCCACAACATACGCACACTCACGACACATTTACACACACATTGCCCAACACACGCCCCCATTTGCATACGTAAACATTTACAAGGAAATCTCTAAAGAAATACAACAAATTTGTGCTTAAGCTATGGTAAAAGCAATGTTAAAAGTAACAGAGTTCTGCCCGCTGTTAGTTAACAGCAGTGACAAAGCTTTTGGAGCGCATCATCATCATGAACGATCACGATAACGATACGAGTACGCGTGTTGTTATCGCAATCGAACGAGCAGAGAGAGAGAAAGAAAAAACTAAAGCAAAGAAAAACTGAGAAAATGATAAAACGAAATATGCGAATTACCAAATCTAAACACAAATCATAGTTTTTAGGCATGTAAAAATAGCAAAACGAAAACGGTAAAGAGAATAAAAGATACGAAAGAAGCAGAAGAAGAAGAAGAAGACGAAGACGAACCGATAAGACAAAGGCGAATTCCACATGCGAAATAATTAACGTTACAAGAGTTTAGCGTTTAGGAAACTTAAAGTACATAAATCAGAATCGGAGGAATCGGAAACGATATCGATCGGAAATGAGAATCGGAATCTATAGCATGCATAAAAGAACTTAAAATCAGTACTACACGAGAGAACTTTAGCATTTAAACATAGGAAGACACACACACACCCAGACACACACAGAGAGTCACACACACATACACTCACTCACACGTACAGGCGTCTATGTGGTATGTGTTAGTGTGCAAGATCGCAAATAAAAATCAATTAATTTTTACACCTACACAGAGAAGGATTGCATATGTATGTGTATGTGTATAATTCAACAATTTAGTGGTAGCCCCAAGTAAACAATTCAAGAATTTACAAAGCAAAACGAAAATAAACTAAATAAAAACTTTAACAAGTTGTGTAAAATACTAAAAAAAAACCCCAAAAAAAAAACAATGTTTAAGTTAAGTTAATATTACAGAACGAGAAAGATTCACACACACAGATATACAGACACTCACAACACACACACTAACGCGTACACAGACAGCGGGGCAGCATAGTTTAGTTAAAGATATTACCTAAAAAAGCGGAAACGAAAACTAAAAAAACGTGAACTTGGAACGAAACGAAAATAAATTGCAAGCATTTAGATTTAGGCAAAGGTAAAACGAAGAAAAATTCTCATATTTAGGAATCACACAGCAAAATTTAACATTAAACAATGCTAAAGAACCGAACACAAACAGAAGAGAAAGAAAAGGACGACGACGACGACGCGACGCCGCAGTATATGCAACAGAGTCAGCACTGTTAGTTAACAGAGCGCCTAAGAGCGTGAGGGAACTGAAGATCCCAGCAGTCGGCACTGTTAGTTAACAGAGCGTCTAACAGCGTGAAGTACTGAAGATTCCAGCAGTCGGCACTGTTAGTTAACAGCGCAGTTTGAAGAGCGATCAAGCGCAAGGAAAGGAAGCGTATTTCTCTAGCATACACACACACACACACACACACAGAGACAACTTTCACGATCACGTGCATGTGTAAAAATGAAGCATTCATATTTTTCTGATCGCGACAGAGCGAAACCTACACACACACACACACAGACACAGACATAACGAAACAGTATTGCAAAAGGAAATTTAAAACGAAACAAAACGAAAAACGAAAACAAATTCACACGAGGAGTAAAAACTGGTTTGAAATGAAATGCATTTAGTTGTTTAGAAATGTAATATGTAACAAAACAAAAAAAAAAAAAAACAGAAAACGAAAACAACAACAAAAACGAAAGAGAACACACAGCAGAATACATGGTAAACCGTTACGCAGACAGACGAGAGAACAACAAAAACAGCAACACCAACACAGACACACACACACACAGACACATACACATACACTCTCACGCATATGTGGCATTTATATAAATATTAACATAAAGCTGATGGTTTAAGTTTAATGAGTACGAATTAATTTATGAATGATTACTAATAATAAGTTGAGAAAACCAAAACAAAACAAAAAACAATTCAAAATGAATAAGAAAACTACCAAAAAAAAAAACAAGCAAAAAAACAAACAAAAAAAATGACTAAAACAAAAGAAGAAAAAAAACTTACAAAAAAAGCGAAAAAACCCTTCAATAAAAATTTATGATATAATCAACAAAAAAACAAAAGCAACAACCGTCTGTGTGTCGACTCTGCTCTGTTATCAACAGTTCGCTGTTATTGAACATTTCGCATTTACATTTCAGGTCTGCTGCTGCATCATGCCAATGCCAATGCCAACAACAACAACACAACGACAGCGAACGCCATGAACTTCTCGGCGCTCAGTCTGCAGGCGCAGCCAACGTCGCTGGGCGCGTCGTCGACGAGCAGCAGCATCGGCAACAGCAGCAACAACAACAATAACAGCGGCATCAACAGTAACAGCAGCATCAACAACAGTCTGAGTAGCTTAAATCATAACAGCGGCGTCGGCGTTGGCGTCGGCGCAGGTGCCGCCGGCTGCAGTAGCCACAGTCGACGCAACATGTTCGCTGCCAACGGCTACAACTACTCGCATGCCATGGAGTGTGATCCGCCGCATGGGCAACAGATGCCGCCACCGCCACTGCCGCTGCCTCTGCCGCTGCCTCTGCCGCCAGTCTCGTCGGCGGCAGCGGCCATGGGACCGCCGGCTGCACTGCGCCTGGGCCATCCGCTGTTCGGACGCATGCGCAGCAGCGGCGCTGGCGCCGGCGTCGGCGTTGGCGCACATCAAAATTTTAGCACGATTAAACATAATGGTTCGGCGTCGCTGCTGCTGCCTCCGCTGCCGCCGCTGCCACCACCCGCCGCACATCAACAGCAACAACAACAGCAGCAGCAGCAGCATCAGCTGCAGCCGCTGCCTCAGCCGCAGCCGCAGCCACATCACAGCTATGCGCCGGCGTCGCTGCCACTGGATCTGATGCATCATTACGGCAACATGTCCGCTGCCGCGTCGCACCTGATGATGACCGACTCGAGTGTGATCAGCGCCTCTGCCGCCGGCGGACCGGCTGGCTCGGGACCCGCCTCGTATACAGCGCTCTTGTATCATCCGCAGCCGCTGGCGCCGCTGCCAATGCCACTGCCACTGCCAGCATCAGCAACGTCGTCGGCGTCGGCATCGCTGCCTGCGTCGGCAGCAACGACTAGCGGCGGCGTTGGCGTTGGCATCGGCCTCGGCCTCGGCATAGGCAGCAGTGGCGCCGGGAATGGGGGCAGTTCAACGGCGGGCGCCAGCAGCGATGCTTCCTCTTCGTCGCCCATGGTGGGCGTATGTGTTCAACAGAATCCTGTAGTTATACATTAGCATTACCTGCCGTCGTCTCTATGTATAATTTCGATTTAAATTTTATTTCTCGCCTTTTTCTGTTTCGTTTTCATTTTCATTTACATTTACTTTCTGTGTATACCGTCGATCGCCTCTGGCAAACACACACACGCGCACACGCACACGTAAGGCGAAGGAGTGCGCTCTCTCTTCACCTGCGCATGTGTGCGTGCTGTTCTTCCGTTCTGTAAGCTCGCCAGCAGACACTGCTATTTATTGCACATCCTCCATACACACCCACACACACACACATACACACATATACATATATAGCTAGCTGAAATTTACACAGTCACCCGCCCGCCCCACACACACAGAACCACAGAGAGAGAGAAACACACACATACATTGGTTTATTTAAGTCACGCTCTCACAATGCAGCCGTCTCGCTCGCACCCACACGCGCATCGCTCATTAAGTTAGCCGCAGTTTGTACGCATTGGAATTGCGTATTTTTTTTTTTACCTAGTTTTAACGACTTTAGTGTACGCCTGTATGCAGTAAGTGTAACGATAACGATAACTTTACTTATATACTGAATCAAAAGTAAATTTTATTTAATTTTTAATTTAAATTATGTAATTTTATTTGAAAATGAAAAGAAATCGCCTAATTTAAGTGGAAAAGAAACGCCAACAGCTTTATTGTTTTCTTTCTCGCTCGCACACGCACACACGCGCAGCCTAGATGAGCACCTGTGCGCGATAGTGCTTCTGCAGCTTGTTGGCCTTGGTGCCCAGCTGCATCTGCCACTTGGACTGCACGCGCTTCATCAGGTGAATGTCGCGTGCCTTGCGCGCCGCCGCCTGCTGCTGCGTCTGCGTCCAGCCCAGTGCGCGGTACTGGCTGAGCACATGGTGCAGCTTGCGGTCGGACTTCTTCAGTACGACGGCGCGCTCGGGATGCAGGCGCTGCTTGTAGTAGCGCAGCAGCGAGCGATGCCCGATGACGGCGCCCGACGGCAGCACCAGCTGATACTCGTCCCCATCGAGCAGCTCCGGCACCACCTCCTCGTCTATGTCCATGCCATCCTTCTGCAAGGCAAACAGAGAGAGAGAGAGAAAGATGGTAGAGTTGCATATGCCTGCTATCGATACGCGCGACTATCGATACTCACGTTGTCAGGATAACTGCTGCTGTAGTCGTAGTACTCGGCGTATTCGGCCAGCGCGACGCCCTCGTGCAGCATCTGGCAGTGGCCCTTGTCGAGCATGTGCTTGCGCACGGCGTCCAGGGAATAGAAGGTCTTGCCGCGATCGTTGCACCACAGGCAGATGAAGTAGTTGGCCACCTTCTCGCCCAGGTAGTAGAGCAGGCCCTCGATGTCCGTGCAGTACTCGGTGTCGGGTATGAAGAACGAGTGCGCCACGGACATGTGCTTGAGGTTCTCCACCAGATTCTCGCTCTGGTGTGTGCAGAACAGGCAATCGCGTTCGGTCAGAGGATTCTCAGCGATCTTGTCCCACTCATCCGAATCCACCTGCAACAGTGCGAGCGCAGAGTTCGATAAGCCAGTGTCGTAGCACTCAGCAAGTGCGCTGCAACGTACAGGACTCACCTCCTCCGCGTCATCGTCATCGTCGTCATCGATATCCTCGAAGTCATCGTCGTCCTCGTCCAGCTGCATGGCTGCGCGCTCGGCGAAGGCCAAACGGCCCTTGCCGGAGGCAGCGGCTGCCAGCGCAGGATGTGGACGCGGCTCGATGATGCTCTTGATGCATATGTCGGGTGCAGCGGCGGCGGCGGCGGAGGACGAGCCGGCGGCGCCTTCTGTGTCGTTCTGTTGTTGCTTGGCGAAGCGCGCCAGCGCCTCCTTGTGCTTGCGGCTGTTGAGGTGGTTGTCGTGTGCCTTCTGGTTGCCGAACTGCTTGCGACAGACCGTGCAGTAGATGCTCATCTGCTGCTCCTCGATGGCGCTCTCCGTGGCGCTGCGTGCGCTCAGCACGCGCTGCTGGAATTCCTCGGCGGTGACGGGCGGCAGCTGCGCCACGCGCCGCTTCAGGTTGTAGCGATGCCAGTCGGTCTTGTAGTGCTCCCGTTGGATTTCCGCATTCGCGAAGCGCGCATCGCAGTTGATGCACGTGAATTGTGACATTTTGCGCAGCTTCCTTTCTTTTTTTGTTTCGCAATTTCACAATAAGATTATCAGGCTAACAACAAAGGTCCAGCACGTTCCTTAACAGCGTGTGTTGTTATCGGGCGTGTATCGATATGTTGCACAGTCGCAAGCTGCGTGCTATGCAACGCACGGGCAGCTAACGCGAGTATCGATAGTCACACACGTTCTCAGGCTGCGTGCTATGCAATGCACAGCGCACGAATTGCGCAGTTCCAATTGCCTACAAATATAGTTGTTGCTGTTAATTTAATTATTTAATGCGCGAATTGCACCACACAACATGGCAGCCAATGATGTGTTGTAAAACTTTTTAATTTGTTTTTCTTTGGAAATTTAAAATGTATTCCAACAAAGCCTGCGCGGCCTACTCGATAGTTATCCAAATTAAATTCAAATCGTTAAAATTATTGTATCGAATATCGATAGATATGATATTCAAACTAATATGAGCTGCGACAGAAACGTCCGTTGCCTTCGACTGCTATGCGCCAACTAGAGCGTATTGCAGAGTGTGCTTGATTTTATATATCAGCGAGAGCAAAGCAGCAAGCTCTGCGCTCTCGTTCACATGCATTAGTGAGCTCGGCAATACTTGTAGCTGCTGAAAGAGCGCCGGCGTGAGAGGCTTTGCATGTGTTAGTGAGCGCTGAGCAGGAGAGCAAGAGCTGTGACAGCAGTTGGAAGAGCGCCGCCGTAAGAGGCTTTGCAGGTGTTGAAGAGTTCGTTAAGCCAGTGCCGCTGTGAGTCTGAGCAGGAGCGCAAGAGCGCCGCTGAGAGCGGCTTTGCTTGTGTTGGTGAGCTGCTTAAGCCAATGAGGAGCAAGAGCAAATTGCGCGCAAGTGCTTGAGGCGGTGCTGCCAACTTTGTTTTGCCAAAAAAAAAGAAATGCTTTTAACTGCTTAAAAAGTTGCTATATTTCTATTTTTATACTTTTTAAATGCGACAAAGAATTGCTGTGTGTTTTGCAACAAATTTGTGCTCAATGAAAACAAATATATCGATATTCAGTTACAACACTGCAAGTGAAACTATCGATACATTGAGCAGACGCTGCACATCGCTAGCAGGCCATCGCTGCGATAACATGCACGCCAAGAAGCATTCGCACCGGCAGCCGCCGCTTCAGCACATTTCGCGTTCCAAATGCAGTGAGTAGCGGAGCGGGAGAGCAGGATTAATCAATGAGCCAATTGCAAGCGCTATTGTAACTATTTCCCACAGACGTTCGCGGGCGAGCAGCACGAGCAGCGGCCGCCTGCCGCAGAGCCAGACGCCCAGCCAGCCGCTGGAGGCGCCCAAGATCATAGTCATCCATCCGGGATCGCAGAATCTGCGCATTGGCCGCGCCGCCGACCTCAATCCGCTGACCATGCTGCACGCCGTCGCGTACAGGCGCAACGATGGCGACAACGCGCCGCATCACGATCCGCTGCTGCCGCTGCTGGACGAGGCGCACGCGGAGCAACTGCAGCAGGAGTTCGAGGAGCAGCGCCTGGCCGTCTCGCGCATACTGCAGCAGTGCGTCGTAGGCGAGCAGAATCGCTTGCGCGTAGCGACGCCGCCGCAGCAATTGGCGCACTTCAATCGCAGCAGCCTCGCCGAGCAGGTGCCGCCACCCGCAGGCCTCGAGGAGGAGCGGGAGCAGCAGCAGGAGGAACTGCTCTACGATGAGCAGATACTGCGACTGAACGCCGAGGAGGCACACCACTACGACATACACTTCCCGGTGCGACGCGGCGAGCTCAATGTGCACGCGGGCAGGGGAGGATCACTGCAGGCGACGCTGGCGCACATGGAGCGCATCTGGTGCCATGCGCTGGAGCAGCGGCTGGGCATAGCGCGCCGCGAGCTGCACACACACAGCGCCGTGCTGGTCGTCAACGATGTCTATGTGCGGCGGCATCTGCGCGAGGCGATGACCCTGCTGCTGCAGCGGCTCGGCTTCCAGCGCTGCTTCCTCGTCCAGGACAGCGTGGCGGCCACCTACGGCGCCGGCCTGGGCTACGGCTGTGTCGTCGACATTGGCGCCCAGAAGACATCGATTGCCTGCATCGAGGACGGCATCTCGCAGCTGGATGCGCGCGTGCGCCTCGCCTACGGCGGCGCCGACATCGACCAGGTGCTGCTCCAGCTGCTGCGCAAGTGCGGCTTCCCGCATCGCGAGTGCAACGTGCGCGACAACTATGCGGACGCGCGACTGCTCGACGAGCTCAAGGAGCGCTTCTGCCATCTGAACGCGAGCGTCTGCGGCGCCCAGGAGAAGCACTTCCTGCTGCGCCGCCGGCGCGGCCACTGGCTGCGCTACACGCTGCAGGTGGGCGACGAGGCCATCGTCGCGCCCCTCGCGCTCTTCCACACGCAACTCTTCAACATCACGGGGTCGCCGCAGGCGGCACAGACGCAGCAGTCCGTGCAGGATCAGTACGACTGCGAGGACTGCTTCGATGCGGAGTACCTGCGCGAGACTGCGCGCCGCAACGGCGTGCGCGCCGGCGATCTCAGTCTGGTCACAGCAGCAGCAGCAGGAGGAGCAGCAGCAGCAGCAGCCACAGGCGGCGCCAAGACGCCGCAGCTGCCCATCACAGCGGACGACGAGGAGCTCATCGTGGTCGATCAGGAGGAGGCAGCAGCAGCGGCGGCGGCGGGAGCAGTGGCAGGTGCAACGCCCGCCAGCAGCACGCAGCAGGCGCAGCCGCCGGGCAAGGCGAGCAGCAGCTGGTACTACAGCGCCAGCGGGCAGGTGGTGCCGCTGGATCAAGCGGTGGTGCGCGCCATCGGGCGCTGCGTGAACTACGAGACGCGCCGCAAGATGTTCGGCTCGATTCTGCTGGTGGGCAGCACCGCCAAGCTGCGTGGTTTGGCGCTGTGGCTGGAGCAGCAGCTGCGCAAGCAGGTGCCCTTCGGCCTGGAGGTCAATGTCTTCACCAAGGGCATGGATGTGGGCATGGTGGCGTGGAAGGGCGCGGCCATCATGTCGGTGCTGGAGAGCGCGCGCGAGCTGTGGATCACGCAGCGAGAGTGGCAGCGTTACGGTCTGCGTATCCTGCGCGAGCGTTCGCCCTTCCTCTGGTGAGACTATGGGCGTGGCTATCGGCATCGGCACGCAGCAGACACGCACGTATCCGATAGTCGCGCTGCGTTCTAGCAGCTAGTTTTAGTTTATATCGAATATATTTAGTTTGCAAAGTTATGTATTTACAGCAGTAGCGAAATCGCGCAATGATCACATTTCTTTAATAATAATATTGCTCCATCGAGCCACACGATACTATCGTCTTGGTTTCTTTTTTTAAATTGGGGGAGCACCCTTGATGTGTATGCCAATGAGCTTCTGTCCTTGCAGTGAATAAAATCAAATATGAGAAATACCCTGTGCTTAAAACTGACACTTCAACGAGGTTTTGTCCTTGAAGCTACAATTTCCTTTTAAGGCGAGGCACATTCCCCATGTTTTTATGAGTGACACTCCAATGAGCTTCTGTCCTTAAAGCTGATCTAAGCTTAAATTCCCTTTGTAACGAGACGCATTGAGGATGCTTATATGAATTACACTCCAACGAGCTTTTGTCCTTGAAGCTACAATTTCCTTTAAAGGCGAGGCACATTCCCCATGTTTTTATGAGTGACACTCCAATGAGCTTCTGTCCTTGAAGCTGATCTAAACTTAAATTTCCTTTATATGAATCCACAGCTCCAATGAGCTTCTGTCCTTGAAGCTGATCTAAGCTTAAATTTCCTTTAGAAACTCGATGTTTATGTGAATTACACTCCAATGAGCTTCTGTCCTTGCGGCTGTTTCAAATTTAAACTTTTGTATATACTCCATTTTTAATTCTAAAACAAGCCAAAGTTAGTATATTTTTTTAACTCCAATGACTTGGTATACTTTAAACAAACTCAACGTTGTAAATATATTCTCTTTTTAATCCTTATTTCTTGCCTTGCTGTTAATAATTCTCTTTGTACCCACAAAGGTTACACTGCAACGAGCTTCTGTGCTTGAAGCTGATCCAAATTTAAATTTCCTTTTGTATGAATTACACTCCAATCAGCTTCTGTCCTTGAAGGTGATCTAAATTTAAATTCCCTTTTATCACGCGACATATTCAGGATGTTTATATGAGTTACAATTCAATGAGCTTCTGTCCTTGACGCTGCTTCAAATTTAAATGTAAATATAAACCGTACTTAATTCAAAAACATTCCAAAGTTAATATATTTTAAACTACAACGAGTTGCTGTACTTCAAGTAAATTCAATGCTATAAATATCTATAAATATTCTTACCATACTGTTAATAATTCGCTTTATACCCACAACGAGCTTCTGTGCTTGAGGCTGATACAAATTGACACGCCCCAAGCCGACTTTAATATGACTTACACAAACAAATTATGATAAAAGCGAGGCGACATTCGACTTTATCTGTAATTTCGGGCAAATTTATTGCCTCAACACAAAAACACTTATGACGTTAGCTGATTAAACTCGAAATTCGTAATTGCAAGTCGATGACAGCCGCGCCGCGTCTATCGATAACTGCAGAAAAATAGCACAGCTCTATAAAAATGGATTTATTTCAATTACCAAATAAAACAAAAAAAACAGTAGATTTATACATGTATGTAAACAGAAATGTGTATGTATGTAAGTCTGCGCGAGCCTAGGCCAAATGCGTCGGCGCACTGGAGCCCATGTAGTGGTAAAGATCACTCAATGTGGAGCGGACTAGTTTCGCTTTTATGGTTTCGCGCTGCAGGCGCTTGTACGCCTCGAACCGGTGGCAGCCGCCAAAGCTGAAATAGTAGTTGCCGCCCTCGCTGCCCGTGATCCACAGAATGTCGACGGGCGGCACATCCTGTTCGCTTGTCTCACCCTGTGCGCACGAAGAGAAAGTGAAAGCGTGAAGGAAAAACACAAGCGTAATCGAAATCGACATCGACATCGACGCACCTTGATCGTTTCCATCAGCGACTGCACCTTGAGTTCATCCAGAACGGAGGGTATTGGCCGCTTGATGACCTCCATGGGCACATCGTAGACCTCGGAAATGCCCGCCGAGTGAACTGTAGTGTCCGTGCTGGCCATTCTATTGCAATGTTTGCCTGGCGACGAGATAAGCAGCAGCAGTAGCAACCAATGTTGTGAAACTACCACAGCACAACAGTAACAGTAACAACAACAACAATAGTGCAGGGTAACAATGGCAATGGCAGCATAGTAATGTTTGCTCCAATGCTGGCCGGCGTTGCCACCCCGTTGCAATTAGAGCGCACTTACCTGTCCGTGTGGGAGAAGTGGGTGGCGACACTGTGGCTGCGCTGCGTCCGCTCGGCTGCAGTATGAAACGCCTAATGAAGTTCATGACGCGCCAAGAGGCCGCGGTTGGTGCCGCAAAACGACGACGACGACGACGAAGTATTCAAACTTGTTTTTGTTTTCTTCACTTTTTTCATTTCACTGCGCTGCACTCGCTTTATTTTTATTTTGCATAATCAACAATCTTGTTGGACCGCAGGCCCCGCCGACGAGTGCAGGCAGGCGCACTCATAAACAAAAGACACACACACACACACGCGCGCCGCTGCGAACGCAAATGCGATGTGATAAAAGCAAATGAAAACGAAATTCTAATTCAGTACAATGTTCTTAGGCTTGGTTTCTGCTTCGCACACATGCAAAACACACACACACGCATATGTACTCACCCATACAGACGCAAGCAGGAACGCGTCAGGTATTTTGATTAGCGTCCGTTAAAATAAGCACTGTTTGCAATCTCACACACACACAAACACGCACACATATACGCAGTTGCGTGTTATTGCTATCAGCAGATAAAAAACGAATATAAACAAAGCCCGCGAAGTGGGAGCAAAGTGTGCGAAATTAACTTTAGGCCCCCTGCGAGTCTATACATATACATGCACATGTAGTAGTAGTAGTATTAGTAGTAGCTACATTGTCACTAATTGTTTATTTATTTGACGACTCGCTTGCAGCACTGGCTGCACTCGCTTTGCAACACTGGCTAAGAAGTGTAAGTTCAAATTCAAATCTTCGATAACCAATGAGCTGCTTAAGCTGATCGATAAGCAGCACAGGGTGGCATACATGTGCCAAGGCCAACGCGCCAGCGCTAAATAGGCCAAGGCGCAAACGGTAGTCGCATTCAAATCGCCAAACGGTTGTTCCCCTGACATTGAAGCGTCTCCTCGATATATATATATATATATGTATATGTATGTCGATACGTCGATCGTCATGCCTGGCAAATTAGAATTTTGTCTGCTTATCTGTATCTGATTGCGGGCAATCTTCAATTAGGCGTTACGACTTGTACGACAAGGCCGTCAACACAGGCGAATTCCGAGCAATTTCTGGAATATGTCGCTTTTGCTATTGCTTACAAAAGCAATCTGCAGACGGAAGTGGCGCAACAGTTCGATCTGAAGTTCTACGCCACAAACAAGCGACTTTTTTTTTATATACATACATACATATATAGTTATAGTTGTAATTATATAGTTATTAGTTTTCCTGCTGCGACTATGCAAATTGATTTACTCAAAACTATCGTTCTGATTAGCAGCCTCATCATTGCACAAATCGATGGCATACAAGGTGACTCGTGCGCCGCTCGTTTCGAGAGTGTTATCGATAACTGACCGTTGACCGTTTGCACTGTTCCAGACGCCGACGGCAAGCGCATTGTGAGCAAATACGAGAGCATCAAGCAGCTCTACCCGCAGCTCGCGTCGAGCGAGTCCTCCCAGTGGCGCCATGCTGACAAGAACCTGCAGCATCCGTGCCGGCGCGAGTGCGTCGAGCAGCAGCCGATGACCTGCTACTACTACATGGTGGTGCACTACGACGACACCATGTCGGAGACGTGCAAGCGCTACCTGCAGTCCAAGTACCGCTACAAGCTCAACGGCCGCGAATACATCGACGGCCTCAAGCTGGAAGAAGGAGAGCAGCAGCAGCGGCTGAGCGACGACTGCAAGTACGCGGATGGCCTGCAGTCGCAGATCATGGTGGTCAACGGCAAGCTGCCGGGGCAGTCGATCGAGGTGTGCTACGGCGACACCATCGTGGCGGACATTATCAACAGCATGCACGAGACGACGACCGTCCACTGGCACGGCATCCATCAGCAGTCGACGCCGCACATGGACGGCGTGCCGCACGTCACGCAGTATCCCATCGAGCCGGGCCAGGCGTTCCGCTACCGCTTCGAGGTGGACCACACGGGCACCAACTGGTGGCACAGCCACACGGAGCACCAGCGCGCATTCGGCCTGGCGGGACCGTTGATTGTACGCCTGCCGCCCAAGCTCAATCCGCACGCGCACCTCTACGACTTCGACAGGTCCGAGCATATCATTATGATACAGGATTGGGTGCACAACTTCGAGGAGAGCGTCGCCGAGAACATTCTGATCAATGGACGGGGCCGTAACGTGAAGAAAGACAGCAGCAAGGCGAAGCCCACGCTGTACGCACACTTTAACGTCATACGCGGCGGACGCTATCGTTTCCGCGTCATCTTCAACGGTGAGTGAGGTGTTTCCACTGCCTATCTCCTTAGCTTTGTACGTAGCAGGCAGCAGGAGGCATGGCAGAAAAGACAAGTATTTGGCTTGTCCGCAAATCTGTCCGTCTGTCTGTTAGAGCTAATAGAACTCATCTATTACAAAAGCTAGAGACTCCAAACTCTAGCTCTCTATCTTACTAGCTCTCGCTCTGACTAGACCTTTTTCTCTTACTAGCTCTCTATTTTACTAGCTTTCTCTCCCACAAGCTTTATCTCTATCTTACTAGATCTCTCTCTCCCATTAGCTCTCTATTCTACAAGCTCTCTATCCAACTAGCTCTCTATCCTACTAGCTCTCTATCCTACTAACTCTCTATCCTACTAGCTCTCTATCCTACTAGCTCTCTCTCACTAGTTTTCTCTCTTATAGCTCTCTATCTTACTAGCTCTCTGTCTCTAACTAGCTCTCTCTCTTTCTTTCTTGCTTGATCTCTCTATCATTCTTGCTTGACCTCTCTCCCTTTCTTGCTTGATCTCGCTCTCTCCCACTAGATCTTATTCTCTCTCCCACTAGCTCTCTTTCATTAGCTCTCTCTCACTATCTCTCTCTCTCTCTGTCGCTATCTCTCTCTGTCTCTCTGTCGCTATCTCTCTCTCTCTCTCTCTCCGTCGCTATCTCTCTAACTCTCACTATTTCTCTGCAGGCGTCTCGAACTGCCCCATCAGCCTAAGCGTAGACAACCATGACCTGGTGGTGATTGCCAGCGATGGCAACGACGTGGAGCCCGTCGAGGTGCAGAAGATCATGTTCCATGGCGCGGAGCGCTTCGACTTCGTGCTGCATGCCAATCAGGATGTGGCCAACTACTGGATACGCGTCAAGGGCTACAGCTTCTGCGCGAAGAACCAGCTGCATCAGGAGGCCGTGCTGCACTACCAGGACGCGGATACGCGTGCGCTGGACACAAGTACGCTAAGCTATGCCTACGATGCGCCTGGCGTGCTGCTCAACGAGCTCGGCGACGATGCCGGCGGCAGCAGTGCGCAGAGCATCTCGCTGGTCAGCCTCAATGCGCGGCACGTGGAGCCGGCTCTGACGCCGTCGGTGACGTACTACACCAGCATGAACGCGTTTCCGCTGCGCGGCGAGGGCTTCCGCTTCCAGATGGACGACATCAGCTTCGAGATGCCAAAGATGTCGTTCCTACAGACGCGCAACCTGGGCATCGGCCAGTTCTTCTGCAACAGCTCGCAGCAGGCGGCGCTGGGCTTCGACTGCAAGAGCCGCCACTGCAGGTGCTCCAACGTCATCCATGTGCCGGCCAACCGTAACGTCGAGTTCGTCATCTCGAGCAAGTCAAACACGCCGCATCCCATACACCTGCATGGCTACACGTTCCGCGTCGTCGGCATGGGCGTGCTCGGCGAGCAGCGCATCGGGCAGATCGAGGAGATCGACAAGCGCACACCTCTACCGCGACGCGGACGCGGTGCGCCGCTGAAGGACTCGGTGCAGGTGCCCGCCTTCGGCTACACCATCATCCAGTTCAACTCGAACAGCCCGGGCTACTGGATGTTCCACTGCCACATCTCGCCGCACTCGGAGAACGGCATGGCGGCCGTCGTGCGTGTGGGCGAGGACGTCGAGATGAAAATGTGCCCCGTCAGCAACTGCGGCCTGTGTAGCTCCGTCACGTAATCGGCAAATCGAAAAATCAACTACTTTTAAGTATAACAATATATAATAAAGAAATTCAATTGTTTTGCAACGAACGATTGCAGCCATTTTGAAAACAGTGTTGAGCAACGATCTTCATTTAAACCTGCATGAGCTTTGCAGGCGGCAACCGTTACAGACATTGCGCCAAGCTGCCAGTGTTGCAGCACGTCATCAAGCCTGGCTGCAGCTATCGATATCGAAATGTCAAAAGCCGTTTGACATTTGAGTCCGCTGCGAAAAATCCTGACAGCATACTTCACTTCAGCTTTCGTAGGGAGTATATCAAACGTAACTTTGAAAATGAGAAAATCAATTAGGGAACGAATTGCTCTCGCCAGGGGTATTCCAAAAGTCGTGCCCAAAAGCCAGCGTTACTTGGACGAAGAAATTGAATCTGGTTTCGGATTGGGCGACTGGAAAATCAGCGAGGACATGCAACTGGAAATGCGGCAAAAACTCAGCGCTTTTATCGAAACTCAATACAAATTTCGTAAACCCAAAAAACGCGACGAACAACCGATACGAAAGATGCACAGGAACAAAGTCAAATTGGTCTCTGGCGCCGAATGCTACGTGAAAGTAAATAAAAACATAAGCCAACAGGCTGGGCGCATCCCCAAACAATAGAAGACTCAACTATGTCCTGGATAATTGTTAATTTCAATCATATCATATGATGTTAAATAAGAATGTATATGACAGATTGCAACAACAATTGTAACAATTACAGAAAACAAAATATATATAAAATACTAAAAACATTAAAAAAAAAAAACAATACTTTCTATTTCAAGCATTTCCATAACACTGTTCACTGTGCAGTGTTGGCTAACGAATACATTCGCCAGCTCGATAGTCACGACAGGCATGTGCGTACAGCTATCGAAATCGATAGGCGTGTGCAATGCACAACAAATACGCGCTGTGCTACCAAAACAATGAAGAGTAAAAACAAAAAACCATTTGACAGCGCTTCCGATTCCGACGACAGTGACAATGAGGCGCAGCTTCGACAGTTCTTGGAGGCGACGGATCAAACGCTGCTGTCAAACGACATGTTCCAGCAAGTGAGGCAGAGCGAGGCTGCGGCTGCTACCAAAGAACAAACTGCTCCCGCTGCCGCTGCTGCTGCTGTTGTTGCGCCTGCCCAGGAGAGACCCAAAAGCGAGCGCTACCTGAATGACGATCAGGAAACGGGCGCTGCCTACAATGACCTGCAGATCAGTCCACACATGCAGACGCACATCTGGGGCAAGCTCAGCGCAATTATCGCGAGCCAAATACAATTCCACAAGCCCGAGCAGCTGCAGCCGGAGCAGCAGGAGAAGCAGGAGAGGGAGCCTGTCAATAGAGTGCGACTGGTGTCCGACGCCAAGTGCTACTTGATCGACGACATACCGGAGCAGTTAGGGCCGAGGAAGAAGCCCACCATCAAGCGACGCCGCGTGGACGCCGAACCCGACGATGCACCCTGCTGGGAAGCCATTGCCGTCAGCGGGGAGTCCCTACTGCGCGGCCAGGACATGGCATGCTGGGGATCGCAGCGACCGCGGGACAGCAGAAAAGAGGCGAGACTGATAGAAAGAATACAACTGTAGAAAGCAACGCCAGTGTTTCCCTTGGTCAAATCAATATGGGATGCGATGAGGTCTTCGGTTTTTCTTTAATGGATTTCAGCAGGTTTCGTACTAGGAATCGAAGTTGTTGGCCTGGTAGCTGCTCGAGCTGGTCACATTCGAGCTGGAGTTGTTCATCTGGCCGTCGAGCAGCCCGTAGAGGGCATTCGTGGTGATGATCTGTTGGACGCTGCTCACGTTGCCCACGGAGATGCTGGAGTTGGTGCTGCCGCCGAGCTCCTGCAGCATGTCGCCAACGATGTTGCCCATGCTGTTGCTGCCGGTGCCGGTGCTATTGTTGCCATCGTCGCCCGGCTGCATCTCCAGTATGTTGAGGAAGTCGTTGCCATTGAACTCGTGCTGCTGCTGCTGTTGCTGCTGCTTCTGCATGCTGCTCTGGCTCTCCTTCATCAGCTTGTCGTACTCCTGCAGCACGCTGTTGAACTCGGCGATCTCGGCGCGATTGCGACTGATCACCTTGTGCTTGTAGTAGTTGTGCACCTGCGTCAGCGATGTGCCCGTCATGCTGAAGTACGCCTGCTCCAGCGGCAGCAGCTGCAGCATCGTCGACTTCTCCAGCTTGGCGTCGATGTCGTAGAATCTGCGGTACTCCGTGATGAAGCTGCGCAGGAACTCCTCGGCCGCGTCGGTCAGCAGCATGACGGCCGTCTCGGAGCAGTCGGTGAAGCCGGCCAGGCGCAGCAGGCCGCACATCACCTTACGCAGCGAGTGCCGGCACGTGTTGCTCGAGACCTCCGGATAAGGCTGTGGATCGCCGCGCGAGTACGCCGTATCCACCGTCGGTATGAACCAGATGGGCTTCTGGAACTTCTGTTCGCCCACCAGATCGGCGGCGTTCTCTGGCGGGAAGTCCACCTCAGGTATCATTTGGCAGGGATTCAGCAGGTAGTTCGACGAGCCCTGAAAGCAGTCGCGCGTACAGTGACAGTGGGAACCACAGTGATAGCCCCGCCGCAAACACCCCTGGTACTCACGTTCTTGTTCGAGTACGTGTCGATGAGCGACTGCAGCACTTCGGTCTGTTTCATCACCTCGATGGTCTGTGTGACCAGTGAGCTCTTCAGCTCGATTTTGTCGCTGTAGCATAGATGCATTTTGGTATTAGTTCGCCGTGCGCCGACTGGCTGGCTCCACTGTACTCACTGCTTGTCCACGGGCAGCAGCTCGCCGCGCTGTCTGATCTCGTCCAGCTTGGCCTTTTTGCTGGAGGTGGGCACGTATTTGTCGGGCGTAAGCGTGCCGCTTGTATCCTCGTCCATCGCCATGGCGCCCCAGTGTTCCGTTTGCATTATATTTGTCTAACGCTTGCCTTTGCCCAGTTTATAAACAATGCTGAAACAGTGCTGGACAACGCCAGCGTCCGGCGTCTATCGAATTTCAGTGAGCAGCCATAACAATGCAGCTTGCTCTGAAACTTATTCTGAATAGCTATCGAATACAAAGTTGTTTTAATTACTAATTGCTATAATTAATTACTAATTTCAAGAAGACAAATGCAAAAAAAGAACGCAATTACAATTTTATGAAAATAATGAAGAAGCAAAAAACAGAAGAGAAAAACATCAGCCAGCTCAATTGTTATCGATATGCTGACGTGCTTCGATTAGTAAATAAGCAAAGGCAAATCGAATACGTGGCAACGCCGCCTACATACGTTACAGTTTACGATTGTTTACATTTCTCGTGTAACAAATGTCGTTGAATAATTAAACAGTTTGCCCGCCAGTCGAGAAATCGTGAATGCCAGCGTAAGTGTCCAAGAAATTGCTATTGTAATTACCAATGCCACTCAATGGCCAATGCTGCCCAACAAGTGGCAACGCCGCGCTGAGAGGCCAACAGCAAGTGGCAATGCCACTGATAGGGAAAACAGGCGACAATATGTAATATTGGCGTTATTATTTGTTTATTTTCTATTTGGAATATATGCTCTTTAGATAAATTGTAAGTTGAAAGTCCCAAAACAAAACAAAAAAAAAAAAACAACACAAAAACATTGTCGACAAAATTCCGCTGAGACGACGAAGACGTCAAGGTTCGTACGTGCCGGCACACAGCGACAACATGCATCAACAACACATGGACCTGCATGCCCCGGTGGACTTGAACAAGGTGAGTGTAAACACACAAGTGCAGTATCCCAATGCAAAGACTAATGCGACACGCTTGCAGTCCCTGGACGAAATGACGCCGGAGGAGCGAATGCGGTAAGCCAGTGAAGTGCCTCTCTCAACTCAACTCGCTCTCTCACTCTCCCTTTCTGTCTGCTCCTCGCTCTCTCTCTCTCTCTCTCTCTCTCTGACTCGCTGCAGCGCGGAGCACCAGCTCATGGTGGAGAAACACAAGGGGCACGATGCCATGCACTCCGAAATGGTCATCATACTCTTCATGACCTTGGTGATCGCGCAGATAATCCTCGTCGAGTGGAAGAAGCGGCACTACAGATCCTACGCATTTGTCACACTGCTGGCCATGTGGCTAATACCGCTGATCATCTCCTGCAGCTTCCACTGGATACGCTTCATTGCCATCTGGCTGATATTCACCGGCATCACGGCGCTGGTCATGCGACGCGCCACAACTAAACCCATTGAGGGCACAACGCCCAGGTGAGCGGATTACGAATCCAATCCATGATCCATCCAATCCATCAATCTGCTGCTCCACACAGGCTCGTCTACAAGTGGTTCTACTTCATCTACAAGCTGAGCTACGGCCTGGGCCTGGTCGGCTATCTGGTCATAATGGCCGCCTTCCTCGGCATGAACTACCTGTTCTCGCAACCGCCGAACGTCTGGATGGACGTGGGCCTCATGTTCTGCTTCTACGGCCTGTACATCGGTGTGCTTGGCCGGGACATATCTGAGATCTGCTCGGACAAAATGGCCGCTGCCATTGGCGTGAGTAGAGGAGCATCTCGTGTTTCCCCGCCATAGACTCCATTTAATGTGTCTTCCCTGCAGTACTACACGCCGCAGGGCATGCCCACGCGGCATCTGGACCAGAATGTGTGCGCCGTTTGCGGCAATCAGCTGCTCGTGTCCGAGAAGGAGGAGGGCGTCATCGAGAACACCTACAAGCTGTCGTGCAATCATGTGTTCCACGAGTTCTGCATACGAGGCTGGTGCATTGTGGGCAAGAAGCAGACGTGTCCCTACTGCAAGGAGAAGGTCGATCTGCAGAAGATGTTCCGCAATCCGTGAGTACGCCGCACGTTCCGTTAATATATCCGTACTCATACTCAATGGCCCTTTGCAGCTGGGAGAAGCCGCATATGCTGTATGGGCGACTGCTCGACTGGATTCGCTGGCTGGTCGCCTGGCAGCCGCTGATCTTCTTCATAGTCAAGGGCATCAACTGGATGCTGGGCCTGGAATAGGCCTGACCCTCGGGCGCCGGAGCGTGAACGGGAACGGCTCTGTCTTCGACTGCGGCAGACTGCGTCTAGTCAAGCACACGCGATGAGAACTTTCATGCCTAACACTGTGCTTCACACTAACCAACATAACAGGAAATCGACACACCAAACAACAACAACAACAAAGGAAACAACATTAGAGACTACTAGGAGAAGGCGGAAGCAACCCAAATACAAGCAGAAGAAAGCCCATACTATTGCAATAGCTCATCATTCCCAGAAGAAACGAAGGCACAAAGGTTTCCCAACGTCCATCCTGATGTCTATCCTGATGTGTTAGACCTCTTTTCTCCCCCACATTGAATTTAATATTGCACTTGTCGCACACCTCTATGTTCCCCCACAAACCCCCCCCCCCCCTCAACGGTATTGAACACACATGTATGTATGTCCTACCACGTATGTGTGTGCGTATGTGCCTATGCCTAATGTATCCATGTAGCCATGTATATAGGTATATTTAGTGTGTGGTGTCTGTATGTTTTCGATTACGTTTACCCCTACGTATTATGCGCTTTTTGCACTGCACATTTCAAATTATTTAAACGAAATCAAATCAAAAACTAAATGAAAATCAACCAAAAATATTTTACAAAGCAATTGACAACGCATTTTTATGGTTGTTGCGGGAATGTCCGGCACGCCCTCACACCCTCTCCCCCCTGAGAGTTTTTGTAATCCAATTAAATCATCCACCAATGTGGCCTGTTGTATCGATTTTCTTTGAACAAAAAAGACTGCGCTCTAATCAATTTTGCGGGACCGTAGAAAAGCTAAACGGATTGAAGCCATGAGCAGAGGTTCCTCTAGCCGGACTCTGCTCTGTTATGGCAAATAGCATGGTAAAGGCTCGAAGAAAGTTATACAATTTCAGCAACAAAAAATGAGCTTCAAATGTGGCATACCATGAGAGATAAGCCAGACAGACTGAAGAATTGCCAAGTAGTTCGTCTAACTCACGTGGTAAAGGTCTCAAGGAGAGCAAGTTACCAGAGAAACAGTTAGAATCGGAGAAAAGATATTCATGTTAGACTTGAATAGATATTCGGTACGATTTTACGCGAGGTCAGAGACCGGCAGGAATGAGGGGAAGCTCCTTAAGTCTTACTCAACTTAATTAGGATATGGCTAGTAAAACCAATTAAAGAGTCGAGGTTTTGAAATGAGAAATGAGCTTGGAATCAGAAAAAACTACAAGAGATATTTCAGTTAGACTAGAGACATGCGGGATAGACTGAAGGAATGACAATGAACCCATCAAGCTGCATTTAATGCTTCTAGCTCTTAGTAGAGTTGCGATTTTTTCGATTTTAGGGGGTGCTAGGCGGGGCGCTCCAAATGTGAAACGAACTAAATCTGCGTATGGCGCACAGGAATCAATGTGCCAAATTTGGTGTCTCTATCTTTTGTAATAGTTGTGTTTTAGGCGTTCATACAGACAGACGGACATACGGACAGACAGGCGGACAGGGCTAAGTCGACGCAACTGCTCTGTATGGTCTTCGTCATGTCTTCGTCTGCCTGTTACAATAATTTATACAAGGCTAATACACCATTTTTTTATGCATCTGAACTTGAAATCAGAAAAAAAACGAAATATAACAAGAAATACTAGAGACCTTATCACTTCCATCGTAATTGCTTTAATTGAAGTGCCTACCTCTTGGCAAGACTGCTCGAAAAGTTCCCTTGGTTTCAGCTGACTCAAGCTTGGGTTACACTCGGCTACCCGGCATTGCTATTGCTAGGGGTAGATTACTAACCTGACAACACTCCGCCCTCTCTACGGGCGCAAAGTTTAATCAATACACTACGCGGAGTTTTGGCAAATCGCAAAACCGGAATAATCATGTGAAGCATTTCGCGTGAAATGGCCAAGAAGGGTGGAGTGCAGCAGCTGCAGGCGGACATCAGCTCCGACGAGGAGTTCGAGAAGTTTCTGCAGCGCCCCGGACTGTTGGGTAGGAGGAGCTCAGACAGAGCTCTACTAGTTCTGTTTGCGGATATTCATATAGTTCTATTTGCATAGTGCTCGACATCTATTCGGAATGGTGTGGCCCCTGCCTGGGCATGGTCGGCAGTCTGCGCAAGATCAAGCTCGAGCTGGGCGGCGACAATCTGCAGCTGGCAATTGTAGGTGGCAGTTGGTCTTCCAGAGGATTTCAATAATTGTGACACCATAATATTCTCTGCTCTTTTTGTGCCAAGTGCAAAGCCGGTTCCATTTCCTATCTGGAGCGTTTCAATAAGAAAAGTGAGCCCACCTGGATGTTTGTGACGGTAAGTCGACAGGGCTGTGTAGTACATCTTGTTTCAAATAAGTTTTACGTGCGTAGGGCTTATAAGAAGCTTCACACCAAATTTTAAGTCTGTAGCTTCGGTAATAGCTGAGATCTAGGCCGAGTGCCATCTAGCTCTGGCTCAGTCTCTTCCTTTGACTGTTCCTCTTTGACTCTACTCGGCACTCCCTTTCTCCCATAGAACGGCAAGGCTATCAACATAATGTTCGGCACGGACGTGCCCAAGCTGGTGGCCATGATAACGCGCGAGCTGCAGCAGACCATCGCCAAGGAGCCGCACGAGTGCTACGAGATCACCGAGCTGCAGCCCATTGAGCTGGAGCAGCTGCGCGTGAAGAACGAGGCGCTGGCGCTGGCCGAGCGCATCGAGCTGGAGGAGAGCAAGAAGAAGCGCATCGAGTATCTGCGATATGTGACGGACACGATAATGGAGAATCTGCCCGACATTGGCATTACGGTCTTTGGGCCACAGGTCAATCGGGACATGTTCAAGAAGCTCTCGGAACCAGCCGATCCCCTCAAGATTCAGTGCAAGGATCGCAAGGTGTTTGCCATCACTCAGAACGATTTCAATACGGTGAACTTCGCGGCTGAGAACCCGCTGGAAGCGGAGGTTATACAGCATCTGTACGACAAGGAGCTGCTCATGTGTTTCTGGAAGGTCGACGAGACAATGGGCAGTCCGCCCATTGTGCTCAATCAGTATGCCTATGAATTGACTAAGGACATTATAAAACCGCCCGACGAGTTCAACGAGGAGGAGACTGTGCTGCCGCCCCTAATTGTACCCCTGGAAATAACGGTGGAGGTCGCTATAGAAGGTATCGTCTGCAACTAAAAAGTTGGTGTTGCTCTCACACACACACGGGCCTTTTTCAGACACACACAGCCAAATGCCACGCATTTGGTTGTTCTCACACGCACATGCTTATCTCACACATACACTAAGCAGTGACGCGACAGATGGTTAGTCGAGCCTCTGCTGTGTCGCTGCTATTTTTGTTTGGCAAACGCCTATCAACATGTTATATACACGAGCACAAGGCTAAAATACAATTTTGCCCATAATAGTAAAGTTTTTAAGGATAGAATTTACATATTTCTTTATCCTTCCCACTCAGAGCCAGAAAGCGAGGACGCACAGGCTGCGGAGAAAGCCGATGAGCAGGAAGGAGATCCGGAGGACAATCGGCGCTTTAGGGTCATCAAAATACCTCCGATTTGGGTGCCCAGCGACCAGCGCACGCATGCGGCTCTCATTTACACATACTTCCGGGCGCAGACGTCGAGCTTCTTAGCGCCGGATCCCACGCCGGAACCGCCGCACATCATTATGACCTTCGATGCGTACAAGAAGAAGGATCTAATGAATCTCGTCGATGCCTGCCGGGATGATGTGCCGCTCTACGGCTTCTTCTCCAGCGACAATCCCCAGACGGCGGTCTTCATAGCGAACTCCGTGGATAAGTACAACGCCAAGTCCTATGTGCCGTGAGTTGGAACTTGAAATTGGTGCAATACTATCGGAGATTAGCGTACTTTTTTCTTTCTCAAAAGCACCGACAAGATCGTGCTCAAGGTAAACAAGGTGCCCACCCAAACGATACCACTACTGATGGAGTACGGCCCCAGCTACGTTAGTCCCAACTCTGTGGTAGGCCACAAGGAGGCCACCAAATTCTTTCCGCCCAGCTACAAGTCTGCGCTGCAAGAGGAAGCAGAACTCCATGCCGTCAAGTCCGAGAAGCCCAAGAAGCGCAAGAAGGTTTGTAACGAGAGTCGAGAGAGAGTTAGAATAAAATAGATGGCTTAAGATACAGATGCAGATATTGAACTTTACCATCATCTTTGTAGAACAAAAAGGGAGCCGACGCCGAGGACAACGGCCAGGCCAGCACCGGTGCCCAGGACAATGCGCAGGAAGCCGACGATGCAGCCAAGACATCGCCCGAGGAGGGCGCCTCCACCACAAGCAGCGGCGAGGACAGCTGCGAGAGTCGCCCCGCCACAGCCGACGGCAACAATCTCTCCACCGAAGCGACTTAGCGAGATGGAGGTTGCGAAATATTCAACTATCCTATCGCCATACAATTCTGTTGTTGCTGAAGTCCTAAAGCATTTAAGCAAAGTATTCGCATATAAATGAAGCTATATCCAATGTATATGCATACATACATATATATAATCTGAAAAGTGCTTCTAATAATTTATCTAGTTATTTATTTTTTTATTTTTATGCGGATACTTACTTTTTATTATTCCTGTATCCGTTAAAAATGGTAATCAGGAATATTGAATTCAATATTTTTACATGCTAATGGACAAAAGAAGTACTGTATCTCGAAGTCTGAGTGACGACTGAGAACCAACGTAGAAACAGACTGTAGACTGAGAAGCAATAAGGCGGTTTGTTTTTCTAAATGTCTTTACCTAAAGTATTCTTAGCTTGGAATGCAATCAATATTTTTTAAATCAAAATGTTAATGTATTAGCCTTGACTGGATCATCCGGACACGATCTGGCCCCTATTTGTCTGGATCATTGGGCATGACCCCTGGTATATGGTATACGTGTAAATGCTTTCTATGGATACCCTCTTTCAGTATGTTCTCTTGCAGCTACTTTCTGAGCGCCTGTCGTCTTCGTTTACATGCTCTCTTCTTTCTCTTTCTCTCTCTTCTTTTATTTTTGCTCTCTCTTATTTTCGTCTTGCTCTTTCTCTCTTCTTATTTCTCTCACATCTCATCTGCTTTTAATAAGAAGTGAAGACTCTTATTACTTCTCCCTCTTTTCTTCTTCTTGCTGGCTCTTCTCATCTTTTTTCTCTCCTCTGCTATCTCTTCACTTTTCTTCTTTCTCTCTCTTATTTTCTTCTTTCCCTGTCTTCTCTTCTCCTTTATATCGCTTCTCTTCTTCTTTCTCTCTTCTCTTCTTCTGGCTCTCTCTTCTCTTCTTCTGGCTCTCTTTTCTCTTCTTCTGGCTCTCTTTTCTCTTCTTCTAGCTCTCTCTGCTGTTCTTCTGGCTCTCTCTTCCCTTCTTCTGGCTCTCTCTTCTCTTATTTTTCTCACCTCTCTTCTGCTTTCTCTGTACTTTTCTTTTCTCTCTTTTTGTCTTCTTTGCTCTCTTTTCTTCTTCTCTCTCTCCTCTTCTCCCATTGCTTGCCGACTATTTACCTACTATGGTGCTCCTGTTTTGAAAGTAGTAGACTGCTTGGCGCCCTGCTGCTCTCCCTGTCGTACTCGCACTGTCTCCCTCTTGCTGCTGCCATTTGCTTGCTGTCTCTTTCCGTGTGACAGGCGTTACCTCGCAGCAGGCGATTCTCTTTCTCTCTCTCCCCTGCCATGGCAAAGTGCAGCAAGTGACGCGAATAACTTCAGTGTTTATTTGCGCTCTCAACGCGATTACAAAAGTAAATCATATAAATCCTTTTTTTGTTTTTGTTTTCAGTAACAAGAAATTGGCAAAAATTAACTACGATATGCACTCGACTTCAATTGAACTAGCGTAGGCGTAGGTGTAAACAGACTTATGTGCTACACTGTTGTCCGCTTGCGGCGGGCTGGTGCTGCCCTCCGCTCCGGCTGTATTTGTACTTTGGAATCATAGGTAGCTTCTGGTAGCTCCCCTCGAGGTATTGCCAAACGCGCTTGCGCGCCTTCTGCGTGCGTTCGGCCTCCTCCTGCTCCTCGTGCAGGATCTTCTGGCAGTCGGCGAGCAGCAGTTCCAGATCCCGAGTGGATGACTGTCTGCTCTCAGTCGATGACTTGGCTATGGCCGCGTCCAGTGCATTGAAATCGATGTCGGGGTCGGGCCCCCAGACGGACTCGCTGGATGCCAGCGATTGCTGCTGCTGCTGCTTCTGCTGCTGCTCGGCTTGCTGCTCCTGTTCGCGTTCCACCAGCTCATCCAATTGCTCCAGATCGATTTCAATGTCCGAGCCCCAGTCCAGCTCCGTCTTGCCCGTGGTCTTCTCGCGCTTTGCCGGCACCTTGGCAGGCCTCATGAGCTTAGCCCACTTGGCGGAGCTGGAGGCCTGCACCACAATGGGCTTACTGGGCGCTTCGTCGTCCAGCCAGCAGCAGCCCTTGAGCGTGACCTGCGGCATTGGAAAGCCGAACGTGCTGCCCACTTTTCGGCTTTTCTGGTAGTCCTCCTTGATGTAGTCCGTCGCCTTGAGGTGCTCGGCCAGCGCCTTGTACCACGCAATGGATCTGTGCGCACCCGCGCCGTAGTGTCCATGGCGTTGGCACTCGCTGCTCACGCTCTTGTTGTGCGATCCGCGCAGCGCGAGTATAATCTTGCCCAGACCCACACGGCCCTCCACATCGCGCAGCATGCCCAGCAGCAGGCGCGCCTCGCTGCTCACGTCCAGCTGCGCGGGCTGCGGCTCCTCCTGCTGCCGCTGCTGCTTCAGTCTTGATTTGCGGCAATTGTCGCAGCAATTGCGCCGCCATCGCCAGGCGGAGAGCGCGTCCGCGTCGTCGAAGTACTCCAGTATGAAGCGACGCCGGCAGAGCGTGGTCTGTGTATACTCCTGCATGCTCCGCGCCAGCCGCTGCAGCTCCTCGCTGCGCTGCGCACTCAGCGCTTGACTGTGCTGCAGCCGCTGGTGCGTCGTTGCGTCCGAGTCGCCATAGAAGAGCACACACTTGGCCGCCAGACCGTCGCGACCGGCACGTCCGATCTCCTGGTAGTAGCGCTCCATGTCGCTCGGCGCGCCGTAGTGCAGCACGAGGCGCACATTCGGCTGGTCGATGCCCATGCCGAAGGCGCTGGTCGCCGCCATGAGGCGCACCTCGTGGTCGCGGAACTGCTGCTGGCGCTGGCGCCGCTGCTCCAGCGGCAGCTTGCTGTGGTAGCTGTGGCAGCTTCTGCCCCGGCGACTCAGCACCTTGGCCAGGTGCTCCGTCTCGCGTATGGTGTTGTTGTAGACAATGACCGAGCCGCCCGCCTCGTCCGCCCAGCTGAGATACGGCTGCAGATCAGACCAGAGATCTGTGCTCTTGGCGCGCGCCGTCAGCTCCAGATTGGGCCGGTCCATGCTGCTGCAGACCATCAGGGTTCGGCGCAGCTGCAGCTGCTCGCAGATGTCCTCGCGCACACGCCGCGTCGCCGTGCCGGTGAGTGCCAGCAGGCGCACGTGCGGCACCGCCTCGCGCAGCTGCTGCAGCTGGCGGTAGGCGGGACGGAACTCGTGCCCCCACTTGGATATGCAGTGCGCTTCGTCGATGGCAATCAGCGCCAGGTTGCGGCCCAGATCACGCAGCAGCTTGAGTCCTTTGCCGCGCGTTATGTACTCCGGCGTCGCGTAAACCAGCCGGAACTGCAGCTGCAGTATGCGCTCCTTGATGCTGCGATCCTCCTGCGCCGTGCCCAGCAGGCAGGCGCACTCGCCCGCCTCCGATCTGGCATTGAGCGCATTCACCTGGTCCTCCATCAAGGCAATCAGCGGCGAGATGACGACGACCACCTTGTTCAGGTAGAAGGCGGGGAACTGGTAGCTCAACGACTTGCCATAGCCAGTAGCCACCACGGCGCACACGTCCCTGCCGCGTGTCCCCGTGTCGGTCATGGCGCGGACGATCCGCCATTGCAGCGGCTTGAATTTGGACACGCCGAAATGCTGTCGCAGGCAGTCGATGTACTTCTTTGGCTTGGGCTGCATATGCACTACTCGCAGGCACCACAATGCGCTCCAATGCACATATATCCAGGGCAAACAAAATTTCGGCTAGCGCTCCTCCACGAGTGAAGGCACAGCCATCTTTAGTGATGGACCGCTGGCACGTGCGATTGTGCACGCATACAACTACATGGCGGTGTAGTCTGCTGCGTGTATACCATGCTCATGTTTATGTAATGATAAGACACATTTACACAGCGCACACACACACACACACATACGCAGGCAACAGGTGCAGTGCCAATCAGAGTAGATAGTATCGCAATGTATCGATAGCAATGGAACTACTTTGGTTCGCTAAGCAACAAGACAAACGCTCAAAAAATTGAGCAACTGGTGTTGCTCAGGCAGCAAATCAGCTGCTGTCGCAAATTAATTAAAAATCATTATATACAAATAAGTATCGATAACAAGTGAGTCACTTGTGTCAGTTCCAAGTATCGCCAGCAAAGGAACTACCTTGGTGCACTGAGCCAACCGGCGAGCAGTATCGATAACTATCGAACCACTCGCGCCAGATAAACACGTAGTCAGCTGTTCCTGCCTGCTGTTGGAAATCAATCGAAAAAGCATTTAATAAAAATACAGTTTAGTTAGCCCATTTAATCAGAACTCCCTTATTAGTTGCTACCAATGGATTCGAATCTGCGCAATATAGGCCCACCCACTCAGCAGCAAGTCAGCTGTTGTCGCAAATTAATTAACAAGAAGCGGGCAAAGTGTGACCCCCATTCGGGTCACATCTATAACTTCCCGATATGAGATGTATGTATGTGCTTTTTCTCTGAGCTTTGTGTCAAACATAAATTTTCTCGTCAACCAGTAGGTATAAGTAAAAATGTTATGAAACTTTTTTTTATAGAGAATATAATTTGCACACACAAATACACATATCTGTGTGTGTGTCTACGCGTGTGTGAGTATGTGTGTATCTGGGACGGGCAATGAGGGGGAGCGTGTCGTTTCATTTATTTATTTTAGGTGTCTATGTGTGTGTGTGTGTGTGTGGGTGTGTGAGTGGGTGGGCTGGTGGGTGTGTGAGTGGGTGGGCTGGTGGGTGTGTGGGTGGGCTGGTGGGTGTGTGGGTGGGCGGGAGGGTGTGTGTGGGTGGACAGGTGGGTGGGTGAGTGTGTTGTTGGGGGGGGGGGGCGATGTGAGCGAGCGTGTCGCGATTTTTCAACTTTTTCCTACTTTTAAAACACCATTATCTCGTTAAGGGTTGAGAATTTTGAAAAATATCATATTACCTTTTTTGTAGAGAATTTAATTTCGGCTCGAAAAGTTTCTTACGACTTTCTTCAAAACCCCGTCGTTTACGAGATAGAGCCGAAAAAAGCAAAAAATACCCAAAAAATCGTGCTTTTTGGCGAATTATTAAAAAACTATAACATATAACCCTCTTAAACTCCTTTCAGACCTAGATGGCGGTGAAACGAATCTTTCAAAAAAAAAAAAGTTCAAATCGGTTCAGTAGTTTATGAGAAACCGCTGACACAAAAAAATCTCACATACGAACATACGCACATACACACACACACACACACACACACACACAGAACCCTCATTGAAAATGGGTCAGGGGGATGTGAAACGTCGAGAAACGTGAAAATTTCAAGGATCTGACACTCTTCAAAATCGGGGTCGTTACAATAACTTCCCTAGATCGGGAAGTTAAAAAATAACAAAAATATGTATGTGTGTGTGTGTGTGTGTGTGTGTGTGTGTGTGTGTGTGGGTGGACGGGTGGGTGTGTGTGGGTGGACGGGTGGGTGTGTGTGGGTGGACAGGTGGGTGGGTGAGTGTGTTGTTGGGGGGGGGGGGGGGCGATGTGAGCGAGCGTGTCGCGATTTTTCAACTTTTTCCTACTTTTAAAACACCATTATCTCGTTAAGGGTTGAGAATTTTGAAAAATATCATATTACCTTTTTTGTAGAGAATTCAATTTCGGCTCGAAAAGTTTCTTACGACTTTCTTCAAAACCCCGTCGTTTACGAGATAGAGCCGAAAAAAGCAAAAAATACCCAAAAAATCGTGCTTTTTGGCGAATTATTAAAAAACTATAACATATAACCCTCTTAAACTCCTTTCAGACCTAGATGGCGGTGAAACGAATCTTTCAAAAAAAAAAAAGTTCAAATCGGTTCAGTAGTTTATGAGAAACCGCTGACACAAAAAAATCTCACATACGAACATACGCACATACACACATGTGAGCGAGCGTGTCGCGATTTTTCAACTTTTTCCTACTTTAAAACACCATTATCTCGTTAAGGGTTGAGAATTTTGAAAAATATCATTTTACCTTTTTTGTAGAGAATTCAATTTCGGCTCGAAAAGTTTCTTACGACTTTCTTCAAAACCCCGTCGTTTACGAGATAGAGCCGAAAAAAGCAAAAAATACCCGAAAAATCGTGCTTTTTGGCGAATTATTAAAAAACTATAACATATAACCCTCTTAAACTCCTTTCAGACCTAGATGGCGGTGAAACGAATCTTTCAAAAAAAAAAAGTTCAAATCGGTTCAGTAGTTTATGAGAAACCGCTGACACAAAAAAATCTCACATACGAACATACTCTCATACACACACACACACACACACACACACACACAGAACCCTCATTGAAAATGGGTCAGGGGGATGTGAAACGTCGAGAAACGTGAAAATTTCAAGGATCTGACACTCTTCAAAATCGGGGTCGTTACAATAACTTCCCTAAATCGGGAAGTTAAAAATCATTATATACAAATACAAACAAATGTGTTAAGTATCGATAACAAGTGAGTCACTTGTGCCAGTTCCAAGTATCGCCAGCAAAGGAACCGCCAACCGGCGAGCAGTATCGATAACAATCGAACCACTCGCGCCAGATAAACACGTAGTCAGCTGTTCCTGCCTGCTGTCGGAAATCAATCGAAAAAGCATTTAATAAAAATACAGTTTAGTTGGCCCATTTGATCAGAGCTCCGTTATTAGTTGCTACCAATGGATTCGAATCTGCGCAATGTAGGCCCATCCACTCACACAGCGAACGTATTCATTCATGAACGCCTCTTGCCTTCCAGCTGAAGGACTTCCTCACATTATACAACAAAGTCACAGAACTGTGCTTCAATCGCTGCGTGGACAATCTGAGCCAACGCGAGCTCTTCGACCAGGAGGTGAGTGAGGGATACAGTCAGTATACATGCATACGCTAATGTTGCTTGCCTTCTCCTCTCCTTGCCTTGCACAGAACACCTGTGTGGACAGGTGCGTCACAAAATTTGCGCGCTTCAATCAGAACATGATGAAATCGTACGTTGATGTGCAGACAAAAATTAACGCGAAGCGAATGGAGGAGGCGGAACTGGCCGCCAAGAAACTGGAACAGCAGCAGCAGGAGGAGCGCATCAAGGAGCAGCTCAAGGAGAAGGAGGTCATTGGCAACGTCAGTGTGCTGACGCCGCCAAACGCCGCGCCGGCCAATCTGGCCATGTAGCAGTCGCCCGACGACTGGACGGCACTGCCACAGCTCTTGTTTTCAATTCTTGATAGTTAAGCAACATACACACACGCACACACACAAACACACACACACACACCATATACCATCTACCATGCCCCGCATTTGTCTGCTTGCGCTGTTGGGTCTGCCGGGCGCCGGCAAGACGTCGCTCTGCCGCTGGCTGCTGCAGCATGCGGCAGAGCTGGACGCCTGGCAGGTGCTACATCTGTGCTACGACGACTACCTCGCTGGCGGCAGCTCCTCCTCCTACAAGCAGCAGCGCCGTCACATCCACACGCTGCTGAGCCGCCTCATCGACACGCTGCCAGACGACAGCAACAACAACAACAACTACCTGATCCTGTGCGATGACAACCATTACTATCGCAGCATGCGCTACGCGCTCTACCAGCTGGCGCGCCGCCAGCGCTGCAGCTATGCACAGCTCTACGTGGCGACGCCGCTGGCGGCATGTCTGCTGGCGAACGAGGCGCGCGGCGTCACTGTGCCGCCATCTGTCATCGAGCAGATGCAGGTGCGCTTACAGCCACCCGGCGATGCTGCATGGGAGTGCCACAGCCTGACGCTGACGCAGCCGAACTTCGATGCAGCAGCGCAGCGCATCCAAGAGTTTGCAGCGCGCCTGCTGCACATCGAAGCAGTCGCCGTGTTGCCACCAACGCCGGCGCCGCAGCAAGCGCAGTCGACGGCACACGCGTTGGATCTGCTGCTGCGCGGACGCATCCAGCAGCTCATGCAGCGGCAGCAGAAAGAAAAGGAGGGCACAGTGCAGCGGGCAGCGAGAGGCCGCGCGCTGAACGCGCAGCGCAGGCAGATCCTGCAGCAGTTTGGCAGGCAGACGCAAGGCAGCGCGAGCAATGTGCAGTTAACGCACTACGTTAATTTGTTAAACTAAAGCTAAAACTATAACTGTAACTAGTCTAGGCTAAGGCCCAACTGTTTATACATATATATATTATACAAGGTGCGTTCCAAAGTAAACAGGAATCTATCTTTTTGAATCTGGCGCCATCTATGTGTCAACTGGTGCGTTCGAATCTGCTATCTGTTATCGATTATCGGTTATTGCGTTTTAAGTGTCAGTATTAGAGGTGCAAGAACATCGGATTTTGTCAACATCGATGTTTTCCCTACACAACATCGATATATCGGAAAGAAATGAAAACAACATGCAAACATAAACGAAAACAGAATTCAATTTATTTCAAAATAAGAAGTCGTTTCTTATAAGCTAATTATTTAAAATAAAAAGTCTTCAAGTTTCTTAAAGGCTAGTAAATTAAAATAATAAGTCTTCAAGTTTCTTATTCACTCATAAAAATAATAATAAAATAACTTTTAAAAGAAAAGTTTTTTTTTTTATCCTTAAGTGGCATTTTATTTATTTACTTCGATTTTTCGATTTTTTTATTTGAAATTATAAATTTGTAAATAGTATTGTGATACTTACTGTAATATTTTTTAATGCTAATTTTAATAGTTTGAATAGTTTTTAAATAATATTTTAATGCTTAAGTAGTACCTTGCTTAGAGATTTTGAATTCTTTTTTATTTCTTATTTCTGTTTAATTTACAATCTATCTATCCGATAGTAAGTAAATTATAAAGCGTTTCTTAAATGAAATCCTTATTTTGGTTGATGAACAATAACACATTTACTTCGTCGTACTTTTTCACCACAAACGGAATCCAATTTTGGGCGCGCACGTTTGAGGTGGCACATCATATTTGATCGATGTATCGATGTTGGCTCCGATGTTGTTGCACCTCTAGGCAGTTTATTAGTTTGTTTTTGTTTTTGTTATCGGATCGAAAATGAGCTTCGAGCAAAGAGCCAACATTAAATTTTGTATAGATAATTATAAAAAAAATATATATATTTAACTTACATTTAAATATCAATTTAAGTAAATGATAATAATAAAAAAATGGGAAAGTTGCAAACAATAAAAAAGCTAATACCTTTTGAAAGTTGGAAAAATGAAGGAAAAATAATCATTTAAACAATTTAAAAATAATTACCATTTTAAAATAGGAAAAATAAAAGGCTGCTCGAAAAAACTATTTGTTCTCTATTTTTTAAAGTCCTGTTTACTTTGGAACGCACCCATAGAATTAGTAGTACGGCGCTTTTACGAAACTAGTTTTATTTCGGTTTAAAAAAAAATAGATCTAAGACTACATCTAGTGGGAGCTGGGGCCCCTTAGACCACCTTCACTTGGCTGAGATCGCGTTTCTCGATCATGCGCATCTGCTTCTTCTTCATGCGCTTCAGCTTGGCCGGATTCTTGATCACCTGCACGATCTCGGCGCGTCGCTCGTTCGCCAAGCGACGCTCGGCGTTCTCCACGCGCCGCTGGTGACGCTGCACGGCCGCCTCCTTGCGCTGATCCTTGATCTCCTTGGACTTCTCCTTGATGTAGCGCATCTCGTTGCGCAGCGCCACCTTCTTCTCGTACGACAGGCGGTTCACGGTCTTCTTGATCTTGCTGAACCTACAAAGAGAAAGAGAGTGAGAGGGTGTGTGAGCATAATCCGTGCGTTCACTGTGTCCACACTCACTTCTCTTTGGGCGTCTTCCACGGCCTGTTCGACTTGGGCTGACCGCGCGGTATGCTCGCCTCGGGCTTCAGCTGCTTTTTGGCCTTCGGCTTGGCGGCCGCTTTTGTGGACTTTGGCTCTGTTGTTGTTGTTGTTGCTGTTGATTCATCGCTCTTGGCAGCAGCCGCATCGACCGTTTTCACCATTTTATACACTATTTATTTACTTGCAACCCGAAACGCAAATGCAGACGCGATCTAAACAAAACACAATACGGCTGGCACGTGTTTTTCCCATATCGATAACAATCGTGAACATATGCTCACTAATCGAAGCAGTGCGCAATGTTCTATCGATGCTATCGATTGCTAGCGATGTGGCGCCACCTTTTGCACTCGTCGCACAGTGGTCGATGGTATGTAGTGTAGACTGCCAAAATACTTTTCGTCAGTAAAAAAATTTAAAACAGTTAGAAAAATGTACCTTTATGCAATTGAATAAGCGTATTTTTCAAAATTTAAAATTATGCGTTTTCTTTATCTTGATACATACAATAATGTAGGAAGGCATTTAGGCAAACTTTTAAAATAACAATATAATAAACAAATATGTAAAAATAAAAACTGGAACATTGAAGTCATCACTACGCCTATCTTTAACTTAAAACGTATAGCTTTAAACTCTATTTAAATGCCCCCATTTTAAAACACAACATTTAAAATAAAAAAAAAAATCAATTTACAAAAGTTTCATTACTAAAAACACAATATAGTTTCATTCTAAGCAAAAATATGTTTATTTTGTCTTTTTCGCCTATGGCATCGTCCACTGTGCGTCGATATAACGAGCCGAAACAAAGTTTGGAATTTACAAAAAAAAAAAATACAGGAATTTTATTTATACTCATCAATTTGACATAGATTTGCAAAGTACGCAAATTATTATTTGTAACCCAGTGTGATTTAGAAACTTTGGTATCCATTTACATATTTACAGGCTGCGAAATCTGGTCGAACCACTATACTAACTTGCCTAATCCTCGCCGTCCCTCGCCCTCGAGCCGTAGGACTTAACGGCTCCCGGCTCCGCCAGCGTATCGCTGCACTGCTGCTTGTGCTGGTCCACGTTGTAGTGGTAGAAGAAGGCCTTGCTGTACTCGAACGTCGATATCATGATGGCGCAGGCCGGCGCCACTTTGAACAGACGCGGTCCCAGGCCCGAGAATACGCCCCGCAGTCCGTTCAGCCGGTAGATGGTCGAGAGGCGCTCCGCCACGGACTTGGTGGGCGTGCTCTTGGCTGGAGCGGGATTATCTGGCGTTATTAGGCAAACCGAAGCGTCAGTCGAGGAGCTACAACTAACTAGCCGCAGGGCAATGGACGACAAGCTAGGCCTACCTGCAAAGATGAACTTCTCACCGAACTCGATCTGTTCGTGCGTCTTGATGACATCGAAGGGTGTCGTGATTGTAGCAGCAACCTGTGCGGAAGTTATTTTTAGTCAATTTCAAAGTAGTCTTCTGTCTGCAGGGAGGGGGGGGGGGGGGAATGGTATTATTGGTATTATTTACTCACCGAGCCCGATATTGCTCCGGCAACGAAGCTGAAGCCGAACGTTGGCTCGACAACATTGAATTTGCTCTTGAGGTACTCGTAGCATGTCCAGTAGATGCCCGAGAAGGGCACGTCACGCAGTATGGTCGGCGGCAGGCCGCGCCAGAGTCCCAGGATGCCCTGCGTGTGCATCACCTGCCGCACCGAGCTGAACATCTCGGCATTTGTCATCTTCTGCGACTGCATCTTGGTGCGTATCAGCTCGATGGGGCTGACGAACGTGACGGCCAGTATGCGGGCCGAGACGCCGGCCATTAGCGGCACCAGCATTGGGATATCCCGGCAATAGGGCGGCGAGCCCTTCACCTGGTCCAGGTACTTGTAGTGTAGTTCTATGAATTGTGCGCGGAACTGCTCGTACGCGACAAAGTAGATGATTGTCGAGGGCAGAGCAGAGATCAGCGTGGGACTGAGGCCCGACCACAGCGAGCCGATGCCCTCGGTGCGGCTAATCTTAATGAATGCATCCTGCAGAGGGACAGAGAGAGAGGGAGAGGATGAGAACGGTATGAACCTCTTCTCGCAGTACCATATGCGGCGCTCCACTCACGATGGTGCCCTTGAAGTGGGTGTTGGATGGGACTGCGGACGCCAGCTTGGTAAATGCATGGCCAGTGGTGACGCTGGGCGTGGCTGTGGGCACTGGTGTGTTGGGACCGCAGGGGCAGATGTGGTCCATGAGACCGTTACAGTAGAGGAAACACTTATTGGATAACAAGGCGGACTGCTGGGCCTGCAGTCGAGTCTTGATCACGTCCAAGGGCGTCACTGCAATTGCCACACGATGTGATGAAATTCACAGATTTATTATATACATCAGTATATATATATATATACATATGTACATGTATATGGAACTTACTAAAGCAGGCGGTTATCATGGCACCGGTGCAGGCGGACACCACTTGCTGCATGGGCCGGATGCGAAACTTCGGGTCTGTCATTGTGTATTGCGACGGCTGTGGTGTTGCTGCCGCCGATCCGAGCTTGGCCTCCGGCGGTGTCTGCGCACTGGCGCTCGTCATCTTCGTCGTGGGTTGCGGCATGCTGGACGCGCTTCAATGGGTTCCCGGCCGATAGCCTAGTGGGTATGTGGGTATGTGGGTGTGTCAGTGTATATGTGCGTGTGTCGTTTGGGATGGTTTGCACGATATTGCGTTAATATTGTCATTAAAACGAGGCGAATGCGAGCGGCGTTCTACAGGCCTCAGTTAAATAATTAAATAAATATTTCCACATCGATTACAATGTGTGTTTGCAAATATGCGAGTGTGTGCGTGCTCGCACCGCCTATCGATAGTCGATAGCAGCTGAGCTGAGAGCAGCTGTCGTGAGCCGAGCCGAACAGCTGGCGCACGCTCACGCTCACGCTCCATCCCAGCTATCGATATATAGCAGCAATATGTATTGCACGCTATCGATACGCAAAGCGATTACCCACCGGCTTCCTTGAGGCCCAGATTGTAGTGGAAGAAGAAGGCCTTGCTGTACTCGAACGCGGATATCATGATCGCACAGGCGGGCACCACTCGCAGCATGCGCGGCATAATGCCCACGTAGAGCCCCTTGATTCCCTGCTGGCGATAGATCATGCTCAGGCGCGACAGCACCGACGGCTTGCTCACCGCATTCGACGTCGTCGGCGACTTGCCGCTCGCCTTGCCACCAGCCCCCGGCGAGTCCGAGTAGAGCACATCCTGTCCGAGTTCGATTTGCGTGTGCGTGGTCACCAGATCAAAGGGCATTGTCACCAACGTGGCCAGCTGCAGCAGACAAACGATATAATTATTAATGACTTGCAGCCGCAGTGTGCAGCATGCAGCATGCAGCACCCACCGCTCCCGATGCTGCGCCCGAGAAGAAACTGAACCAGAAGGTCGGCTCCGTTACGTTGCATACACGCTTGATCGACTCGTAGGCCGCCCAGTAGGTGCCCGAGAAGGGCGCATCCCGCATCACGGTGGGCGGCCAACCGCGCCAGAGCCCAAGCAGGCCGCGGCTCCTCACTAGCGAGCGGAGCACCATCCACATCTCGGAGTAGGTGAAATAGCCGGACTGCATGTTAATGCGCACCATTTCGAGTGGCGTTATGGCTGTGACGACCACGGTGCGGGCACAGATGCCCGACACCATGGGCACTATGGACGGTACCGGGGGCATCGGTGTCGTCTGGCTGGTCTTCACCAGCTTTTCTCGCTCGTTGTACAGCTGCGAGAACGATTGCTTAAGATACTCGTAGGTCAGAAAGTAAATGATGGTCGATGGCAACGCCGAGACGAGCGTCGGACTCAGTCCCGACCAAAGGCCTCCAATGCCCCGGGAGCAGATGATCTTGACGAACGCGTCCTGCGGGGGCGCAAATCGAAGATGGCAAGATATGGATATGGAGATATGGATGCTCCATGGCAACCGCACTTACCATGGCGCCGCGCAAGGGACGCATGTTGGGAGCCTGATTCGCCACGCAGTCGACCGAGTTGGGCTTGCAGACGTGCGTCATGAGGCCATTGTGGAAGACATAGCATAACCTGGACACCACAGTGTGCTTACGCGACGAGCTCTGGGACTGGGTCTGCACACGGGTCTTGACCACCTCCAATGGTGTCACTGCACGGATCAGCACAGATCAGATCAGATATGGCGTGTATGTGGGACACATGGCACATGGGATCGGGGGCGTACGTCGTACTCACCGACAAACGTTGTGATGAGGCCGCCGATGAGCGCTGATATGACCTGTTGCATTGGCTTGATCCGATAGCGTGGATCCTCGATCAGGACCGACGTCGGCAGCCGCAACACATCTCCTCCCTCCAAATCAGACTGTTCAAGCTTCGGCTCTGGCTCCGGTTGCATTCTGAACTCCTACAAAAGTCATACGGAGAGATTAACTAATTGTAATAATAATAATATAATTATGTGCTAGAAATTAGGACAACTAAAACATGACGTAGATACCCTGGGCTTATGTATCACAGGGCGAATACGCACACGGCACACGGATTAGAGCGAGCTGGCAATATCTTGCCACATGCTGGCAGTGCCAGACCGTCCCCACCGAATCTCACCGAATGTAACTACCTCTATCTAAATCTGTGTGTGTATTGCCTTCCGGCGGAAGGCGTTCGTCTGTGTGTGTGTTCTAACTTGTCTAAAGCCCTGTGACAATATGGGGAATACGTAGCTACGAACCGATATGGTATGCCCGGTATGCCTGCCTACTCCGTTCGACTTCAACTCCGAAGAATGCCCCGCTGTACTCGTCTCTTGTCGAGATCGAAGATCACACGCGATCAGTGATCCTTATGCCATTCAACATGAACCACTAAAATTGGAAAAAATTGATTGCTGGAAATGCGTGAAATGCTTGTCCGTATTTCTGTCCAAACACACAGATCTCAGCTATTACAAGGGACAGAGACAGCAAATTTAGAATGAAGCTTCCGGCAGCGCATACGTAGCTCAGGACTATTTCAAATTTTCAGTGCCGCACCCAGAGCCTACGAAAATCTGTGTTCTCGAATTTTGTTGCAAAGTACAATGCTTACAACATTCTAATTTGGCAAGTCTGTAGCCCATTATAATACAGACCCATTAGAACAGACCCAAATTAGAATTCGATCGGATACTATGCGCAGAAGATTTAAAATAAAAAAACATGGAGAAATGAGATTCTTCAGACTCTCAACAATGGATCTATTAAAAGATCTGCATGAGATACCACTAGGTCAATTAACTCTGTAGACGAGCATGAAAAGATTTGGAGAATGCGCAGCGAGTACGACGAGAAAAAATAATAACATTTAATAGCGAGAATTATAAATATGAATTAAATTAATCAAATTTAATAATAATTTGCATTACACTTAAGTTATTACAGTTAAGTATGAGTAGTAAGTCAGTATAATATATATTTTAGCTTGTATGTTTAATTCCAAAAACAAAAAATCATATGTAATCATTGTAAGATTGAAATCAGATCTCTCCGTCTCTGCTCTGCGGTATTTTATATTTTAGTATATGTGCTAGGATCTGCTGGCCTCGGCATTGGGGTTCATCGGGATTCTGATAGCTGATTCTGATGGCTGACAGCTGACGCCTCCTCACTTGTGCGCAATGGGAATCAGAGTCTCGCCGGCAGTGAGCGCGGGCAGAGGCGCATCCACGGTGAGGACACCATCCTTGCTGAGGGACGAGCGAATGGACTCGGGATTGACGCCCTTGGGCAGCAGAAATTCGCGATTGTATTCCCTGTACACGCTCTTTGTGTCTGACTTCTCCTCGTGCTTGGCGTGCACCTACAAAGAGAGCGAAAGAGAGAGAGTGTACAAAATTCGGTTAGACTGCATTTTACTATGGATCCATGTGGATCTTTCGACCTACCAGCAGCTTCTGGTCGACGGTCTTCACAACAATCTCCTCGGGCGCATATTGACTGACGTCGAAGCGCAGCTTCAGCACTTTGTTATCGCCTTCGTCCTGCGGGCAGCATGAAAGACATCAATCAATAAGTAATCTTAGAAAGCTATATGTATAAAAGTATACTACTATGAGCAAAAAGTAAGGTGAATTTTCAATTTAAAATTCGCGGGCTTAAGATGGGCTTCCCAAAACTTAAGAGATAACTCCGGGGAACGCGTTTCGAGTTGATTAAAGAGATAAAAGAAAAATCGACGAGGGCGCTCATGGCTATACCGGGAAGGGACTATTTGGCCTTTTTCGAGGATTTGAAAAAACGTTGGCATAAGTGTACTTTATCGGGAGGGGATTACTTTGAAGGGGATGAAATTGATTTAGGAGAATAAATAAAGAATTTGGACTTTACAAAAATATTCACCTTACTTTTTGCCAAAAGTAGTATATCACATACCTGTATCAAGGGGGAGCTGATGTCCGACACATAGTTCTGTGGCTTCGTCACACGAGAGGGCAGCGCCGAGTTTGTCGTTGAGCTGCAAGAGAAACGATCGCACGATTAATATCGAGTTGGGATAATCTGGAGATCAATGCACGTGTGGGCACTACAAGGCACCTTGTTGTGCTGGTCTTCGTCATGGTGCTGGTGCGGAAAGTCTTGTTAAAAGTGCGCGTGAAGGCCTCCATTGGAAAAGTCGAACTGAATTGGAACTCGTCTCAAACGAAACTGTGCGAGACTCGAACTCGAAACTGCGACTATAAATAGCATGGATTTCCGTTCTGAGGCAGGCTTTATTTATAGTACCTTGGACTGGCGACAGCTGTGCGACCCGTAAAATAGGGGAGTGCACTCCCTCAAGATGCATCTTTGGACACACTCGAAGAAAAACTATAGCAATTAACCAAACTTCAACCAATTTCGATATTTTTTTTTTTTTTTTTATATATATATTTACTATAATTTTCATGTGAAATATGGCCTAAATGATATGCTAAAAATATATGGCAGCTTTGAAAATAAATCAGCCTCATTATAATGAACTATAATGCGGGAGTCGTCACAAGATTCCGATTCCATATGCACGAAATTAAAATATGAATCATCGATGCGATAAGAGTTCGCCAAGTTCAGTTCAATTGTTCATATGTAGTATATATGTATGTAGTATATAGTGTACATGTATATAGCATGTTTTTCGTAGAACTCAAATTTATTTTTTTAATTTCGTGCAGACACAATGGGCACAAGCATTTGGCTGAGCTGCCAAAATCCGTTGGCCTCGTGTGGAGCGCACAGACAGATTTCAATTTTGAATGCTGCTGCACGAAGTCAACATCTATTTACGTTTTATTTCTAGGAAAGTTAAAGTTTTTAACTAAGTGGAAAAAAGAGGGGGAAAAATGCTAGAAGCATAGCTACAAATTTGGCAGGTTGAGTGAACCTAGTGGAATTTTCTGGCCAGACTTCTAGATACACCTGCCAAATGTATGTGCAGGTGTAATGTGTGCACATACATACATACATATACAATAAATATATGCTGTCTGTCGTTTTCAAAAATGAATCTGTTAAGTATTTCAAGTGACAACACACGCAGCCATCACTCAGCGGGACAGGCGAACAGTGTGTACACACCAATTTGCGTATGAGTATATGCATGGGTATAAGTGAGTAGTAGTAGTTGTTGTTGTGTTATTAACAAATATTGAGCATGTGTCGGAGATTTGTTCACTGTGAGTGACTGCAAATAATGCTCGTAGTATATGTGCACATACGATATTCGAATACGATATATACTGCATGTTATTTACGGTACGTGTGCTTGAAAACGAAAAGGCCATAAAGAAAGAAAAATGTGTACATACACACACACGGGGAAATACATAAATCAATGGAAAACTAAACAAAAATTATTTGTTGAAATTTTTAAAAGTTCTGCCCGTTGAGCATTTTTTATAGTACCTGGTCGTAGTTGTTGTTTTTTTAGTAGAGCTTTTCGGAGGGAGCAAAGATTGCGATTATTAGAAGAAAGAAGAGAGATAGATACATATTTATAGTATATATATATATATAAGTAGATGCGTGTATTTAAATGGCAATTGTTTAGTTGGGGTTCGTTCCAAAGCGGCGTGTCAAGAAGTGGAAGAACGGGAGAGAGAGAGAGAGAGAAAGAGATAATTAAAGATAAGGCTTACGCTTAATTATTCGACTGTACATGATAATAATACTACAAATACTCGTGCAAAGGTGCAAAAGGTGCGCACAAAAAAAAAAAAAACACTTGCACACACACACACACACTCGCGCACGCAACGCAAGAAATTCGTAAATCAAACTGAACTACGCAGACCAATGAACCGTAATTGAGCACGCACACGCACGCATGCTCACATGCACACGTAGCCAAACACACACGGACATTCACACACGCATGCATGCATACATACATGTATCTGTGCTGATAAGCGTGCCTGGCAATCAACTGTAAACTGTAAACGTGCCTGCCCGCGACCTTGCGTTAAATGCAACCAGCAACAACAACAACAACGATAACAATCACATGCATTTGCCTGTCCAAATAGCAGGACTGCACACCCACACTGTTGTTGTTGTTGCTCTCCTCTCCCACTCGCACGCTCTGTGTGACTAATCGTAGAAACCGTTATTTTCAGCGCAGAGGAAGTCGCAGCACCTGCCGGAACAGCAGACGTTGGCGCTAACTTGCCAATGGCTAGCCAAACCGACACGCACACGCACGCAGCCAAACAAACACACACGCGCACACCAATCAACTAAAGCAAGTCTCTTCGCGGCACGCACACATACATACATACACGAACTTGCGCTCGAATTTGTCTGTGACGCTCTCGCGCTGCCGCTCTCTCAATCTGCCGCTCTCTCACTCTCACCGGCGCTTATAATGCTGATGATGTCATGCATATTTTTCGTTATTCGTTATTGTTATTGAAAAAAGCAGCAGCAGCAACAACAACAACAACGCGTGTATCAAGTGTCGTCGTTGAGTTTTGAGTTGCGTTCAGTTGCGTTCAGTTTGTGTGAGCGCACACAACGAAACAAAATCGCAGCTAATCGATAGCGCATTGCAGCTGGAGATCGCTGCGTGTCATCGAATCTGCGCTTACGAAGCGCTAAAAATTTGCATGATATCATCTCTAGGTGGCATTATCGACGCATCACACACACACACACACGCACACACACATGCATCTGTACACAAATAAATTGACAAGACAAAAATTAGCAGGCATGTTCGAATGTTTACACGCGATATACGTAAATATTTACTTTGACTACACGCACACACACACACCTACGGACAAAATGAATTAAATATCGTATACGATATTTGATACTATTGCTATTGGTTATTGCTTGGCGCAGTGTTTACACGCGATCAACAGCAGAAGCGCAAATGTTTGAAATACGATATTGACTATTGACTATCGAATCGCTTAACGCTTCAGTTGGTCAAGCCACAATGGGTGTATGGACACACTCACACTTACACACACACACAGACACACACGGAGACATGTAATCGACAATGTTTTGAATAGACTCGTTATTTGCCTAAACAAATCGCTAAATGCCCGCGCACGGTCTGCTGATCCCGAGCCCGAGCACGCTGCCTCCCCTCCCCCCTTCCGCCCTCTTCGTTCACTCATATGCAGTGCAGTGCACAGTGGGCAGCGTAGCGCGTGTAAGCGCGAATAATTGCTCAATAGAATGGCAAACGAATTGCCCGTAAATTACGCTCTACACTGAACGAAACTATTCGCATACGATCAGTGGCGATTGGAAGAAAGTCTCCGGCTGCAATTGCTGACAAAACTTGTGTATGTGTGTGTGTGTGTGTGTATGCAAATTGACTAGCAAAATCAATTAGTATGTAGTATGCAGAATCTAGCATGTAGTATGAGGTCCGGTCCATTGTGCATGTACAGAATCGTAGCAGATGCCGATGACGTGATCGTTTATTTATAAACTGCCGCCGAGTAAAATTCATTATATTTCATTCGATTTCAATTTTTCAATTTATTTCGCCTCGTTTCAATTACAACAGCTGCCCAGCCCTAGAGCAGAGAGGAGGCCCTACTGACCCAGAAGCGTACGAACAGTGTTGCCAGCAAAAAAAGGCATATCGCATTCAAAAATATAGCCAATAAAATTTGAAATATTGTAAAAAAGCTATAAAAAAAATTGGCAGGCCTTATGTGGCAAATATGTAAAAAAAAATAAAATACACTATAAATGCTTGTTTTACTTTTACTGAAATTCCAAAAAAAAACCTTTTTTGTTTATGTACTAAAAGGTGTAATGAAAGGATTTTTCGGAATTTCAGTAAAAAAAAACTAAAAGGTGCAATAAACAAAAAAAAAGGATTTTTTGTAAAAACATTTTTTGTTTATGTACTAAAAGGTGTAATAAAAACAATTTCAGCTAAAGTAAAACAAACATTTCTATTGTATTTTAACCCAATCAATATGCTCGGTGTTCTTATGGGTCAGAGCAGATACCATTACCATACCTAACATTGAGTATTTTAATTTTTGGTTTTATTATAAAAAATAAGATAGTTAAGCTAGATAAGCATTTGTATTTCAGTAAGAGTAAAAAAAAAGATTTCATAACCCGATCGATATGCTTGGTGTTCTTATGCGACAGAGCAGATAATATCCATACCAAAGATTGACTATTTTAATTTTTGGTTTTATAATAAAAAATAACATTATAAACCATAAGCAATCGGACAACATTATTAATTAGCTACAAGCTTGGACTAAATCAAAGAAATGACAATGACAAAAAAAGCCAGTTTTCCCGCTGCCCTTGAATAACGCTAGTGGCAAGGCAGCACTGCTCACGCGCTTGTCCGCTCGTGACTCATCGAACAGGCTGCCCACTCCTGCTGCACGTTTATCGACGAGCGATTAATAATCGCCCACCCCCCCCAAAGGCCACGCGAAGTCACCTGCTGCTCTCCCGCTCTCTCTCTCTCTCTCTCTCTCTGCTCCTTTATCTTCCTTGCTTTGTTTTGGCTAAAGTTTCGAGTCAGCGTGAAAGTTACGCGCGGCACGCAAACGAGCGGTTAACAGCGCTTCTACAGCCCTCGTCGTACCCCTCTCTGCCCTCCCACTACCCTCGCCATTGCTTAGAAAGTTTTGCTGCGCATGCAAATGCAACAAAGCAGACAACAACAACAACAACAACATCGATTCGATTTTTTTTTGATTATGTCATTGCCTGCGGCCGAAGTCGAGGTGAAATGCCGCACCGCATGCTCTTCGAATTCGAATTCGAACTCGAACTCGATCCAAGTGGCGCCCACGCCACACCACAAGCTGTTCGAAAGGCCAGCGAGGCGCAACCGCGACGGCGTCGGCGTCGGCGTCGACGTCATTTGCGCTTAGCACACAAAGCTGCCTGCATGTGTGTGTGTGTGAGTTTAGTATTTTTTGGTGTTGCCATCTCTAATGTCTGCCTTCACATTGTCTGTTTGTTTAGTAAATATTTGAATTCTATATTCATGTCTGCCGTTGTCTATGTGTGTGTGTGCGTGTGTGTGTGTGAATGCGCGCTAGAGAAAGAAAGATTCCGTTACGCCACATCATAGTGCTTGCAGAAATATGCATGTACATGTGTGTGTGCAGCCATTGGTACCGTTACCAACAGGGTTGCATCCGCAGACACACAGCAAAGACGTGTACAGTGGCTGCAGAATTTTTCTTTTTAGTTCAAAAAATGTGTTTTTTTGTTTTTAATATCTGATTTAGTAAAAAAGTTATTCTCACTTAAATTTGAATATACAAGGTGGGTCAAATAAGCTGTGAGCCACTGTACGTGTACGTGTGTCTATGTGTGTGTTTGGCAAATGTATGCCAAATTTGCGATTAGCCAAGAAAAAATGATCAAGTGAAAAGCAGAAAAAAAGAAAAAGAGAGAGAGAAAAAAAAACACTCGAACATTTTTGGCAGTTTTGAAACATGCGCTAATCGCGGGGGGCCTGGGGGGAGTGGGGGGGTGGCCTGGCAAGCACATCATGAGGTGGACAGGCAAATGGATAAATTATACATACTACACAGCAAACGGACACAGACGGACAAGCATAAGTATAGCGCTGGGGTGGCAAGCAGTGTGACTCATCCTCCCCCCCCGTGGGCTATAAGAAGCACATATACATATATAAGAAGTACATATGTCTATGGCTATGTCTATCTGGGGCACTCAACGCGCCGTCATACTGGCCTTAGCCCAGTACCGCGTAATCCAGCTGCTGGCAGAGATGTTGCCGTGTTGCCATGGCTATTTTTAGTGCCAGGGAAGCGAAAGATTCGACAGATCCGTACGGAATACCCTATTACATGGGTATTACCCCCGACGGGAGCCAATCATTCACGTAATACGACGATGTTTATGCAATTGCGATGCGTGTTTTACCGTGTTTACCCCTTAAGGTCGTGATTTGAATTAAAAGCAATTCTCGCTAACGTTAAACAGTACATACAATTTTCTCTGATATTTGAAAAAAAGCAAAAATGTTTGCTTTGTGGCAATTTGCTTTGGGAATTACAAAGCTTCGCTGCATTGGCGACTCTTTGGGCCCTAATCTAGCATTTTATCAGGGCAATCAAGCTCAGTGCTCGCTGCTTATCAGCGTGAAACGTGCGAAACGGACAGCGGACAAGGCGCAGACTATCGCATATCCAGCTACAGGCAAGCACAGAGAACACACACACACACACACAGAGTACACACACACACACACACACACAGTAGACACATCAAGCTAGCAAAGATTCTACGAATAAGATGCGAAATAGAAACAGCAAAAGAAATACAAGTCTGGGCTTGGGCTTGGGCTTGGGCTTACCTGGTGGACTCGAAGAAGTTCGCCTCACGGTTCATCAGCTCGTGACGGAACTTGGCCATCTCCTCCTCCATCTTGCGCATCTCTGAGTCGAAGCGCTCGCGTATGCTGCTGAATTCCGTGTCGATAACGCTGAAGTCGCCCAATTTGATGGGGATATTCCTCTTGTTAGCCTCGGCCATTTTTAATTTCTGCTTGTGTGTGTGCGTGTGCTTGTTTTAGTTAGAACTGAAGAAGTTCTCGCTTGCTGCTGCTGCTGCTGCTGCTACTGCTGCTACTTCGGGCTGTTTTCACGCGCTACGAAACTGCGCGCTGCTTGCCGCTGGGTGGTGTTTTCTTCCAATTGGACTTGGTCTTGCGCTTGTGTGCGTGCGTACGTTTATTCACTTTCTAATCAGACGAACCAAAAAAAATCACATGTATGTGTGTATGTGTTTGTTTGTTTGTTTGTATGCAGTGCTCGCTTGACTCGTCTCGCACAACTGAACGCGTCGCAGAGTATTCTATTCGACTGTTTTGCATTTTCGCCGTGTTGGGGCTTTTATAGCGCCGCCTCGTCGCCGCCACCGCAGAGAGCGTACGAGCAGTCGGGCGAGAGAGCGAAGCAACAACAATGGCATGTGCTAACACGACAACGGCACCCACACATGTGTAAAAGGCCCGCTCTTACTCACACACGCGCTCTCTCTCACACTCTCTCAATGGTGCGCTCTCCTGCCGGCAGGGAACAAGTGAATGGCTTCAGACGTGCGAGTGTGTCTGTGTGTGTGTGTCTGACTGAGTGTGAATGGGCCTGCAAGTGTGAGTGCGAAGAAGAGACCGTGCGCTCTCACAATGCCCTTACCAGTGGGCGGACGTACAAGTTACCGATGACGTTTGCAACGCAGTTCGCAATAAATAATCTACACAAAATCGAAGTGTTTCGAACTCTCGATTATAGCATTGACAAGCAAATCGGACAACGCAAATATATATCTATATATATATATATTTGCATGCTTATATAGTATGTACTGCTAATTCATTTAAGAGCATTCCACGTTCGTTCGATCTCAGTGTGGGCACTGCTTTGGCAAAGTTCTGGAAGCATCAGACTGACAGTTGCTTATGTTTTATTAGAATTAAAATGCAATTGCACCGCCTCGTATACCCTATAATTCCAAGCAGATCAGCACGATTACCGTAAAGCCGTTCGAGCTGCTGCAAATCATATGCATCTTAGACTTAATCTATGAATAAATGAACACCTCAGAATTGACTCAGCTTTGACAAAGTTCTGGAAGCATCACAATAATTATAAGCTATAATTGTATCTATCTATAAGATCCACGCGAATATCGTAGGCCTGTTAAAGTTTCGTAAGCTTACAGAAATGTTGTAAGCTTCAATTACATTTCCGTTAACTGCGATTTTAATTGGATCAGCAGGAATATCGTAACGCTGTTAACAGAAATATTGTATATTTTAATAGTATTTTCGTTAGATCCGCACAAATATCGTAATCCTGTTAACAAAAACTATTGTACATTTTAATAGAGTTTTTGTTAACAGCAATTAGATCAGCACGATTATCGTAGTACTGTTTACAGAAATATCGTACATTTTAATTGCATATCAATCAACTACATTTACAATTATATCAGTACGAATATCGTAATCCTGTAAACAGAAATATCGTACATTTTAATAGCATTTTCGTTAACTATGATTGCACTAAGAATAGCACGAATATCGTAATCCTGTTTACAGCAACATATCCTATATCGTATGCATGCTTGACTACCATTCCAATTAGATTTACAGTGAATATCGTAAATCTGTTAAAGTGTCAAAGCCGTGAGTGCAGCATATGCATATGCATGCAGGCATATTCTATATGTATGTGTGTGCTTAACATAATAAATATGCAGTACGTGCGGGGTATTTAGTGCAAATCGCATCTAAAAATAGAGGCTAACAGTAACATTAGCAGAGCCGCCAGCGCTGGCATTGTCTGCTCTCTGTTGTCTATGTTGTGGGTGGGTGGCATGTAACCGGCAAACGGCAAACGGTGAACGGCGAACGGCAAACGGGAAATGGGAAACGGGAAACCGGTTGGCAGCTTAGCGAATGCTGCGCTGCCGTTTTAGGGCAAAGCACGACACATTTTTGAGACGCTTTGTAATACCAGAAATGCTTAGCGCGTTCGACGTTCTAAATACTAACACAAGCGCATGCGTGTGTGTGTGTGTGTGTGGTTGACATGTGGGCGGCTACGTTGGCGACACATTTCCATTTCCATTTCGTTTCGATTTGTTTGTAAACAAACGCAAGGCGAGCGATGAGTAATCGAAGCGATTTATCGAAGCGCGCTTTATCGAGCTTGTCCTTTTAAGGCGACTGCGTCAAGGAGTCATCAGCCCTAAAGCACGCTGTTATTGTTATTGTTATTTTGAATTATATTTTTTTGCAATGCAGAGTAAAAAAATGCAAAGCAGCAAAAATACGCGTAATAAATTTAATCATGAATTACAAAAATAAATGAACAATCATCGGCTGCTGGGGCTAAGGTGTTTTGGTCTTGGCAGCGCCCACATGGATGCTGCGGCCGTTAATACCGCTGTCCGCTGTCCGTTGTCCGCTGTCCAAACAATAAACTCATTTTCATCGAAATTGTCGACCTTGAAGGCGACAAAGATCGCGCTGAGGACCGCGCGACACGGCAACGCACGCCAAAATACACGTACTCGTATTAACACACACACACACACACACACACACACACACACACAGACGCATGCAGCTGCGCTGAGATGAGGAAAAACAGATTTCCCAGCGCGTCGTCGAGAATGTTCATCTGCTTATGAAAATATACAAATCTGCATGTATAGGTATGTGTGTGTGTGTGTGTGTGTGTGCAGGCGTATATAACCACACTTTCTGTATATTTTGTTTGTCGTATTCGCATTCGTTCGTTCCCCTTTTCCCTCCGCCTCCCGCTGGCAGAGCGTGTCCCAAGACAACTGCAAATCAATCAAAATTCGCTCACGATGATTTACCATAGCATTTTTGGCCGATGTATAATACGGCAATTTCTCAACGCAGGCAAATAGATCTGCCGCGTGGGAGTCGCTGCTTGACGACAGCGTTTAAATATGTGCCAGCAGCACTGGCAGCAGTGGCAGCTGGCAAGCAGCACTAAAAGTGCTCGCACACGATCACACGATCTGGAAAATGTCTATATATATATATATGGCATATAGTGCTGTAATAATATTTGTGCAGTCATAACGAGCGACGCAAGCATTAAACGAATTAAAAGTTCTGGAGCTCATAAAGTAGTGGGCGCTCGCTGTCGTGGGCAGTATCAAGTGGTATCTATATGCGCTCATTCATAACGTTCGAATGGCACATGAATCATACAGAGAATTCCACAATATTTACACATTTTTCTTGGGCACATAAATAAAACAAAAATGCAAATAATTTGGAATAAACAAAAATGAAAAAAATAAATGCAAATAATTTGGTATAAACAAAAAGAAAATAAAAATAAAAATAAATAAATTCCTTTGCGAGAATACACGCAATATTTTTCGTTTTGAATAGCTTTTGCCTTTCAAATTTAACGGTAACATATTTGCTCCTGCTTTCAAATTTAACGGTCGCGCATTCGTTTCGAAGCAACACTGCGCCCTGCCACAGTCTGGCAACGCCAAAAGCACAGCCTCAGTGCTGTGCAATGCACGTGGAGTAATCGATACATCGACAAGACGTTGCCAGACTACCGTTTGCTATGCAGCTGTACAGCACTGGACAACTGGCTACGTGTGTATGTGTATTCCTGTGGCAAACAAATATAAACAATTGCAATAATTTAAGCTAAAAAGTCACTAAAAACATTCGAAATTTGCGCACAACACGTCTGTGCAACACTGTAGCAACAAAACTCAACAAAATGAACGCCTACTACACACTGTACTCGGGCGACAACTATGACGACGAGTCCATAGGCGACGAGCGCAGCGAGGAAGGTGAGAAGGCGCCCGAGAAGGCTCGCCCAGCCCCGCCCCGCCCCGTCCCGCTCTGCACGCTCAGTAGTGCCGCTGGGCGGGCCGGACTATGCTTAGTTTGCTTTCAACGATGCAACGCTTAACAATTGCAGATACCGACGACGCAAGCGAGACCGAGTTCCGCAGTCCCTTCCGCTATGGCGGCACCAACGGCACCTCGTCGAACGCCAACAGCAACAGCAACAGCAACAACAACAACAGCAGCAGCAGCAACACCAACAACAGCAACAGCGAGCTGAAAGAGCAGTAAGCACAGTCGCACTGGCTTTGACTTCAGCTTCAACTTCAAGTGGAAGCTCGTTTCTAATCTCTCTCTCGCTCTCTCTCCAGAATGTACCTGCACAAGCTTATCAATCTGCAGAAACAGCTGCTGGAGGTGAACCAGCTGAGCCATCCGGAGTACCAGAAGCGTGTACGCAAGCTGGAGAATCAGTTGAAGGAGCGCCGCCGGCTGAACGAGATCTACAAGGATTACATGCGCGACTGCGTCGAGCGCGACTACATACTGGAGAAGAAGGCGGCGCAGAAGGAGTACGACGAGAAGATGATGGATCTCAAGGACAATCTGATAGCGGACTTCGAGGATCGCAAGCGTCAGATCGAGAACGAGCGCTACAGCCTCGAGCTTACGAACGACTCCATGGAGATCAAGACGACAGTGACGCGCAAGCTGCGCCGGCGACCCAACGAGCCGCTGCCGGTGATCGAGAAGCGACGCAAGCCGGCGACGGGTCAGCTGCTCGTCTATCAGCTGGACGACAAGGAAATCGAATCCGATCTCAAGATGATACAGCGCGGCAAGCCGATGCCGCTGCAGCAGAACGGCCTCAGTTCCTACGCGAACTCGCAGCAGCAGCAGCAACAACAGCAGCAGCCGTCGGTGACGCACAACCTGCTGGCGGATCCCAACAGCTACGTGGAGACGCGCATCGAGGACAACAAGTTGCTCTACGAGCGCCGATGGTTCTGTCGCGGCCAGCAGGTCTACGTCGAGGGCAAGGACATGAACAAGTTCGCGGCGACCATCACGGCCATTGGCAACGAAGTGGTGCGTACCATACCTCCTCTCTCCCTTCCGAGAGTACCGCCCATAATAATTAATACTTTCTCTCTATTCTATGCAGATCTGGGTGAAGCGCTCCAACGAGAGCAAGTTCAAGATCAACATGTCGCACCTGGTCAAGGGCAAGATATCCATAAAGCGCCGATAGTGCAGAGTTAACAAGCGGAACTACCTTATACCTATGCTATATCTAACCTCACTTTAAGCTCTAGCTTAAATTTACATTTTATATATATATATATCTAAAGTCTTGAGACCCTCAACGAAATGAAAATACAATTGTACATATAAGCGAAAAGTGATTTATTTGTTTGTTTGTTGCAAGAGTTCTCCAGTTTGTGCTGCAAATAAATAAATAGGGGCGCTAAGGCTTCGGTTCCGATTTCCCTCATGGAAATGAGAATATTATGAGCTGAAGCATAACATAAGATTTGAATTGCACTGAGCTTCGCATCGAGCTCGGGCAGCATCAGGGCTCCGATGATCCTAGGTGATTCCCATTGATCGACCAGGGATAAGTCTATGCTCGACCATCAGTTGCATCGGCTGGAATTCTAGTGCTTCGGTTGGTGCTGTAAATAGATTAATGGGGGAACTTCGGGCTCGCTTCCAAGATACAATAGCAGTTGTTGGAAGGCGCATAATAAGCTGCTGCAGGCGATGTCAGGAGAGAAGCCTATGCTCGGAATAAACTCAGTCTGGCGCTCAGAAGTGCTACTGCAGCAATTGGTCCTAAGTGATCGTCGAGAGAGTGAGTAATAAGTTATGATCGACATCGGCTGAGTCAACATTTATTCTAATATCTTAGCCTATCTCTTGATCGACCAGAGAGAAGCTGTTGCTAGAGCTCAGCTCAGTTTAGAATAGAGCTTGAGCAGTATTTGGGTAGCCCTGAGTGGGAGCTGATCCTCGAAGATATTGTAAAAGCTAATCCAGTGCCTTAGTGATCGAAGCAAGCGTAACTTGGCCATAAGCATTTATTGAGCCAACAGTAACTTTAATGTCTTAACCAAGACATTAGAGAAGCCTCGGTTCGAGTAGCATTTGGTGGCTCTGAAAAGTGAGTTGTACTGCGGTGGATGATCCTCAAAGATGATGTCTGAGCTTCGTTAGTGATCGACGAGAGATCGTCCCGTTTATGGGAATTGTTTACTCCGATAGACCTAAAGTCAGCTCGGAATCGAGATGGAGTAGCAATTGAGCACTGCGAGGTGAGTGGTACCCCGGTAAATGATCCTCAGAGATGAGGCACTCTTTGCTAGATTTTGGCTTAGTCTCGGTCTGAGATCGATTAGCGTTTGGGTCTTGTAGGAGCAAACATGCTCCGGGAGCTCTTAAGAGCTGATCGATTGCGCTCAGCCATCGAGGAGAGAGCAGCTTAGGCTTGGCAATAGTTGAGTGTATAAACGCCACTTGCCAAGTGCGTAGGGTAAAAACTGTAAGCGTGAAGTGCAGCATGGAACTGGTATAAGCTGGGAGACTTCCATAGCTCTAGTCTCGTTATATTGTACTCAGATCTGATGCCCAACTCTGCTAGCTCTTAGTGATTCCCCACTGCGACTGGCGGCGAGCTTATGAAGCAAACTTAGAGTTCGAGTCTCACAGTACTTGAGCCTGCGGCTCAGTCCGTATCTCCGCATCACATTTACACAGAAAAAAAAAGAGAAGAGATTAAGCTCGTTTCACTTAGCGCCTGTTTTATAATTTCTCTGCAAACTGGCAGCTTGGCCAAATACAAAACATACACACAGTGTGGTTGTAGTGGTTTTCATCTTTTGTTTGGGTACTTGTTTTGTTTTTAAAGTTAAACTCGTTTCATCTGTGTTTCATGTACAAAAAAAACGCTGGAAACGCCACCGCCGCTGCTGCTGCTGGTGTTGCCTAAGAGCGCGAGCCACGTCCGAATCCGCCACGGAATTCGACCTCACCGGCGCCGGGTCCGACGTCTCCCTTCTTGTCCACACCGCTGCCGCCGGGTGCGCGTCTGTAGGCCGAGCGATCCTCGCCGGTCTTGGAGGCATCGGCGGGGCCGCGTGGGCCACCGGCCGCTGGGCGCGGACGCAGTGGCTCCGAGCGCACTGGACGCTTCAGCGTCGAGGGCACAATCTCGGGGGGCAGATGCAGGTAGCTGCGCAGCTCCTCGATACCCTCGTTGGTCAGATACCAGTAGTAGTGTCTCCATGCGAACTGCTCCTTGACCAGGCCGCGCGAGTGCAGGGACTGCAGTGCCTTGATGACATGCAAGTTGGGGATCGACTCCAACTCGGGATGCTTCTGTGCGTGGAAATCCTTTTTGGCCACAATGACACCCTCCTTGAAGAGGTATTCATAAATGGCGACACGATGAGCCTTTGGCATGAACATGCTGCACGAAACGAAAACAAAAAAAATACAAAAAAAAATCAACTTATTAGAGCTTTGAATATGCTTGTGTTGTTGTTGTTGTTGATGTTCTGCTGGGCTTGTTGACAAGCCGCCAACTGAAATGCCAAATAATTCGCAAATGTCAACAAAAATGCACAGAACACGTATTGCAGCAGCTGTGGCTTTTGTCGGCGCTGCCACTGCAACTTTGTTTTATTTAACACTTTTACGGATTTGCTATTATTTCGCAGATTTGATTTGATAAATTCACGTACTTTGCGTCTTCTATGGAGCAGAGACCGGAAAGAAAGGAAAAGCGAGTTGACAGCTGTCAGCTCTCATATTCTTCTTCTTCATCGTATACACACAGGGCTGCAAGTTGCGTTGACATGTGAATGGACTAGCGCAGGGTTGCCTCTCAGCCGATAAGTATGCAACACTATAGGGCTGCAGCGCTTATCGGATTGAATTAAACGAAACATGAATTAAAAAGGCTATATTAAAATATTAATGGAGCAAAAAATATAATAAATATAATTATACTTAAATTAGTCGATAGTTTAAAGTGTCAGTAGTTGCTAATTACTGAACAAAGTAGCATGGTACGAACGAGATAGCTAAATCACTATCGATTTCTTCTACTTATCGATTACATATCTTGGCGCAAATTTGAATATGAGCGCCACAAAACAAACTGACTGTAGCTTAAATTCATAATTTCAGTTGTTTTTAGTTAGTCATTAATCGTTCGATTTGATTAGATTGCGTGCCGTATCTAAAAATCGAAAACATATGCAGTAGCTTTATGATAAGTCCAATCTCTGAATTTAATTTCCAGAGTAAAAAAATTGTTTACTAATTGTTACCAATTAAATTTGAAGGTAATTATGAAATTAAAAAATTGTAGCTTTCGCCTTTACAAATGTCATGGCATGCACAAGCAGGATGCTTCAGTTAAACTTATGGTGTTATTTCGTGTGACACATCTTGCAAGAGCATACGACATCAGAGCTGATCAGCATGAAATAACTACCGGATCGGACCTCTTCAACTGACGGATGACGTTAATGCCGGCGCTTACTATAGAAGAGGCTAGCAAGCATTACTACATATAATAAAACGAATCGTGAGACTTCGCTTGCTCTAATCAATGAGGAATAATATATTGATTGGGCTAGGTACCTGGTAGTTAGCCGTAATGCTGTTATCTCTAGACACCGAATGTATAAAAGGGGCCGGACAACCAATTAAAGCACCTAAACAACCTCAAAGAAACTCAAGAGCAAATGGCTAAATTAGGGCTTGTGCTGCTGCTGTGCCTCTGCTTGGAGGCCCAAGGCTATCGCCGGCTGATGCAGTTGCGCCACTTGGGGCTGGAGTTTGTCGAGTTCTATGGAGAGAACATCACGTCAACGGATCTGACTGGATCGCGGCTGCCGAGCCAGCAAGATCTCAAGTGTCTGGCCGAAATCTCGCAGCTCAGTGTGGCGCTGCGATCGGGCAGCCTCTGGGCCCTGAGAAGTGAGTGCTGCGCCAGGTAATTCTGAGCTTGATTCTAGCATAGGCTTCTCTGCTTGCTGTCTTTACAGTGATCGACTCGTGGGGCAGGCCGCCGGCGGGCATGCTCTATGGCAATCTCAAGGACTTAGGCAACTACGACGAGTGCCTCAGGATCGATCAACTGTTGCCGACAACCGGCCAGCGATTGCGTGGCAAGTACTGCTTCGCCAAGCTCATCTCGGGATCACCGGGAACACTGAGTGCAGTAGGCGTTAAAACTGCCGTCTGTTTTCCCGCCTCCTGCACTGGGCAGCACATCGACACGCTGCTGCGGCAACTCTTGCAGCAGCTGCTGAGCGTAGAGATCGACGTAGAGACGCAGCTGGTGGACGAGAGCAGCTGCCAGACGGCGGAGCACGAGGCCTGGGATGGCCTGACCATATTCACAGTGTGAGTAGTTGGTCCGGCGGCATATTGCTCTCTTTTTGCTCAATACTCTTCCCTCTGCAGTGTCCTCAATGCGGTTCTCGCTGCCGTCGTGCTGCTGTGCACGCTCTACGACTACTTTCTGTGCCACGACCAAAGTGAGTGCCAGGCACATGCAATATATAATATAATATTGTTGTAATACTGGATTTATTCATGTTGCAGACAACTTGCCGCTGCTCTCCAGCATCTTCTCGGCACGCGCCAATTCACGATCGCTCTTCCGCACCGTGGACAGCAGCGCGAATCCCAATGTCATCGACTGTCTGCACGGCATTCGTTGCCTTTCGCTTATCTGGGTGGTATATGGCCACGACTATATAATGAGTGGCTTGGCGCCCAACATCAACTTGGTGGACTTCTTGCCGGTAAGACCAACAGCTAAGCTTATCCTATTAAACTATGTTAAAATGTATGTAACAGGCAGAAGGGGACGTGGCAGACCACACAAAGTATATACTCTTGATCAGCATCAATAGCCGAGTCGATTTGATCATGTCCGTCTGTATGAAGACACATATATCCGCAAATCGATAAAGGTGTTTTTCGATTTATTGCACATAATTCAATAACAATAAGAGATAAATGCATCAAATTTGGTAGGAGGGTTCCTTGCACCATTACGCAGAAGTTGGATTTTAGACTTTTGGGTGTCACGCCCACCGCCCCTATAAAACGAATTTTTTGAATTGCAAGCACACTAGAAAAGCTAGAAGCACCAAATTTGGTAGTAACTTCCCTGGTACCAAAACACAGAATGCGGGTTTTCAACTTTTGGATGCCACGCCCACCGCTCTCAGAAAACGATTTTTAAGTGTATACATAATATATAATATAACGCATTGCAAATATCAGCAAGGGCATGTAACTTAAAACTCTACTGTACTGTACTAATTACTTACTTTTCTATTTGATTCAAAACTTGTGTAACTTTTGGGAAACCCTTTACTATGCTCTACTATTCCTATTACTTATACTATGCCCCTTGTGGCCACCGCAGTGGTACAAGTCGCCATTCAGCATGTTCATCATACACGGTCTCTTCTCGGTGGACACCTTCTTCTTTCTGAGTGGCCTGCTGCTCGTCATGGTCTCCCTGCGCTCGATGGAACGGTGCGTGTAACGATTAATTGATCTATATACATTATCTTAATCGTAATGTTATTTTTAGCTCGAAGGGCAGGCTGAACGTGCCGCTGATGTATCTGCATCGAGTGCTGCGCCTGACGCCTGTGCTTGCTCTGGCGATACTCGCCTACATGCAAATCCTGCCCATCATGGGTAGCGGTCCACTTGCCAGTGACTACCTCGACAGTAGCATAGACTCTTGCAAGGAGACCTGGTATCTGACGCTACTCTATGTGCAGAACTATGCCGCTACGAGCAATATGGTGGGTGCAAGCACAACAAAAAGTTGATCTTAGGCTTTATTGAAATCTATGTATGGTATTACAGTGTATGCAGCATAGCTGGTATCTGGGCGTGGACATGCAGCTGTACATCATCTCGCCTCTGTTGCTCTTCGCGCTCTACAAGTGGGGCAGGAGGGCGGTGGCCGGAATTGTAGTGCTCATGCTGCTACTGACTGCGTGCCTCATCAGTTCGATGGTCATCAACGATTACTCTTTGTACGTATGCAAATGGAAATTAGTCTGATCCTGATCCATTTATCATTATCATTGAAAATGGGTAAAAGTTTCTAACAGGCAGAAGGAGGCGTGGCAGACCAAACAAAGTATACATATGCTTGTTTATCACCAATAGATGAATTGATTTGTATATCTGCCTGTCCGTTTTTCCATTCAACTGCCTGTCTATCCGTCCGTCTATCTGTCCGCTTGTCCGTTTGTTTGTATAAGCACACAGAACTCTGCTATTACAATAGGTAGAGGCACCTAATTTGGTAAGAAGATTCCTGTATAGCCTCAGATTGATTGACATTTAAAATTTTCAAGAAGTAATTGTAAATGATATCATACTGTCGAGTGCCATTGGCTACAGCTTTCAGTGTTTGCTACCACTCGTATTGCAGGAGTCGGCCGGGTAACTCCGCGGGCATTTACTTTGGCACACACGTACGCGCCGCTCCCTGGATTGTAGGTCTGCTCTTCGGGTATTTTCTGCACGTGAATCGAGGTAGAACCTTCAAGCTGAACCGCCTGGCGGTCTGGCTGGGCTGGATACTCAGTCTGGCGCTGACGTTTACCTGCCTCTTTGCACTCTACCCGAATACATATACGTTGACCATGCCCATACTGGATGAGGCCTTCTACGTGGCATTAACGCGCATTGCCTGGCCCCTGGCGCTGGTCTGGGTGGTCTTTGCCTGTAAATATGGCTATGGCGGGCTGGCCAACAGCTTCCTCTCCTCGCCGCTGTGGCAGCCGCTGTCGAAGCTCTCGTATTGTGTGTACATCTGGCACGTGTTCATCCAGAACGTACATGGCGGCAACGAGCGCACCAGCACCTACTTCAGTGACTACCAAGTGGTAAGTCTTGCACTGAAAAGTTCTCTCGGATCTGCAGCTTGCTAACTCTTTAATCTCTTACTCTTTCTTCAAGATGCTGCGCTTCTGGGCCGACTTTGGCTTTGCCGTCTTGTTCGCCTACTTCATGTACATTCTGATTGAGGCGCCCAGCGGCGGCCTGCAGTTGTTGTTGCTCAAGCAGAAGCCCAAGCCTAACCCTTCTGCTCCAGCGCAGGAGGAAAGCAAAGCTGTTACTGCACAACTGCCGACAAAGGCAGCTGCAAATATGTAGATTTTACTGTTTCAGTTGTGATGTCTGAGTAGCTCAATTCGTTAATAACATTACTTGTTAATATTTTTGATTTAAAAAAAAAAAAGTTCAATTTAAAATTACCCGCAGTCGCCATTTTTATTGCAAGTTTGACCAAACTTCAATTACAGGATCAATAATCGATAACATGTACCAATCACATTAAAGTTCAAGTTGATTGCGCCATTTTGAATGCAAGTGTGCCCGCACTCTAATCACAGGATCACTCTCGCTGCAATACAATCGATAACATTTACCAATTACGAGTACTTCACATTAACAGCTTGAGGCGTCATTTTGAATGCAAATTATAACACAGAGCAGCAATAACATCTGTTAACATTAACATACTCTGCTCAACCAAAATGCACACAAAAAATGTTATTTTATAATATGTTAACTTAAAGTACTCTTCATTTCGGTAAGGATAAAGCTGAATACATTCGTTAGACGTTGTCACAAACAAGCTTCCCAGAAGTATGCAATGTAAAAACTATATTAACCCACACTGACTTATTTTTTTTTCCTGTTTATTTGTAAGGCATACAAGGTTAGCCGTCTACAGCTTCGTATCCTTCGTATCTATTAATAAAGCCGAAGGGCGCGCCGGCTAGCTCTAAAGCTAGCTTAAGCTATAATTATACTAACTTATACTTACTACTAAATAAACAGTACATATTTTTCAGAGCTTTTCGCACAATTTATTAATTTACAATCATTTTTAAAAAAACACACGCTTCTCCACAATTTAAATTAAAATTAAATTATAAGAAGCATGATGATAAATGATATTACCAATAACGCAATTATTCATGAAATAAACAACAACTTGATAATAATAATCGGAGTATTTTAATATGCAATTCTGAAGATACGAAAAGTATGCTAGGCTTAAAAATTGATTGACTATACATAGATATAGTAATATTCTCAAAAACTACTTAGCAAATGGGATATTTTGATTTAAAAATATAGTATCAATTGGCAAACTTTGAACAGATTTTAATTTATTTGATTAAAATCAATTAAATTAAATAAATGTCATATCGAAATTAAATTAGAGTCCCAATCGATAAGCCAAATTCCATTGCAAACGAAAATCGCATACCTTTTTGCAAAGTAATATGTGATAGCAGTCTTATATGATCCCTCTAACCTTCCCCGAACGACGCCCTGCGTGCCCCCATACGTCAGCAAAGTTCCATAACATGAAGTAACCCATGTCTGTATGTTTATAGAGTGTCGTTAAAGGCGACTCCCGTGCTTGGTGGTATCACAATACTTAGTCAGCCGCCGCTTCGATCAAAGTGGGCTCTTATCACTAAAATATACATAGTATTACTTCGATTAGTTCTTAGACGAACAGTCTCAAGCCGCAAGAGATATCATCGTATCTTATCTTACATATACAAAGGCATACGCCCCACAGCGTTGACCCATCAGACGCCGAAGCCCAACGAAAGGGAAAGGATTACGCTGAGCCCGTTATGATTTACAATGTATTCTTGGCCAACATCAATATCTGTCTGTCCTTTTGTCTGCCCGTCCGTTTATCTGTCTGTCCGTTTGTCTGCCTATCTGTCTGTCTTTTGTGTTTGGCTGTCTGCCTATCTGTCCCTCTATCCGTCTATTTGAATGCATCGTGCTGAGTGGCACAAAATTTTAAGAAAAATATTCATTTTTACCATAAAAAGCTCTAAACTGTAATTTTTTTAATGTCACGCATGAAAAAAATGCTATTAATTTCGTTGTTAAATAAAAATAAAATTATAACAGTTGCATAATTCTCATTTTACACGTGTCTAGATAATGGTATTAGTGGCATTCACTAAAAATTTCATTTGCATTTTAGAGCAAGATGAAGTGGCACAAGTTGTGCTGTGTGCAATTCGCCCGGCCGCCTATAAGTATGCAATGCTAGCGATTCGATTGACCAGTTCCGAATTAGATTAAAGCAAAAATTCCAATTTGTAGACTTTATACCACTTTCGCATAATTGGCAAAACAGCCGGAGGAAATTTATTATACCCCGACCTTGCCAAGAGCTCGCGACCGCAATGATAAGATTGCATGCCGTCGTCTAGTTTAATATCTCTCAATCACATGCACAACAAACCCTACATGTTTTGCCTCCGCAATCGAAAACAAAGCGTTTGTATACATACATGCGATATTTTCCAGAGATCCCCCGATATGATTATCGTGCATAGACGGCACGTACGTGTATCATCGTGGCCCGGCGAAAAGCAGTCGAAGCAGTCCAAATCGAACGGAATTACTCAGTTCCATTGTTTAAGTTGAATTGTTCGTAGAACTAATGTATGTCTCAGCGATAGTTAGTTCCCAGAACGAATCCATTGTTTTCATACACTTTTCGTATTCGATTAGATAGAATTTTGCAAGCCATGCAGATTGGCCATCTAGCACACAAGGGCTACGCTGTTCCACTGAATTCTTGTAAATCTGATACGATATTTATATTAATAAACTATTTAAACTTGTTACTTGCGAGCCATACGACCACTCGACACGCCTGCTTGACAATCTGATACCATTTAATGCCGAAGTACAGTTACGAGTTCGGTACGCAAGAACTTTTTTAGATGTTGTTTTCGTCGGGTGGGTGCCACAACATTTTCGAGCCTGATAGGTACTATCTATGAATTAGCTATTTAAGAATCACTATAGCAAATTTAATGTCTAAGGCTCTTATAATAACAAAGATCGATGTGTTTAAGCAAACGAACCGACAATTATCATATGCTTTTCACACCATTAAGCAATTTAAGCTTTTTTTGCAAGCAATCGTGAGCATTCGATAGTTAGATGCCTTCCATTTGACTGGGACTGCTCCAACAATTTCTTGTAGTTGGTCAACTATTTTTATTATGTCTGCCTCTCAGTCTGCCTGTCCGTTTCTTTGTCCGTATGACTGTCCGTCGAACTGCCCGTCTGTCTGTACGAATGCATTTTGCTCAGTAACTGCTGTAAGTGCTGGAGACACCAAATTTGAGATGAAAATTCCTTTTTACCATACGCAGCTCTAGATTGTGTTTCTTAATGCAACTGTCTAAATTTCATATATTTCCTAATACAAAATTTGTAAATACTAATATATATCTGTTATAATGGTGTCTTTAGTTCTGTAATAGTTGCGAGCTGACAACTAGCGGACAGATAATTTTGATATGCTTCTCGTCAGCTTCAGCGAAATAAGCGTATTCTACACTTGCAATATGTACACTCACTTGGGAAAACCCCTATATTGAATGGGGAAGTACAGCAACGCATTTGAGAACCAAACTTAGACGTTTTTGTCTTGAACGTTTTCAAGCAGGATAAGTGGCACGCTATCTATTACTAGTATTATCTATACATTTGTCATAAATAGAACTCCACAACAAATTTGGCAACTGCGCTGCCTGTAGGTAGGGTTGCCAACTTTTTTACTATTTCGATCTGATAAGAATTTTAAACAGTGTATTAGGAAAATAATAGTGAACAATTAGTTGACACCAACTCGAGACGTGGTTCGGTTACGTGTCACCAGATAGTGAAAGAAATAAGTCAAGTTGAAAGGGCCTTCATTTATTCGATGTCAACAATGTTGTAAGTTGGTAATTGAAGAATTCAACAAATTACTTTCAATTTTCTTGGTTGCGCCTTATCGCGATCGTAAATCCATCAAGGAAATCCATTCGATGGCGAGCCTTAACTCTATAAAAGACGCAACTGATCCTCAGTTCTTACAGAATTGTGCAATATGAAGAATCAAGTTGTCTGCGGTCTATTCTTTGCGGTCTTCGTACTTGTAGTCGAGGCACGATCCTCGCAGTTTGAGCGCATCATCAACGGGAACTCCGCACAGCCTGGCCAGTTTCCTTATCAATTTCATATTCTTACAGTTGAGTCCCATGTAAATGATTTATTGTATACAAGTGCTTGCTCGGGTACTATTCTCTCCAAAAGGATTGCCCTGTCAGCTGCCCATTGTTTTAAGTTTGCCGAAGGATTGTAAGCTATTATATTCTGTATAATATTCTATTATTACTTTATGTATTATCTATGTATATGTGTACTCCTACTTGTTATTCGTGATCGGCACCATTGAACATGTTATCGATTTGGTATTTGCTGTATTCGACTAATCAATATTTTTCTTCTGATTTTTTAAGTATTGAGTCTTTTCTTCACTTTGGAACCTTGGAAAGATTAGGGTATCCTCAAATCGGAGAACACACTAAAAAGATTACAGCTAAGGATGTTGTAATTCATGAAAACTTTGTTGAAACACGAGAATACATGAAGTGTGATATTGCGATAATCAAATTTCCATTTAAACTGCAATTTAACAAGTTGATCCAAGCAGCGATTCTTCCAGAAGCAAACCCTAAGCGCGAATATAAAAGGGCCATCGCATCTGGATGGGGCCGTGAGAGTCGTATGTATCTTATATCTCAAAGATTCTTAAAACACAAAAGTTATTGAAAATTGTCTTACAGAACTTTTTGAGAAAGCTAAGCCATCAGAAGGTAAATTTCTGAAGTACATTGAAGTTAACATTTTACCGGAATGCGATGCAAGGAAGATATGTATCGATAATTCAGAGAAAGGTACCTGCATTGGCGACTCTGGTGGTCCATTAGCTGTCAAAAGTTCTAATGGCACAGCTATTCTCTTGGGCATAACTTCGTATGGTGCTGAGCATTGTTCACTTAGAACTTTTAATGTATTCACACGTGTCGCATCCTATTTGGATTGGATCCATGAAAAAGCTGGCGATTTGCTTGATGATAAATGATATTACCAATAACGCAATTATCCATGAAATAAACAACAACTTGATAATAATAATCGGAGTATTTTAATATGCAATTCTGAAGATACGAAAAGTATGCTAGGCTAAAAAATTGATTGACTGACATAGATAAAGTAATATTCTCAAACACTTCTTAGAGAAAAGTTCTTGTGAGTTCGATATTTGCAACTCATTTCTAGGATTGTACGCAATATTGCATGCCAAAAATATATAGTTTAATCTCCGATTAGCTAAATTGACTCCGAGAGACCACTCAGCTTCCCAAGGCAGTTTCATTTTAATGCAACCAAATATTTTGACATCGAAAATTCATGACCTCAATAATCTAATGCCCATACATATCTAGTATATCTTTGAGCATATCTATTATGACATCGGGCATAAGCGAAAAACAATTCACAGCTTCCAAGCGGAAGATGCGAGCATGTTACCAGTCACGACGAGGGCTGCAAACTTTTTTACAAGAAGAAAAGTATATTTCGATCTGGTAAGAATTTTAAACAGTATATTAGGAAAATAAATAGTATTTCATTTTTACGTTAATTTAATTATATTTTTTTAGAGCTTTTCTCTACAATTAAAATAAAAATTAATTAATTTCTTCTTTCTTCTCGCCAATTTGCATTCATCACTGAAAAAACTCGTTCAATAAATGTAGAGGTGGCGGAAACAGAGAGTAGAAAAGCTAAAATTTTATATAGTAATATTTATGAATTTTTGTCATTAATGAACTTTCTTGAGTAAGAATATATAAATACTTCTAGTGCTAAGATTTTTACGCTGAAAACAGTATTTTGTATACTTTTTTTTTGTTCAACAGTAAGAAGTATAATGCAGTCAAAAACAGTATAATACTGTTTTTAACAGTATGGTTGGCAACCCCAGCTGGCTGAGAACGACAAGTTTGGCCAGATAAGCTAACGATTTTGCTCCTCATATTATTGCGCAATTTAAGTCAATTCTATGTAAGAAACTAGTAAACTCGATTTCATGATGGGTCCACCTTTGACTGGGAAGTGCGCCATACGTATTTACGAACTAGCCAAAGTTAGCCTACTTCTACTATGTTTATAGTGCTAGGAGCAGTAGCACTCTATAGAGTTGGCATACAAGAAACCCCATGTCATGCTCTATGTATGTAGCTATTTAAATTGCCGAGATCTTTGCGATTTTGATAAGCAAGTCTGCTGATATGGTATATTTCTCGTGCCCGTTGCATGTGACAAGATTAATGCAAGAAAAAAAGCCGATGTTTTGGATTATGTTTGCGAGCGATCCTGATAGGCCATATATTAGGAACAAACGTAACTTTTGTACCCCCAAGCGGTGACTAATCGAGCGGAACAGAAGCACTCGCGGCAGACACGAGCCGCAGCGAGTCGAGTGCCCCGGCCCATTATCTGGGTAAGAAAAAGTGCTCGATTGACCGTTACTCAGCATAGATGGGCGAGCGAGTCCAATCCCTAGAAGGGGACGACCGGACCGGGCCTTATCGATGCGGAATAACGCTCTGATTAGCCGGAATAGGCGCAGATGTGGCTTATCTGGGACTACCGGCGCGGTATAAAAGACAACGCCGCGTTAGTCGCAGCAATTAGTCAAAACAAGAATATGAGTAGATTGCACATCGCACTGTTGCTCTGCGCCATCGTTGGCCTGAGCGGTGCGCTCGGCCAGGAGCTGAGCGGAGCGCCTGGCCAGAAGCTGAGCGGTGCGCTCGGCCAGAAGCTGAGCGGTGCACTCGGCCAGGAGCTGAACGTCGCGGACTACCAGCGCATGATCCAGCTGCGGCGTCTGGCCGTCGAGTTCTTCGACTACTACAGCAACATAACGATCACGGATCTGGCCGGAACGCGGCTGCCGAGCCAGCAGGATCTGCAGTGTCTCGCCGAGGTGGCGCAGCTCAGCCAAGCGCTCAGCTCCGGCAGCCTGTGGGCCCTCAAGAGTGAGTACAGTTGCCTGCAAACACAGACACTGTCCGTCTCCGTCTTATGGCTCACATCTCACGTCTCTCTCCGCAGTGATCGACGCGTGGGGCAGTCTACCCGCAGGCATGTTGCTTGGCAACTTCAAGGATCTGGGCAACTACGATGAGTGCCTGCGCATCGATGAGCGCTGGGCGACGACAGGACTGCACGTGCGTGGCAAGTACTGCATGGCCGATCTGCTGTCCGTCGGCAACTCGGGCGGCGGCATGGGCGGTGCTATGGGCGGCGTCAAGATCAGAACGGCCATCTGCCTGCCGGCCTCCTGCACGAGCGAGCACATGGCGACGCTGCTGCGGCAGCTGTTCCAACAGCTGCTGAACATCGACATCGGCTCCAATAGCAACCTGATCAACGAGAACAGCTGCCAGACCAGCGACGCTAAGACCTGGGACGGGCTGACCATATTCACGGTGTAAGTAGCAGTTGCTTCGTGGTACATTGATAGTCTCTAGAGGTGATGCCTAATCCACCACATCCTTCTCCATCGCAATTGCAGTGTTCTCATCGGCGTGCTGCTTGGCTGCGTGCTCCTCTGCACCATTGCCGACTACTTCTCCTACGAGGATCAGAGTAAGCAAAGCCACTGACAGTGCACTGTTGCAGTCGATAACCCCCATACGATCTTTCACAGAGCAAATGCCCACATTCGTGAGGGTCTTCTCGGCGCGGGTGAACTCGCGCAATCTCTTCCGCGTCGTCGACAGCAAGGCGAATCCCAATGTCATCGACTGTCTGCACGGCATTCGCTGTCTGTCGCTTATCTGGGTGGTCTTCGGCCATGACTATATGATGTGCGCCATGTTGCCCAACATCAACATGCTGGACGCATTATCGGTGAGTGTGTGGCGTGCCGTATGAATCTGTCGCCGGGCTCTAATCATACACGCAATCCTAATCTGGTTTTATCGCCAAATTAGTCCAAGTGCTGTAAATCGCTTATTGGAGTGCCTTTCTGAGACTGACACTGAGGGTTTGCGGCACCTGGACTTTGCCCTACACTTTATACTGCATTCCAAATGCAAGGTGTATGGCATAAATACCACATAATGCTTTCGTTTCTCCGTTTGTAGCTCAAGCCTAATTCGCTTAGTGTCAAAATCGACAAAATTGAAGCGCTAAATGAGGTTATGTTTACAACATCTATGTATATTCGAAATTTGAGGTATTTATTAGTATTCACGGAGAATGCGAAAAATGCTACATGCAAATGTATGTAACAACAGGAAGTAGACGTGACAGCTCAGCAACAATGGGCACTGTCCGTTAGTCTGTCCGTTACTCTGTGTAAACACACAGAACTCGGCTATTACTTGTGCTAGAGACACAAAATTTGACATGCAGTTACGTGTTTACCATATGCAGTTGCAGTTTATTTCAAACTTAAAATGCCACGCCTTCCGCCTCCACAAATTTAAATTATTGATTTTCCGCTTTCATAATATGTAATGTATAATGGGTATTGCTTTTTCACACATGTAGCTAGTTGTAATATTTATATATGCTGAAAATTACAACTGGATCTGGAAAAAACCAAGAGCAAGAAATTTAGAAGTTGTAGCTTTCTTTGCCGTGTTTCAACTATTTTAAATGATTTCCAGCTTGAAATGTAAACTCTTCGAAAAGCGAATTAATAGATCGCATTGTACTTAGCTCTTACACATCTCTATCTGTATCTCCCTTTCTTTCGCTCCCTGCAGTGGATGAAAACGCCCTTCAGCATGTTCATTATTCACGGTCTCTTCTCGGTGGACACGTTCTTCTTCCTCAGCGGCCTGCTGGTCGTCATGGTGGCACTGCGTTCGATGGAAAAGTACGTGCAGCTTAGCTATACTTGTTTAGTATATATACTTAATATTTTTTTTGAACCCGCCGTAGATCGAAGGGCAGGCTCAACGTGCCGCTGATGTATCTGCATCGTTTCCTGCGCCTCACGCCCGTGCTGGCCCTGGCCATACTGGTCTACATGAAGGTGCTGCCCATCATGGGCAATGGCCCCGTCTACAAGGGTTTCTCGACGGCCATAAGCTCCACCTGCGAGGAGACCTGGTTCTGGACCATACTCTATGTGCAGAACTACGTGGTGCCGGATACAATCGTAGGTTTCCCGCACCAAATGCTTTGCCTCACTTTGTCTCACTTCTCATGCGCTTCTTCTGCTTCTCTGCCTGCAGTGCTTGGCCCACAGCTGGTACCTGAGCGTGGACATGCAGCTCTACATAATCTCGCCCATCATGCTCTTCGGTCTCTACAAGTGGGGCAAGAAGGCGGCGGCCGCCATTGTGGTGTTCATGCTGCTGCTGACCGCCTGCCTAATCAGCATAATGGTTATCAAGGGGTACTCCATGTAAGTATGCCCACTCTCTCTCTCTCTCTCTGCCACTGCTAATACCTTGTCCCCCTCTCTGTCTGACTCTTTCTCGCTCTGCAGAAATACCAGCTTCAACATGAACAAGATCTACTTTACCACGCACACTCGCGCCTCGCCCTGGCTCATCGGCCTGCTCTTCGGCTACTTCCTGCACGTGAATCGTGGCAAGAAATTCCAGCTGAACCGCACCACTGTCTGGCTGGGCTGGATCGCCTGCCTGGTGCTGATCTTCGCCAGTCTCTTCAGTCTATACCCGTACGAGGCCAATGGCTACGAGCTGCCCATGGTTAACGAGGCCTTATTTGTGTCGCTCACACGCATCGCCTGGCCCCTGGCGCTGGTCTGGGTGGTCTTCGCCTGCAAATATGGCTACGGGGGATTGGCCAATAGTTTCCTCTCCTCGCCGCTGTGGCAGCCGCTCTCGAAGCTCTCCTACTGTGCGTACATCTTTCATTTTGTCTTCGAGAGCTTTAACAGCGGCGTGACGCACACGAGCACCTACTTCGATGATTACCATGTGGTGAGTAGCCGTTGCACTGGCATCAGGAATACGGATCGGGCTTGCATGGGAATACAACTTTTCGATCATTTTTTTTTTTTCGCAGATGCTGCGCTTCTGGTCGGACTTTGGCTTCACCGTGCTGCTGTCCTACTTCATGTACATCATCATCGAGACGCCCAGCGCGGGACTGGGACTGCTGCTGCAGCCCAGCAAGCCCAAGTCCAAGCCGCCAATTCCGGCTACCTCGACTCCCTCGGCTCCCATTGAGCCCAGCGCGAGCGATGAGAGCGCCGGCAACGCGCCGAAGCTGGAGCCGAAGAAGCCAATCGATAGTTAGGCTTCTAGTTAGCTCGATTTACTCGTACTTCTATTTTTTTTATGGCTATGTTAGTAGTTAGTACTACGCTCTAGTATTTATGATATTCTGTTAGTTGATATTCAGTTTAAGCTTCAAGCAGGGTACACCAGGAACTATCGATAACATCGATAGCATTACATAAGCAGATGAACACAATTACGAAATATAATACAAGTATTTATTAAAATTCTAGACTTGCGTGTACTTTGTAATACAGTACGGTAAAACCTCGTTCTGAGAAACATCAAGGTTTATCTTGAATGTGTTTCCTATGTAACGGAAAATTTTCAATTTTCATGTTATTATTATTAATTTTTTTTGTAATTAAAAAAATTAATTAATGTGCAACTTATTTCACATTTAAAATACATAAAAATACATAAATCAAAAACTATAGTTTTTTTTATGATAAAAATGGGTATTTATTTCTATACTATATAAAATAAATTGCAATTATTAATTGCCAAGTTATAAAGTAACTTTGAGTCTTAAAGCGTGTCCTTTTTTTTTTTTGGTTATATGTGTATATACCATATGACATTTCTAATCTCAAATAATTCCGACATTTAAAAATAATATGATTTAATTTCATGATAAAAGCCAAAGTTTAAAAAACGGAACTTAATTTTTCTAAGCATCCCCAAGTTGTTTGCTATGCCAAGTTTATTTAATTTTGCAGTTATAAAATAGGACTTGTTTTATTTTTAATATACGTGTATATTTATTTAAAAAGGTCCATTCACTTCAAATGGTTCTAACGCAATAGAACCGTGTACTTTTTCAATACAAAATGCGAATTTATATATATTTTTAACTACAAAAATGTAACTAGATTTTATTTCATATGAGCAATCAAAATGTAAAGTTTTTTTAATTTAAAATAGATTTTTATTTTATTTCTTCGCAAGTCAATTTTAATAAGTATTTTTAAATAATAGTTATTAAAAAGTATTTATATAAAAAAATTAATTTATGTTAAATTGATGCAAGATATGAATTCGTCATAAGTAAACGCTTAATTCAAGGTCAAAAAACCGTGTAATTTCCGGTAACTGCAGCAGATTTTACTGTACCTTTGCCAAAAACGCACATCAATTCGACAAGGACAGCAATAGGCGTACAGCTGTCTCACTTGCGCACAGGGTGCACTCGCAGCCGGCCATAAAACTATGCATTACTCGCAGCTCATCGCTCATTGCTTTCGGAAATAACTCAATGATAATGCAGTCGCGGCTTTAATCGCTCGTCACGATGAGCGATTAGATACGCCGATCAATGTGAAAAGTTGCACCACTTACATACATCAAATTACAGCACGCCTCCTGCCCCGGCCCCGTCCCCACTTGCTCTTCCTGTCGAGCAATCAGAATTTTTGATCGTTTCTCATTAATTAAAACGAAAAGCGAACAAAGGGAAATGCTTCGAAAGTGGCAGGGGCGGGCATGGGCAGGCGGCGTGCGTGGGGGGGCGGCAGCGCGTTCACTTTTCACACGTCGCTCGGCCGAGGGCATCTCCGCCGGATCTCGTCCAGATCGAGTGTCATGTGCTGCTCATGTAGTGCAAGCGACTCCCATGCCACTAATTGCAGCCAGTAATTGCCCGAGCCCCGAGACGTCGCGCAATCAGTCAAGTCAATCAGAGCTCTGAGGAAATCCCCCCCGAAAACGCTCGAGTCGAGCTATAAAACGCCGACGGCAGCGCACCGCTGCATCCAAGTGGAAATCGCTCGTCCGGTGCTCAACATCTAAGGCTCATTATCATCATGTCGCGTCTGATCTGCTGCGCAATGCTCGTGCTGCTGGCCACCGTTGCCGTTGCGCGCGCCGCTCCGCACGAGGAGTTCAACAAGGAGCACGCCGCCGAGGTCGCCCAGGAGTGCAAGACGGAGGCGGGCGCCAGCGATGGTAGGTGAACATTGACTTCTGCTTTGGCATGACAGCATGACAGTTCTTCTTCATCCTACATCGCAGAGGATCTGGAGCAGATGATGAAGTACGAGCCGGCCGAGACGCACGAGGGCAAATGCCTGCGCGCCTGCATGATGAAGAAGTTCGAGATCGTAAGTACTAGCAACGCGTCACGCCAAGCCTGAGCCAATTTCAATCGGGATTCATCATTGCAGATGGATGATGCCGGTAAGCTGAGCAAGGAGCACGCGCTCGAGCTGGTCAAGGTGATGGCCAAGGACGACGCCGAGAAGGAGGAGGCCGGCACCGACATCGTCGAGAAGTGTGAAGCCCTCGAAGTGCCCGAGGATCAGTGAGTGCTCTGTGCCAATGGCATCCGAATTCTCTGACTAATCTTGGGCTTCTGCTCGCGCTCCTTACTTCCAGCTGCGATGCCGCTGTCACCTACATGAGCTGCATTCTGGAGCACATGCACGAGCATGGTCTGTCGCTGGCGGAGCACTAAGCACGCACTCGTCTCCTCTGACTTCTCGAACGACACGACAAGCGCCCACTGCAACACGATCCAGAATTCTCTCAACTATACCTTATCATTTTTTTTGACTAGTTTGTAAGTTTAAGCTGTGAATAAAGGCTCTGCAAGAAGCTAATATAGTAGGGTGTGCATCAAGGGAGGATAGGTTGTTCTGGGACAACCAGAACTAGGAAGCGATAGAGTCTAGAAGGGATAAAGCCACGAAGAGCTAGGAAAGGAATGTATCTACGAATGGATTACAAGCTAGGAAGGGTTAAGACACCGAAGATATATGGCTTGGAAGGGATAAAGTAAGGAAGATGTAGGGTTATGGATCAGAAGGGATACGGGCTGGGCTAGTGCTAAAAAGAGATACAGCTAGAAAGGAAAAGGGGTAAAAAGAGGTAGGGCTAAGAAGAGGTAAGGAAAGAAAAGAATAGGGATAGGGGTTCCTAGCCCTAGGCATATGACAAGAGAATAAGGAATATGGATAAGGCTAGAGCTAGAAAGGGAGAGGGCTAAGAAGTTGGAAAAGGGGTTAGGATAGGGCTAGGATGGGATATGTCTAGGAATAAATAAGACAAGGACGAGATAGGTCTAGGAAGAGAGAGAGAGAGCTAGGAAAAAATGGAGAATAGGAACAGAGCTAGGAAGGAATAGGACTACGAAGAGAGAAAGCTAGGAAGGAATAGGCATAGCTCTAAAACTAGGCACGACTAGAAGATAGGGCTTACATAGAAAAGGAATAGGACTAGCATGTATAGTCATAAGAGGGCTAAATGTTCCTAAGAAGGTATAGGGTTGCAAAAGGATAGGGCTAGGGACAGATCACATTTTGGCACAAAAAGACATTCACAATTTACATAGCTTACAAACTCTATTTTAAATATCTGCATCTGTATATATATATATATATATGTCTGTATATAGATATATATATTTCTGTGTGTGTATGTGTGTGTCTGGAGCTTTACACGTTGTTTTCAGAGTTCCGCTTATTTGTTAATAATTATTATAATGCATTTTCTGTTGTTTCTCTTGTTCTTGTTGTTGTTTCGCTTCTCCTTCTCTCACAGTTATATCAGCCGATCCGTGAAACAGTCTAAAACTATGTGCTTACAACTAGATGATTTCTCTTTTGCAGGAGGCAAGGAGGGGGGAAAGGAAGAGGGAAAGGAGGGAACTCGAGGATGTGTTGGTCTCTTATCGAATATCAGCAGAAAGTTCTATATAACTAATAGGTATTCCGGCTAATCGGCTAGGCGACCACAGGACAGAGAAAAAAAATAAAAGAATTGAGGAACAGTAGAGAATAGGGAGAGGAAGGGAAAGCACACTCAAAGACATGACTTAAAAACAAATGCTTATAGATAAAATTCATAATCAGCTGATCGGAATTGCTGGCAGAGTTGGAGACGTTTTGACATTGATTGATTGATTGATAGATTGATCGAAATTGCAGTTACAAGTGCCGGATCGGTGCCGGGATCGGGGGCAGGGGTCGCTGTGGCCTTAAGTTTAGATGTGTTTAGATTGTATATAGAATAATTGATTAATTTCTTGTATGCTTGAGGCAGGCAGGCAGTTATCAATGTTGCAGCTCCCAGCAGAGTCCTAATCATCGCTTCAGTCCTTGTTTGCTGTTGCCGTCGTCGTCGTCGTCCTCGTCCTCGTTGTTATCGTCGTCGTCACCATGTTCGTTCTCTGCGCATGTGTGTTTGTGTGTGTATGGATGTGTGTGTGTGTGTGTGTGTGGAGCGATATCTTAAAGGAAGTAGTCAGCCTGCGGCTTTTTCGATGGAATACCGCGACTCTCCTGTGGTGCCGCCTCGAAGATGACAAAGTCGCGATGCAGGTACTCGTTCAGCTCCAGAATGGCCGCCACATTGCCGCAGCTAATCGCAGGAGAATACAAATCGTTAGATATATATATAGTTATGGGTATTTCTATTGGGCATTGCATGCGCTCACCGATAGCAATAGTTGGGCGCCGACCAGACGGTCAGCACCGTCTCGTTGAAGTGCCACTTGAAGCCCTCCATGACCAGCTGATGCGCCCGACAGATCATGTCGATGTCGTTGGTGCGATTGAACTGTGAGACGACGTCGGAGCCGAAGAGGTAGCCGGCACCGCGCGGCGATACACCCCAGCCGGTCTGATCCTCGGGATCGCTCCAGAGCAGATCGCACATGGGGCCGTCGTGCGGCACCTCCTGCTTGCGATCGATGCTGCGAATTTGATCCAAATACTGTATGGAGGGCGAGAGGCCGCCGTGCACGCAGAATATCTTGCCATCGATGATGGCCGACAGGCTGAGGTAGTCGAAGATCTCGGTGCAGTAGCGCCACACGGCCGTTGAGCCGTACTTGCGCAGGCACTCATCGTAGAAGCCATACACCTGGGTGATCTGGCGAGATTCGTGATTGCCCCGTATCAGTGTGATGCGATCCGGATAGCGCACCTTGAGCGCCAGCAGCAGCAGGAATGTCTCGACACTGTAATAGCCGCGATCCACGAAATCGCCCATAAACAGATAGTTCTTCTCGGGCACATCGCCGCCCACCTTGAAGAGCTCCTTGAGGTCATAGAACTGGCCATGGATGTCGCCGCAGACGGTCACCGGGGAGTCCACGCGCTGCACGTTGCCCTCCTCGACGAGAATTTCGCGCGCCTTGGCGCACAGCGCTTTCACCTCGTTCTCTTTGATGATCTCGCAGCGCTTCAGCTGCTCAATCTGGCGATCCAAGTCGCTGAAGTCCGACATGGCAGCGACAACGGCAACTGCGACTGCAACAATAACAACAACAACAACAACGACGAACGCTGCACCGTTGGATCGCCAGGGAGAGGGAGAGCGGGCGGCGGCGGCGGCGAAGGGTGCAGTGCGTCACTCGGCGGCTGGCAGTAATAATAAAACAACAGCAGTAGCAGAACGAGCAGCAAAGGGAGACAGAACGAAACAAAAAAAAAGTTATTAGTATGCGGCTTAAAAAAAAAAAACTTCAACTTGTACAAGTTGTTTGTGTTTTTGCATCATCTGCATGCGTCTGTGATGGCACTGTGCGTCTGTGTGTGCGTTTGCGTGCGCGTATGTTTGCGCGTGTGTGTGTGTGTTTTGTGTGGCTTGTGGCTATGGCCTTTTGCCGCGCGCGCGGTATCCTAATACAATTGCCCAGTGATAATTGACGGACAAATGCTGCCGCTTGGCTGCCGGGCCCCAATTGGCGCACTTGCGTTGCACTTACTGCAATTAAATGTGACAATTTGTGGATTCTTCCTTTGTTTTTCTTTAATAAGCACTCGCACGCACGCTCACGGCAAAGAAATTAACCATTGTACGCTTGACGTTTTTACGATAGATTGTGGCGGTCGGTCGACCGGCGTTGTTGCAGCGATAAGCGCTGCCAGAAATTCGAAAGTTGAAGCGATTGCCGATAACAGAGAAATCGAGTCGCCTGCGTTGCCAGACGTTTGGAAACACACAACGATAACAACAATAGAATCAACACAGACATCATTTAAAATTGTTTTTATTTAAATTACGTTGCCAATTATGCAATTCGACAAATAAAAATTATACACAATGGATAGTTCGGAAGCAAACCAGGAAAACCAGATCGCGGTTAACCCAGCCATGGATCAGCTGGAGCAGCAGCACCATGCCCAAGCGATAGGCGAGGTGGACATCTACCGCGATACCTTCCTACGTTACATGGGTAAGCAGCCAGTGCTCTCGCTCACCCACACACCCACTCATTGCGGCATGTGCTGCAGGTTACAGCAACGAGGTGGGCGAGGCCTTTCGCGCCCTGGTGCCCAAGTCGCTGGTGAGCGCCTCCTATGGCCTGGCCATTGGCTACGTCTGCATGGACACCTTCGACAAGTCGCTGCGTGAGCGAATGGCCGGCTCATCGAATCGCGTGGTGGCCGTCCGTGCCGGCGATGTGTTCAGCTGGCAAATGCTCGCCTCGGTCATCATACCCGGCATCGTTATAAATCGGTGAGCTATACTACATATATATATATATGCAAATGCCGAATCACACCCGTCTCATCTCTCCCGCAGCATCACTGCCGGTAGCCGCGCGCTGCTGCGCAAGGCACCCTCCCTGGTGGGCAAGACGCTGCCGACAATGATTGGACTGATGAGCATACCACTCATAGTGCATCCCATCGACAATCTGGTCGATCGCTTCATGGACGCCACATACCGCAAGAGCGTGCGGTAGTGCTACGCCACTCTGAAACGACTCGATCCGATATATCGTTGTGACTGGTGCAACTGCTCCAACAAATACCTGGTCAGCATTCCAAACATGTTAACTTAGTTTTTAGTCTACTGCAAATACAATTAGACAACAACAAAAAGCATATGTACGATAACGATAACGATTACAATTGGTTGCGCGCATTTGCATCTCTTTTCACAAATACAATAAGGCTAAGCCAAACTTGTAAGGATGTGCTCTTAAAATCGATAACGTTTAGCAGCATAACGATAACGATAAGTAAGTCTTGCGAGGATCTGCCCTCAATAACAATTGCGAGTACGCTAACGATAAGATTAGCTTACAAGTATCATATCTAAATAAGGAAATCGATGGGAATAAATGTAGCCAAATCGATGACGCAAGGATTACACACGATAAGAATTAGAAAACCATAAAGATTAGTTTTCAATACTGGCAGGGCAATAAAAAATTAGAAAACTTGCCAGGATTCTCGGACAATAAGAACAAAATCGATAATGATAACAATAAGGACATGTTACATAGAGCTATCCACAATAAAATCAAATACAATAATTATTAGAGAAGCATAAAGACCTCGAATACAGAAGCGTACAGACCAGGCAGCATAGTTACGATAACGATTAGTGAAACTTGCGAGGATCTGCGCACAATAGCAATAAAATCGGTTACGATAACAATAAGAATCTGTTCGCAATAACATCAAATACGATAACGATTACAGACGCGTAAAGACCTGGCAGGACAGTTACGATAACCTGCGAGGATCTGCGCTCAAAAACAAGATCGATTACGATAACGATTAGAAAAGCTTGCGAGGATCTGCGGCCTGTGCCCGATCCCTGTCTGTATATTAAATTTATTGCATCGATTACAACTCTATACGCATTACAAAAATAGTTGAAGGCAAGGGGAATGCATTCAATACACTCTGGAAAACATATAGATAGATATATATATAGTTATATATACACACAACAGACGCACACACACACGCACGCACACAGACACATGCCTAGTAGTAGCCATCCTCGTCGTCGCTGTCGATCAGGTAGGGACTGTCGAGGGCACCCAGGCCGGCGGCAACGCCGCCCTCATTGGCCGTGGACAGCTTGGTGCGCAGCATGTGCCCGGCCTGATAGTTGTGCACAATGTTGTCCGCGTCGCCGATGACCACGCCGAAGATGCCCAGCTCGGAGACCATGTCGACAATCTTGGGCGGCATCTCGCTGCCCGGACGCACCATGTAGCCCTGCGACAGCGGCGGGTGTATCAGATCCATGAGGATCCAGGCGGAGCGTTCCACGCGTGACATGCGCTGCAGCAGCAGACAGAATTCGATTAGAGTCGGAAGCAGGAACTACTGCAGCGCATCTAACTCACCTTAAGCGCATCGGGTATGTCCAGGCCGTAGACATTGTTGCCGCCGCCCTCGCGCTGCGGCTTGAGCACAAACTTCTCGGGTGTGCGCAGCGCCATCTCGTAGTTGGCATTGCCCACCTCGTTGTCGTCCAGCGAGTAGAGCCCGGTGAAGATCTTGCCCACCGCCTTGATCTCCTCCGGATCGTTGATGAAGCGCTCCAGCACGGCGGGCTGTGCCAGTGCCTGCTGCACCTTCTTCGTGCCCGCCAAGTGATACTGTATCGAGGGGCACTTGATGGCCAGCGATGTCTCCATCATATACCTGGCGTCCCACTCGCCCTGCGTGGGATAATGCCCTGGCTCGTAGCCGGCACGGAAGTAGATGACGGCCACTTCAGTTGTGCCGCTAATGAGTGGAGGACAGAGACAAAGAGAGAGTCAGATTAATCACGATCCATTTGAAGCTTCCGGTGTCATACGCACAGCAGCAGCTCCTTCTGCTGGCCGAGCTTGCCCTCGCGATGGACATCGGTGAGGGTGCGGCGCAGTACTTTGATGTGCGGATAGGTCTCACGTATGTAGAACTCATGGAATCGCTGATCGCAAATGTTGTAGGAGACGTCCTCGATGATGAAGAGAATGACAGCGTTACGCTTGCCATAGATGTCCCAGGCCTTGACCATGCCATCGCACAGACCCTCCAGGGCCTCGTTCTTGGGCATCTGCGCAGGGAAAGGCAACATTAGGCTAAGACTAAGACTATCGTTGTTGCTACTCACGTGTGTCAGCTTCTCGGCATGGCCCAGTTCTCGTAGCACAAAGCTGTTTTTTTTTTTTTTTTTTTTTTTTATGAACAGAAGAGACAAAATATAAATATTAGCAGTGCGTACAGCTTTAGAATATTTCCAAACAAGAACAACAATAACAGGTGGGGTTAAGGTACAGAGAGAGAGAGAGAGAGAGAGAGCGTTATGTACATTAGACTACTAAGTGATTAGCAGGCATTAGACTAGGGTAAAAGCTGAAGTTACGGGGATTAGGTATAAGTGTTTGTGGACAGCATCCACAACAAAGCCAATAACCGTGAGAGAGTGTGTGTGTGTGTGTGTGTGCGTTTGTGCAAATTGCATAGAACAGTAGAAGTAGAGTGGCAGAAAGAGACAGAGCGAGCTCCAACGAGATCAAGTGCATGCCAGTTACAAGTAGATGTGAGAGAGAGAGAGAGAGTGGGACAGACAGTGCGAGTGAGGGCAATTCAATGTGGGACCAAGGAGTATTAACAAGTGCAGCTATGGCTCCCATACACGATACAACAGCAACACCAACGACAACAACAACAACAAGAGCAGCAGACAAAACAAGCAATATGCAGGCAATGACTTGTGTGGATGCTATCGCAGCGTTGTACGTCGAATGGGATCCACAACGGGTGAGTGCTTAGTGCGCTTGTGTGTGTGCGTGTGTGTGTGTGTGTGTGTGTGTGCATACTATGTAAATTATTCTAAGTGCATTACAAAACAGTGTGCGAAAGTAAGTGTGTGTGTGTGAGAGAGACAGTAAGAGAGTATGTGAGAGAAGAGAGAGAGAGAGTGAGTGAGTGAGAGAGAAGAGCGATTAATACTTCTGCAGAGGCACCAAGTGTGTAGCAATGCCACCGAAACTGGAGGCAATCGTGTTGATTTCAACCTGCTTTATTGCACAGCCCTCGTACACGTGAGCCAAATAGTCAGAACGTAATAGACCGACGCTATAAGCCTGCAATTATGATCAATTAACATTATACAATTTATATTTGGTATATACACAGCCCTTAGCCTAGACTAGATTATGCGCATTGTTCGTATGGATTTATTAAGCTATTACAAAAAGAAACAACAATAACAATATACATAATTTTTTTTTTTTTTTTTTTTTTTTAATGCTAAAAATAATGTTCTGAAAAAATAATACAGTCGTAGATCGTAGGAGCGAGCGAGTGATATACGCGCCATCCGAGAGTGAGAGAGCGCAAGTGAATTACAGTGTGAAAATGGAAAAATGGATTATAATATCCATTTTTGATATACATTCTGATTTCTGATTCTGATTTCGATTTGGTTGGGTGAATCGATGTGTGTGTATGGATGTCTAGGCGTGATGAATGACGACGACTCGTTGCTGCCTGCCGTCGTGCTGATCACGATGAATGAGCGCGTATGTGTGTGTGTGTGTGCCGATCATCGCATAGTGCTAGAGATGGGAGCGGGCCGAAAGGCTCAATTTGGAAGTTTGGATTACGGTTCGAAATATCAATTCAGATCTCTTGCTCTGCTTTTGGATCTTTCACACACAAATCCTTAGGCAAGCAATATAGTGCAGTAAACCCAGCGATTCAACAGCTCTGCGTTTCGTGCGTGACACGACACGCATCAGCATCTGAAATCGTTCAGCTCTTTTACCCGCAGAACTCGATAGCTTAATGTAAATATACAATTTCAAGCATTTACCAAAGCTTTTCCAGGCGTATAATACTTTAAACAATAAATAGTCATACGATAGTTGTGGCACGCGCGCTATACTATGCGATATATACAAGGCAAGTACCACTGTACCTCTTCTCATGTTCGTAATTAGAATAAGCCTTAGAAATCCAAAGAAGTTTTGGCGAAACTCGAGACGAAACTCCCAAACAATCGTTAATCGAAGCAAAAAAAATGTGCTACACGTGTGTTGTGTGTGTGTGTGTATTTAAAATGCTTCGTGTGTGTCGTGTGCATATCTGATTCGCTTACTACCCGGTTTCGCGACCAACCGGCGATAAGACTCAGCTGATTGAATGACAAAGCTCGTTTTTCATTTCAACATAAACTGTAAATATTTGTTACTTGTTCACACTTTTTGCTGTAATTCGAACGTAACCGGAGCCAAGCAGATTATATAGACAGCTCACATTGCAGGGGGGAAGGGTGTTAGGCAATGCGTAACATATAGAAGAGAGAGAGAGAACGAGAGAGAGGGCGCGAAAGATAGCGAGCAGAGCTTTGTGATCGAGCGATGCGATATGCACACATTCATGTGTGCTTTTAACACTTGATTATAGCTATTAAAATAGGTAAGATTATAAGAAATATATTTAGCGATGCATGACACGCAGACAGAAAGAGAGAGATAGCAAGGGAGCAAGAAAAGTTGAAGAAGGCATGGTACAATTCTTTTTTTTTTTTTTTTTAACCGGATGGAGGCGGTGGGCGAGCAGGCGGTTGATGGTCAGTCGGCAGGCGGTGGACGGTGGGCGGGAAGCGAAAATTGTAGCGTTTTCTCAGCATTTCAAGCATTTCAACTAAAAGCTACAACAACAACAACAACATTCGTCAAGAGCTCAACCAAACATGAATAAAATTAAATATGCATTACAGAGTATATAGTAGGGCATATATAAGAAATAAATAGAAGTACGACACGCAAACACAAGCACATAGACACACACACACACACGCACACACACAGAGCAGCATATACACAATACACACACACACGCACGCATGCATACGTAGTCAAGGAGAGTAGGAAAATAGAAGTGTTGGAAAATAAAATAAGCAAGTCATGTTTGTGGACGAGTCAAGCCCCCATTTCCCGCGGACCATTGTTCTCCCCGTTACCCGTTTCGAAACGGTTATTCACTGCTCTCAGCTTGACTTTCAAAATAGATTTTGCTTGACCACAAAGAAAACCGCTTTATCCTAATGCAATTACATCTTCCGCATTTCCTACGCAAAAGAAATATAAGAAATGTAATACGAAACCACATTTAATATTGTTCCTATTTTTATAAATGTATCTACAATGATTAAGTCCGTGAAATTTGTCCGCTTGCTTGTCCGCAAAACAAACCGCTATTAGGATTAGGCATTTTCAAATGATTTTTCAGCGAGCAATTAATTTAAGGAACGCACTAAGAAACCTCATGCAACTTACTCCCTATATTTATTAGTGTATCTACAATAAATCAATCCATGAGATTTTTGTCCGTTTGCTTGTCCGCAAAACAAACCGCTATATCCTAAAGCATTTTCAACTGATTTTAATCATGTTTCAGTTAGAAATTAATACAAAGAACGCACTAAGAACCCTCATGCAATTACTCCCTATGTTTATTAGTGTATCTACAATGATTAAGTACTTCTAATTTGCCCTTTTGCTTGTCCGCAACGAAGATCCCATTGTGTTAATGCAATAACATCCTCCGCATTTACATAATTTTCTAAAAACATATCTACCACGATTAGGTGTAAGCGAACTGTCATTTCGTTTGTTGTATGGTCAGAAAAATACATATGCATGCTATCCCCTGACTAATCCTAGTGTACCTAAAAGCCAACGTCAAGTACTCCCGCTGCTTTCCCTGTAGTTTGTTAGGATATTTCCATCATTTCAACGGAAGTTTCCCAAGATTACCATGTGTTTTGTATATTTCGGTGTTTGAGTGTATGTCAGTGTGCGTGTGTGTGTGTATGTGTGGAAATGGCTTCAGTTAGGATTGTACAGGCAATGCGTTTGTATATGTAATGGCGCAGGATATGTATATATATATATATATATACATATATATACTATATATGTACATATATAAGTGTCAAGAGCAAGAAAGATAGAGACAGAGAGAGAGAGAGATAGAGATAGGTAGGCAGATAGATAGTGAGAGTGAGAGAGAGAAAGCACCTTTGTATGGTTTTACTTGCTGGTCCCAAATGGCCAAACCCCGATGCTATCGTATTGATCTCGACTTGCTTCCAGCAGCAATAGGCCGACGTACTGCGCTCAACCCGCTTCCCGGGCATGCACTTGGCTCCCTTGACCGCCATCGCCGGCTTAGCTCCTTTCGCCTTGGTCTTCGCGTCCATGGCAGCGTCGTCTTCGTCGTCGCCGCATCCGCACGAGCGATTCATCAGCGGCGACAGCTCCGGGCAGTCCGACTCCAGCATCAGATCGCTGCGCAGTATGCCCAATGAGATGCTCTTTGGATGCATTTCAATGCGCATGTGTGTGTGCGTGTGGATTTAATGTAAGTGATTCGGATACGGATGCGGATGCGGATACGGATACGGATTGCGATAGTACGAGCAGAGCACAAATAATGCCACATCATATTGTGCACATTGGGGAATAGGATGGTTCGATTGGATTAGTTTTTGATTTGGTGTTCAGGTTTACGGGTTTACGGGTTTTGGTTCGGGTTTCAGTTTGGTTTGGTTTGGTTTGGTTGATTTCGGTTTGGGAACGAGGAAAGCAGAAAATGTCAAATCAATGCGTGAGTATTACCTTCGCTTATTCGAATTATAGAGTTATAGTAACGTATAGCTATAGAACTAGAAGGAACAACAGCCACAACATCCACAACAACAACATCAACAACGACAGCAACAGCAAGAACAACAACAACAACAAGAACAAAAGTTAGATTGAAGAAAAAAGTAAAATTTGAAAATGTTGCCGCTTAGTGTAGAAGGAGGAGAGCGGGAAAGGGTAGCGCGTAGTGGGCGGAGCAGTAAGCTGAAGGCAGTGGGCGGCGCATGCAAATTTGGCTTTCCGATCATGTGGCGACAGCAACAGCAGCAGCAGCAGCGATGGAGTAGCAACCACGTCCAGGATACGCGCATAAATCAACGTGGCGCAACTTGAGATTAGCCCGAGATTTATGGAAGGGGCGATAAGATAGTCTAGAACTAGAACTGGAACTAACTACTGCGACCGAACCCAAATTGTGGAGTGTAAGAGCAGAACCACAGAGAGAGAGAGAGAAAGAGCAGAGATTGGGTAGAGGGGGGGAGGGTGTTTGGTTGCGACAGCGAGTGAAAGAGACAGAGAGATAGAGAGAGAGACCAGCAAACACCTACACTAGCTGCCTGGGCACGAAACGGTTATGGGATGCGGGTACAGATGACAACGATGGGATGGATGTACTGTGTGTGTGTGTGTGTGTGTGCGTGTACAGGTATGAGCGTGACTGTATGTGTGTGTATGTGAGTGTGTGTGTGTGCGTGTACGGGTTTCAGCGTGACTGCTGTATGAGTGTGCTGTTGCGAGCTTGCGACTATTTGTATGTGTGTTTGTGTCATACATGTGTGTGTGTGTCTGTGTCATATATGTGTGACTGTCTCATATACGAGGTCTGTCCCAAAAGTATGCGACCTACAATTATTTCTCGGCGCCAGTCTTAGGCTTAAAATTTCCTAAACTGTAGACTTTGGTATACCAAGATACAAAATCAGATCGGATAATTTTCGGACAGACTTCGTATGTTTGTGTGTGTGTCTGTTTCATATATGTGTGTGTGTGTATTTGTGTCATATATATATATATATATATAAATGTATGTGTGTGTCACATACGTCTCTGTGTGTGTGTGTGTGTGTCATATATATAGATATTTGTGTGTCTGTCATATATATAGATGTTTGTGTGTGTGTGTGTTGTATACGCGTGTGTGTGTCATTTATATGTGTGTGTGTCATATATATATATATATATATATATATATATATATATATATATATGTGTGTGTACCATATATATATGCGTGTGTTATATATATGTGTGCATGTGTGAGAGGTTCATGTGTGTGTGACGTTCATGTGTGTGTGTGAGGTTCATGTGTGTGTGTGTGTGTGTGAGGTTCATGTGTGTGTGTGAGGTTCATGTGTGTGTGAGGTGTATATGTGTGTGTGGTGTATGTGTGTGTGAGGCATATGTGTGTGTGTGCGGCATATATATGTGTGCGTGAGGCGTTTGTGTGTAAGGTGTATATGCATATGCATATGTATACGTGCGTGTATATGTATGTGTATTTGTATTTGTGTGTGTGTACGTATGAGTACGTTTATGTGTTTATGCGTGTATATGTATGTGTGTTTGGTGTATTTGTGTGTGTTTGGTGTATTTGTGTGTGTTCGGTGTATGTGTGTGTGTTCGGTGTATGTGTGTGTGTTCGGTGTATATATATGTTTGTGTGTGTGTGTGTGTGTGTGTAGGAGCTTAAGCCGTCTGTCTCACCTGTGTGAAGCCGTGGGCCAGGACCTTGCGATAAATGTTGAACAGGTTCGCCGTGAACTCGTCCACCACAATCGTCTCGGCCAGGGTCGTCGTGATGAACTCCTCGTCGTGGGCGACATTGTGCATGAGGCGATTGATGATCGGCTGCAGGGCGACGGCCCGCTCGAACTCCTTGCGCGGAAAGGACGAGGGCATGAGGACGAAGGGCGCGAACTGCAAGCGATGGATGGATGGCACTTCAGGCATGAGCATGATCATGTCGCGATCATGTGTCGCGTGCTTCAGTCACTCACATTAAGCGAATCCGGGCTGAAGCTCGTCTTGGAGCGCATCGCGGCGCCGTGCATGAGCGCATAGTCCTTGGCCTTGGCCGTCACCTCGAGCAGGACGTCGAGGGACAGCGGCAGCTTGATGCAGCCCCGCAGCACTGGCGTATTCTCCTCGGCGGACATGTCTGCGCTTGTTACTTTCAGCTATGGTTCTCTGCTCTGCTCTAGGCACTTGGCACTTGCTGCTGCTGCTGCTGCTGCTGTTGCTCGCTGCGCACTGTGGCTGCTCTTTTATCGTCAGCTGTTGCCGTGCGATCGATGATGCGGGTACCTGTTGCTGTTGCTGCTGCTGTTGCTATTGCTGGCGCAGGCGCTGCACGAGTTGGGTACGAGGGGCGCCTGTAGAGCACTCGGAATCTATTGAAATGGAATTTCACACGAAAATGCTCGGCCCGACACGGCAGAGTCGATTTACGATATTCTTTTCTATTTGCTCTGACAGACTGCTGTTAGATAGCGGGTAAATAATGTTAACTGCTGCTGTTAAGCTCAGCACGGCGCTGTTAGCTGCGATAGTTTATGTCAGCCCTGGCGCCTCTGTGCGTACTATGTTATCGCAGTGTTGAGTTATCGATAGCGCGCTCTTTTTGAAAAGCGCTCGCACTGTGCCGTTAGCAGCAACACACAAACACACACACACAGTGTGCAGGAAGCAAAAGGAAATTTCACAGCATGTTACGTGCGATGAATATCGATAGGCAGGATGGCTGTCCAGCTAGCTGGCTGCCAAATGAATGACATTTCAAATATTTTGTCAAATGTCTGTTGATTACAGCAACTGCCGAATCGGAGACATTGTGCAGTTTTATCATTTCATTTTTACTAAGCATTGATTCAACTGTTACTGCTACTGCTACTGCAATCCATTTCTGACTGCTTTGAAGAAACCAAAACGACCGTTGGCTCCACTGCAAGCAGCATGCCGCGCGAGAAACCCTGCAGCCACAAGGGGCGACGCCGCCAGTTCACGCCGGTGGAGGTGCTCCAGCGGCAGGAGGAGCGTGAGCGTAGCAAGGCCAACGATAGCTTCGACGAGCGCCTGTGCGACAAGAACGCCAAGAAGATGGGCGGAGCCGTGGCCGGCCTGATCGAGATCTCGAATCCGAATCGCCCCATCGAGACGAATGCGAAATTGCCACGCTCGCCCGATATTGCCGCCGCCGTCGCCGCCAAGGAGGCGTCCGGCAACAATACACGGCGCCAGGAGCGCCGCAAGGAGAAGCTGCGCGCCTTCTTCACGGAGAAGACTCAGAGCGAGATCAATGCGGATCTGGCGCGTCTGGCGGTCGTGCGTCGCGAGCGCGAAGCTGCCGCCGAGCAGCGTTTGGCTGCCAAGCGCGACAAGTCCGAGGCGCAGGCAACCTCGTCGAGCACATCGAAGACGGAGCTCGCCGTGCCGAAGAAGAGCCACAGGACAAAGGCCAAGGACATGATCAAGGAATCGAAGAGGGGCGGCAATGCCAGCGCAGGCGGAGCAGCAGCTCGAGCTGGAGCTAAAGCCCGAGCTGCAGTTCGTGCTGGAGCTCGAGCTGCAGCTGGAGTCCGAGCTATAGCAGGCGCTGGCGCTGGCGACGAGGCTGGAGGCGGCGACGGAGACGGAGACGGAGTTGAAGCAGAAGCAGGAGACGCAGCTGAAGCTGTAACCGGAGATGAAGCTGGAGCCGGAGATGGAGCCGGAACTGGAACCAAGGCTGAAGTCGGAACTGGAACTGGCACTGAAGCTGGGTTTGCCGGCAGGCAGTAAACATTACGTAAATGGAAATCCACATGCATATCCTGTAAATCTGCACCGAAACCGCATCGCTTGACTATTGGAATAAATGTATATATATGTGTGTGTGCGTGTGTGTGTGTAGTATATATATATATATATATATATATATATATATATGCATCTGAGTAGGCATGGCATAAAATGTGAAAAGCTTTCGTGCACAAATTGATTGTGGCATTGCCTTCAACTGTTTCGTCTTCATTTCGAGTTCATTTCGATTTGTAAATTTTGAGTATTACACACGTAGAAAATACACATAAAAACTAGAGCAAAATTTTCGGGAATTCGTACACGTTGAATTTGAATCGCGGTAATTTCTCTTACACACACACACACACACACACAACACTCTCTCTCTCTCTCCTTCTCTCTGTCTCTCTCTCCCACTCACACACTTGAACTGTCGCACTTGAAAAGCAAGCGCGACTATTATCAAATTGATTGAACTGCGCAAAATTCAAATTACGCGCGCCCGCCGATATACCAAATCGATTGTGTGCAAGTCTGGCAACACTGTGCCAACCGTGCGATAATTGTAAACATGCAGCGATGCCATCGCCACGAAGCTTTCCAAGCAGTGCCATCACTAACAGCGCCTCTTTCCAGTTCCAGCAGCTGTGACGTTAAGCAGAAGCCGGTAGAGGCGCGAAAACAGAGAGAAGCGAAAAAAAAAGAACTAGAAGAAACAAAATCTAGCAAAAAGCAAGTTGCAAGTGCAAGTCAGCGCGACATGGAAAGCAATAGCCTAAAACGCATGCGCTCCGAGGACGATGAGAGCAACAACAATGTCACCCAGACGAAGGTCTGGGTCAACGAGAAGCTCAGCGACTCGCGCGACCCCGACAAAATGAAGGCGGTGCATGGTATGTGTATGTGTGTGTGTGAGTCTTGGCAAGCAGCTAAAGCTATTGCACTTGCACCTTGCAGAGAAGACCACCAAGATGCTGTTCAAGGCCGCCGCCAACATTGACGCCCACAAGGATGGCCACGGCCCTGGCGAGGCGGGCACAAGGTCGAGTGCAGCTGGCGCGGGCAGCACTGCCAGTGCCGCCGGCTGCACGGGGCAGGCGCAGGCGCCACCGCCGTCGGCGCCAACAACGCAGCTGTACGAGCAGTATCAGCTGATCGGCGACGGCAACATCATACTGCGCGACATCAATCCGGATGTGGCGAATCCCGGACTGGAGCGACGCCTCTCCGCCTGCTGCCAGCGGCCGACGCTCATACAGGGCACCTGCGCCAACTGCACCTTCGATCTGTGCGAGGAGTGCGGCTACTCGTGCGTCGAGTGCAGCCAGTTCATCTGTCGCATCTGTGTGACGCTCTTGTAAGCCAAAAGCAATATCAACCCTATACAGATATATATATATATATATATAGGGTATATCCATAGCTATTAACCAATCTCTGCTTGCAGCGGGAACCGTCCAGAGGAAGCTGAGCATCCGCTGTGCGAGGTCTGCCAAATGTTTGTTGCCTAGAACCAACACCCACACACACACACACACAGTTGCAAGCTGATACTGAATTATCGTCATAAATCCAAAAAAAAAAAGTACAAAGCAACAACAACAACTACGGCCGATGCGTTTGATGTCTGTCTAGCAATATGTATATAATATATATATATATAAATATATATATATATATGTATCTGTATCTGTATCTGTATCTATAGTACATGCAATCATGAGTCTAAGACTGAGGTGCCTGCTGCCCGGCTGCACTCATTCCCGCGGCCCCACACTCGCACTCAAATCAAAATCCATATTTAATACATGAACTGATGCTAATCATATTTATTCAGAATAAAACTAACTTTATGTGAATGCACTTTCTCTCTCTCTCTCTCTCGCTCGCTCGCTCGCTCACACCTTGCCGCGGAACTTGTGGTACTTGTCGTGCTCCTTCACCAGGTTCTGGTACATGCGTGCGCCCGCCTCGCTGCTGGCGCGCAGTATGAAGTGCCCGGCGCGATGATCGCACAGTGCAATCAGCTCGTGGCAGATGCGATCCATGTGCACCTTGATCTGCAACGGAAATAAAGAACAGCACATGAGTTTTATATATATGCTTGCTGAGCTCTGCAGCACTCTTTAGAACAGCAATTTGGGCATGTTTGCTTGTCCGTTTGTCCGTTGAGTCTGTTTTAATGCCAACCAGTCGCTCAGCTTTGCAGCTATCCCGTTGAAACTTGGCACACATACTTATCACTGCTGTAAGCTGTAAATAAGTCGCAGCGAGGCAGCGCGCTGCGATATATCGCATAGCTGTCATAGCACCTAACGGCTATTTGCTTGTCCGTTTGTCCGTTGAGTCTGCTTTAATGCCAACCAGTCGCTCAGCTTTGCAGCTTACTCGTTGAAACTTGGCACACAGACTTATCACTGCTGTACGCTGTAAATATGTCGCAGCGAGGCAGCTCGTAACGATATATCGCATAGCTGTCATAGCACCTATCGACCGATTTTTGCTATTTTTCAGGGTAGCGTAACCAAACTTGCTACAATTTATTTTTGCTATACTCCCAATATTTGCTAAAATTTCTAACAAAATCGGTGCAACTATAACATATAGCTGCCATAGGAACAATCGGCCGTTTTTCGTTATTTTTCAGTATATCGCAACCAAACTTGCTACAACTTATTTTTGCTATGCTCCTAAAATTCGACAAAATCGCTGCACTATAACATATAGCTGCCATAGGAAAAATCAGTCGAGAAACATGGATTTTTTGTATAAAAATTTAAACATTTTGTAATTTAAAAAAAAAAAAGGGGTAACTAAGTTAACCAAAGTCTAACAACCTCTTCCAAATTGCATAAATTTGCATTACTATAAGCTTAGTTACGCTGCAAATAAGTCGCAGCGAGGCAGATTACAGCGATATATCGTATAGCTATAATAGATTATATCATCCGATTTTTGTTATTCCTGCAGATATTGTAACCAAACTTGCTACAACTTACTTTTGCTATGCTTCTAATATTTCCTGTACATTTTAACAAACAAAATTTTAACTATAACATATAGCTGTCATAGGAACTATCGGTACAAGTTTGCATTTTTCCATGAAATAATTTTTCATGTAACTATAGACAATCTATACGTATAATGATCTATGTATATATAACGACTTATATATACTACTGTGGGCAAAAAGTAAGGTGAATATTTTTGTATAGTATAATGATCTATATATATATATATATATATATATATATCAATCTATATTTATAACGATCTATGTATATAACGAACTATATATATATAACGATCTATATATACAGCGATCTATATATATAAAAATCTATATATATATATATACATATAACGATAGGAATAATCGCCTGAACATAGGCTTTAAATTTCTTTTCAGTTTCCAGTCCCACTCCATCATACTCCCCCGCATATACACATACCTTTTCATACAGCGTGGTGGGTCGCTCCGTGGTGACCATCTGCTTGATGGTGAAGATGAGCAGGAACGGCGCCACGCGCTTCATGGCCAACGCCTGCTGTCCGCCTGCAATGCCCGCCATCAATGTGACCAGCTTGAGCGCCAACTCAGCCAATCCGTCCAGCTCCTGCTCGCTCAGATTCTGGGCCAGCTTGCGCTCGCTGCGATAGCAGATGATCGCCTGCACGAGATCCTGGCAGAGTGCGCTCAGCTGTGCGGCACGATCGGACATGAGGCCGGCCTGCTGGCGCAGCAGCAGCAGGCAGCTCTCCGAGATTGCCGCGTGCAGCTGCACAAAGTCCGTCCAGGCGCCGCCGGCGACAATGAAGCGCTTGATGTTCACGTCCAGCATCGTGGCCAGTATGCAGTCCAGCGTCTCGCCCGTCAGCGGCACGGTGCGATTGGCGGCAAGTGCGCGCTGTGCCTGCAGCAGGCGCAGCACATGGCCGCAGTAGGCGGCGTCACCGACGGCGGGCAGACGCAGCGATGCGTTGCCGCTGATCAGCTCGAAGTGCTCGTTGAGCAGCTGCAGCAGAGAAAGGAAAAGAGAATTAATAGAATCACTTGGCATGAGAGACTGTAGCTCCTACCGCGCCCTTGATGCTGCTCAGCGAGCACTTGGCGAAGAGCCCCAGCAGAATGAGTATGTTCTGCAGACTGGTGTGCTGCGCCTGCGTCTCCGGACGCTGCATTGCATCCAGCTGGACGCTTAGGCGTCGCAGCAGCAGCAGGAAATCCTCATTGGTCTTGTAGCCGATGATCAGCTTGATCGCCGGCTCGATGGCCTGCGTGTCCAGCGTTGCCTGCGACGCGATGTCCGCGTTCAGCTGCCGCCAGTAGCTGCTCAGCACGAACTCGATCTCGTCCTGGTCCAGATGCAGTTGCTGCCGGTGCGTCAGCGCCACGTTCAGCAGGCGAATCGCATGGGCGTTGCGATAGTTCAGCTAAAGCCAGAAAAATGAATATATAAATATATAGAGAGAGAGGATATAGATATATAGGAGTACTACTGTGAGCAAAAAGTAAGGTGAATTTTCAATTTAAAATTCTCGGGTTTAAGATGGCGAACTTTTTTTTTTTCTCTAGTTTGCAGGACTTCTGGCTATTCCCAAAACTCAAGAGACCATTCCGGGGAACGCGTTTCGAGTTGATTGAAAAGATAAAAGAAAAATCGACGAGGGCGCTCATGGCTATACCGGAAAGGGACTATTTGGCCTGTTTCGAGGATTTGAAAAAACGTTGGCATAAGTGTATTTTATCGGGAGGGAATTACTTTGAAGGGGATGAAATTGATTCAGGAGAATAAATAAAGAATTTTGACTTTACAAAAATATTCACCTTACTTTTTGCCCACAATAGTATAGGAGTATATCGCGTGCTGCTTACCGAGTGACCTATGTAGATCTTGCAGATGCGTCGCAGATTCTCATCGATGGGCGTGGCAGGCGCCTCAGTGGAGTTCATCTGCTGCTCCGGCTGCTCTTCCTGCGCCTGCTCCTTCGCTTGCTGCTCCTGCTCTTCCTGCAGCTTTCGCTTCTTTGCCGCCTTTGCCTGCTTCTGCTTGCCTTGCTCCTCCAGCTGCTCCTCTTTATGCTGCTCCTTCTCCTCCTCAGCCTCAGCCTCCTGCACATTCTCCTTGTCCGCCTGTGACTGCTTCTTCAGCTCCTTCTCTCCCTGCTGCTGCTGCCTGTTGGCGCGATTGATGCAGCTGCTCAGGTAGATGGCAAATCCGCTGAGCGTCTGCTGCACAAACTCCTTGGCCGCCGACGGCGTCTTCTTGGCCGAGCGGAACTTGTGCGCCACAAACTGCCCGTAGATCTCGAGCAGCGGCTGCAGATGCCGCTGCATGCGTCTGGCCTGCGCGCCCGTCGCACTCGACAGCGTCTCAATGGCGAGCAGCAGCAGGCGGCACTGCGCCGGCGGCAACTTGTTGGACTCCTGCAGCATCTGCTGGCGGAAGTAGTCGGCGCAGCTGGCGAGGAAGACATCGCTGCCCGCGCTCAGGCGACGTATGCAGCGCGCAAAGAAGGTCTCGTAGAAGCGCCAGCCGACAGAGGCAGAGGCAGCGACATCGCCAGCTTCTCCAGCTGCGTCCGCCTCCATGGGTACCAGCAGCAGCAGCTCCTCCAGCTGCGGGAAGTGACTGCAAATGGGCAGCGGCTGGCCAAAGTGCAGCAGATCTGTGCGGGAGGGAGAGAGAAAGAGAGAGAGAGAGAGAGAGCAATGAGTATGTGGAAGAAGAGCAGACAGAGAGACGGGCAAACGGAGAGACTGACAGACAGAGAGACAGGCGTGAACAGATACACAAACAGACCGAGAGCGAAACAGTCAAGAGAGACAGACAGAGAGGCATAAAGACAAGCAAACAGAAAGAGAGAGAGGACAGACAGACAGGCAAACAGAGAGACAGGCAGACAGACATACAAACAGAGAGGCATGCATACAGACAGACAAACAGAGAGACTGGCAGACAGACAGACAGACAGAGAGGTATGCAGACAGACAGACAATCATAGAGGCAGGCAGACAGACAGAGAGACAAACAGAAAGACAGACAGACAAACAGAGAGGCAGACAGACAAACAGAGAGACAGGCAGACAGACAAACAGAGAGGCAGACAGACAGACCAACAGAGATGCAGGCAGACAGACAAACAGAGAGACTGGCAGACAGACATACAAACAGAGAGACTGGCAGACAGACAGACAGAGAGGTATGCAGACAGACAGACAAACAGAGAGGCAGACAGACAGACATAGAAGCAGGCAGACGGACAGACAGAGAGGCAGGCAGACCGACACTGTTTGTCATTGAAGCTGGCAGACAGACAGACAGACAAACTTAGAGACAGACAGACAGACAAACTTGAGACAGACAGACAGACAAACTTAGAGCTTCCACTCACCGATGAGCCGATCGAGCAGCTGTTGCGCCTGCTCCTCCAGCTGCGGGGCGCGTCGCAGGTCCTGGTAGAGCGCAAAGAGCAGCAGCCAGAGGCGCCACTTGAGGCCGCTCTGGAGCTGAGCGAGCGGCAGCTGCTGCAGCTGCTCCACAAGCAGCTTGCTGGCTGCCAGCGGCAGTGCCGGCTGCTTGCTGCTCGCGCCGTGCTTCCTGATGGCGCCGACCAGCGCGGCCTCATCCAGCGTGGCTGTCGCTGTCGCTGGCTCCGTCTCCGCCGCCTGCAGCTGCTTGGGCAGCAGTGCGCCCTTGACCCGCTGCGTGCGCAGCTCATCAGCGTACTGCTGCAGCAGATGCAGCGTGTAGAGCTCCAGGCACTCCTCATCCTCGGCGCAATCTTCGAGCAGCTGCTCCGCGTGACGCTGCTGTATGCGCAGCTGCTTCTGCGCGCGCGTCAAATGGCCGAGCAGCTGGCGCGGCAGCAGCTCCAGCAGCGCATCAGGGCAGGCCTCGGCGCGCTGCTGCTGCAGTGGCTGGAGCAGCCAACCGGCACGCAGCAGCTGCAGCTCCAGGCGCTGCAAGCGCTGCCGGCAGAGGCTCTTGCCGAAGTTGTGCACACGCTGCCGCACCAGCTCCCACTCGGCGTCGGGCAGGAACTGCTGCAGCGGCTCCGTGGCGGGCAGTCCGTCCGGCCAGTAGTAGGCGAGCAGCAGCTCGAAGCTGCTGGCGCGCTCGACGCACTCGAGGAATGCGTTCATGGTGCGGCGATTGTGTTCGCGCGCGAGCAAATGCCGCCCGAACTGCTGCAGCAGGCGCAGCGTGTGCTGGCGCTGCTGCTGCAGCTCCGCCTGGTGCGGCGCCACCTGCTCGGCCAGGCGTGTGCCCAGCAGATACTGGCAGAGCAGCGCTGCCTGCAGCTCGATGGCAAAGCACAGATTCTCGGGCAGCACGGCCTGCGTGCGCGGCTCGAGCAGCTCGCCAAAGCTGTGCAGCAGCATCTTCCAGATGACCATCGAGGGCTTGGCCATCAGCTGGCTGACGAGGCGTGTGAAGGCGGCACCAGCCGTCTGGCTGGGCCAGCACTGAGTCAGTGCATCGCTGCTGCTGCTGCTGGCGGGTGCAGCTGTGGCCACCACTGCAGCTGTGTCCAGATGCGACTTGAAGACCAGCTGCACATAGGCAGAGACTTCACTGGAGTGCTGTTGCTGCTCCTTCTCCTGCTGTGGCTGCTCCTCCTCCTCCTCCTTGCGACTGCGCTTGCCGCCCTCGCCGCTGGGCAGCTTCAGCGCATACTTGTGCAGCCATTCGCGCAGCGCCTTGAGCAGCTGCAGCACAAAGCGCTCGGCGCGACTCAGCCGCCGGAACATGTCCAGCAGCAGCACAAGGTACTCGGAGTACATGCGCAGCTCCAGCTCAGTGCGCTTGCTCGCTGTCAGCATCCAGACGGTGATCTGATAGACATGCGGCTCCAGCAGCAGCGGATTGAGCCGCAGCGCGGCGCAGAGCAGACGCAGCACCGCCGCCAGATGCCGCTGCCTGCCGTGCTCCACAAACCTGAGCAGGCGCCCCGCAAAGAACTCGATGGGCTTGTGCGTCTTGCTGTCGGGGAACTCCAGCGCGATGTTGTGCCGGCGCAGCGACTGCAGCGTGTGCGTGGCCAGCGCCAGCGTCAGTTCCGCCTCCTGTGACTCCTGCCGGCCGCGCGCCTGCGTGACAAAGATGTGCGTGTAGAGCGCGTAGAGGCGCGACGGATCGAAGCGGCGGTTGTACAGCTGCGCCTCCAGCACGAGCAGCTGCACGTGCAGCGGCTGTGCGCTCAGACGCGCCACGCTGTCCACATGCGTCTGCTGCTCCGTCAGCTGCTGCTCCAGCGCGGCGAACTGCTCGAAGCAGCAGAGTTGACGCTGCTCGCGCAGCTGCAGCAGCAGCTCGCAGAGCGGACGCAGTGCGGCATCGGTGTATGCCGCGAGCAGGCGCTTGTGGTGCTGCGCACGCTGCACATAGTCGCGCAGCTGCTGCAGCAGCGGCAGCACGAAGTCGGCAGCGCGTACGGGCGACTGCTGCGGCGCCAGCAGCTGGCGCTGGTAGCTGCCAAAGAGTGTGCCGTAGCTGCGCATCAGCAGCGCGTAGTCCGCGCGCAGTGCGTCCTGCACGAGCTCAAAGTTCAGCAGGCTCTGCAGCAGCTGCGGGTGGGCGTGGTCTGGCGAATCCGCCGCGTGCTGCTGCTGCTCCTTGTCGATGCGTGCGAGCAGCGTCTGTATGAGCTGCGACTTGCTCGCCACGCTGACCAGGCCGGGCTGTGCGCGCAGCCGGAAGAGCTGCTGCAGCTGCGCCACGGGCAGTGCGTCGTCATTGTCCTGGTCCTCGCCCAGCGTCGCCGCCAGCCACTGGCAAATGACTTCGTATTTGTTGTTGTACACGAAGTCCACCGACTGCCACACCTTGATGACGAACTCCAGGCGCGCCGTGTACGTCTTGGCGCTGTCCTGCAGCCATGTGTTAAGTTCTGCAATTTGTTTAAATGCTTTGAATCGCACCTGTTGCGCGTTTTTCTCGCTTACCTTCGCCTATTTCCATGTTGCAGTCTCAATTGCCGAGGCAAATACAAACTTCGATTACGATTGCATTGGCGCACGTGTTGTGCTCGCGTCGTGTGCTATCGATAACAGACTGCGACAGCAGTGTTGCACAGCGTCACGCAGCGACATTTATCGTAGCGTGTAAATTTCTATGCGTAGCAAGCTAGCTAAAAAATAAAAATAATTATAATTATAACAGTACTAATAATAATATAAATATAATATTTACTGGTGCACACTGAGCGTGACAGCGCCGTTGCCCCTGCCGGTATCGATAATGCCTGCCTTTGCAGCCCTGGCATCGATGTGAGTGCTTCCAAATAATCATTTTTTTTGTTATCATTTTGTTGTTTTTATCGGATTACATCAAAATTAATTTACTGTTATTATTTAGGCTTGTAGTATTTATTTTGGAACGAGTTGTGCGTAAATCATAATGTTATTGAACTGTACTCGCGTGAAACACGTCTACACCACATTGCAGGTATCGAAAATACCTCGTGCCGGGCCCCGCGTTCCGCTGCACACGCAGGTCCGCAGCAAAGCAGCAGCAGCACCAGCGCCACCCTTTGCCCATGCCAGCGGCCTGTGGCGCCAGCCGCTGCAGCTGCTGCAGCGGCGCTCCTGCTATCAACTGTTCAACATACGCCCGCCCGCTGGACCGACTGCTGCCGCGAGAGCGAGTGTGCGTGCCAAGGGACCGGCGCGCCAGTGCGCCAAGGGCCGCTGCAGAAGCTACTCCAGCAAGGCCAATGGCAATGGGAATGGCAACGGCAACGGCAATGGCAAGGGCGAGCAGCTGATGCCAAAGCTGAAGCCCAGCAGGGAGGACTACAAGCGCCTGTTCTCGCTGATCAAGTCGGAGAAGGGCACACTCGCATGTATGTCGCTGTCGATTGTCATTGTTTTTATTATTATTATTAGTTGTATACCCTTGCAGAGGGTATCAGCACTTTGGTCAGCCGTTGGGTACGCACAGTGGGACAAACGACTAGATTTTTATACTTATATAAATATATATGTAAATAATTATAATATATTACAGTTATTTATATACAAATACAGAACTAGTCGTAGTCCGTATATGTGTCCATTTGTCTGTCCGTTTCTGTGTCCGTCTGTCCGTTAGTCTATTTAAACGCAAACTAGTCGCTCTGTTTTGCAGATATCTTAATGAAACTTGGTACACATATTTATTAATGCTGTACGCTCTAAATAAGTCGCAGCGCGGCAGCTCGCAGCGATATATCGCATAGCTGTCATAGCACCTATCGGCCGATTTTTGCTATTTTTCAGTATATTGTAACCAAACTTGCTACAACTTAATTTTGTCATGCTCCTAATATTTGCTGCAAATTTCGTCAAAGTCGGTACACTATAACATATAGCTGCCATAGGAACAATCAGTCGAGGAACAACAAGTTTTTATATAAAAATTTAAATAATTTTGTAATATTTAACAAAGATTAATAACTAAGTTAACCAATGTTTTAAACAGCCTCTTCCAATTTGCATAAAATTGCATTACTATAAGCTAAAGCTGTCGTAGGGCTTATCGCACGAAATTCTAGATTTCTTAAAGCATTTCAAGTTAACATTGCATGACCAACACGTCAATGAAGTAAAGGAATTAGTGCTCAAAAATCGTCGGTTGACTATTAGAGACCTCACTGATATGATCGGAATATCAGAAGGATCTGTGAAAACCATTTTGAAATACCGTTTGGGCCTACGAAAAGTCAAATCTCGTTTGGTACCGAATACTCATGGCGCTCATGGCTACACCGGAAAGGGACTATTTGGCCTGTTTCGAGGATTTGAAAAAACGTTGGCATAAGTGTATTTTATCGGGAGGGAATTACTTTGAAGGGGATGAAATTGATTTAGGAGAATAAATAAAGAATTTTGACTTTACAAAAATATTCACCTTACTTTTTGCCCACAGTAGTATTGTAGGCTGGCTTGAAAAATATTGTTCTGCGTCATAACTATATATGTATATATCGTATATATATAATATATATTTTTTTTATCATTTTATATATCATAATATATTTTTTAATATAAAATACCAATAACATTTAGCTGTCTGCAAGGGTATACAAACTTCGGCATGCCGAAGGCAACGTTTCGCTCTAGCTATTATTATGATGCTTCTCTGCTTGCAGTGGGCGTGGTCTGCCTGTTCATCTCGTCGTGCATCACGATGAGCGTGCCCTTCCTGCTGGGCAAAGTGATCGATGTGGTCTTCAACATGGACCAGATGCCGGAGGAATCGTTGGAAAAGCTACGCAGTCTATCGGCAGGTCTTTTCGTACTGTTCCTGATCGGCGGCTTGGCGAACTTTTCGCGTGTCTATCTGTTTGGAGCTGCATGTAAATATATAGAACGTATAGAACCATATGCAATCGGTTTAATCCCTGCAACTGGGTAATCCCCGCCAGCACTGCGCATTGTGCGTCGCCTGCGCTCCAACCTGTATCAGTCCATGCTGCTGCAGGAGATCTCTTGGTTCGACACCAAAGGCAGCGGCGAGCTGGTCAATCGCCTCAGCAACGACACATTCTTCGTGGGCTCCTCGCTGAGCCAGAACGTCTCCGATGGCCTGCGCTCGTTGGCCATGATCTGCGTCGGCTCCAGCATGATGGTAATTGCTGCACCTCCAACAATCTCGGGAATCTCTAATCGCTAATCGCACTCGCCTCGCAGATCTACACATCGCCGAAGCTGGCACTAGTCAGCGCTCTAGTGGTGCCCGGCGTCGCCAGCTTGGCCATTTTCTATGGCCGTTATGTGCGCAGCATTACCCGCCAGGAGCTGGACAAATACGCGGAGCTCATGAAGCACGCCGAGGAGCGTCTGGCCAACGCGAAGACCGTGAAGACGTTCTCGCGCGAGCAGAGGGAGGTCGAAGATTTTAATACGATGCTCGACTCAGCCATGGTCATTGGCTTTAAGGAGACGAAGGCCAGGTCTATGTTTTTTGGCAGCGTAAGTAGATTACTCAATCCTTCTCCTGCTGCTACTCCTCCTGGAATTGCACTTTCCCTTGCAGAGGGTATCATAATATCGGTCAGTTGTTGGCAATAGATTTGACCCTTTATAACCATATATATAATTGATGATCAATAACAATTTAGTCTTCCCATTTCCATGTCTTTCTGTCCATCTGCCCATTTGTTTAACGTAACGGTCAAACGGACAGGCAGACAAACAGCTAGATTTATTAAGGTATATAAATAGGGTTAGATAGAGTATGTAAGCATAAAGATCTAGCCATGTCCGTCTGTTTGTCCGTTTGTTCGTCCGCCTGTTTGTTCTTTTATGTGTCCGTCTGTCCGTTAGACTGTTTGCAACGCAGACTAGTCGCTCATTTTTGCAGCTATCTTGATGAAACTTGGTACACATACCACTTGCTACTACACGCAGTTAATACGTTGGAGCGAGGCAAATCGCAGCGATATATCGTATATATATTCCATGCCCTACTTTTAGACCGGCTTCACGGGCAACGTCATCATCATTGCGGTGCTGTACTACGGCGGCACGTTGGTCACGCAGAACGAACTGACCATGGGCGCCATGACGGCCTTCATGCTGTACGCCGGCTACGTGGCGATCTCGATGAACGGCATCTCGAACTTCTACAGTCAGCTGAACAAGGGATTGGGCGCATCGGACCGCCTGTGGGAGATACTGGATCGGCCGCTTACGATACCCTACAACTCGGGCATTGTGCCGACGCAGCCGCCCGTGGGTGAGCTGGAGTTCCGCAACATGAACTTCACATATCCGACGCGTGACGAGCTGCCACTCTTCACCGATTTCAATCTGAAACTGCGGCCGCACCAGATGACCGCGGTGGTGGGACGCTCAGGATCGGGCAAATCGACCCTGGCGATGCTACTGTTGCGCCTCTTCGATCCGATGTCAGGCGGTATCTATTTGGACGGCGTAGACTATCGTGATCTGAATCCGCGTTGGCTGCGCGACCAAATAGGTAGCGTCGGCCAGGAGCCGGTGCTCTTCTCGGGTACCATACGCGACAACATACTCTACGGCATCGATCCAAACATCCCCGATGTCGAGCAGCGGCTGGAGCAGGCCTTGCGCGATGCCCATCTCTACGAGCTGATCGAGAAACTGCCCAACGGCCTGGAGACGATGGTCGGCCAGCGCGGCATGCTGCTCAGCGGCGGACAAAAGCAACGCGTGGCCATCGCGCGGGCGCTTATAAAAGTGAGTGCTACTACCTGTTGTGTTTCGATTCTTCAGCTGATCGATTCTCCAGCTGATCCATACTTCAATGAATCAGAATGATGTATCAGCTACTCCATACGGTTGAATTCTATAATCAATTCGATCTCTTCACAGTTCGATCCTCCAGCTCATCGATCCTCAAGAAGATCGTTTTTTAGATATTTGATTCTCTAACAGTTCGATCCTCCAACTGATCGATAGATTTTCTAAACAAATCTCAAGCAGTTCGATCTTTTAGAAGTCCGATCTTTAAGCAGTTCGATCCTTCGGTTTATCGATCCTCAAACATATCGCTTCTCTAGCTATTTAGTTATGCGGCAGTTCGAACCTCCAGCTAGTCGATCAATTTTTTAAGCAGTTTGATCCTCTAGAAGTTTGATTTGCAAGCAGCTCGAAGCTCAAGCAGATCGATCCTCTAGCAGTTCGATCTTTCAGCTGATTGATCCTCCAGCTGATTGATGCTCCAGCAGATCGATTTCTTGAGCAGTTCGATCGTCTAAAAGTTAGATTTTCTAGAAGTTCGATTCTCTAGCAGTTAGAGTCTCAAGCAGTTCCAGCATTTCGAAACTCAAGCAGTTGGATCTTTCAGCTGATTGATTCTCTAGCAGATCAATCCTCTAGCTGATCAATTTCTCGAGCAGTTCGCTCCTATAGAAGTTTAATCCTCTAAAGGTTCGATTCTCAAGCAGAACGATCACCCAGCAGTTCGATCATCTAGCAATTCGATACTCTAGCAGATTGTATTCTAACTCGCTCTCTGTTTTCTCTCTCTCTCTCTATTTTCGTAGAATCCCACCATTTTAGTGTTGGACGAGGCGACAAGCGCACTGGACTCGGTATCAGAGCAACTGGTACAGGATGCGCTTGAGCGACTAATCGAGGGTCGTACTGTGATGACAATCTCGCATCGACTGAGCACCATCTACCAGGCGGACAAGATCGCTGTGCTGGAGAAAGGTCGCGTCGTCGAGGAGGGCAAGTACGATGAGCTGATGCGCATCGAGAATGGTGTCTTCCGGGAGCTAGCGCTTAAGCAGAACATTGGCGAGGGCCTCAAATAGTTCAAGTGATTCACCCTAGTCCTATAACAGGGGAGGATCAGTACCAGAGAAGCTGCAGCAGTTGCAGTACCACAACCAAAGCAGCAGCTGGTTTCATGTGTTCAATTTTATTCCCAGACAGACCGAATCGTTTTACCCCACAAACAAACCCTACATACCCGCTCCTCCCCTGACAGATCGGTTGTTTTAATTGGTGACAGTAGGAGGCTATGATTTTTAGAACATATAGTCCGGATATCGTGAATGAAACGGTTCACCGGAAATCGGTGTAGATACTTTTGAGTAGATCGTATTTTTATTATATTAATTTTGTGCCATGCACAAAGACGAAAATGAAAAAAAGAAATATACACAAATTGTTGACTAAACTCCTGTTGTTTTTTTTTTTTTTTAATATTTTTCGTATATCGTAACACGTATTAACTCTGAATTCAATACTGCAGACAATATCGTTAATTACCAAGCACAGCTTTTCAAATATGTATTTGTATCATTGAGTATCGTAGCTCTAGCTGAATATCGTAACACGTATAAGCCTCCCTCAATTTAATGTTATTACTGGCAATCGAATATCGTATCTAAAGCCTAACATCATCGACTATAGTAACTTTATCTGAATATCGCAAATTGCTTTGAATATTGTATTCGAAGCGAGATATCAGCGAATATCGTAAATTGCTTTAAATATTGTATTCGAAACGACATCGGCGAATATCGTAACTCGACTTGAATATCGCAATTCGTTTTAAATATCGTATTTAAAGCGACACTCCAGCAACTGCAACTCCTTTTGAATATCGTAAATCCTTCATCGAATATCGTAACTCTCCCTGCATATCGTAAAGCGTAAAGTAAATCGTCATTCCAACTGAATAGTAAAGCGTCTTGAATATCGTATTTCAATCGAAACATCATCGAATGTCGTAACTCCAACTGAATATCGTAAATCAATCAACTCGTTTCGTTTGCTTTTCAAATATTTATTCACACTATGAAGTGAGAGAGAGAGAGGAAGAGAGAGAGAGAGTACTCTACACGTTCCTCTCTCTATCTCTCTTTCTCGAACTCGATAGGTTATAGCTTAATCCTAACTAACAGGCACAGAAAATAAATGCAATAATTTCCTCGGGTACTACAACGGGCACATCACGAATGCTCGGCTATATGTGGCTGGTGGTGTGGGCGCGTGCGCCTCTCTACTTCATGGTGGGCATGGCCACGGCCGCCTGCGTGTGGGTGACATCGGTCTCGCGCCACAGCTGCGTTACGGTCTTGGTCTGCGTGTAGAACTTGATGCCCTGCTTGCCATAGAAGTGATGGTCGCCGCGGAAGGAGCCGCGCGTGCCGGTGAACGAGAACATGGGCAGGGGCACGGGAATGGGCACATTGACGCCCACCTGACCGGCATCGATCTCGTTGACGAACTTGCGGGCCGCCGCACCGTTGGTGGTGAAGACAGCGGTGCCGTTGCCATAGGGATTCGCGTTCACGATCGAGATGGCATCGTCCAGCGTGTCGGCCTTGAGGATGACCAGCACCGGGCCAAAGATCTCCTCGGTGTAGCACTTCATGCTGGGCGTCACATCGCTCAGTATGGTCGGGCCAACGAAGTAGCCATCCTCGTAGCCGGGCACCTGGATCTTACGGCCGTCCAGCACGAGCTTGGCGCCCTCCTTGACCCCGGACTCGATCAGATCGTTGATGCGCTGACGCGACGCGGCACTGATCACGGGGCCGACATCCGTGCCGGGCACATGGCCGGCGTTGACCTTCAGCTGCTGGGCACGCTCCACCAGATCGGGTATCCAGCTCTGGGCATCGCCCACAAACACCGCCGTGGACAGGGCCATGCAGCGCTGTCCGGCCGCACCGAAGGCGGCGCCGGCGAGCTGATTGAGTGTGTTCTCCTTGTTGGCATCAGCCAGGACGATGCCGTGGTTCTTGGCGCCCATGTTGCTCTGCACACGCTTGCCATTGCGTCCGGCACGCTCGTAGATGTACTTGCCGGCCGTGTCGGAGCCCACAAAGGAGACGGCCTTGATCTCGGGCGCATCGCAGATGAAGTTGACGGCATCGTGCTGGCCGTGGATCACATTGACGACGCCCGGCGGGCAGCCGGCCTCGTTGAGCAGCTCCATCAGCAGCATGGTGGCGCCGGGCACACGCTCCGACGGCTTCAGCAGCATCGTGTTGCCGGTCGTAATGGCCACGGGGAACATCCACAGCGGTATCATGGCCGGGAAGTTGAAGGGCGCAATGCCGGCGGTGACGCCGAGCGGCATCACCAGCGAGTAGGTGTCCATGTCGCGTGCCACATTGGCCACCGTCTCGCCCATCTGCAGCGAGGGTATGCTGCAGCAGTGCTCGACGACCTGCAGGCCGCGCAGCACATCGCCCTCGGCGTCGGCCAGCGTCTTGCCCTGCTCCTTGGTGATGTTCTTGGCCAGCTCGGACATGTTGTCCTTGATGAGGGCCTGCAGCTTGAACATGATCTGCTGGCGCGACAGCACCGACTGATTGCTCCACGACTTGAAAGCCTTCTTGTTGGACTCCAGCGCCGTCTTCATCTCCTCCTGCGTCGCCTTGGGCACGCGCGTCACCACCTTGTTGGTCGCCGGATCGTGCACGTCGATCCACTCGTTCGTCTTCGACTCCACGAATTTGCCATCGATGAAGAGCTTCGTGGTGGGTGCGGCCGACGACGAGTAGCTGCGCCTGGCGATCAGGCGTGCCTGCGGAGAAATCAAGTGCATTGTTTACATGGTTAGCGATAGATATCGATGGCAGCGCAAGTTCCAGCTGAGCTGGTTCTATTTATCGATTGCTTCGATAGGACAAAGCAGAAGAAGTGAATTGCCTACAATATATTTTTTTTTTAATTAATAATATAATATAATAAAAAATTTATTATATTGTTTTTTATTCAAAAATTAATGTTAATATGTTTTTTTTATATTTATAACGATAACGTGTCGTATCGATTATTGCAATTGCGATGTGAGGATCCCAAGCGACTTGTGATATTTGAGTTGGAAGCGCACAGCAGAGTTATCGATATGTGTTTATTGCTGAGAAGCTCAACGGTGTTTCGCTGGCAGCACAAGTTTAAGCAGAGCTTGTTCCTTTTATCGATTGCTTAAGCTGCATCGATAGGCAAAGCTAAAAATTTGTATATATATTTATATATATTTTACTTTTTATTGAGGTACCTATGCAAAGTCTGCACTATATATTTTTTAATTAAATATAAAATATTTGTCATATTTGTCTATTCTATAATTAATTTAAATATTTATATTTATATTTTCTTTTTCAGTTGGTTTTCAGTTAAAAAAAAATGAAAGCGCACTATCGATAACTATGGAGCCAGTTCCAATTCATACTGGTTCGCAGCTTAAAAAAATTATTAAAAAAAAAAAAATATTTTTTGCAAGCAATACGCACGGGATTTCTGTAGCAGAGATGCTAAAATCCTCCCCAGGTTTTTTGGGGCTTAAAAACTTTCCACTAAAAGCGCAGCAAAGCAAACTGTTATCGATGTGATAAGGTTTGCTGGCGATCGCCTTAGGCAGTGCCAACTGTACATTTATCTTGCGTGCCAAGACGACAACAGGTAGGAATGGCCTGGCAACATGATAATACACACACACAAACACGCACACACACACACACATGCGCGCGCGTGTTGGGCACAGCTGTGTGCCACGCCTACGCTTATCAACGCCCGCTTGGAAGACACATTTATATGGCTTGCCGCCTAATAAGAATACAACAAATTCACACGCATATAAAAAAATTAACTTATCACTGCGTGTGTGTCTGTGTGTGTGTGTGTGTGAGAGAGTGATATTGCTCTGCTGCTGCTGCTGTTGTTGTTGTTGTTCTTGCGCTGTGATCGCCGCTAACCAAAGTTACGTAACATGTGTTTTGCTCCAAGCATGCGCCGTCTCGCTCTTGCGCACAGCAAAGTACAATTAAAGTGGACAATTGCTGCAGCAGGCACACACACACACACGCGCAACTTGACAATTGTAATTTGCATGCACATAGCATACGCATGTGTGCGTGTGTGCGTGCATTTCAGGGCCAAACTTTCCAACGCTGCGCCCATGCAATTGCTGTGGTGACTATCGATGTAGGCGTGCGAAACTCACCTCGGCACCAAGCAGACGCACAAAGGACATGCTGTGTACAGGTGAAGGTGGATAACTGAAGTGGAAGGTCGGGGGGCTGGAAACGCTGCTTGCTCTGCTGCTGCTGCTGCTGCTTGCTCTGCTGCTACGGCTGGCCCAACCGCTGGTCTCACTACAACTGAACGCAAGCGCTGAGGCTGTGCCAGCCGAGGGCCCCCACAGCGCCTGTAGGCGCCTGTGTATGTGTGTGTGTGTGTATGGTGTGATTGTTGATATACGACGCGGCGGCAGCGGCTGAGGCAGAGGCCGGACCGGCATACATACATACATACGTAATACGTAGGCATGCAAGTGTGTGCGTGCGCCAAGAACTTGAAACAGCTGCTGTTGTTGTTGTTGTTGTTGTTGTCAGTTCGCTGGGGGCTCGTTTGCATGTGTGTGTGTGTGTGTTTGTTTTTGCGTAGTTCACTTTCGCTTTGTGTGCGTGTGTGCTTGTCGTATTTATATATTTATGAATTTGCGCATGTGTGTGTGCGGCTCATTGCTGGCACGTGTAGGCCCCAAATCATATGTGCCCTATGCAGCTATATGTGTATGTGTATGTATATGTGAGCGCATTGTAGGCAGTGTCGGCAGTTGCTGGAAATAAATGTATATAACTTAATTATGTGCACATAGTACACGCATGCATATGCATATGTATATATATTTTTTTATATATATGTATATATATAAGCAATATATAAGCAGTTACAAAATGCATTGCACACTTTTGTGCTGCGCAAAAATAAAAAGCTCGCTGCGATTAATTTTGCAGCATACTCTCGCGTGTTGCTTTTAGCCAAAGCTGCTTAAAAGTGCAGCATACTTTTGTGCTGCCAGCAAAAGTTCTGGAAAACAATTTCCCGCTTCTTTTGAAACAAAATAAATAAGAAATTTGTGACTTACAAAAAAAAAAAAAACTGAAAGTATATGAAAAGAAAATTTTCTGAAGTTTTTTTTTTGGTTTATATATATATACTAGAAATCCCGGCAAACTCCGTTTTGCCACCAGATGGCTATCTTTCTCCCAGTCGTTCTCCCAATCGCTCTCCCAGTCCCTCTCCCAGTCCCTCTTCCAATCCATCTCTTAGTCGCTCTCCCTGTCACTCTCCCAATCCTTCTCCCAATCCCTCTCCCAATCCCTCTCCCAGTCCCTCTCCCAATCCTTCCTCGTGTCGCTAGCTGACCCGGTTAACTTTGTTCCGCCTTAATGGCAATAAATAAGCAGTTTTTTTTGTATTTCAGTACATAGGTGGCTCTTCACTTAAGCACCTTGTGGTACACGACATTTTTTGTTTTATTTTCAGGTGCAAAAACAAACAACGCAGATGGTCTTCCGACCCGTGAACATGCCACGTATAATTGACCATGGGAAAAACATGAATGTTCTAGATTTAAACCACAAACTTGTAAGGATTGGCCTTGTGATTTGTTGATTGTCATGGCAAATGCCAGACGTATCGGAAATTGCAGTCGTTTAAATTCAAACGGCATATCGGTTGGGATCATCGGGATCCTCGGAATGAGAACCTCCTCACCTTTGAATTTTCCTATCATTATAGTAGCGGAAATTACATTGTTCATCAATTTACTAACCACCAAACGCGTACCGTTGCACAGTTTTGGTTGGTTTATGTTTCGAAGCATGATTACGACGGAGCCAACCTTTAGGCGTAAATTGTGCGGTGGTAAGCCAGGCACGTCCAAAGAGTTTAAAAATTCAATTGGATAATTGGTGGCTTCATCTTCATTTGTGACGCAGTCGATAGATTTGAATGAATGCATTCTTCCAATGATCTTATTTTGAATTATGTAGTTCAGGTCATCTACATCTTTATTCTTAGCCGCTAAAATTGCACGCTCACTCAACCATTCATTATTTTTGTAGTTCGAAATAATATTTGGAAAAACATTGTTGATAAGTTCGTCTTTTGATGAGACAATACCGGCAATTTCACTTTTCCATTAACGCAGCATAATCCAGGCGCTTCTCCGGGAAACTTTAATGCCCCACAATACTCGCAAACAACGTCCATTTGCCCAATGCAAACGCTTGGATGCAAGCTGTAATCATTGCTGCAATCGTATCGAAACGCCGCTCGATTCAAATCAGCTAAATATCTTGTTCTGCGTCGCAAATTATCGCTTTGTTGCCTTCTGTTGTTCGCTCGACGATTCTGCATTGCCAACCGAGCTGTTTCGCGGGCTGCTTCTCTTTGCTCTCGTGATTGAGAAGCACGAAGTCGAGCCATACTATTGCGGGACCGTTCTCGTTCATTTTCTTGTTCTTCTTCAGTCCTTTCATTTGCTGTATTTTGTATTCTTTTTCCATTACGGCTTTGCCGGGAAAGATTCGATCGTCTTGGTAGCGGCATTATTAAATAAAATTCACTTCACTTCAATCCACTTGTTAAATATTTTTTTAATGGAAATAGTTTTAATATTGATTTCTTCTTTTGTATTAGTTTCGATGTTGTGAACTGCTTTGTACGATTTCAAGTCATATCAAAATTTTTTAAAAAAAATAGTCTGCCACCAAACAAAAGTAGACTATATTAATGTTTTTCAAAAAATGTGATATGTCTTGAAGTCATAAAAAGTGGCCAACAACACCGTAACTAATACAAAAGAAGCGACTAACCGAGCGATTTTAAAATTTTGAAATAAATAAAACTACCTTGCTGCTAGGTGAGCAAAAGTAGACTGTTTATGTATTACAAATAATGTGTTTAGGTGTGTTTTACTTTGACGTGCTCGTGAAAGGCTACTTGAAGTGGGCGGGAAAATTTGTATGGGAAAAAGAAAATGGCTATTTCTTGGGTTTATCCAGCAATAAGTCCAATTAAAACCAGAAAAAACCATCCTTGAACTTCAACGAACAATTTAAAAAAAGATTTTGCCAAATTGCTCCAGGCGTTCTTGAGTTATTAGCGGTGTAACTAACACGACTTTCTTTTATATATATAGATATATTTTTTCCTTTATTGAGGTAAACGGGGCTACCTATCCTAGCCGGCGCGCCCTTCTGGGCTTAACTAATAGAAACAAAGGATATGAAGAGGTAGACGGTTAGCACCTCGTATGCCTTACAAATAAAATAATAGAATAGCTAAAAAAAAAACCTATCCACCCCTTTATAACCCATTGAAAAAATGTCAAAAAGTAAAAACACTGCTCAAATTATTTTTGATCGCAACTTGTAATTTATTTTCCATTGTCATACTTTAAATTTGTCGTAATTAATTATAGTATAGTTCATAGTTGTATTTAAGTACATAAACGCTAAGTACATAATTTAATTTGTTCAATAATTTTGTTTTTGTTTTGTTGTTTTCGTTCTCGCTTTCGATAAAAACTCGTTAAATTGTGAAATGCTTTGGTTATTGCTGTAAAATGTCGACTACTTTTCATAGAGATGATCTGCTCTCACTACATATAGAATATAGAATATGTATGGTATGTATGTATGTATGTTTGTATGTATGTGGTACGTATTATGCATAGAGTATCGTAACTAAGTGTAAGTTTGTATTCTCGTAAGCTACAGCAATCGATTCAACGCATTTTCCGTGAGTTCTCGAAAAGGAAATCGTCATAATAGTATAATAATTATAATAATAATAATAATAGTAGATATAAACATACACATACAAATATGTATATATATAGAGTTTGTATATATAAAAAAAAGCCACTTATGCTAGACGTCTATAGTTAGTATGGAATGCTAGTCGCATTTTCTTATCGTAATTTTAAGCCACGCTGCGGTTAAAGGCCTCGAAATGTACATGCTTCAGTTAGCCAGAGGACTATATATAGTATATATGCTATGTGTATATATATGTATAGGTATATTATGGTAAAACATAGAGCACTACGAAGGCAATTTCTTGTACAAGTTTCTCTCTTTCAGTTTTAACTTAAGTCTTGTTTCCATCTTATGTTTTTTTTGTTTGTTGTTTTTTTTATTTTATTCTAATTTCTAATCCTAATGCTAAACATAAAAAAAAGAGTCGAAAAAAATTGGACTTATAGTTTACTGCGTTTTAATGCACTTTTTGATTAATTGTTTTCGCTTTCGTAAAGAGTTTTTCGAATATTTTCATTTCCCCCCCGCAAAACGTGTGGAATTGAAATTCGGAACGTTTCGGTTGTACCGCTTCTTGCAAGAATCTCTTAATTCTTCTAAAAACAAAAAAAAAAACATTACGATTTATATATATACTATATATAAAAAAAAACTATTCAAGCTTTGGTATATGTATAGGCGCGAAAAGGCTACGTAGTTGTGTGTGTTTATGTGTGTGTGTGTGTGTTCTCGCAGTTGCAGTATTCGCTTCGATTTGCATCGACATTTCTTGAGTTTCTTTCTCGGGGGCCTGACCTATTCGAAACTTGTTCCCTCGCTAGCACCTGATTTGGTTTGGGTTTAAGAAAACTGGACTAGCATATGTAGAGCATACTTTCTTCAGTTGCCTATGAGTAGCACCGAGAAGCATGGCAGACATACAGTAGCATAGGATCAGCTAACTATATAGCCACTATATAGTCATATCAAGCTCTGTGCTACTATATATTCAGCCAGCTCAAGTCGAAGTCGCTGCCAAGTCTGTTGCGCGAGTCTACTGGGTTCTGGTTCTGGGTTTAGTGCTAGCACTACTACTGAGCGGATGCTACTGAATCCCTATGGTCAATCTGGCATCGTTATTCCCTATGTTCTCTACTGACTAGCGGGTGTTCCTCTCCGGCTCTGCTGCTGCTCTACTGTAACTACTGATCTTTCTCTCTAGTGATCTTTTTCTCTACTGTTCCTGCTCTCTACTGATCTTCCCAGAGAGAAAGATCAGTAGTGTTCAGTTATCTCTCTCTTTCTCTCTACTGATTCTTCTCTTTGCTGATCAATAGAGAGAATATAGTGATTTTTGTCTCCACTGTTCTTTCGCTCTACTCTCTTTACTGATCGTCCGAGAGAAAAATCAGCTGTGATCAATGCTCAGTGAAGCGATCTTTCGTTTAACTGATCTTGACTTTTACTTTACTGATCTTCCGAGAGAAATATCAATAGTGATCACTGATCTTTCGCTCTAGTGATTTTTCCGCCTAGTGATATTTCTCTCAAGTCTTCTGTTACTCTAGTAATCTTTCTCTTTAGGAATTTTTACTTTTTACTGATCTTTCTCTTTAGTGATCTGGTATTCTCCGGACCACTCTTTCCTGTACTGCTTTCTCTCCAGTGATCTTTGACTCTCTACGGATCTCTCTCTCTACTGCTCTCTGTCTTCCTACTGATATCTTGCTCTCTATTGATCTCTCTCGCTCTACTGATCTCTCTCGTTCTACTGATCTTTCTCTACTGATCTCTCTCTCTACTGATCTCTCGCTCTCTACTGATCTCTCTCGTTCTACTGATCTTTCTCTACTGATCTCTCTCTCTCTCTTGATCCCTCTTAGCTCTTTTGCGCCTTCTCTTTTGTTGCTTCTGCACTTGACTGATCTCTTCGTAGCCTTCGCTTTCAACTGATCCTTTGCTGCTTCTCTGCTATTGCTACTCTTCTGCTCCCTCTTTCTTCCTCTACTTATCGACGCCGAGCAGCTTGGCCGCCTCGTCGGCGGAGGAGAGCAGCTTGTTGAGTATTCCCTGATCGCTGATGCCCAGCAGATTGCCAATGAGATCGCCGCCGGCAACTGTTGCTGCCGCTGCTGTTGCTGCAGCTGTTGCCGCTGCTGTGGGCGCAACTCCAGTTGCTGCTGCTGCCTGCTCGGCGCCGGCGGCAATGTTCTCCTTGTGCTCACCCAGACGCCGCCACTCGTGCGCCTTGTCCAGCAGTTCGTGCAGCTTGGGCAGGCGCAGGCTCTGCTTGCCGTTGCTGTTGCCATTGCTGTTGTTCTGGTTCTGGTTCTGGTTCTGGTTCTGGCACGTGTTGCTGTTGTTGTTCTGCACGGGCAGTGGCGTCGGTGTGCTGGGGGGCGTGGCGAACTGCTCGTCGTCGGAGCAGTCGGAGTGGGCGCCGGCATCGTTGCGGCCGCCGGCATGCTTCTTCTTGTGGCGCAGCATGCTGTGCTTCAGCGTGAACTTGCGCAGGCAGATCTCGCACTGGAATGGCCGCTCGCCGGAGTGCGTGCGCATGTGCCGGCGCAGATCCTCGGTGGACCAGAAGCGGCGCACACAGAAGGCGCAGATCACCTTGCGATTGCTGTAGTCCGGATATTTGCCACTGGCGGAGGCGGCACGCGGCGTCGCTGCGCCCTCGTCATCCGAGTGCGAGGAGGCAGGCGGCGCCTGTGCTGGCATCGGATTCGGTGTCTCCGTTTCGATGGCGCCCTTGGCCAGCAGCAGCGCGAACTCCTGCGCATGCTGCTGCTTGATGTGCTCGAGGCACTGCAGCCGCTCGCCAAACGAGAACTCGCACAGGTGGCACTTGTACGGCAGCTCGGAGCCCATGGCGGCGTCTGTGCCGGCCGCGGCCGCTGCTGCCATCTGCTGCGAGAGCTGCGCCGCCGCCAGCTGCTGTATGAGCTGCTCGCGCTCCTGCTCGCGCTCGCGCTCCCGCTGCAGTTCCAGCTCCCGTTCGCGTTCCAGTTCGCGCTCCCGTTCCCGCTCCCGCTCCCGCTCCAGTTCGCGCTGCAGTGCCAGCTCGCGTTCCAGCTCGCGCTCACGTTCCCGCTCCAGTTCGAGCTCGCGTTCGCGCCGGCGCTGCTCCTCCAGCTCGATCTCCTCGACGGACTTGGGCACCGGTATGGGCTCGCGCACATCCTCGGCGGGCACATAGACGCTCATGGCGGACTCGACGTTGCCATGCTTGCGCAGCAGATGCCGGTCGCAGTTGCTCTTCGTGGTGAAGAGCAGCGGGCAGTGGGAACACTTGAAGGGCTTCTGCCCGGTGTGCGTGAGGATGTGGCGCCGCAGCGAGCTGCTCCAGGGGAACATGCGCTGGCAGTAGGGGCAGCTGACGCGATTCGGTGCCAGGCTGTAGGCGGACTTCTTCTTGGCATCGCCGGCGGAGCAGGCGCTGCTGCTGCTGGCGGCGCCGCTGCCGGCGCCGCCGGAGCAGCCCAGGCCGGCGCTGGCCATGTCCTCGGTGCCGGAGTTGTTGCTCTCGCTGGCGCTGCCGGAGGCGACCAGGCCCTCCTCGTCGCTCTGCTCCATGTGGTTGACCACATCGCTGGGCCGGAAGTAGTTGTTGAACGAGCTCATCTGATTGCTGGTGGCATTGTCCACCAGCTTCGCCACCGGCACCAGGTCCTGCGAGTCGTCCTTGAACGGCGAGCTGGCCACATCCTTCAGCGATTTGGCCACTGCATCCGCCTGTGCTATCATCGACTTCATGGCAGTGGCGGGTGGTGGTGTCAGCGGGCGGGTGGGCGTGGTTGCTGCAGCTGTGGCGACGGCGGCGGCGGCGGCTTGTGCCTCGCACTGCTGCCTGCCGCCCGCCTTGATTGCCTGCTCCAGTATGGTCTCGGCCACCTGCTGCGCCTGCTTGCGCTGCTGCTCCTCGCGCTCCTCCCGCTGCTGCTGCTGCTGCTGCTGCTCTTCCTGCCGCTGCTGCTCCTCCTCCTCCTCCTCTTCTTCCTCCTGCTCCTGCTCCTGCTCCTCCTCATCCTCCTCGTCGTCGAACTCCTCCTCGTCGTCCTCGTCTATGATCAGCTTGGGCGGCTCATCGTCGTCCAGCGCCGGCGCATGGCCATTGCTCTGGCCTGCAGCTGGACTGCAGCTCTGCGGCTGCGCCGACGCCGACGCCGGCGCCTGCGCCTGCCCATTGCCGCGGTAGTGCTGCAGCAGCGCATGCCCCGCTATGCTGCTGGAGCCATGCGCCAGCGCCTGCTGCAGCAGATCCGTATCCTTGCGCGCCTTCAGCTGCTGCGCCAGTATGGCGTACTTCACCTGATCCGAAATGGGCGCCAGCTGCGCGTGCGGCGCGTGCGTTTGCTGCTGTTGCTGCTGCATGGCAGCAGTTGCTGCCGCCGCTGCTGCCGCGGCCGCTGCTGCTGCTGCAACGCTGGCGGAGGCAGCGCGTCCGCGCATGGCATGATGCCCGCTGCGCTGGCGTTGCGCATAGTACTGCGGATGCTGCTGCTTCACATGCCTCTCCATGTTGGAGCGCAGCGTGAAGCGCGCCGAGCAGTGCTCGCAGGCGAAGGGTCGCTCGGTGCGGTAGCGCCGCTGCTTCTGCTTGGGCATCAGCACGCCGTTCTTGATGACCATCTTGACGGGGCCGCCCGGCGGCACACTCACGCCGGCGGCGGGCAGCGGCAGCGGCACGCCCAGCGACAGCGGCAGCGCCAGCGTTGCCTTCTCTGCTTTCTCTGCGCTGCCAGCAGCAACTGTTGCTGCCGCTGCTGGTGTGCCTGCTGCTGCCGCCGCCGCTGCTGCTGCTGCTGCCGCGCCCGCTGCCGGCGGCGGCGGCATGAAGCCAAAGAAGGGAAACGCCGGCGGCTGCTGGAACATGAGATTGCGGAAAAGCTGCTGCATGTACTGCGTGGCAGCGTCGCCGGCGCCGAAAAGCTGCTGCGCCTGCTGCTGCTGCTGTTGCTGCTGTTGCTGTTGCTGCTGTGCTGCCAGCAGCAACTGTTGCTGCTCGCGTTCCCGCTCTCGTTCCCGCTCACGCTCGCGCTCCCGCTGCACGCTGCTGTGCGTGGCCTTCTTGCTCAGATCCAGCACATCCATGCTGAAGTCCAGCGCCGACGACGCGGGCTTCTCCACCAGCTGATCGAGACTCTTCACTTGGATCTTGAGCGGCGGCGCCGGCGCCGGCGACTGCTGCTGCTGGGGTGCGACGGCGCCAACTGTTGCCGTCTCCATGAGCATGTGCTTCAGCTGCGAGGCCGGCTCGCTGGCCAGCGGACTGCCTACATGCTCCTGCTCGCAGCTGAGCTCCTCCAGGCTGCCCAGCGCAGCGGCACTGGCCACGCCCATGCCCACGCCCAGTCCGGCGCCAGCATCCTCCGCCGGATGATAGACAATGGCGCGCTTGACCTCCTCGCGGCTGGTCTTGCCATGCCGATTGCGCAGATGCCGCTCGCAGTTGGCCTTCGTGGTGAAGGCATAGTTGCAGACGGCGCACTCGTACGGCCGGTCGCCGTTGTGGGTGCGCATGTGCCGCACCAGCGCCGCCTTGTCGCACACCGCATACGGGCACATGTTGCAGCGGAATGGCCCCGCCACGCCCACAGCGGCGAGATGCACCCGATTGTGACCCTTGAGCGCGCGCAGATTGGGAAAGACGGCGCTGCAGAGCTTGCAGGGGAACTCGCCGCGCAGCTTCATGCGCCGGAACTCGCTGGTGAAGGCGGCATCCTGTTGCGCCTCCTCGTCGCCGTCGCGGCTCGAGCACGGCGTATTCACCGACGCCTCGAAGTTGCGCAGGAAGCTGGAGGTGCAGCTGGAGCTGGTCATGTTCAGTATGCTCTGTATGTCGGCCAGATCCTGGCGCTGATCCAACGGCTCGTGCTTGATGGGCGAGTGGGCGGTGGTGCTGGCGGTGGTGCTGGCGGTGGTGCTGGCGGTGGCGTTGGCGTTGGGCGTGCTGGCGGACTGGCGCTGCTTGTGCTGCTGGTACAGCTGGAAGAAGTCATCCGCCAGCGGCGGTTCCAGCTTCAGTTCCGCATCCGAATCTGCCGACTCTGCATCCGACTGCAGCTGCTGCTCCAGCTCCAGCTCCTGCTGCAGTTCCTCCTCCTCGTCCGCGTCCGCCTGCAGCCGCAGCAGCCGCCGGCAGCTGTGCGCCTGCAGCTGGCGATGGCTGGCGAAGATCACCTCGCAGTCACGGCACTTGGCCGGTATATCGCTGTGCTCCGCATCCAGATGCGCGCACAGCGCCGGCAGCGTCTCATAGTCTCCGGCGCCGCAGGCGGGGCACGACAGCTGGCAGGCGTGGTGGCTGGTGGGCGTGGTGTTGCCAGAGGCCAGCAGTGTGGCCACATCCGGTGTGCTGGTTATGTGCTCATCCTCCTCCAGCTGCGAGTCCAGCACGTGCTCCTCCTCCTCCTCCTCCTCCACCGCCGCTGCCTGCTCGCCTCCTCGTATGATGTTGTTGTTGTTGATGGTCTTCTGCAACTTGTTGTTGTTGTTGTTGTGCGCCTTGCTGCAGTTGTTGTTGTTGTTGTTGTTGCTGGCTGCGCTGCCGCTGCCATGGCTGCTGCTGCTGCTGGCAGCGCTGCTGTGGCTCGGCGCACTGGACACATCCGTGGAGCAGCTGGCATCGCTCTCGTAGCTGGCGGCCACGGCGGGCGCCTGCTGCTGCTGCTGCTGCAGTTGCTGCTGCTGCTGCTGGCGTCGCTGCTGCTGCTGCTGTGACTGCGCTGCTTGCTGCGACTGCTGCTGCTGCGACTGCGATTGCGTCTGGTGCTGCTTGTGCGTGCGCATGTGGCGGTGCATGTTGCCGTTGGTCGTGAAGGTCAAGTGGCAGTAGCGACAGTTGAAGGGGCGCTCGCCCGTGTGGACAAGCACGTGCCTGTCCAGCGATGAGGCGGATGAGAGCACCTAAAGACAGAGAGAGAGAGGGAGAGAAAGGGGGAGGAAGAGAGTTAGCAGCAGTTCATTTTTTTTTTTTTTTTTTTTGTTCATATTTGACTTCGTCTAGCTGTAGAGTATTTAGTGCTGTTATAGTCGACGAGCGTATACCCTGTAATGACACATTGTTGTGTAGTACATGCTGCAAATTAATTATTGCTACTTTTTGGCTAATAAATAGAGTAATTCAACTAAAAATCTATATGTAGTCGACTAGCTAATACCCTGTAATAACGCATTTTGGTTTTATATGTGCTGCAAAAATAGTTCTAGTTACTTTTTGAACAATATATTGAGTCACTCAGCTGTAATTATATCAGTAGTAGACTAGCATATACCCTGTAAACACGCATCGTTGTGTTGTATGTGCTGCAAATTAATGCTTGCTAATTTTAAAATAATAAATGGAGTAACATAGCGGGAATTCTAACAGTAGTAGACTAGCTAATACCCTGTAATTGCATACTATTGCGCTATATGTGCTGCAAATGCAGGCTATACATTGCTTTGCCTTTGTTTGGGCAATAAATTCAGTAAATTTGCTACAAATTTCTAAGTAGTCGACAAGCCAATACCCTGTAATCAACTATATGTGCTTCAAACCTAAGGTAAATGTTAAATACTTTAAATACATTCCAGCAATGATTTGAGTATTTTTGAGCAAATCTCACAAAAAATTTTAATTAGTCGACTGGCTAATACCCAGTACAAAATATCACTTTGAATGCATTTTAGCAATAATTTAAGTAATTTACTTGTAATAAACCAATATTTTTATAAGCCTATACCCTGCAAAAAAGTAGCTGAGTATAACAAATTTTGTTCCGCGCTCGACTAACTAATACCTCGTAAGAAAACATTTAAGGCGCGCTAGCATGACATGTATACAGGGTATCTCATAGTCGAGCATTGGGTATACTGTACCCAGTGTAATGTATGCTATTGCTTAAGCTATATATATCCATATCACATTGTCATACAGGGTATGCGGCAGTCGCGCATGGCCACTTACCTTCGAGCAGATGCGGCAGGTGAAGTTCTCGGTGTCGCCGTTGGCGTAATTGTGGCAGCGTATGTGATTGGTGAACTCGTGGGGCGTGGCCGAGACCACCTCGCAGATGGGACAGAGATACTTCATGTGATCCTCGCCGGCGCCAATGCCGCTCTCGGCGCTCGACGACAGGCACAGACCCTGAGGCGACGAGCCGCCCGAGCTGCTGCTCGACGCCTGCTGCGCTGCCGACGCCGCCGCCGCAGCGGCAGCGGCAGCAGCTTGAGCGCCGCTGCTGCTGCTGAGCAGAAAGCCGCTGCTGGCGTTGCCGTCGACGAATCCAGATTCGGACAAGTCGCCGTTAAGGCCGGCGCTGGCGCTGCTGTGATTTAGGCGGAACTTTTTGCGCAGCGAACTGGCATCGCCGCTGGCGCTGTAGTCGACGACGATGCTGGCGCTGGCTGCGGCGCTGCGTCGCTGCTTGTGGCGCGGTCGCTGCGCCGACAGCTCGAGCTGCTGATGCTGCTGATGCTGCTGCTGCTGCTGTTGCTTCAGCTGCTGCTGGTGCAGCTCCTCCTCCTCCTCGTCGGAGAGCAGATGATGCTGCTGCAGCTGCTGCTGGCGCAGCTTGCGCTTGCGCGACGTCGCAGTCGCTGTCGCTGTTGCCGTCGCCGACGCCTCGTGCGGCGTCGACGTCGGCTGCGGTGCGCCGCTGCTGCTGCTCAGCTTCTTTGGTGTGCGGCCGAGATCGAGATGCTCCAGCGAGGACTCCGATGTGCTCGAGTCGCGACGCTGGCGCAGCTCCATCTCGACGCTGCTGGCGTCGCCGAGCGCTGACGCTACTGACGCTGCAGCTGTGTGTTGTTGTTGCTGTTGCTGTTGTGTGGCCAGCATGTTGGCTGTTGTTGTTGTTGTTCGGGCTGTAGTTGGCTAATTGAGATCGTTAACGTCTGCTGCTTATCAGTTGTTAGCTGTGAGTGAGAGAGAGAGAGAAAGAGAGAAGGTGGGAGTTAGTTGCGATATATAGCTGAGATCTGGAGAGAATTAAGTGAAAGACTAAAAAGATCGCTGCGCTATCAGTGCTGCCAAGTCAGCTTTTTTTTCGACAGATTTTGCTATTTTTTTATAATTCTGCGCAAATCATGGTATTTACTTATTATTATTATTATTTATTATTTATTTATTTATTGTCTATTATTTATTAATTTAATTATTATAATTAATAATTAATTTTTATTTATTTATTTATTATTATTTATGTATTATTATTTATTTATTATTATTAATTTATTATTTATTACAATTTATTATTTTATTTTATTACTTATTATTTCTTATTTATTATTTTCATTGATTTTTTATGATTTATTGTTTATTATTGATTATATTTTACTATTTGGATATATATTAATGTTATAATAAAATACTTTTGATTACGATTATTTGATATATACTACTTTTATATATTTTATAATATAGCACTAGCTACTATACAGAAAAAAATATAAATTTTCAGCAATTTTTGTAAGAACATTAAATTTTATGGTCATAAAAAGCAATTTTTTTCTTTTTTGGAATTTTAAAGCATATTAAAAGCTGTAGATCTTCAAAAATAATCATTGAATAAACATAAAATCTATATGTTTGGTAAGATTGTAATAAAAAATACATTCTATATGTACTTTAACAACAATAGTTGCAAGACTTTACATCTTCGACTCGGTTTTCTTCATATTTAATTTGTTTTTTCTCGTGTAAATATTGAAAAATAGAACAAATTTATTATAGCGCTTTTAGATATTGAAAAGTCAAGTTAAACTACTGAAATTTATAATAATGTAAACTTCGCTTGCAAATTCTCCAAGTTCCAAGTGTTATAATTGTTTCCTAATTCCTATAGCTTAACACAAAAAACCTGTAAAAACTGCAAAACTCACTGGAATTACCATAATAATAATAATATAAACACTTGCATCTCTCCCGATTAATGGCTGAACCTAAGCGCGAATATCTTCCAAATTGAACTGCCTTTGTCCGTATGTCGTTCTATCGGTTTAACGCTAGATTTCCCGCTAAACAAACTTGATAGCTTGACAGCAAAACACGAGCGTTAATGGGAATTGTGTGAGCTGCGGGAAGTTCCATTAAAGCGAAGTTCCACTGTATACGAACTACACGAAAAACTGTGTAAATAAAGCACAAGCGCTCAAAGCTAAACAATCGATGCGCCGCATCGCCGGGTTATCAGATACTCGAGCGGGGCGTGGGGAGTTGTGGGAGTTGGGAGGGAGGTAGGCGTCTTTATAATGAAATCTCTCAGGTTTATTTAGTGCGATCTTTCGACGAGATCGTGTCTCGGTTTCTGCTGAAAGAATTCGCCATAAACAGCTGATCGATCTACGGCGAAATTGACAAATGAGACGAGCCAAGAAAAACAAGAAGAAGAAAATATAAAACTGAGAAAACACACACACACACACACACGCGAAACACTTGCAAATTCTCCTGATTTTGCAGCTTTAGCTGGAAAACTGCCAGTGGATGCATTTCGCATGAAATTCCAATAAGAAAATAAAAAAGGAAGAACGCAGAGAGCGAGAGAGAGAGGGAGAGAGTGCGAGAGAGCGAACGCGCGCAGAGTTGCTTCCGCTCTCGCCGTGTCTTGCGCTCTCGCTCGCACGCACACGTTGCGCGTATTGATTTGTTATCGATGGCAGCGTGTGTATGCGTGTGTGTGTGTGCGTGTGTGTGTGTGTAGTTGTTGCATTTCCATTTGGCGCACATTTCTCATTAACATTTACCGTTATCAATTGGCGCTTAGGATTTCCAATTGGCGGCGACGTCAGCAGCAGCGACAACAACAACAATGGGCACAACTTGACATTCTCAAAAATAAAATTTAGCGATAACATGCGACCACTGTGCTAACGCCTGTGCCTGTGTGTGTGCGTATTAAATTCTCTGTTGTGCTGTTGTTGTTGTTGCTGTTGCTGCTGCTTTCGACTGGCCTTTCATTTTGGTTGGCTGAGTTCAGTTTCGCCCATGAGTCATGCCCCCGCATATGAAAAATCATTCCAGATGAAGCCACGCCCCCAAGCAGCCTTTTGTCTGCAGCCCAAGATAAGCTTGAACTCTCAAAGATTTTCCCGCACAGAAATGAGTCTGCGAATTTCTATATCAATTGAAAATTTGATAAGCTAAAGGAGTCGGATAATATGGGTATTATTATTTTCATGGGTTCTCGAAATTGCAAAAGAATTCGCACACTAATGCTTAGCTTGGAACTTTTACTCCTACGACTTTGAAACAGAGCAAATCGTCGTTTATTTTTTTTTTTTCTTGTTTATTAATTTATTAAGCCCTTTATGACCTTTTTCTCAGAGTATTCTGTATTAAGTATTTGATTTTTAAAAGATTCTGGAAATTTTATTGCTGGAGTATTTGCATTATCATGATTATGTTTTTAAAACTAGGAATTTACTTTATCTTTTGCTTCTGATCTTTTTGTGGACTAGCAACCTTTTAAACAATAAAACTGCTTTTAATATTATATTATTTTTTTTTTAGTCAAATTCACTAGTTTTACTGTGAGAAAAACTACAGATAAGCACAATAACTATCTAAACTGACAGTTCTCCAACATTTTCCAAAACAAACTTCAAAGTTTTCAAGCAATAATCAAAGTATTTTAAAAAGATTTGCACTCAATTTTCAATATTATAGCTGTTTTTAGTCAAATCCGGTAGTTTTACTGTGAGAAAACATTAGAAAATTACAGATAATCATCATAACTATCTGAACTGATAAATCTCTAACATTTTTAAGCGAAACTTATTACAAACTCGACAAGTTTTCAAAAAAAAAAAAAAAATCAAAATTTTGACAAGATTTTCACTCAATTTCCATTATAAAGCCTGACAAGATGAACATCAATTTGGCTGCTGTCTAGCATAATCCTCAGCTGAAAAGTGCTCTATAATTGCTGTGATAATTTGAGGCAACTGAGTTCAACCCTTCTGCGGGAGTTCAGAGTTCAGAAGGGATTGTGGACGGGGTTTTGATCCATGACCGTTTCAGGGTCAATTGAATTAGAAGCCCTCGAGTGAACTGACTGCAGTAAACACACGAAAATTAAGTGAGAAATCTCGAGCAATAAATCAAGTGCTGGAAAAGTTGGAAAGTGCAAAATTGCCAAAATTATCGGAATTAATGCTAGTAAAGATAATCCCAAAGAAATGCAGAGTATTTCAAGAAAGTTCTCTTCAAACTTGCAGAATATTTTCCAAAAAAAGAAAAGTAAGAAATGCGAATATAATCCATGGAAACTGAGCTGCTGTCTGATTTTGGAAAACATACGAGATTTCCCATTGCACAACAACAAAAAAAAAACACTTGACAAAAAAAACGTAATTTTAGTAAATCTTCGAGTTTTACCTTGTTTTTGTTTTGGTTTCTCGAACAATTTGGCGGCGGCATTCGAATTTTTGTTAGCCTTTGTAGTTGTTTTGGTTTTTTTTTTTTTTTTGTTTGTTTGTTTGTTTGGTTTTTTGTGATTTTGGAAACTTTTTGAAATTTTGTATGTTTCAAGTTTTTCACTAGGTTTTCCACATCAGTCACTTGCACTCACTTAATCATGCTTGATTATTGAATAATTTTTTTTTTTTTGTTATATTGTAACACGTTTCTTTGGTTTTTGTTTAGTGGTTAAAAAAAAAAACAAATAAAATAAATTATGTTGAAAATATCCAGAGAGTCTCTGCACCAAGTCCAAGTCAAGTCGGCTTGAGTTTTCCTTTGATATTGTTTCACACTTTTGCTGCTGCTGCTGCTGCTAGTGATGATTCTGCTGCTGCTGCTGCCTCTGCTTCAGCTTGTCTTATTCGCTTCCGTCGCAGCGCGCCGCAGATGCTTTCACGTTGACGCGCACACGAGTTCTGAGCGCAGCCGCGGCGCAAACGTTCGGCTCACACTGGCGACGGCGTTTATCTAATTTCTGCAGCGCTGCGCTGCTCTGCTCTGCGCTGCTCTGCTTTGGTCTGCTCTGCCAGCTCGTGCGCTGAGACTAAGTGCAGACACACACACACATGCGAGTTGAGTTCAGTGTGGTGGTGTTTCTGCTGCTGCTTCTTCGTGTTGTTGTTGGCGAAGCAGAGACACAAAGTGTGTACGAAAAAAAAAAATAACAAATTCAAGACGTCTTTTCGGTTCGACTCCTGAATTGTAATTGAAACGCATCTATAAAAGCGACGAGCTCGGAGGCAGCAGCAGCAGCAGCAACCGCGCAGCAGCAGCAGCAGCAGCGGCAGCGGCAGCGGCGCAGCAGCTGAGGCGACACATCTGAGCGAAGCCGAGAGAGAGCGACGCAATGGCTGCCTCTGCTTCTGCCTCTGCCGCTGTTTCTGCCGCTGCTCGCGCTTGTGTGAGAGCGAGTATGAGTGCGAGTGGCTGGCTGCTGTTGGTGTTGGTGTGTTGGTGGTTGTCCGCCGTCGACCGAGCTCTGCTGTCTCTCTCTCTGCACTGGTATTGGTTAGATAAACCTGCAGAGCAGCGAGCCAACACGACGCGACGTTGGCGCTGACGCCGACAGCGAAGTCGCCGTGCGCTCATAAGATCTTGGGCGCAAAGGAAGCAGACGTCGCCGCAGCAGCAGCTTTTTTTTTTTGGACGCAAATAGGATTACAGCTGCATGTGTGTGCGTGCACGCATGTTGTTGGCGTGCGTGCTGAAGCGAGAGCGCGCTATGTACCAACAACATATATGAGGTATGTATGTGCATATGTATGTGTGCATGTGCTGCCCAGCCGCCAGGAATTGAACTCTCTCTCTCGCGCGCGACTCACATGAGAGTTGCTCTGCTTGCTGTGTGTGTGTGCGCGCGGAAGCAATACATGCAAGTGTCTGCTTTGTATGTATGACAGATTTAGCATGTGTGGTACATGCTCTCTGCTCTGCTCTCAGCGCTCTGTGGGTGCATTAAGTCCCGTTGCCATTGGCTACGCGCGCGCTTGTTATGTGCGTGTGTGTGTGTGTGTTTGCATTTGAAATGATTTCATTGCAGATAGAGCGCTGCACGTGTGTGTGTGTGCGTGTGCAGCCGCCACGATCGATCATTAATGTGCACTTTGAACCCCGCGCGCAGCCTTCACCTCAAACTTAAAGTAATGAAAGACTCATCGAAAACGGAAGTAAAAGACAATGTTTTCCCCCATTGCTGTTGTTGTTGTTGCTGTTGCCTTGGCCAGTCGTCACAGTTGAGCGCCTCAAAGAGGTGTGCAGGCTACACACACGCGCACACGCACACACACGATCACTTTCAGCTGCCGAAAAATGCAAATGAGCTGCGCACGCACGCACACACACACACACACACGCAGCGCGCTTAACAGCGTGCACGATAAGCTCTGTTAACAGCATCGCGATTGGCAATTAATCGATTGCGCGATGACCGATAAACTGCAGCGGCAGCGCAATTATTACCAATAAAGCACAAAAGGCGGCAAAAACAATTGCAAAAACAAACAAAAGCAAAGCGAGTAAAAAACAAAAAAAAAAAAGTCAAACATACAAACATAAATGCAAAAAAAGATATTGTGCAAAAAATGCAGCAAGAGTTCAATACACTCAACTACGCGCACGCACACACATGCACGCACCCACAGGCGGGCGACACGCGCGCACACACACACACGCAGACGGCGCGAAATACACGTGTGCAGCGCTGCAGTTGTGTGCGCGCTGCTGTTTGTATACATGTACATTTAATAATATTTACGTTTTATTTATAATGAACTTGAAATAAAGCGCAAGCAGCATTTGCACCGTGGCGCAAAACGCAGCGTGTCGCCGGCCAAATGCTTGGCGCCCACGCATGCAGCACACTGTGCGCACAGCAACAACAACAGCAACAACAATAACAGTAACGGTAACAGCGCGTGTGGCAATGCGTGTTAAATAAACATTAATGGCGGCGGCGGCAGCGGCAGCACATTGCAATTTTTCTCTGCGCGCGGCTGAGAAACGGTTTCAGTTTCGGTTTCGCTTTTCAATTGTTGTTGCTGGCATTCAATGAGACCGAAAGTGATAATGAGCAGGCAACAGCAACAACAACAACAGTCAAGCAACACATAACATAATTAACGCTGCAACAACAACAGTAACAGCAACAGCAACAGTAACAGAGCGCGCGACATTAACATTTAATTGCAAGCATTTAGTCAGCATTTAACTTTGCATAAAACAAATGGCAGCAGCAACAACAACAACAACAACAATGGCGCGCACGCTCTCACGCTCAGCTATGCTGTGCTCTCGCTCTCTCTCTCGCTCTTCGCAGCATTAACATTAACATTAACATGCGCATTAACAGACGCCGCAGAGTGCACAGTGCATAGAGCAGTGCAGTTGTCTCTCTTCCTCTCTCTCTCTTTCCCGCTTGCAATGGCAGGAATTCACTTTCGATGCGAAATAATTGTTATAATTTGCGTGCATTAAAACTATTATTTGTTATTGTTATTATTGCTAATGGATTTAATAAGCTCGCGCCGCGTTGACATGTCAAGGTGAGTGCGCGCCCACGCACACACACGCACACGCACACGCACACTACAAATTCACACTGTGCAAATCATGCACACAACAACAACATTAACAGCGGCAGCGACGCCGACTGCGACTGCGACGGCGACTGCGACAGCATAACATTTGTCCGTCATTGTTGCTGATAAACAACAATTATTGTGTGTAGTATCGTAAAACAATTGAAAAGTGTGCGCGCGCCTCTTTTCTGTTATTGTTTTTTTTGCTTTTGCTTTTGTTTTTATTTTGTTTAAACTTTGCACCACCGCCCGCCACAACTACAGCGTAGTGTTTAACACCTGAAGCCGACGTCGCTGCGGCGGCGGCGACGGCGGCGTATGCCGTTAGCATGCGTACTATGATTCACGCTTTACAGTTTTCGGCGAAATACCCTGCGTGTGTGTTTGTGTTATACGCGGCGTTAAGCGCAAATAGAACAGCGCCACACTCAACAAGTGGAGCAACAGCCCCGACGCGTCGCCGGGCTCTAAGCCATTTCCAGTTGCTGCTAGTTCTTGAAATTCGCGTGAGTTTTGCGCAACGCAGAAGAAAAACCTTAGTCGCGTTACTGATTAAAATGCCCCAATCGATTGGATTCGACTTCTTAGTGCGTATAACAGTATAACAGTTTTCGTATAACAGTTTCAGTATAACAGTTTCAGTATAACAGTTTATGTATAACAGTTTTTATGCAATTTCCATTGAGAGTCTCAAGTTTTGTTTGTATTTTTCTCTCTCTCTCTCTGCTGCTTGAAAATCTCTTGCAGCTATATATGTACATAGATTAAATACCAAATCGGGTACGGCATTTGACAACGCTGCAATCGATCGATCGTTCAAGTACATAAAAGTTACGCATACAAAAATTTCCGCTGTTCTCAATAAAAAAAAGCGCCAGAAAATTTTATATCTTTTCGAACAGCAAAATATCTGTTAGCTGTTGGCTTTGACTCACAGCTTTGACGAGCTTTGAATACCTCAGAAGAAATCAATATTTAAGTATAGATAAATATCAGATAGAAGCAGCAAGATAATGTGCCATAAGTTAGGCACATTAAGTCCGCTGACTAACGCTATAGTGCTTATCAGATACCATACACAAATGCACCCAAATACGACATTCTTGTGCAATTCCCTAAGGATCAGCGCCGTCGCGGATGTGAGATAAGCCCTGCCCGAACGGTAGCTAAGCTCATTAGAAACCAATTGACTTTGCAGCATAAACGACACGTTGTCCGACCGACAGACGGACAGACAGATAGACAGACAGAGTCTGGCCATCATTTGTGCATTGTCCGCAGGGCGATTAGGCGAGTCCACGAGTCCGCGGACAGGTAGCGGACTACGTGAGCCTCAGCTCTGGGTTTATGACATTGTCTGCGGACGATGCCATTTGGAGGTGATAAAAAGTGAATACAAGTCGACTCAGCGCCGACTGGACTTGGAATGAAGAATGGTTATATGAATATAATTGCGTCTAAAGTCAATTTAAGCGTCTGACATTCGAGCTAACCTCAAAAACTGTATGGACAGTCCGTCTGATTACATTTCGCCGGATGCTAATTGAAGTTTAGTAGGGGAAAATATATCTCGAGTGAAAAGGATCAACGGTTTCACAAAAATTGGCTATAAGATTCAAAAAAATATGGAGCTTAAGATAGATAGATAGATTTGATGTTTTGATCGAAAAATATCACGAAAAATGCAATAATATTGAGGTTATGATAGCTAAACATGTTTTCAATACTGCAAATAACATGGAAAATATAATTTTAATGCCAGAAAGGGCTATATTGAGCGTAAAAGACCAAAAGTTATACTAACTCCTATTCCTAACCTCAAAAAATGCAGTAGAATATGCAATATTGAGGTTATGTTAGCTAAGCATCTTCAGCTTGAAATATAAGTTGAAAGTAAATTATCTATTGGGTCTTACTAACGTTGGGATAAGACTCAGCTTAGTGCAATCTCATGAAATGCATCCAGAATTGAGGTTATGACCGCCAAATGACTCTCTGGCGAAACTGGCAAAATCGCTGATAGTCGAGAATGGCGAGTTCCAGTTAAGTCCCATGATTCGTTGCCTCCAATGATTTTCTATTCTTTCTTTAGCTGCGACCGATAAGCGACGTCTATGTATATAAACCAGAACTTAAGCTCCAGTATCTATAAGAGCAGAATGTGTTCTATTTTGGGGGAGAAGGGGCTTTTCCCAATCGTAAACACATCCACTCGCGTGTGTGATTGTGTGCGTGTGTGTGTGTGTGTGTGTGTGGACGTGCTAAATGTCGTGCGTGGCGGGCAAACCAATTTCGTCAACTGATCAGGCCGGACGCATGGGCCAATAATACATCATGTTTCACGATCTGATATTATGCATCATCATCATGGTCAATGAGTTTTGGTAACAGTGCCGCTTGCTGCATGCCTGTGTGTGCCTCTGTGTGTGTCTGTATGAATCAGACGACAAGTACCCGCACTTGTGTGTGGGGTCTTTTGTAGCACCCTCCGCCACGCTGCCCAAGCACCTACCTTCCCGCCAGCAGCTTGTTTCACCAACAGCCCTCGTCATCATCATCAGTAATGTTCATTGAATATCGAGCGCCCCACCGCACCCAACTCGTAAACGATAAGCAGCTGGCACCTACATGTGTATAGTATGTGTGGGGACTGATAGGAGTCTATGGTGGAGAGGTGGTGTTTGGCTTCAGTTTCGCTAGAAGTCATCGTCGAGCTCATTTTACAACCAGGTTCTGTTAACTCGATTGTGCTTACGCATTATCTCGGATCTTTGAAATTTGTGAAATCCATGACAGAGCTTGATATCTCTCTGCCTCCAACCCCCAAACGGAACAGAAGGTGTTCGGGTGTAGGATTGTTTGTGAAACGAAGTCAATGCCAAGCAATCATAAAGATCAATATCTTCTATATATGTATGATATAGTATGCATGTTGATAAGAGTCGCGAGGGAGAAGATCAACGATCGCATTGCAGAAATAAACTGATCTGATCAGCTGATATACCATACTCGTGCTGGTACGTACATATAGTACATCTGCGATCCACATGTGTGGGATCAACGATCGTATGCCTGGAGTGATGAATAATAACTCATTCCATCGCATAATGAAATCGGTAAAGTAAAGATCAGCGATTGCTTTGAGATCTGCACTTACTTATTTCATAAAAATAACTGAACGATCAGTGATCGTATATATGTACCTGTGTATGACTGGCATGTACTTATAGCTTCTATCTAACTTGTGAAGTTCAGTGACTTTATTTGAGATCGGTAGCTTTTTATTTAATTAAAATAACTCGATCAATACGATCAATGATCGTATAACTGGCATGTACTGCAGATTTAAAAGTTTAGTATCTACAGATCTTCCAAACAGTAATTAATATAGAGATATGATCAACGATCGTCTGTCAGATTTTAACTGTGAATCAAGCTATATATTCCATATATATTGCTGTAAAATTATTATCTGTGTATGTATGGATATATATTAAATTTTTACAAATGAAAAAATTGCGCATACGTAAAATTTGTCCTAAGAAATACTAGCAAGATATTGCTAGTGTCTATGCTGCAAACAGGGTGCCCGTTAGTCGTGCATACCCAACTGGAGCACTTCTCGCTCGCATCAGCCAGAACACACAACTTTCCCACAGCTTCAAATGCAGATACACAGATCTCTCATGCCATATAAATACTATATATATATATATATATATATGTGTGAGTGTGTGTACATATATATGTATATTTTTAGACATCTATATCATATCTCATTATCAGCCATAAAGGCCCGTAAACCTATTCGCTCTGTCAATTGCCAGATTTATCATTCGAATCGGAGACGAGGCTGGAGATTGGAGACACTGCTGTCTGGAGAGATCGGAGACTGGAGACTGCGCTGTTGTCTGGGAACGCTGGCGCTGCGCGACGAGTACCAATTGTAGCTCATACCTCAGCTCACCTTACCAACCTCCCCCCCTGCCCATTAGACTCTCTGAGGCTGTGCCAAAAAAACATTGCTCATTAGGTTTTGGGTTGTCGGCGTCGCGACTCGAGAGTTTCAGTTTCGGTTTCGGTTTCCAGTCTCCATCTTCACGCCATCTCCGTTGTCGTTGTCTATGTTGTTATTGCCGTTGCTGTTGTTGTTGCTGTTGTGCTGCGTTGTTGTTGATATTTACTCAAGTGTAATTGCAAATTGTAAATGCGACAACACAGATGCTCGTAATGATTGTGCCCCGCTCGCTGATGGCTGTTCGAGCGCTGAGCGTGAGACTTGATCATCGCATAGCGACGGCGAGTGCAGCCTTGTTCGACTTCGGTATACCCTGCAGTTTTCACTGGATTCAGCTGAAATTACAGGCATTTGAAGTAAACATATTTAGCTATACACAGACTTGAGTTCGTGCATTTAGCAAGCGAACTGCAGAAGTTGTGCAGCTTTGAACTTGCATTATATTAAAATATGTTTATGATATTGAAACTTATTGCGATTAAAATTTGTTTTTTTAAGGATTCATTAGAAAAATACTGAGGTATTAATATAGTATAGTACAGTATATATTTTTTTAATGGAAAAAAAATTGTTTTTACTTAGGTATTTATATAGTTCAGTATCAAGTATTTTGTTTTGCAATTGATACATGAAGAGAAAAACTCTCTTTCATCAGCTAGCTCTAGTCCAGCATAGCTCAGCGCTGCTGAAACTTTACAGGGTATTCACAATAACGAACTGACAGCTTCATATACCCAAAAAAAAAGGCAACGAGCGCTACGTGCGCTTTGCTCTGTGTCTGTGTGTGTCATTATTCGATCTGAGTATGTGCGTTAATGCGTTGCGATTTCAATGGCCTCCGGCGTATTCGAATATCTATATCTTCCTCCCACGACACCGACCCGCCGCCCTCCCCGGCCACTGGAAAGTGTTGACAGTTTTCACTTACGGGTTAAAGGGATCGACGCGTCGCATTGCAACATTTGCCCAGTATCTTGAGCTGCGTATCTGTATCTGTACCTGTATCTTTTATCTCTCTGACAGAGAGAGAGAGCGAGGGGGGGGGGGGGGAGGTATAACACAGAGTGTGTTTTCGTCTTTATTGTTTGAACGTTGATTGTCCACTGATCGGCGATCTTGCCGTATCTCTGCGCGATCTCACTGTATCTGTATCTGTAGCTGCAAGTTTTCAATTTCAGCTTCAGTTTCGGCCAACGACACTTAAGCAAATAATCGCATTTAGCCTTGCATGTTGTGCGTCTGTGTCTGCATCTGTAGCCGAACTCGTAGTCGAAGCTATAGCTATAGCTATTCTGTAGCTGTAGCTGTTGCTGTGACTGTATGACTGTATCTGTATCTGTATCTTTCGGATGCATGCTGTTTTCTTTGGACGCTTTGAATTTCTCTTTGTTTTTGTTTTATTTTATTTTGCTTTCTGTGCCGGTTGTGTTGCCTTACTTATTATCGATCATTGCATCTTCTGCCACACTAACAACAATCAAAACAATGTTGTGTGGTGCAAATACACTGCTAAAAAAAAGGGTTGCCTTTTTTCTCATTTCGCACAGCTTTAACAATTTCCAAACATGTTTTTAATATCAATATATTCGTATATTCTCGTTAAAAATACCAAAATATCATTAAAAAAATAACCATAGCGTAATATTCGAGATTTTGAATTTTATTTATGTTTTTTGTAATTTTTTAAAAAGCTTACAATAGTTTACTCTAATAATATTTTAATGAGTATTATTTTAATTTACTGCTAATGATTCAATTTTCATAGAGTAGCGCCTAGTCGCACAGTTCTCCAATAGTTTGAGAACTGTAGTAAATGTTTTTCTTACACTTTGTTTTCGCAGCGTCAACACAGACCTGAAGACCTGCGTGATTGACTGACTGGCGGACTGGGCGACAGACGGACGCACCGGCAGACTGACGGACTATGCATTGACAGTCGTCAGGGCGACTGACGACGAGCTGATAAGAATATTTGCTAATAAGCATGGCAAACAATATTTGACTCAGTTGGTCCGTTGCGGTGTCTCGATGCATCGATGTTTACCCACTCATCTGCTCAGCATACATTGCACACACACGCACACTCGCACACTCGCACACCCACATGCATGCACATATCTAAGTATATATATAGAACATGCGCAACATCAATATGATTGCATTTGGTTCATGGCAAACACCTTAGATCAGGTCTGATCTTAGCGGGAATTGCTGATAACGATGACTCAACCTCACCTTAGACAATGCAGGAAAGCAGCTGGAAATCTCTACTGGTGATTTTAAAAGTATAAAGCAAAGAATTTTAAATGCAATAATTTGTAAGAAGAATTTATAAAAAATAAATCTTTAAAAAAACCTAAAATTAATCTGAAACTTAGAAAACTCAAAAAGAAAACTTTTAGTTGATATTTTAAGCAATTTAAAAATAAAATATTGACAAATCCTTCGACTTTAAATTTAAGAGAAAGCTTAAAAATAATTTGAAATTAAGAAAACTCAGAAAGAAAAACTTTTCAGCAATTTTAATTAATAATATTGACAAATGTTTTGACTTATTGAAAGTTAAGCCATAACTTGAAAAATCTCTTAAATGTAGATGCGGTTAGAAATCTCTATAAGTTAATATTTAACGCTGATATTTTAAATAAAAATATTTAAAAGTTCTTTGATTCTTTCGAAACAGAAAAAGTTGGAAAATTATTTTAATATATTTTTCATTTATTGAAAGTTAAGAAACAACTTCAATGTAATCTTAAGTTAAGAAAACTCAGAAAAAAGGTTGAAAATCTATACAAGACACAAAAATATATTTTTAAGCACTTAATATATTTCAAAATTCTTTTATTATCTTAATTTTAGAAGAGATTTTATAAGAGATTGAAGTAGATATTTTGAACAATATTAAATGAAATATTCAAAATTTCTTCCACTCATTTTTTTCCGTATGAATCTATTGAAAAATAAACCACAAAGTTGAAATTTTCAAATTTTGCGTGTTCAGCTAAGACACTTTTGACAATACTTGGTAATATTTAATTTTATGTTGAGGACTGTGGAAAAGCCTGGAAAATGCATTAGCTTCTGCGCCTACGTTACGCAATCATTGGCTTTGGTTGAGTTCCTGTTTCACTTACACACGGTTACATCGACTCTGCCAGAGCCCATCAAAGGGGCCGCCCGATAATGATAATGGATGTAGGCGCATGCACATATACAGTTACGAATACAGATACATTAAATACATATATATGCGTATGTAGCTGTGGATATATGTGGGGTAAGTACCCCCAAAGTATTTGCTTGCCATACTCTCGTATCTTTTTCACAACTTTGGTGGGTGTTGGCCGCAGATCGTGTGTCATCGTCACATCGCCGCAACTCATTAGCAGATAAAGATACTCCTACATACACAAATACATATATGTATATATGTAGTTGCCTACCCTCCAGCTTTGCTCTGTGCTCTCTCTCTGTCCGGTCATCCCCGGCCGGGCGCCCATTTCAACTGTTTTGGCAGCCTGCGATTGAGAAATGACACGAACTTTTACTTATTTATGTCTATATCAATCAAACTGGCCAATGATGGACTTTACGCACACACACTCCCGGGCACGTACTGGGCGGATGGGCACAATCGAGATAGAGTCACCATACGCCGTGAAGGTGCTACAGATTTCGAAAGCGCAAAAGTCCGAAACCAAAACACAGAACAAAGTCAGAAAAATGATTTGATTTTCAAGCACCGACTAGTTGATACCCTGGCGAACGTGTATGGCAATCCCTTAAGTAAAATTATCCATAGAGAGTTTTACGAGTTGATACCAAAGTGAAGTAAATATGATAGCAGTACAGTTCAGATAAAGTAATCGATGTAGCATGAAACTTGATTTGATAGAATTGTTTAGATATATAAATATGGCATATACCTTCGTCGTTCAACTAAAATACCTTTCGTTTAGGGTATAACTACAATTGAATGATTCGTAAAAATAGAACCTTCTACGGATCGGAATGCGTAGAAAATAATTATCAAGTGGCGCAACCGGACAACGCCAAAAACCAGCTCAACCGATAACTGGCATCGATAACAGATAACAGATATCGACATCAGTTTTTTCGGAGCTGCTGCTGCTGCTGCTGTGAGGCGGCTGCCGCCCTGATAAGCGACATCCGTAATCCGTTTTGGGTGCAAAAGATAAAACTTGAAGAAGGCTTCTGCTCTATGTAGTATTATCTTTTAGTTTTGTGGCCTGATATAGCGGAAATTTAGGTCAGTTATTGGTTATTATAATACAATCAGTTTGTGCTATCTGACAACGCTTGAATTATGCCAAAGAAAGCGCTTATAGTATATAAATATATATATTCGGTTGCCCTATCAACAGCGCAGTTAAGATGGTAATCCAATCTATATATTATGTAGTTAGCAGTAGTTTGCCATACCATATTTCCAAAGAGATCAATAAATTATTTTCCGAAAATCTTGGCAGGATTCTGCCTTCAAACTATACACATATATCTATATATATTTTTTTTTTCAGATTCCCTATTAACAGAGCAGTTAAAGTCTAAGTTTGACGAATAATATTTTCAAAGTTTTCATCGAAGCTTTTTCCACAAATCCCTTTACCATATATAGATATATCTATATATATTCAGGTTCGCTTGTAGCTGGTAATAAAATCAATGTTTTGTGCTTAAAAGTTTAGTTTTTTGTTTTTTTTTTTTAGTTTTTACAGCAAACTTTTTCCGACAAATCTTGTGGGGATTCTCCCTTTTCAGTCGCTATTTGCCCACAGATGATGAGTGTGGAGAGTGTGTGTAGTATTATCAGTCGGCTGGCGCCTCGTGGCTTCCATGGAAAATCCATTGACTTTGAACCGTCGCTGCGATAGGCCGCGACACAGTGCACATTCCGAAAATCTTCCCCTAGTTTTACAGCTCGATATTTACTCGATGACTCGATGTCGCCCAAAGTTTTGCTCATCGGTTACGTGCGAGCTCTTCTTCTTCTTCCCCTCTTGCTGTACTTTAAACAAATTGTGAACTTCTAAGACCAAAGCCGACCGAGCAACGCTTCAGCTTTACGACTCGTCCAAAACAACAACAACGACAAAAGAAACCAGAAATATAGAGCGAAACGCATTAGAAATTATCGGTGCAAGCTCGAAAGACGTTTAGAGGGTCGCTCAAACAGACATACTCGTAAATCTATCTATCTAGCTATTGGCTTAAATAACTGCATAAATGCGCTAGCCTAGGGGGAAGTGAAACTAGAAAATATTGCATGTGGAATTATTGGGCGAGTAGTCTGATATTTTTCAGACTTTCAGACTTCGAATACCTTTTTGGCAGTTTCACTGTAACAAAATATATATTTTAGTAAATCTTCTCATAGTACTTTTTGGTACACCTGCTTGTTTTTTTAAATCATTAAAATTTAAATTCTTATCTTCTCTCTTCTCAAATTTCTTCTTCTAAAATAAAGACATTTCGACTTGATATAATTTTTAAATAAATCTTTTCAGTTTCATTTTTGCTACACTTTTTTAAACTCGGCGCATTTATATAAAACTTTAAAAAATATATATTAAACTAATTTTAACTTTACTTCTCAATAATTTTAAATAATGTTTTAGCACAGCTTTGCCAATTTATTTTCCATCTACCTTTTTCCTTTCCCAAATCAACACAGAAATAATTCATATTCATATTCCGTAAAATATTTATATGTAAAGTTGAGATATTTTTCCATTACGTAGCTCCACTGGGCATAGACATGTCTAACGAGAGCTACACACACCTAGCCGCACACTAACACTCACACACACTCGCACACACACTCCCAACTCTATCTGTGTGCTAAGCTACGCGCCTTTAGACACGATTTTCGCCATGATTTTTCCCTGCACTTTGTTCCAATACTTTTCGATTCTGTCGTAACTGCTGCTCTTCCCTCGCTCTGCCTATGTCTCTTCCTCCCGCTCTCTCCTTGTCTCGCTGTCTCCCTCTCGAACTCTGTCTGATAAGATATTTTGAATGATGATGTGCTGTTGTCATATGTCTACAGTTACCACAGCGCCCTCGCGCCCCTCCGCGCCCTACGCTCTTGCCCGCTTCTAATACTGAACCCTGAACACATACCCCTTTACCCCTAACCCCCTTAACAGTACCCCGGCCCTCAGGCCCGGCGAAGCATACAGACGTGAGCATTGGTACCCCGTAAGCATGGGGGATTTGTCGCGGCATTAGATAATATCTCTCTGCGTTGTGCGGGCGCGTCGCGTAACTTGGTTAGCGACAACAAGGCCTACGTCTCCGAAAGACAGAAAAAACAGGCAGAACACAGAAATAAACAACAATAACTATAACAAAGAGAAAAACAATGGAAAATAAAGTTATTGAGACTGCGAGAAACTGAATTTAATTAGGCTAAATATTTGCACAAATAGTTTTGGATGGGTTAGGGGTTTGTCGGCTTCTCAATTTGCATGAGTGTTTCGAAAGAATTCTTTCAAGATCTTTGGGGCTAAATTAGCGAACGAGTTGGATACATTTCAGGGATTTCATTTAGTTTGAAATATTTTTGAAAGAAAAATTTTAATATTTTTTTTTTTTAAATTTTCGACTTTTTCTAAATTATATAGAAATATCCTATAATAGATGTAATTTTGTATTAGAAAACTTCGAAATTCATTAATCTATAAAATCAAAAAGTTCAAAGTGGTATAAATATTTTCAGAGAAGTCAATTTTAATTTTATTTAATCAATATATTAATATTATTTGTATTACATTTTGAAATATTTTTTTATAGTCTTATAGTTTATATTTTATATTTTAAATTTCATATTTTTGATGTTTTTCAACTTTTCAAGAGATTTATTAGAGCTCAAAGTCTGTAGGAACTAGATCTATAATATCTGGTATAAAGACTCTAATGTAGAAATTGCACCCTCGTTTATTTTAAAAAAAAACCAAAACAGCTCAAAGTTGTTTATGGTATAAATATTTTCATGGGTGTATTTTGATATACTCATCTTCATATTTTTGATTTTCTTCTACTCTAAGAAATTGAGCAGATCACAGATCTATAATATTTGGCTTGAAGATGCTTATATCGGAATACAGTATTTTTTTGAAGTATTTTAAAAATTTCTATTGAAGCTGCAGTTGTCTCTCTTTCTTTTCCCTCACTGTTTCCACGAATTCCATCACTCTGTGAGTTTTTGTCTCTCTCTCTTTCTTTCTCTATGGGGCGTTCGCATGTTTACTTCCAGCAAAATCCATAATGTGCGCCCCCATTTATCAAATGTAGAAAATCTGGCGTCGCCTTTGATAAAATAAATAAGAAAATGGCCAGCGATGTGGGCCGTGTTTGTTTTCAGTGCGCTGTGTCTCCCTCTTCCTCTCCCTCTCTTCTCTCACTCCCTCTCTCTCTCGCTCTCGCCGTGAACAATCGCTGCCATTGAGTCGACGTCGTCGTCGTCGTCTTGGGTCTTCTGTCTTCCGCCTGTTCCGTTCCCCGGAAAGCTCAAGTGGCTCATTATAATTGAACGTTGAGCGTTCAAGGTGCGCGACTTACCAGGTAGGTTGCTAGGCGCCGTGTCAGCGCCGGCAGCGGCATGAATAATTCGCCTCCCGAAAATACAGAATCGGATAGCTCACATTTCGGACATTATATTTCTCAGCTTTCGCAGAAGCATACGATAAACGCTGAAAGCATTCCGAGAGCTTCAATCATCCTACGCGTCAGCCAAAAGTGCTAGTCCAGTACTCTGCTAGGCTTTAGCTAAGGGACCCCAAAATCAGCGAAGAAAACAAACTGAGATTTTCCCGACTGAGCTAATAATACCAGAGTGCTGCGGAATTCGCCTGAAAAAAGTCCACAACTCACATGTATGGGAACTTGATACGCAACCAATCTTAGATCATAATCCATTGTGAACTCAGTTAGTTCTACGAACATGGGACTTAAGAGGAATCCATGAGTCAGTTCCAATGATTGCAGATTGCTTTTCACTGTTGTCGTTGTCGATGGGTAAAGTGTACCCAATAAAGGAGCCTATAAAGAAGTACAAAATATAAAAAAAAAATAAAAATGTACAACGAAATACATTGAAAATGCTGTCGTATCAGCTACAACAGCCCCCGATAAGCGCAACATCTGTTAAGCAAGACCCGCACCTAGGCAGGCAGCACCCTCCCTCCCCAGGGCCGATCACAATTGATCTATCTATAGACAGACTCGTACACACATCGCTTTTCAACTGTGGGCAACGATGAGTATAGTCAAGTTTATTGAGTTCGTAGATCGACAGGGATAGGGAAAAGGGTGCGAGGCGTTGAGGCGGGGTGATCGAAGAACCTCGACAATACCCATAGCGTCATAGTGTACAGAAAAAAGATTATGTATTCGTGATGACGCCAAAATGGGTCAGAATATAAAAATTTCATTATATTCATTTATTACTCTATCTGAACTTGTCTTTCATTAAGCCTATATCGATCTGTATACATGATAAAGCTGTTGCTACCGGTTAAAAAAAGAACATTTATATATATACCTACATACATATATATATATCGGAAGCAGGCAGATCTGCTGTCTGTACTTTTGGGGAAAATGTGTTGAAGGTTCAGTAATTTTTGTGATGGACTGCGAAACTAAAAACTGTCGATATACTAAGAGCTGTACTAGATATCAGTATTATCTTAACGATATATCGGCTGTCGACTGAATAGATAAGCATTTTTTTATCGAAAATTATTTTTTATTTTTTTTTGAGTTTTTGTATGTCTTGAAAATATTTTGTAAATCACTGCGATATAATTAAGTTTCCCAATTGATCGAGTGCACTATATAAAGAATTTACTTTGATGAAAGCTGGAAAATGTGACACGCGGCTGCTAAGCTCATCCAAGTGACTGGCGACATCGATGAGCAGAAGGAGGAGCTCCACTCGATGAGGGAGGCGGAGCTGTGGCAAACGTTGAGGGACGGTGCGGAGGTTGAGGAGTAGAGCGATAGCGACGCTGCAATCTGCAGCTAATTGCATTTCGACGCCGACGCCAGTTGTAAATTTATTTGAGCAAAGATTTAAGTGACACGCAACAACAATAAGTGTGTGAGCCAACTGAACGACTACAGTGATACCCTGGCAAGGGCGAGAGCAGCAAAGTAGTAATAAGTCTAAGTGTTTGGAGAGAAAATACTATTTCAGCTAAAAGATACCAAAGCAGATTTAATGCAAACTTATCACGGCATACCCGTTCGCAGTATAATTGCAGGGTATGCAAGCGCCCAAAGCCAATGCAACTGCGATTGGCAATAGGCAATTGCCAATTGCCAATTGGCTGCAATCGGTTCTACCCAGTATCGAGAGTGTACAGATAGATTATGGCTGCTATAAGGAAGCGTTTTTTCCGCGTTTATGTAAACAGACCTTAAAAAAGAACCGCAGCGAATTGAGAAGGTGCCGCCGAAGGTCGCACTGGCAAGTTCTAGCTGTATCTGCAGAAGTATCTGTAGTTGTAGCTACTGCCTCCAGCAGATGCTCAAAGGTAGCTATACACTTTAATTTTACTTGTATCTCTTGCTGTATTAATGGAAGTAACTGCAATGGTATCTTCAAGAGAAGTTGAAGCTTTCATTGTAGCTATTGTATCTGGCAGATGCACAAAGGTTTCTATACTTCTGCTAGTATCTGTAGCTGTTGTTTTAGCTGTATTAAAAGTAATTGTATCTAGCAGATGCTCTACACTTTTACTTGTATTTGTAGCTCTTGTTTTAGCTATATCCATCGAAGTATCTGCAATTATATCTGCAAAAGTAACTAAAGCTCCCACTGTAACTTTAAAAGTAATGGTAACTAGCAGATACTTCTAGTTGTATCCGTATCTTTTGTTTCAACTGTATAATTCGAAGTATCTGCATTAATATCTTTAAGAGAAGTAAGCTTCAACTTGCGCTTACAGCTGCAATCTGCTACTGTATCTGTTTCTATATCTGCTTTCAAAACATTCTCTGACACTTGCTGACCTTTTGGGTGCACTCTTCGGCCTGCTGTGGCAAGTGTCAACTGTCGCTCAAACTGAAAACATCGGACATCTGTCGGTCTGTCTTTCTTCGCAGAGCCAGACAGAGGCTGTGCAGGGCTAATAGGACAACATTACCATATCACTCTCTTCGATGCACAGAGCTACAAATTGAATTCTAACCACAGTCGAGCTACCGAAAACCTTAATGCTACACTTAGGCACTGAAACTTGCGGTTGCGGCCAAGCCGAGCCTGCTGATAGCACTGCGAGAACACATGGCGCTCCATGACTGATAAAAAACAGCAGAGTCTGCAGTTAATACAGCTATTGTTAGCCCCTACGTAGTACACTGGGAGTTATATAGAAATATCTTAACTCCTAAATACTTGAACAAATTTTGCTTAGTAAATACTTGGCTTTGGAGAAACACAACTCGAGGGAATGGACTTAGGCATCCAGAATTATAGAATTATCTCCACTGTGAGATCAGTTGAAATTGTTTAAAATTTGATTTACCTAATAAAGCAGAGCACATTTCATACTAAGCAGAAGATTTATAACTAAAGAAACTCTAGTAAAAATTTGATAGATATAACTCCATTGTGAAATCAGTTTAAGTAAGTTTTAATTACGTTTTGCTTAAAAGAGCAGGTGTAAAATAAGTTAAAATAGTTTAAACATTGATTGTCTTGAGAAACCAGAGCACATCTCATACCAAAAAGCAGATATATAACTGAAGAATCTCTAGTTTAAATTTGGTGCAGATAGCTCTATTCTAGCATCAGTTCAGCTGGGTATATATGTGGATTAGCTTCAAGCTAGAAGCATGCATTTCGAGCCGAATAATAGGTATATATGCATAGAGTCAGTTAACCCAATTTGAGAGAGATAGCTTAGCTGCAGGCTCAGTTCATATAGGTTAGTAAGTGAAAGAGTTCCTAAAATTTAAACAACTGTGAGTTGGAAGAAGCAACTTTGCTTGACTTATGTTAACTGTGATATCAGTTTCAGTTCGATCTCTGTAGAGATCCTCTGTAGGGTATTGGAAAAATATTGTAGAACCAATGTATGGTTTGTTACTTTGTCGCGTTGCGGTTAGCCAACGATTTGCATAAAATGTCCCAGAGACAGAGAGCGAGAGAGAGAGAGAGAGGGAGAGCACATGGAAGAGAGAAGGAGAGCGAAAACAAACAATAATATTATGATTATTTCAAGTTTTTCGTTGCACCAAATTATCCAGATAAGAGACCAAAAATTTGCGGTCATCTTGTTAGCATTCGTGGGCCTCTCTCATGGGAACTAACTTTTCAAGCACTTACGATGATAATTGGGATTGCGATTATGATGACAACAAAAGCAACAACAACATCGAGTGAAGTATTTCCGAGAATTATGTTGCATTGAAAAAAAGAGAGAAAAGGAAAAATATAAGAAAAGCGAAAAGAATAAAAATTTTGCCAGCGCAGTTAAATGAATTGTAAAGAGTTGGCAGAATTCTATATGAAAATCAAATCATATGGGGATTGTATGGCCGAGCCAAAGGCACCGTGCATTGATCTATATAGAAGAAATGCGAAACATCAGCGAAATCCAAATGCGCCAACGTATCGGTGGCGATATCAGTGCGATTCTACCTGCAACTATAGACGTAATCCGATCGAGTTTAATAAGGCTTGACGATGAACTTAGGAGCACAAGATGGAGAAGGAACCTCACTTCTGAGAGTAGTGAAGAGAAAAGACGATCGATAAATATCGGAAATCGAAATAAAATTGAGAGCAAAGCTTATTGTCGCCAGAACTTAGTTTGCAATCAGATTGAATGATCATTATCTATAAATAGAAATAGAATCTATAATAGAATAGTGCCTGAAATATGAGCAATATGTCTAAAACATTTTCAGCTTAGGTTGCCCTTATTTTCGCGCAGTGCAAGTGTCATTCACCTGAGCACTGAAGGTAAACAATAAGTAAACAAATCATCAACAGACTGAATGACCGAATGACTAACTGTCTGTCCGTCTGTCCGTCTGTTTGTCCGCTTGTCTGTCTGTCTGGTCTATCTGTAGCTGTAGCTTTAGCTGTGTCTGGTACAGCACGTGTTTCGTATGTGGTACACAAGGTGTCTGATTACTGAGCCCACCCGAAGGTGTCTCTCTCTCTCTCTGTCTCTCTCACTCTCTGAACTGATCATGCGGCTGATCATATCGGATTGTACCATGCGCACATGCAGTCGTAAGACTCTGCACCTGAAGTATCTGCTCCATAAGCACATCTATCCGTACAGCTTGTCGATTAATCAACGATCGCACCTGCTCCGATTTCACATATAGTATGTATGTATTTGCACAGATATATGGTATTTCTGAGCATGTCGCAACATAATGATTCTGATGTCATTGAACACAGACCCAAAGATGTTGCGCATTCGAAACTTTCGTATATATCATTTTTGTCTGTGGGTATTTGTTTTTTTTTTCTGCTTTTCCGTTCGTTTTTGGCCTGAATTTTATCTTGCGAGTGCAATTTTTCAACGCCTTGCGTTGCGCAGACGAGATATATAGTCAGCGGGGTATATATTACGGATCCATATCGTATTACAGCCAACGCTGGATGAGCTTTAGCTTTTGGACTCGGGTTTTCCATAGCTCTTCTGCTTGTTTTTTTGTGTGTGTGTTTTTTTTTTTTTTCAAGCTCAGCGCAATTTGCTGAATCTGTGCAAATCGAGTTAAATCGAGAGTATGTCTTTCGTATATGATTATATATGTGTATGTATACGTGATGAGCTCTACCGACATTTGCCAGATCTGGAATTTGAACTCGAGTGAACTTTAAGCGCAGTATAGTGTAGATATGTATATTTTGATGCTTTGCATTATTATAGATTTCGGTTTTTTCTGTTTATAAAATTTTGATCTTAAGTATGCTCGATATTTTGAAATTGTAAAAAATTGTCTAAACTCCATATTTTGAGTTTTATCTATTGTGAGGTTATAACTGAAATTTACCATGCTGTACAATGACAGATATACCATATACTGAAAGTTTAGCTTGATGCTTTGCATTATTATAAATTTCGGTTTTTTTCTGCTTATAAAATTTGTATTTTAAGTATGCTCGATATTTTGAAATTGCGAAAAATGGTGTATACTCGATATTTTGAGTTTTTACAAAACATTGTGAGGTTATAAGAGGTTATGAAAGGTTCCATGCTATACAATGCCAGATTTATATTAAAAACTTAGCTTGATGCTTTGCATTATTATAGATTTCGTTTTTTACTGTTTATAAAATAATGTTTTTAAGTATGCTCTATATTTTGAAATTGCAAAAAACTGTCTAAACTCGATATTTTGAGTTTTATTCATTGTGATGTTACAACTGAAATTTACCATGCTATACAATGATTTATAGTAAAAATTTAGCTTGATGCTTTGCATTATTATTAATTTTGGTATCTCTATTTATAAAATTTGGATTTTAAGTATGCTCGATATTTTGAAATTGCAAAAAATGGTCTATACTCGATATTTTGAGTTTTATCTATTGTGAGGTTATAACTGAAATTTAACATGCTATACAATGACAGATATACCATATACTAAAAGTTTAGCTTGATGCTTTGCATTATTACAGATTTCGGTTTTTTTCTGTTTATAAAATTTGGACTTTAAGTATGCTCAACATTTTGAAATTGCAAAAAATGGTCTATACTTGATATTTTGAGTTTTTACAAAAAAATTGTGAGGTTATAACTGAAAGGTTCCATGCTATACAGTGCCAGATTTATATTAAAAATTTAGCTTGATGCTTTGCATTATTATAGATTTCATTTTTTTCTGTTTATAAAATTTTGTTTTTAAGTATGCTCTATATTTTGGAATTGCAAAAAACTGTCTAAACTCGATATTTTGAGTTTTATCCAAAAAAAATTTTGAGGTTATAACTGATATTTACCATGTTATACAATGACAGATTTATTTAGATTTTATTTAGTTTTTGCGCAAGATAAAAAATATATCCAGAATATATGCATATATATCCATACATATATTCATATATATGCATATCTCGCTAAATAGTAATCCCTCTACTACGGACATCATATTCCGCCAGACTATAGCATATATCTGTGTTGTTTTAGCCCATTTATCAGCCCCCCAGTAGTACGCTTGTCCGTGTTTCTGTCTAAACTAACCTCATGCGGCCTTATCTTGCCTCAATCTAACCTCGCATTGGCCAATGTTTTGCTCTGTTTTCGTCAGCGCCTGCATCCTAACGTTGAGCACACACACACACACACACACACACACACATACACATACACATACCTCATATATGCTGCTATATATATGCATGTACATATGTATTCTCTGTTCATCCGTATTGATTTTTCTGCTACACAGAATGAAAAAAAGCGCAGAGAAGAAAGCTGGAAAAATGCTGGGAGTGAGAAGCGGTAACTAAACTCCCCACAGTGGAGGATACACACACACACACACACACACACACATATATATATATATGTATGTGGCATATACAAACGGGGAGAGTAGTAGAATTTATCAGAATAACATCAGAAATTCAGAAGAAGCCGCGATGAGGCAACGAGAGACCTGCGCCTGCTGCTGCTGCTGCTGCCGGCCATGATATATGCATGTATGTGTGTCTATATAGCGCTTGTATATATATATATATATATATATATATATATATGTACTAAGAATCGGCCAAGGCAACTGTGTGGCAGGCAAAAAGCAACGACTGAAAACGACGACGTCATCGTCGTACACATGATGTTAATACGCGCCCGCCAGGGGATGTTGGCGGGGCCAGGCTGTGGGTGGGGCACTGCTCTGTCAGGTGGGTAGAGGTCACACAGAGGGTAGTAGCGAGCAGAGCTGAGCTGAGCTGCTGCGACCAGCTGCTGCTGGGGGTGGTTTCGCTCGCCGGCAGAGACCTGTAACAAGAGAGCCGAGCGCAGCGGCAGCAGCAGCGGCAGCAGCAGCGGCAGCAGCAGCGCCAGAGCAGCACAGCGCAGCGCAGCGCTGCGGCGAGAAGGTCGCACAGCGCAGAAAAATTTCATAGATTTTTTCTTAGAACTCGGGGAAAATCCAATTAGAAATGCGCACAGAGGGAAATAATTCACCTGTCAGGCCACACACACACACACACTCTCTCAGCTGGCAGATAGCGCGGGGGATGGAACTGGAACTGGAACTGAAACTGACGAGCTGACAAGGCAGCTAAACGGACTGACTGAAGGCTCCGCTGCGTGCAGAGAGCATAAGAGCAGTAGCAGCACGCCGGGATGGCAGGGGCAGGAGCAAGGGCAGGGTAAGGGATGGGTAGGGGAGTACAGCTAGCTGGGCGGGGCAGCACCACGGCATTTTGGGTGAGGGGGATTTACGGCTGGCAGGTAAATTAATGACAGGCGAGGGTGGCTGCACAGGGTGGTGAGCCGTGCGCCATAGCTCTGGGAGGTTAGAGGTTAGGGATTTGGGGGGGTAGGGGGCAGGTACGACGACGCCACGCAGCCAGACGTTAAATGATGGCGCGTCGCAGTTTCGTGTGTGCGTGTGACTCTCTCTGTGTGTGTGTGTGCAACGGAAATGAGCAAACAGAAATACTGGCGAGTTGCAAAAGAGTTTACGCACGACTAACAGATACCCTATGCGGGGATTGAGCTAAAAGTTGGAGGGAAAGAAATTGAGCTGCTCTTGTAGCTTTATGCCAAAGTTCAGCGCTGTAGCTTGCAAACTGTGCGAGCTATGCGACTTTGAAGTTTTTGAAAAATAATAAAAACAATTAAATAAATAAATCAAAAATGTTTTAAATTAATATTAAAATATCAAGCTTGTCAGTGCGTCTGTGGCACTACAAAGCTAACAGGGTATACGAGAGCAAAAAGCAATGCCATGAATCTGAAATTCTTGGCTTTTTGCCCCAAAACTCGAATGACAAGCGGCTGACATGGGCCTGATGAAGTGGGCTTTAGTTCTGGCCCTATTGTTGCTATTGTTATTTTACCTGTGCAGGTTGAGGCATTGGAAATTGGATGAGGGGTGGCATTTTGGGGCGAGGGGGGAGAGAGAGAGAGGTGTGTGTGTGGCCTGGGGCTACTCCGAATGCCAGCAGGACATTGTTTTCTTTCCTTTTTCACGTCTTCCCATTTTGTTTCCTCTTCTTCTCTCTTTTTTTCTTCTTTTGGGTTATTGCGCATTGATTTGCTGCATTGCGTGTGGCAGGTGGATGAAATCCTAGGACGCCCCACAATGCGGTTAGTCATCAGCGGGAAAACGAGCAGATCCATTAGGACGCCAGATAAAGTCGTACTGCGCATATAGATAAGTTTTATTAGTCAATGGCAAAGGAATGGGAATCGCAAGCTGAAGTCGACCAAATTATTTATGTGAACAATTGCAGGAACTTTGGTAGAGCGATCTTGCAACCAAAATATAAAGTTATTTTTTAAGATTTAAAAAATGTTAGATATATTTTGAGTTATATAAAGAACTTGTTTTAAGTCTTGAGTTTTATTTAAAGATATATATATTTCGATTTTCACAACATTCTCATATTTTTAATTTTGTTCTAAAATTTGTTATATCAATGCCGTACTATACGTAGATCTTACAACAGTTTTGTAGCTATATTTTGCATTTTTTAATTTTTAAGAATTCTTAATAATTTTAATAACTTTAAAGGCTTGAGTCGTAGTCCGAAATCCTTTTAAGAGTTATATCTATAACTCTATATATGATATAACAGTATGATATTTAGATCTTACTTTATCTTAAAAGTATAAATTTTTTTTTTTTTAATTTTTCTGTCTTAATAAGTTTAAAGATTTCAGTCGAAAACAGAAATCCCTTTCTACCGCACATAAATGCAAGCTGTGGCGCTTCAAGGCCATATATATAGATATATAATAACTGCAGTGCCCCAGCAACGATACTATACTATATATACGATACACACATATAGAGGGCTTATCTGGCAACAGCCAGAAGAGGGCTAAATACGACATGATTTACGCGTGGCGCTTGCGAATGCCGAACTGCATTCTGCTGATGTCAACAAAACATGACCCCAAAATGCGACGCTCCCCTCCACTGGGCGGCGAAGGCGACCCTATGCGCTACCCTACACTTTCGCAGCAATGCCACATAAATCCACGCCTTGAATGTGTTTTCTGGTACTCGCACTGCTCCTCCAGGCCCCTCGAAATTTGCATAGCAATGCAATCGAGACAGCCAGATCCTGTCCGGTGCGGTCTGCTCACCAGAGATTGGCTGCGAAAATACCCTGTAAGCGAGGCAGTGGGAGTGTAGCTTGATTAGTGATTTTTTTTTCAGGCTCTATTGAGTACTTTTTTTCTGTTTATTGTGCGCTTAAGTACTGCAAATATTTTATATGCAAATTTTTTTATTGTGTTTTTCAAACCAACAAAAAATGTTTAAATGGTTATAACTTCTACATTTGTAAAGATTTAGATTTGATTAGGTGTGTGCACTTATAAAATTATATAAGCTTAGTGTACACAAAATTTGAATAAAATTATTCAGAAAGTATCGAAGTTACATTGCGAAAAGCATTGTAGGCATTATTTAGAAAATATTAAATTTAACTAGAGATAATCTTTGTGGGCATATGTAACCTATTGGTGATTTAATAATAATTGAATTGTAAATGCTAGAAAAAATAAATATAAATATATATTTATTTTTTCTAGCATTTACAGAACATACCAGCTGGGAATACCATCTGGTCGCATTTATATAAGCGGAGTATATACAAAACTTGAATAATATTATTTAAAAAATATCGAAGTTACTTAGGGATAAGCAGTGAAGGCATATTTAACCTATTTATGATTTCTTTATAATATACTATTGAATATGTATGATATATATATTTTTTCAAGTATATTACTATGTAGTGACATTTATATAAACTTAGGGATAAGCTTTAAGTTTAAGACATTTTTAAACCATTTCTGATATGAAATATTGGAGCACTTACAGGGTATGCCTGCTCGGCATACGCTGCAGTCGCATTTCCTGCGATTTTAGGCAGTTTTTACTGCCCAAAGCTTAGTGCAAAACTTCCCTGAGCCAAGCACAATATTGCGAACAGCCTATCAGAGATGTCTGTACCAAGTTGAACATCTACCATCTTGTTGGGCACTTTGCAGACATCCTGCTGGCAGTCCACAAGGGATGTTGTTGGAGGCAGCAGGGTGCTGGGTAGGGCGCGGGAGAGAGGGTGTTTCTATGCGACAATTTCCTGCTTTCAAAGTTTGTACACACAACACACACACACACACAGAGCGAGGGAGAGCGAGAGACGGGCAAATTGAGGCCCAAGTTACAGCAGCGATAAATTCGAGCCAAATGTATCTGACGATTGCTGGGAGTTCTCCAACTCCCTAACTGCCTCCCTTGCCCTTACCCTGTCACTCCCCCTGCGGTTGGCGTGCGGCAAAAAAGTTTCAATGTTGTCGTTGTTGTTGTTGTTGCTGTTGTTGCTGCTGCTGGCAGCTTTTTGCATACGAAATGCGAGCTGTAAATTGTATCTGCGCGCTACTTAGATACACCAATGCGAGTCGCCGGGGGTGGCTTGGCGCGTTCAACCCCCTGCCCAAGCAGAGCGGGTGCTCTGTGTGTGTGTATCTGTGTGTGTGGGCTTTTTCGGTGGTTTCGTTCGTTTGCCCGCAATTGGTTGCCGCAGCAACGTTGATTTAATAGATTTTTCCGTTGCGCCTCGCTCGCAGCGTATTTCGCAGATACTTTTCCAAGCCGAAAACGGGGCGACGCTGACGCTGACGCTGACGAGGACAATGACGAGGGCGAGGACAGGCGGACGGAAGTGCAGAGGGGCGAGCGGAAACGGAGGCAGCACAAAGCACACGTGTTTGTGACGTTGTTCGCGCTGCTCTCTCTCTCTCACTCTCTCTCTCTCTCTCTCTCTCTCTCTCTCTCTCTCTCTCTCTCTCTCTCTCTCTCTCTCTCTCACTCTCAGACTGTCGGCTTGCCTCCCATGGCCATCATCCGCTTTTGTCGCATTTGTCTGCATCCAAAAAAGCAGGCAACCTGCCTGCAGCCCATGCCCGCCCTCAACCCCTCGTGACTTTGCCCTTTTTTGCGTGTGGCATGTGGCATGTGGCATGCCCACTCAAGGGTTGCACTGTATGTGTGTGTAATTAATGCTTATTGCTTTCGCCTGCTTGCGAATCGGAAAAACCACCCAAAAACCCATTCGAATGCGAATGCGAATGCGAATCCATCCAAGCGCTCTGATTTCCACCCCAATGCGATTGGGGGAGTGATGAGGGTTGCGGGATAAAATCAAAAGCACTTCATCCAGATCCCAGTGAGTTGGGAAAATGGCGTACGATTCGAACTTTGCAGAGATTTGGTAGGATTAGCCAATTGCAGAGCACTATAAGAAATCCCATTCCGAGTAGAACAGTTGGACTGGTCTGTGGGTTAAGCGTGTCCGTTTCTTTCTTTATAAAATTTGTAATAATTTTCTACTCATTCCATTCTACCACATCTATACCCTATAAGTTAGCGGAAGAAAACATCTCCGAGCTTATAAAGTATAGCCGAGTGGATCTGCCTGTATGTCCGTTTGTCTATCCATCTGTCTTTCCGTCTGTCTGCTCGTCTGTCTGTTCGTCTGTCTGTTCATCTGTCTGTTAGTCTGTCTCTTCGTCTGTCTGTCCCTCTGTCTGTCCTTCTGTTTGTCCGTCTATCTGCCAGTCTGTCTATCCGTTTATACACTTTATCTATACCCTATAAATTAGCAAAGCGCAAAGGAAATATCTTCGAGCTTATAAAGTATAGCCGGGTGGATCTAGCCATGTCCGCCTGTGTGTCCGTTCGTCCGTCCATTTGTCTAACCATCTGTATGTCCGTCTGTCTGTCTGACCGACTGTCTATCCACCTGTCTGTCCGACTGCCTTTTCGTATGTCTTCCGGTCTATCTGTCCGTCTATTTGTCCGTCTGTTTGTTAAAACGCAAACTAGTCTCTAAGTTTTGCAGCCTTTTTGATAAAATTTGGTACACATACTTATGTATTCCGCACGCTATAAATAAATTGAAAGGACGCCAGATCTGACCGATATATCGTATGGCTGCCATAGAATCTATCGCCCGAATTTTGTTATTTTTTAAGATATCTTAACCAAACTTGCCACATCTTTTTATAAAAGTGTATTCAACATTCCCTCCAAAATTCATCAAAATCGGTTTACTATATCATATAGCTGTCATGGGAACAATCGTAAGTAGTCTATATATGTATAGTGTAAATATGTTTAAGTAGCGTATATATATATATAGTAGTGTATATATATTAAAATGTAGTACATATATAATCTGTAAGAGTATGAAACCTTCGGTGCGCCAAAGGTAACTTTTCTTTCTAGTTTTCTCTATTTCGCCCACTTGGTGTATACCTTTGAGATAGAGCCTGCCATTCATACAACATAACATCTCTGAATAATTCAATGTGCCTGCCTTGATAAACTAGACCCCAGAGTATCTTTAGTCTTCCTGCAGTACAACCACTGCCATTGCTCATACTCAGTGTCTCTCCGGCTACCTTGCAACATGTGCTGCGCTCAAGTAGTCTACTGGCGCCTGCTCCTTGAATTGCATGTCAACCCAATGCCAGTCCCGATCCCAGTCCCAATGCCAATCCAACGCCCCGCGGTGTCCACTCAATGGTCAAAGGCCAGCGACAATCATCATCATTACTCACGAGCCCCAAAAGCCCCCATCATAAAGCAGTCAACGGTACGCGGTACAGCGTACATATCTATGTGTCTGTCTGTGTGTGTGTGTGTGTGTGTCTAGCACTCTCCAAGGATTCACCTAATGAGCCTGTCCATGTGCATGTCCATGTCCTGATAATCAGCGTGCGCACTGCGAGGCTGCTGATGACGCGGACGCAGTCGTCGGAGTCGGGCCTCATTAGCTATAGAGTACATTTATAGTACTTACTATGTATAGTCTGTATGTGCGTGTGTGTGTGTGTGTGTGTGTGTGTGTGTGGATGGGCCCCGAGCTTCCATTAGCGATGACGCGGAGAGGCTTAAGTGTGAACAGTGGCGTGGGCGACGGGGGTGACTGCTCTGCGTGTGAGCTTATGGCGCCCAGGGACCCGTGTGTGTGTGTGTGGGTGGGTGTGTGTGTATGAGGTACATGCTGCGCTGCAAACTCCAATTGCAACCTCAACTTTGACTTGAGCTATGTGCCACTGCGTGGAGTTGTAAAATTCTATGTAATTACAGCTCTACGAACGCATATATGTATATATATATGTTATATATTCATGTGCATGAGCTAAAGATGTAGCACTACGAACTCATAAGGACTATATATATATATATATATACTTTATATTCATTAACAAAAAACTGAAGAATATATTTTCATTAATTTTTGATATCAACAAAAATCTCGAACTTGCAGTCTGGACTCTTCTGCTATGCCCTGACTGCATATATCGTATATATATATAATTTTACCACTATATTTATTACTATTATAATATTGTAGTGAACTATACTATATATATAATTCTGTTGGGGTAGTCTTTTTTAGTGTTTTATGTAAAGAAAGAAAATGTATATATATATTATATATTCAGGTACAGTAGGATAAGCTTTCTAAAAATATTGCTCCTATCTTTTAGAGAAAAGGAAAGAAGATTCTGCATATACACTAACTGAACTTAAGTCTATATTTTATTTTTTTAGCAGCTTGGAAAACTTCCTTAATCTATTTACTTCTATAACTATATATAGATATAGTATATATATATATATATAGAGAAATAGGGATATTAGAAATGGATTAACAGATACCCATATAGATATGTAAGTATAGACAGATAATATAGAAATATAGATGTCACTAAGTAGATTAATAGCTGAATATATATAGAGATATATAGCTAAATATATAGCTGCACATAATTTCATATAACTTTAGAGAGAGCATTCTGGACTCCCCATCAAATCTCTCCATTTGTTCTATTTTTCGAGGATTACTAAATTCATGTTCGTCGCGTTCCGCGTGGAAGTCGCTTCCTTTCGGCGACGTCGCGACGTCGTTGTCTGTGTGTGTGTGTTTGTCCAAGGTGTGCCGTTGACACTGGACGGGACAACGGGCACGGATGATGGGTGTGGCATGCAACCCCAAGGGCAGCATCTGCCCCGGGCCCAAAGCTGCACTCACTTATTTTTGGCTATTGATTTTCCCTTTTGGCGCACGCGATCGAAGCGAACGCACGCACGACTCTTCCCAACTTCCCGTCTACCCGGCAACCCGACAGCCCGACAGTCCGACAGTCCGACAGTCCGACAGTCCGACAGTCCGACAGTCCGACAGTCCGACTCCCTCATCTCGTGCTCTCCCTTCTGCGCTTCGCCCCTCCCTCGCTCGCTTTCTCTCTCTCCTTGTGTGTTTGTGTGGTGCGCCTTGTCTTGGACTTTGTTGCGCACTCAAACGGAACGGCGTCTGTTCTGTGTGGGGGGGGAGGAGGTTTAAGAGGGTGCTCCGGTAAGTTAATTGCTCTGAAGATATTCCTCTCGCTTTGTGCTGACCCTGAGCTGAGTTCGAGCACAGTTCAACTGAGCTGCTCGTACAATACGTTCTATTTTCCAAATTCAACAATATAGTTTGTGTTTTTTGTTAAGCCTATGTTTTAATGCTATAAAAATACGAATTTTTAACATTTTCTTCAATTCCAAGACTCATTCGATTTACTACATATTATACTCATTATATTCAATTTTTTATATCATTTTTTTTCATTATCTTTCAAATTTTTCAATTTTAATTTTCAATATTGTAGAACTTTAGGTACTAATTAAAATAAACGATTTTATAAAACTTATGTTTTTTGATGTATCAAAATTTATCAAACCTATATATATATATATACATATATATATATATTTTTTTTGTTGATCTAAAACGCTTTAGTTTGTTGGAATCGGTATAGAAAATGTATATATATTTTTATACATATATATTTAAGCCATAAATCAATATTTATAACTTTCCCAAGAACCCTTCGTGCTGTGTAAGAATTATAATATAATTATAAAAAAATAAACTATAATATTTTATTTTTAAAGTATTTAAGCTGCTTTAAATTTAAAATTCATTTTCAATTTAAATTTTTTGAAATTTCAGAACTATTTTTATTTATAATTTTTTTTTTAATTTTTCGAAGGATTGGTTGTTTGTTTGGGTTGTCGATAATATATCAAAGTATCAATATGTCAATATTATTTTTGACAAAGTATATATTTTTAACAGAATATTTTTTTTTTTTGGCAAAATATCGAGAATATGCAATTTATATATTTAATGATATATTTGATAGATCATTATATTGTACTAATTTAAAGCATTAATTTTCATAGAACTTACCAAGGTAAATGTGTCTCTCGCAGCTCAGAGAGATTCCCATAAAATTCTCATAATCAAACTAAGCTCTCTTGCTATCTCCCTCTCTCTCTCTCTCTATCTTTCTCTCTAGAGCTAATGAAGCAGCCAATGGCATGGGAGCTGCAATGAAATCGAATAAAAGAGACGACAGTCTCAGCCAGTTCCCCACCGTACCTCCCTCTCTCCGGCATGCCTCATCCCATAGTAAAGATGAAGTTGATGGGGCGATGCCTCGGCTCAGCATAAAATCAAAGCGAACCACAGCACAGCTACAGCTACATCTACAGATACAGATACATTTACATCTGCAGCCAGAGCAAGAGGCGAAAGAAAACGAAAAACCATTCAGTGAGGGCACAACGGAGGAGAGAAGGGGGGGAGTGCCAGGCGATCGGGGGAGCCGGCGCTGACAGAGATTAATGAAGCACTTATGGGTGAACGAGACGCGCGCACACAGACACACACACACACGCACACGCACACAACAATGCCATGCGCTCGTTCGCTCGCTCGCTTGTATCTGTATCTGCTGTGTGTATTTGTATCTGTATCTGTAGCTGTGGCTGTGGCTGTATCTGGTGGCTGTGCGTTTGCCGGGGCGCTGATCGCGTTCATCATCATCAGCTTGTTTATTTGCTGCCGGCTGAGATTTCGACGCCCTCAACAGTATTAGGTCTGTGTGTGTGTGTGTATCTGTATCTGTGTCTGTAGCTGTTGATGTTGATGTTGCTGTAGAAATGGCTGCAGATACACGCAGCGCGCGCAAAGCAAAGATCAAAACATGTCGCTGTGCTATTTATAGCAGTCTGCTTTGTGCTCTCCCCCTCTTCTCTTCCATTTGCTCTCCTCATCTCTTTGCTCGTGGTGATGGCGCCCGTAGGAGGAGCTGACTGCCGGTCGCAGCAGATACAAAAGTATCTTTTTAAGCCATGCAGATGAATCAATCTGCGCATTTTTTCGCACGCTTCTGCCTCATCTTCGCCCGCCGCTTCCGCTTTGCGCTTCGCCATTCTTTGTCCAGTCTCAAGTTGAGGGTCATTTGGCATTGACTGCGATTCATTTGCATTTCTTGCATCTGCATCTGGGCGCTAATTTGTATCTGAGAATTTGTATCTGTATCTGCAGTTTGCGCTCTTAATTCGCCATTGTCTGGCTGCGAGGTTCTGCGAAGTGCTGTGAAATTCCATTTAAATAGCTGTCTACACTGTGAGAAAAGCGGCCCTCACTTGTTGCCAAGAGGAATTTTAATAGGGTAGAATTTTTGGGGATATATTTCTCTAAAGAGTGCAAGAGATAAATTTAAAACCGTTAATTTTCTATAAATATAAATTTATTTTTTTTCCTTTTTTTCATTTAAGAAAAAACTGTGGGTGGTATCTTCTATATAGACTGCAATTATCTATTAAATTTGACAAATTTGTTTTTTTTCTTTATTGAATTTTTATTTTTAATTTTGCAGGAAATAGTTAGATATATATGGTATATAGACTGCAAATTAAATTAGTACAATACATTAAATTTTACAAAAGCTTTTTTCCAGTTAGTTATTATTTTGTTAAATTTTATAAAAGATAGTTGGATTTATAGAAAATATATCTCTTTTCTATAGAGACTGCACGTGGCAAGTTGACGCAGTAAGCTTATATAATTTTGAATTTTATAAGAGATAGTTGGAATTATATATATAAATACCTATTATATACCTATTATTTCCGCACTGTACCAAGCTCATTGAAAATGGTAAATTTCCTGCTTTTTATTGCCAAAAATAATTAGAAAGGAAATAGTTGAAGATATAGTCCATATGATGTAATACTTAACTGTTTATGATCTGCAAAATTTGTCAAAATTTTATATATATATATATATACTTATTTATATCCCTATTATTTTCGCATTACTCCAAAACAGTCTCATTGAAGATAAATAAATTTTTGCGGTGCCGACTTCCCCTTCAAATCAAAAAAAAAAACCCAACCTCAACACAGGCAGAAATTCCATTGAAATCGGAACAGAGGCAGATTTATGGCTCGACTTTATGATGATTTGCCCACTCGGATGCCCCATTTACCACTTTATAGACACATATGTGTATATACATATACACATAGCTGTATCTATAGCTATATGTGTATCAGCATATTACGACGACTCGGGGGCAGTTGCCATCAAGCGGAAATGCGGGGAGGCGAGCGAAGACTGCAGGGAAATCAAGGTCCAAGCAGACTCGCTGATCATTAATGTTTGCACAAATGCTGTACCAGAATATATACATTTATATATTTCTATAGATACATATGTGAATCAGTGTATATCTGTAGCTGTATCTTTCATCTGGCCGGGAAGCTTGGAGCTGCCTCGACGCCATTGAAAAGCATAAAAAATGAGCGACGCGTCGGGAGGAGCAGTCGAGCTAATGTCTGGCTGCAAGATGACGATGATCACGATGATGATGATGATCATGATCATTGTGATGATGGTGCTGGTGGCGGTGGTGGTTGGTTGTGCCGGTGCCACTGCCACTGCCGCTGCCGGTGCTGTCGTTGGTGCTGGTGCTGGTGCTGGTGCTGCTGCTGCTGGCGGAGATGGTGCTGATGGTGATGACGACGCAGATGTGGACGCACTGAAAGCAAACGTTACGCTTGGTTAAAGATCATTACCGGCAGCAACAACATCAACAATGAAGACGACAACTACAACGACAACAGCAGCAACAATAACGACAACACAACAACAACAACAACGCCAACGGGGCGTCGTCAGGCAGCATTGCCAGGGGAACTTTAAAGACTCGCTTCAGACTCGCAGCCAGTCCCGACTGTAGACCAAGACCCAGACCCAAGGCCCAGACAGAGCCACAGACTCAGACTGAGACTGAACGCCAAAAGCGAGCCTGGGCCCAGACGATGACTACCAACGTTTTTATTTCCCTACCGCGCCCAGCCCCCACAACATGCTCTATAAAATTGTAAACGGCTTGCAGGGGCTACTACTGCCCGCAACTCGGGAACTATGTGAGCTGCAGCTTGCAAATTTGGCATGTAGGTGCCTGTTGAGCCTACCTAATGATATTTGTAGATAAATCGATAGGTTGCTTAACATTCATGGAAATATCGAAGAAACAAAATTGCTCAATTTTGTAATAAATCAATGAAATTGCTGGCAAAAGCTGTCAGACATGCTATAGCTCGCACGCTCTATACCAATAACCGTCAAAATGCCTTAAGAAACTCAGTCATATAACAACTATGGCAAATATACCTAAAGGAACTCGGGTACTACAAGTGCTAGCCATACCAAATTTAGCATATAACTGCTTTTAAAGCTAATACACCAATATTTTATGAGAGCTCTGCTGCAGGGTAGCTGCGCGTCGAGTTGCACACTCGTTTTGCGCATCCCAAAAGCCTGGTAAAAAAAAAGGCAAAACCGACAATGGCAACTGCAGCTAAGCAAAGCTGCACAGCTGACTGACGTTTACCAACACTGATAATGGGTAATGGGCTGCTGCTGCTGTCTCTGCTGACTGTTGACTGCCTCTCAACGGCTCAACGATTTTTGACCAAGAGAGCAGAGAGCTCAACATCGACGACCTCTTGGCGGGGCGGCTGCGACGCAGTCAGGCAGATCAGCGCGCACGCCAGAGACCAGCGACCGGAGACAGAAGACCGAAGACCGAAGAGACCAGAGACCAGAGACCAGAGACTAGAGACCGGGGACCAGACCCCAGACGAGTCAGAGGCGAGACCCCTATATCATGGCATGCCATGCCAAGCTCATCCACAGCCAAGATGACGGATGTTGTGCGGCCAATTCGCCTCCATCTCCGCTCCCTCTCTTCCTGTCTCTCTCCCTCTCTCCCTCTCTCTCTCTCTCTCTGTCTGTCATTATCTTCCAGCTTCTGCTTTGTCTGTTTCTTCAGTTTCTCCCATTTCTGACTCCGTTCTTTTCAGTTTTTTACATCCAATGATCACTGAACCGTTTACGTTTTTGAACTGTTTCAAGGTCTGCTCCGGTGTGTGTTCTTTCTGCTGCTTCTTCCTCCTCTTCTTTATCTGCTCTCTGCTTTAGCTACAGCAACTTCTCCACAGTGCCCTTACTATGTCTGTTGACTGGGATGGCTTTTCCTACACTCACATGTGTACAGTTTATGGAGTTCTCGAGACAGTCTGGTATGGCAGTTAATTCCCTGGTATTGCAGCAATTGTGATGCCCTGTAGGCAGGTTGCCTATTGCTTGGTATGTACGCGTAGTATGTAGGAGAAGATCAAAATTTAAGATCAAAATGCCTAATAATTTGAAAATCGGTTAGTTTTCAAAAAAGTTATGTAAGTTTATTGAAAATGTGGAAAAAAATAATTTTACCAAATTGCTAAAAATTGAATGCAGACTTAAAAATAATAAATATAAACTTTTTCTTGAAAAATGTTGAAATTTTAAAAAATATATCAAAAAGGAATATTTTTAAAATTAATAAAAATAAAAAGCAGACTTACAATAATTAAAAATTAAATTTAAATTTAATTTTGAAACTATTATTAAAAAAATATATATACGTATATATTTTGTACTTTAAAAAACATTTATAAAACATAAAAAAAATGTGCTTCCAATAGTTCATAAAATTTGTTTATGGAGCTATTAAATATTACATAATTTCTTTGTAGCGTTAATGAGTTTGAAACATTTTTCAAGAATATATGAAATTTTCAAAGGCACATAACTTGCCCATTTATTGAGGTATAGACTTGATTTTCGAAATATATATGCACATTATTGGTAGCTTGATGCACATGAAGCTTCATAGCAATACAGACATAAACAAATGAGTTATGTGAGGTTATGTTCGAATTCTAATGCTGCACCTGCTTTTGAGTAGAACTCAGCACTTACAGGGTATCGACGATGCTAAGCACCTCTCTCGGTGCTTCTTGGCCCGCTCATGTGCCGTACGCAACTTTCTTTCGCATTGGGAAAGTGGCCATTTGCTGGAGCGTGTTAAAGTGTGTTAAATGTCGAGGCGATTGGCATTGGCATTTTCCAGGTTGTGGCATGATTGATTAGCGGTCAGTGAGGGCGCCTGGGCGTATGTAGTTTGCGGGAGAGGCGTGGTCGTAGCCCAGCTAACTGAACTAGATTGCAAGTGTTGCACGTGGCGTATGCGCAATGCACTGCGAGTGAGCGAATGCCGCGCTGCAGCTGCCTTTCGCTTGTCCCGCCGTTTGCCGTTGCCGTTGCAGTTGCAGTTGCAGTTACTCCAGTTGCTGTGTGTGTGCGTGTGTATGTGTGTGTGTGTGTGTGTGCGGCAGGTGCTGCAATGTCTGCTGTGTGCTGCCAGGCCCCTGTCTCGCTCCATCCCTTCAGACTCGTGCTCATATTTGTTATAATACTTACGATCTCTGCTCACTCCTCTCCCCTCCCTCGTGCTGCCGGTGCTCCCTTCGTCTTCGTCTTCGTCTTCATCTGCGGCTGCTCACGTGCATTTAACATGGCATGCGATCACGAAATTAATGAGCAGCAACGTAATTACTTCTTAATGGAAATTGGGCAAAGGAAAATGAAAATGAAAATACAGCTGAAAACTGAAAACGAAAATGAAAAGAAAAACGCAACGTTAGCAACAACAACTGCAAGAAGTCAACAACAAGCTCCTAGCGAAGAACTAACTAAAGTGGGAACTGGAGACCCCAAGTTGCCAGCTCAGACGAGGCGCTGAAAAAAAACCGAAAGTGAAGCAGGTTAGCAGATCGCAAGGGCTCGACGAGGGCAGCTCAATGTATATAATATTCAGCATAATGCAAAGGGTATCTCTGGCAATATTTGTATCTAGTGTTCTGCTAAATGTTATCTGCTTCAGCTCTGCTGCGAGACTGGAGCCTGTCTAAAGAAAGCATAATAAAGATATTATAGCGGAAATTAAACTGATAATAGGTTTACTATATTTATATATTTATCTCTTGAAGTAAGAAACCTGCTTAGAGAACCGCTCGGAATTTTCTAAGTTTATTTAACTGCATACAAAAATTGAATTCACTCATTAGAAGTCAAAAATTGCATCTAAAATAACACTGAGTTCTTTTAAAAATGGTACAAATTTATCTTAAGCAAGAAGCCACCTTAGTATGTTAGTTTTGAAAGTTTCCTAGACCAAGCATCAATTAAAGAATGTCTTCGTAAAAATATTCTGTAAGAAAAAATATATACTTTGCACAATAAATATGAAGTTTGAGCTAAGGAAAATGGAATGCGATAAGCCTCAAAAGCGGAGTACATTTTCAAGAAATTCCTAAAACTCTGTTAAGAATTTAACATCATTTTTCATAAAAAAAAAGAAACCGAAAAATATGAGCCATGATATTATATTATTTAATATATAACGACATAATTTGAAATTATATATTATTCCAATTGAGAAAAAAATAATGCTATAGCCGAATATATATTCAAGAAGAGCTTTATAATCTGTTAAAAATTTAAAAATAATGATTTACAAGTCATGATATTATATTATTAGTATTATATTATTTTAAATTATTTATAAATCCAATTTAATTTAATGAACACAAATTGCCATATACCTGGAAATTTTAAAACATTTTAATAACGAAAAATAAATCCATTACGCATAATATCTTTGGAAAACATAATGCTATAAAGGCCACTATAAATATATTTTAAAATAAGCTAAAGTTTTAATGAATTTATATAGAAAATGTAATATAGTTTTGTTTTGTATAGATTCTTAAGTAATATGTACCATTATCAATTTAATACCCTCGCCATCAATATTTGCTTAATTGATATTCCTCTCTCTCTCTCTCTCTCTCTCTCTCTTCATTATCTCGGCTAAGATTGTGTTTGGGATTACGCGCACTTGAGAGCTATTTACAGGGTATGCGGCACTTGAACATGCTCCACTAGAGCGCGCTCCAAGCAGTTATGGCCGTTGCTATTTGTGTTGCATTCATGTAGTATTCACACCTCATGTGATTACTCTCTGGCCCCCACCCGCTGCCTCTTGCACGACTACTCGCGGCATTATGCAAGCTGCACATGCTACAGAACATTCTATAATAATAGTCCACAGATGAATGGGGGCGCAGGGCGGGGTATGGTGAGTAGTGGAGCTTACGTAGGAGGTTTACGTTAGCGTCTGCGTCTGAAAATGTTCTCGTGCTTATGCGGGCAACTGTGGCAGCTGCGATGTGGCACGTAGCCTGCGATAGGGCAGGCAGGGCAATTGGGTAACTCGTGCGACGAATCGAACGGAGCGTACGGTACGGCAGTATTGCTGACCAGCGGCCAGTGGAATTGGGGTCTGATCGGACTGTTTGGGGCGTTCTAATTACGTGTCTGAGTCGGGCCAGGGCGACTGGCGCCACGAGGCTGCTGCAATCGAAATCGGAGAACAGAACTCGCAGACGCAAGACGCAAGCACACACAGCAAACTCTGTTAGCCCACTTGGCACAGGGTATACAATGACCAAGAGCAGGAACCTAGGCTGTGGAGGGGTACTCGCTTGCGGCGGGCAGGGCAGTACTGCTGCGAGGTACTCTCGCAACAGCACAGAAATACTTTGCGCCGCGCACGTTTCGTAGTCGTAAGCCAAAACGAGCGCTGCGCTCATGTCATGAGATACATTTAATGGCCTGATTACATTCTATGACTTTCCGACTTTGATGAGTTTCAGTTTCTATATGCCGTATATGAGTTATATACGCCAAGTGAGCGCGTGTGTTTGTGTGTGTGTGTGTGTGTGTGTGTGTGTGTGTGTGGGCAATCGATCGCTTATCGACGCGCACCGCACTCAGCAGTCAGCAGCGTCAGTCAACGCCAGGGATTACCGACTTCAGATATACCCGCCATATATAGAGACGGACGCCTTCAGGTGCTATTGAAGTCATGGGATGAGGCGAGAGACATAGAGAGCGGGAGAGCATTAGCTGATAGAGCAAACTGCTTGAATAGTGCAAGTGGGAAAAGTACGAAAATAGTAAAGTATGATAACTTCTGGAACTGCCCTCGTTTGTAATCTATGTTGCAACAAGGATAGAGAGAGAGAGAGAGAGGGAGAGATGGCTGCAGACGCAGAAAGAGATAATAGGTACTGTTAGAACTTCCCTCGCAAAGGTAGTAACGATAGATTAGCAACGCTTAAGCTAAAGATTTAGAAGAAAATAATACAAATACAATATAGAATAGAAATGCAAATAATTATTAATAACAATAATAGAAATAATCATAACAATAACAATAACAATAATAATAATAATAATAATAATAATAATAATAATAATAATAATAATAATAATAATAATAATAATAATAATAATAATAATAATAATAATAATAATAATAATAATAATAATAATAATAATAATAATAATAATAAAACGGCCTTTTAGGCCGTCCAGTTAGTGGTGACTACTTCCCTGTAAATACCCTCATCCTCATATATGTAAAACTCACTGTAAATACCCTCCCTTATATAATTTACTTATTATCAGATAGATAGATTGTAAATTAAACAGAAATAAAAAAAAAAAAAAAAAAAATAATAATAATAATAATAATAATAATAATAATAATAATAATAATAATAATAAAAATAATAATAATAATAACTTCATAAACAGCCCTCGCTTGTATAATGAGTATTGCAAAATTTAGCAGTTTGTATGGAGAAATTAGTAAAAAGATCATTACAGCTACAATAGTTAAAAATAGATGAGCCGGGACGACTACACAAACTACCCTCGGCTGTCGCGAAAGACTATAAAATTTATAGCTTCAGAAATAGGAAGATAAAACTCTTAGTACTAATCGCCAGTTGCAGTTTCGGAAATGCCCAATGTATCGCGTTATTGCCAATGATATACCTACGGTTATAGTAAGATATTATAAAAAGTAGATGTGTTCTGGTAACATGCTATATAAGCACTATTTCTCATTTAATAATGCTGTGTTTTATCGAGAATCAATAGATAAAGATCTTTATATTTAGCTATTTTTGGCGACAACTGCAAATTTAAACAGAAATATATATATATATGTAAATATAGATACTTCCAATTCAGATAATTCGAATATTGTTCTGCAATGCTTTTATTGAGTTTTCTGTCCACTGCAGAAACTACCCTCGCTTACCTAAAACCATAGCTGCATATCAGTTTACTCAAATAGTACAGCTCATATGCATCAGATAGGTTTCTCCAAGTTGCTTACTAACTGCAGGAACTGCCCTCGCTAGTGGGCATACAGCAGCATTGGCAGTTCAACTGCAGCTCAGTTACTTTATATAGCTTATAGCTATAATTCACATGCTGCAATGAACTACTACTTCTACTACTGAACCAATTATTCTACTAACTTTCCGAACAGCCCTCGCTGGTGACCTAATGCAACTGATAAGAAGACAACTGCAGCATGCCATTTCCAGCGTCGCGAAAGGGAAGTGGGCAGGTGAGCGAACGAGAGCTGGGAGGAAAGAATAGGGGGAGAGGGAGGCGAGCGGGACAGCGAGAGGCACAGAGGAACTGAGGAACAGTGGAGCGAAGTGCACGAACGAAATGTCTTGAGTTTCGTTTAAAATGCGACTTTGAACACGTCTTCCTGTCTGCGGGCAGGCATTGCATAAGAGACTCCGGCGCAGTGGAAACTTGACGTGCCTGGCAGCAGCTCGACGCGAGATACCAAGCATAATTTCAGTTTGACGCTGCACTGAGAGAAAACGCGCATGACATTCTCGAGAGAAACTTTACTCAAACTATGGAGCTAATCCAATCAAACTGTGAGACGATAATTTTGCACTGAAAGAAAATTTGCATGGCATTCTCAAGAAAAATTATGGAAAAAGTCAGATCCAACTAATAGATTATAATCATACAAGCATAATTTCAGCTTGACTTTGCACTGAGAAAAAAGAACCAATATGTCATACTCAGAGAAATAATGCAAATTGAAATTTAAAATATTAGCTAAAAAAAGAAAGTAAAATTTTAGAGCAAATAAAATGGAGTTTAAAATAAATACATCAAATTATAAAATACAAATAATTATTATAACAAATAAATATAATAAGAAATTAAACTTAAAATACTTTTTAATAAGCAGAAATCAAATTAAAAAAAAAAACATACAATATAAATAAAAAATTAAAATAGTAATAATAATAAATAACACATACAGCTAAGTAATTCTAATAAAATGTAAAATGTTCACTTTGTTGGTCCCGCTTTTCGCTCAGTGTGGAGATCCGCATGAGAATCGAAAAGCGAAATCGAAATTGGAGTCGCCGGCATTTCCCAGGCAGATAAACAAATTACCTTGGCTCTTTAAATATAGTTCAAACGCACACACATACATTCTCACACACACACACACACACACACAAACACACACGCAATGTGGAACATGGCTGTGGCAGGTCTGCGAGATTAGAGCGTTATGCTAATATAACGGACGCTATCAGCTAACACTTTCATTGATTACACACACACGCAAGCACACCCGCACACACACCCGCACACACACACACACACACACTAACGCACACTCATGCACAATTGCGCTTTGTGATCGAATCTGGTGCAAGATGTGCGTCCAGCTGAAAACCGAAGTACAGTTGCCTGCGATGTTTCACAATCTGCCACTCCCACTCCCCCTGCCGCCTCCCAAGTCTCCAACTCCCCAACGTTCTGTTGACTTATGGAATTGGAACTGAAGCTGGAACTGAAACTATCAACGCAATACGCAATGAAACATGTGAAATTGATATACTAAGTATATGCAGTTAGATACCCTGTAATTACCACAGAACAGGTATCTCAAAATAATGAGTTGCATGCTGAAATCAAACATTTAAACACATTTTAGCTTGACATTCAGTGTGTTAGTAGCTAGATACCCTGTAATTTTAAAGAAATTTTTGCTGACATGGCTGTATATACGCATATATACCCTGCCATCAAACGGGCAAAGACTAGTATTTTGCCTGTATGCATTATTATTTTGATTATTTTTGCAGGAAAAAAATGATTGACAGCTAACTACAGGGTATCTGCAGTCGCATACACCCGTGTAATAACGTTACATAAGCCTAATGTTAGATGCTATTGTAAAGAAATGCAATATTCCAACAAATGTGCATTTAATCTAACTGCAGGGTATCTGCTAGTCGTATACACCTGACAAAGGAGTTACTACAAGTCACACTTTAAGCTGTGACTTTTAATAAATCAGCCGTTAAATGTTGAATATTAAATAAAAAGTATACTTTCAGTTAAGCTGCAGGGTAGCCGCTAGTCGTATACACCCGATACATATTTTTCTATAAGCCTGTTACCAATTTATACTGTCCAAATACTACAAAGCTTTGCCTCTCGCCTTTAGCGGCTGCAACTTTACAGGGTAGCGCCGTAGTCTACACTGCGCGCACTTATCGCTTGCTCGCCGTCTGATATGCTCGTACATACTCCATACATGATAAATAATCATATGTGTGTTCCTATAATTGAGCCTATCGCGAGGTGTCATTAAAGCATGCCGAATACCAGAAGCTCCAGCCGAGTACAAGCAGCACGCACAGCTGCCGCGCAACACGCTGTAGCCACGCCCCCTGTGCTCCTCCAGCTGCCCTAGCTGCTGCCTACTATCGCAGGCAACAACAACAGCTGCGCAGCTTCGTTAATCTGATGGGTGGCAAGGAGAGGGGTAGGCGAAGGGGAGCTCTATTTTTTTTTTTTTTTTTTTTTTTTTGTGATGTGGAACTGCGTCGGCAACTGAGGACTGTCGCGATTAGATAAGCGACACATCAAAGCAGCAGCAGCAACAACAACAACAACAACAAGTGGAGCAAGAGGAGTAGCAGCAGCAGCGCGAGGAGGAGGCGGGGGAGCAGCAGCAGCAGCCGCCGCTCAATCATGCGCCTGAGATAAGCGAGGCCAACGCGTTGACCACAACTGCGCGGCAGAATCAGGTGTAGGGTAGGGGCAGGGCGGCTGGAGGAGCAGTGGTTATGGGGCTATGGCAATGGCAGGATTTGCGCTGGCAATGACAAAGCAGTGGGAAATTCGAGCTGATTTCAGGCAATTGCTGCACACAGCAGGCACTCTCGCTGCCCCTTCCCCCCTCTGCTCTATCTCTCTCACTCGCACACAGCGAAATATTTTTAACTATTTATGGTTATTACGCGTCGTTAGCGTGTTTTATTTTTAAAATAGACCAAACACTGCGACGCCAACAGCAACAATAATAATAAGCGACGCGAGCGACTGCGACGGCAACGGCGACGACGACGGCGACGGCGACTGCGACGGCAACGGCGACGACGACGGCGACGGCGACTGCGACGCTGGCTATGGTGACGTCTACGTGCGCATGGAAATTGGAAAATTGCTAGCGGGCAATTAGTCAAGTGCCAGGGTCAAGGACGAGGAAGAAAGAACAAAGCAGAACGATGAAGGCAGCTAAAAATAGAGAAAACAGAGAAAGAGGGAGAGAGGGAGAGAAAGGGAGAGGGACAGGGGGCAGAGTGGGGGTAAGTCCCAGAAATTCCGATTTGTCATAACACATTGGCGAAATTCTACAAATGAGAAGATGAACTGGAAAAACTCTTGTACTTGATGGGGGAAGGGTAGGAATGTAAGCTTCAGTTGTATTTGATAATATTCTAATATATATAATAATATATACAATATATTGTAATATACACATACATAATATATTGTAATTTTGTAAAATTTTAAAATAATATATATATTATATATACTAGTTAATACTTTGAAGAATAGCTCTTGAGATTGACCAGAGAAGTAAATAAAAAGTTCATAAAATTTATTTATAGAATAGAAATTATTCTGTTTAATTTTACTATATTATAATACTATATCACATGTTTAGATAAAGATTATTAGAAAATACTATAAATATTTAGTACAACTGAAGATGAAATTTAAAATTGAGATTAACTAAAATGCGTTGACTTTTTAAATAAAAACGAAGAACCTTTGATAAGGAAAAGGATTCATTATCGAAAGACTGAAGTTTGAAGAACTCTTGTACTTGATGAGGGAAAGTTTCATTTAAATTTAATAATATAATTTTTAAGTTGATATTTACAAGAATATAAAACCTATAGAGATTATCGCTAGACTTGGGAACTCAAAGAACTCTTGTACTTCATGAGCGAAAAAACTGTAAGTTTAATTTATAATTAATAATATTTTATTATTAGTTGATATTCGCAAGAAAAATATATCTTAGGATTCAATATAAAGTTGAGAAGTAAAAATAAAGTTGATAAAATTGATCTTATTTTTTCTGTATTATAATAAGGTATTTGAAGATAATAAAGTAGAGTAAAAATGAAGCTCAAAATTATAATCAAGATTAATTTAATTGAAATTGGCTCAAAGAACTCTGATACTTAACGAGGGAATCGATTGCGAGATTCGTATATCATTAATACTATATATAATAAGAATGTACAACCTCTTGAGATTATCGACTTGAGAAGTCAAAGTAAAATTCATCTGTACTACTACTAACACTACTTGTACAAATTAAGATTACGTTGAAAATTAAAGCTTCAAAAATAATATAAAATGGCAAAAAAAAAAAATAATAATAATGTTAAGGATTATTATAATGAAGTAATAATATAGTTTATTTACTTCGAATTATTATTATTATTAAGATTTCAATAAAGGCTTTTGAGAAACATGAAAATTTTTGCAAATTTAGACAATTTGCTTACTTTCAAAGCTCGTAAAGCTATTTGAACTAAAGCTGTGGTATTATAGATAAACATACTATATAATCTATATCACTTAGTTTGCTCTGAGGAAATGTAATTAGTTTTATCGGGAGAGCCACTTTTTCCTTAATATATATTTTTGTTAATATCTTCCATCCCAAAGAAAACTGCCTAATTTTAATAAATATTGAAAGTTTTAACTATAGCTTTATTTTTTCATCGACAGCTACATGTAGTTACTGTAGCTGTAGATCAACGATCAATAACAAATTCCCAAGATATTTTGGATTTTTAATTTTCTTATCTATGAACGCTTTTAAATATGTGTATAAGAGTAAATTTTGTTTTTATTTTATTTATTTAATTTTTCTAAATACTCCCAATTATATCTCGTATGAACTTCAAAAGAATTTGTAATAAGGTAAACTATTTGATCTGGTGAATCCTCTAATCTTTATCTATATTTATATAGATTGACTCTGTGTTCCCGTCTCTCTCTCTCTTTTATCTCAATGAATTTCTTAACTTTCAGTATCTTCCAGTGATATCGAGAGCTTTCTGCCATCCTTCACGCACCCGTAAGATTATCTACTTGAATATCTCAAGTTTCTATGATCTCAAGCCCCCGAAAAAGCCGACGCCGACATGACTCTATTTATAATAGAGTCCCGCTTCGACCATTATCAACTTTCGCTACAGCTTCATTACGAACAACAACGACAACAACAGCGTGAAGAAGACTGTGTGGAGTTCAGAATGAAGTCGCCAAAAAAAAAAAAAAATAAAGAAAGAAAAGAAGAGATGAAAAAAGAAAATTGCTAGACAAACAATGAAAAGAAAATGTCGTTGATAGTTAATTAAAAAACAATTTAAACAAATTAGAGTTGAAGCGAAGGTGAGACGAGCGAGCGAGTGAGCGATAGAGAACGGCGACGAAAATGAAACGTAAAACGCATTAACAACAACAAAACGTAAAAAAGCGTAAAGCTGGCGACGAAAATTTAACAAATTTTCCAAAAACCAAAAAAAAAATAACAAACAACAACAACAACAGCAGCAGCAGCGGCAGCAGCACGAAGAGCGACAACAACAGCGCTGCCGCCGCACGCTCATTACAATTCAATTGAAGTAGCGACAGCGCCGTTGACGCCAACGAGAGCGACAGCGACGGCGACCGCGACGGCGACGTCGACAACAAACACTCGCGACACACGAAGCGCGGGCGCGCGTTCAACGACATTGCCGAAGAAGAAGAAAAACCAAACAGCAGCAGCAGCAACAACAACAACAACAGCAACAAGAACTCAGGTGTAATCAAAGCGCATAGCCAGCCGCCACAGCAGCAGCAGCAGCAGAGAGAGAGAGAGCGCGCGCGTGGACAGCAGCAGAGAGCGCGCAGCAGCAGCAGAGAGAGCGCCACAGCAGCAGCAGCAGCAGCGAAGAGAGCGCGCGAGCGAGCGCAGCAGCAGCGCTCGCGTGTCACGTACACAGGCGCAGAGCACAGCGCACATAGATACGCTGAGAGCGACGCCGCAGCGCCAGTGTGAGAGAGCCAAAACACGGCAGAGCGCAAGCACATGTGAGAGCGCGAGCGAGAGCGAGCGCAAGTCGGCGACGCAGCGCTGTCGACGTCGCATCACTTGGCAGGAATGCTGATAAATTGCCGCCTGGCAATTGGGCAGACGAGCAGCAGCAGCAGCGACGTCGACAGCGACAGCGACTGCACAGCTTTAGCTTTTGCTGCCGCTGCCGCTGCCGGCGCTGGCTTTGGCGCTGCGTTTGCGTTTGCGTTTGCTTCCTTTGACCGTTGAGATTTGTTCTCGTTTCTGCTGCGCGCAGGAGTCGCGGCAGCGCTGCTGCATCTCGCTCTCTCTCTCTCTAGCGCGCTCTCTCTGTCGGTCTGTGCTTGTGTGTGCGTGCGTGCGTGTGTGAGCCAACCACAGCAGCCTCTCGGCTGCTGCTATCTCTGTCTCAGCTTCTGCTGCTGCGCAGGACCGACCATTTACAGCGTGCTCTATGTGTGCGTGCGTGTGTCTCTGTGTGTGTGTGTGTGTGTGTATATAGACATCTTTGCTTGGGCCGCGTGACTTGCGTTTTTGTGATTCGTTTGCTCTGCCTCTGCTGCTGCTCTGCCTCTGCTGCTCTGCTCTGCTCTGCTTTGGCTCTGCGCATTGATTTTTCTGCCCAAGCAGATACACAGCATAATGCACGCTGTACATACGTATGTGTGTGCGTGTGTGTGTGTGTGTATGTATAGTTGTTATATATATGTATACGCACACGCCCGCATTTAGTCAACGAACCACAAAGCAGCCGCAGCTGCAGCAGCAGCAGCAGCAGATACTTTTATCGATTTTGCCTTTGTTTTTGTTGTTGTTGTTGTTGTTGCATCCAGCAGCAGGTTAGCTGCGTCTGTTGTTGTTGTTGTTGCCAGATGAATTCATGCGGGCGGCGGCTGGCCAATGACAACATCAGCCGCAGCAGCAGCAGCAGCAGCAGCAGCAGAGGGCGGGCGGGCGGCAGCTTGCCCGCAGCAGAGCGGCCGCTGGGATGTGTGGGCTGAAGGTGAGATGGCGCACAGCTTGAGGTGGGGTGAGCTTGGCCGGGCTGATCCACCCCTATGGAAATCCATATACATACACATGTACACAAGGCAGGGGGATGGACGCGAAGGAGCTGGAGCAGGGGCGGGGGTGGAGATGGCTGCCAACGCAAAGCCCAACTGTGTTTTGGTTTGTTATGTACAATTCTCATGGTTTTGGTTACCTGGCAACACTTGTGTATCTGTGTATCTGCAAGATACACACGCGCACACACAGCCCAAGGGACGGTGCTTAACTACCCCCAGACGAAAAGCGATGTTATCCCCATTTTGGTGTGCCTCTTCTTCAGTTGGTCAGGCTGCCTCTCTGTGTGGGCGTAGTGGAAGGGGGAGGGGGTGGTAGGGGCAGAGCTGAAGCAGCTAGTACACTGAGCTAAATAAGCTGGCCAAATGATTGAATGAGTCCCATGGCAACTTTTTTGTATATAGCTATACTATACTTCTGTGGACTTCTATAGGGTATAAGAACCTATATGTATATAGAAAGCTCTGATAAGTACCTGCAGTTATACGGATTATATCTGTAATTTCAATTTCCTCAAGATTTTTGTATGAGTACACAAAACTCTCTGGAAATCGGATTTTTATGTTCTTTTTTTTTATTTTTTATTGAAATCTTAATAAATTAAATGAATTAATAATATCAATATCAATAATCATATCATATTACATATATATTATCATTAATATTATTTAATTATTGTATTATCTATAATTTGTATTATTATTTACTATTCCAAACTCTGAAAAGTTATATGAAACCAAATAGATCATCTTGTATCTCTAATCCTCTATATAAAATATTGTATTAAAATATGAATTCGTATTATTAAAATATTTTACTAGATAATCCAAAGTCAAATGAAATCATGTAGCATCTTTTTTTTATATTCTCTATTTAGAAATTCTTGAAAACTATAGAAAGTTATAGTATATCTATCTGTAACTTTAATTTAATTAAATTAGGCGTAATTTACTTATCACTAATATATACTTTAAATAAATAAAAAGCAATCTTGATTAAAATTTCTGTTACACCTAGGACTTAAAAGGGTGCCTTGGTATCCCCGTCTAGCTTACTAAATAACGAATAAAGAAAAAGTCACTTTCTAAAATCTTATAGATATTTTTTTGAAAACTTTTTAAATCGCTAAACTTTCAAGCTTTTTATGTAGTAGTTTTCAAACTAGTCGTATAAAAATGTTCAGATATTTGAAATTTTTTAAATTTCTAATTTTTAATTTTACAATACTTGAGCTTTCGAATAACTTAGGGATATATGGTAAGTAGTACCTACAATAATTCCATAACTATTGATTTTAGCTCTACAACTTTGTTTTTGCACAGTGTACAATCAATAGACTGACAATACATAAATGATGGACAGTTGGGCGGACAGATGGAAAACCGGGAAGTGGGCGGTTAGATTCAAGTCTCTCTCTCTATCTATCTTTCTGTCTCTCTCTACTTCTGCGGCACGAGCTTGTGGCCATAAATTATGCGTTAGGTTTTATTGATTCGCCAGAGACATCTAGGATACCGCATGGGGATATTAAATGGGCCAAGAAATGGGAAATATGAAATAGCAGGGGGAGAGGGAGGAACAAAGGAAGGAAGAACGGCGAAATATGCATGAAGGAAATGGAGAAAAATTCGAGAAAGCACAACGTGTGCTGTGTCTACAATGTAAGGGGCCATCAAATGGTCAATTACATAATGAGTTTTAACTGGAAACGATTTATGGCCCAAATGTTGGTCACACACACACACACACGCGCGCAGATATCGATAGCGTCATTGGCCAATTGAGCAGACACAGGCAAATGCTGTGCAAGCGATTAGAGTCACATTTCTATATGTTCTCTATATGGTCTATGGTCTATATGGCCTTTTTGGCACTGATACCGACCGACCCGAGGCTGATACGAGGCTGAGGTGTACGTAAAGCCCCTGTAGCGTGTATGATTCATAGCATACGGCGACCTGAGTCAGCATGAGGGCAGGAAGTGTGATCCCCAAAATGCCATCACTGATGCAATCTATTGACACGGACAACATCGTAACGCCCAACAGAACTGAAAATTTGAAACCGCTCGGAGTCTTAACTTTTATCACGCGCAAGCCGAGGGCGGGGGCTTAAAAATCGTTTACAGCGTCTTTAGCGCTAAAACCCGGCGAGACCCGGCGAGACCCGACGCGAGTCGTGATCGGTGCGGCGGAGTGGAGCAGACCGACAGATAGATAGTTAGCTAGATAGAGATACTTTTCGGGGGCTTTGGCGGGCTCAACGAATGGCGACGAACTTCCCTTCCTTCTCAGGAAAACTGCAATGTACAAGGTGTGTGTGTGTGTGTTGTACTATCTGGGCGAGTGTAATATTTCTTATCGATAGATCTATCGAACGTTGTGCGCTTTATGGCAACTGAATCTTACAGCAAATAGCTGCATAATGCACGATCGCAACTACACTGAGAGAAATTAAACTTGGATTGAGTTTTCTCATATATTTATGCCTTCAGAAATCTACATGAAGCTTGTATAGCGCACAGCATTGCTACACAGCAAGAAATCTGATACAGTTATTCTATACTATATATTTATCATACTATATAGTATAGATTTCTAAAAGAAATCGCTCTAAAATTTATTGCTATATATTTATTCCATAATATATTTATAATAAAGCACTGCAACAAATTGGAGTTTGATTGATTTTCCCTACACAATTCCTCTATATTATATATATTTTTTATTGAAGTGTACTATAAATATTGAATGAAATCGGAAATAAATGTTATTTATTCCATTTTATATTTTAAGCTATACCACACTACAGTTGAATGAAATCGGACTTTAATTTAGCTGCCCAACTAATTAACATACTATATAGTTTTGCAAGAAATCGAAGTAAGATGGATTTCCCCGATATATTTAATCCATAATATAAATATTCTATAATAAAATTGTTTATTTCTAAAGGAAATCGGAGAAAGATTAATTTCTGTTATATATTTTTTTCAAAATATGGATGCTTCTATACCAGAAAAAATAGTTATCTTTTATTTCTCTGAATATATACTATATACTTTATTTTATATTATAATACTACAACATATACTATATACTTTATTTTATATTATAATACTACAACACTATAGAATTCAGCAAGAAATCGGACTAAAGTCAAGAAATCAGAACTATCTAATACATTTTTTTCATGTCATCAAATATGCTATATAATCCTGGAAAAAATCTAAAGATCACTACTATATAGTGCTATAGCATGTCAGCATATGCCCGCGTTCAGCTGCACTGCAGGAAATCTGAATGGAATTTTTTGAATCTATACTCTACTGCTAGCACAGTCGCCGCTCTGACGTATTACTTTGGTTCTGGTATTTCCGTATAGTTCGATTTTGATTTTGACCGAAAGTGGTCGAGAGCTCGCTTCCGGCAGATTGTCGAATTAACATGTTTGAAGTATCTGGAGTATCAGTGCAAACTGTCTGCCACGCTCAGATATACCTGTAAGTGAACGAAGTCCAAAACAATCCGAAACTTGGACTTCATCCATTTCGACAGTGTAAAAAGTCTCATAAAAAAAATCTATAAACAGGTTGGAAAATACTTCAGCGCGTCATAAAAATTCGCAAGAGAGTGTGAGAGAGAGAGGAGAGAGGGAGAGAGGGAGAGTAAGAGAGGGAGAGGCAGTACCGCGAGAAGACGCATTTGAGGTGCATTTGAAGTGATTATTTATAGAGCGTTCATATATCTCGGCTATATAATCGGACACGTGACATGATTTAGCCGGCGGCCAATCAATTGGGGCCGCCACAGAGCGTCTTCTGCTGCTGCTCTGGCCAGAAAATCGAGGCAATGAGGCCCCCACAATAAAGATAAACCCAGCACCAAGGCAAATCGAATCGGTTCGATTCGAATCGAGTCGAGTCGAGTCTGGTTACGGGCATCGAAAGACGTTGGCATGTCCGTTCCGTTCCCCCCGGGTGCAATTGTCGAGATAACTTCGAGCTGGCCAGAGTCTAAAGATAGTCGCCACGGACAATACGGACAATACGGACAATAGATCATTGCCGGGTAGGTGTCGTCTCTCTACATACATATATAACACACTGTGTGTACTACAATATATAGAGTACATTTTCTATTTTGGAGATCTGCACTGCGGCAAAGCGTGGAACTTCAAGCGTCTTTCGGAGCGAACGGAACCGGGAGTCTTATCGCTAATGATGATGGATCGTGATTTTGAGATGATCGATGATTTTGCCAGGCGATAAGGCCTCCACTCACTCTGCGGTGCTCTTAGCTGGCAAAGGTGCTGGGCGCTGGGGGGGCTGTGGGCAGGGGGGCAGGGTTTCCTGTGTGTGCGCGCACGCTCTTGAGATTTAAGCCGACGACGCCGACGACGCCGCGACGCTGACGACGTCTGATATCAGAGCCCGTTGGATTCGCTGTCATCGCGTCGTCGTCGGCATTGTCGATGGGTTTTTCGGTTCTGTTTGTATGGGCCTATGAGTTTATGGTAGTGTATGGCATACCCTACATTGAAAGCTGTAATGCGGTAGCACTGATTGAAAGCCCACACCACATTGCTGTACAGGGCATCTGAGAGTCGGGCAGCCTCGACGCACACGCCTAACGTGTGTTCTGTGTGGTTTTCCTTAAGAGTCCAACTGAATCGAGGCTACAACTAGAGACGTTTACTCACCCGTTATCTATTTTTTCTTGATAGTGCTACCTACTTACACACATCGCAATGGCTCTTTATACAGATACGTATGTATATATAATTATATATATACATATATAATATACACACACGCTTCGACTTTGGCTTATTGCCTGATGTTCGATACGATTTGACTTTGGTGCTGTTATTGCATTCCGTTTGGACAGGTGAGAGAGGCGACACGCCGGCTCCTACCCCTCTCCGCCCGCAACGTTGATGTATGGATGGGGTAAGGAGGATCGTGATGATAATGGATCGTCAATTGAGTTTCGTAAGGGCAATGCAAGGTCGACAGATAAACCCTTCTATGCACGATTTGGATTTCAGCTGCCAACTTTGAGTTAGTCTTGGCCACGCACGGATGCTATTCTCCAATTCATTTCCTAAGTTTTTCAAAATTTGATTCTCAGATATCTTCAGCTAAGATCAGGCACTATGTTCATATTTCTTTTCATTAATAAATAAATCGCTTTTCCACAAACATACAGAAATTTAGGGATTTTCGAATTATCTTAACGAAACATTATATTTGTAGATATATATGTAAATAAATATATAAGTATGTAGATATTATACGAGGGATTTTTTAGGGATTTTCGAATTATCTTAACGAAACATTATTTATGAAGATATATATGTAAATAAATATATAAGTATGTAGATATTATACGAGGGTCGTTCAATAAGTCTTTAGAAAAAATAAATTATAATAATAAATATAAAAACACTGTTTTTTGCAGAAATTTTTTTATTTTTCACCATAGTCCCCTTTTAGCTCTACACACTTTGCCAATCGTTTTTCCAACATTTTTATCCCGTCCAAAAAATAGGATTTCGGATTTCTTCACTCGGATTTTCTAAGGACTTATTGAACGACCCTCGTTTATAAATTTTTCTATTGTACGCCTCACTTTTCTAACTAAGCTATATTTTATTTTTTATTTATCGATATATATATATATTTATGTCATATCTGATTCTTTTATGTTTTTCACTTTAAAATAGATATTTTTACTATATCTGATTGATTGTTTTCCTTTGCATCGCGCTTAAAATTGTTTTCCTATAACTATACCCATTCAAAATATTTTTTCTAAGCCCATCTGTACTTATATACTTATATTTTCAAATCCTACTCCATTAGCTATATCCAATTTAAGTTTTCTTTAATAAACCTTAATGTCCTATACGGTCTATGCATCTATTTTCTTATTTTCTATTTTTTCTGTATTTTTATAGCCATAGACGCCTTCAATTTTCTGCTGTAAACTCAGCTGTACCTATATCTTCTCTATGTACCCGTAACCCTCTCTCTCTCGCCCCTTTTCACCTGAGTTCCACCTTCCTGCCTTTTCCATCTCTTCCGTTTTTAGCCCCGTTTTTCCAACTTTTTCGTTTATTTAGTTTCATTTACTTTACGCTCAATTTTGCGCCCCATTGCCAGCGTGTGACTCGTGGACCGCCCCAGCCCTCGTGCGCCCCTCCGCTCGGCCCTGGCGTGCGCTTCTAACGGTCGCTTCGAGCCACCCTCGCAGGAACATTGCAACTGATTGAATATTCATGTGTTTGCTCGACTTCATAGCCATGGCAACTATCTGGTGCCGTGTATCCGTCAATGTATCTGTATCTGTGTTGCTGTATCTACAGCGCTGGCTGCAGTTGTTGTCGTGTCTGTGTCTGTGTGCGTCCCACGCAATAGGGACAACATCAGCGCAGAACAAACATGAGCTGCAAATGCATCTGCGTGCGCTTTTACACAAACGCACACATGCGACACATGCCACATGCCATACGCCGTCGCCGTCGCCGTCGCCGCCGCCAACCACCCCCAACTGCTGCGCTCGGCTCCTTTTTTTTATCATCCAACTAAAATATTTACTCAGTATGGCAAAAAACAGAGCCCTAACCCGACCCGAATCCCGGCCCGAACTCGAACTCGAGCTCGAGCCCGAACGCACAGCTCGTTCCCATTCCCAATCCCGTTGTCGTGGCCGTGGGAGGAAGTGGAAGTGTTGCAGGAAAAGACAACGCAGCCGGCGCTGTAAATGCACTGAAAGAAATTCGTATGACATTTTTGAATTTATACAGAACAATTTTTAATTTACACTGTAAAAAGGACTTGTAATTTCGGAAAAAAATATATAATTAAATAATGAAAGTTTTCGAAATATTAATTTAGGCAATTTTATTTGCAACTTTATGTTGAACAATTTGAGTTTTTCTAAATATATTTAAAAATTAATTAAAACAGAAATGTAAAATAATTTTTTAAAAATATTTGCCATGCTTACTATTAGTTTTTTCGCAGTGCATGGTAATAATTCGGGCTGCTGCTGCGCCGGCTGCATATTCAAATCGTAACCGAAACTCGCAATTCATAGAGTGTGCCCGAGTTTTATTTTTTTTTTTTTTTTGTATCTTGTATTTTATATCTCGTGTTTGAACTGATTAAATTATTGACACAACGCTCGTCGATTGACGAGCGTCATCGCTGCGGAGACCTCCTAAAAAACACACCTTCTCGCCAATGTTGTGTCTGTTTTTTGTTGTGCCCGTTTGGCTTTGGTTTTCAGGTAATCAATACACACGAGTCGACGCACCTCTGTTTGCCCACAGATGAGTTATCATCTGTGTTTTTGTTTTCGACTTTACTGCTCCTCCTCGAATCTGCTGCGGAACATCTCCCCAGCGAGTCGATAGCTCCCTATCGCGTCGATCACCCAGAGATAGCTCAATAAATACGCTATAAACTTTATGATTTTGCCTACAACTCTTTTGGCTGAAGAAAAAGTTTCCACTTTGTAATATTGACTGGCAAAGTGGAAACTTTTCAGCAGTCGAATCGAATTTTGTTTGTGGAAACAATTTAAATTCTATATAAATAACGTAGTGCTCGGGGAAATTTGAGTTTGAGGCTCAAGAATAATTTAATATTGAACAAAATAGCTGAAATATATAGCAAATATAAATATATGTTTTGCCAGAAGTGTTTTTCTAGATTTTCAGTAAATGACAAAAATGTTGAATGATATTTAGATAAACAATAGATAATATACATATTTTAAAATACAATTCACTCAATGAAATCCAAAAAAAAAAAAAAATAATAATATTTTAAATAGATAAAATATTTAAATAGTTTATTGTCTCCTAAGACAGATAGTTCTGTCTGTCTATCTGTCGAAAAAATTGAAAAATTCCTCGAATTTTAGCGTTTTGTAAACTTCTTTTCGATTGATTATAATTTTTAAGCGCGTAAACTGAAGTCAACAAACTATACGTCATTTGAAGGGTGTTGAGACCTATTTGACTATTTGATTTTACAATCGAAGCGCGAAATTTGAATGCAAAAACCAAATATTTTATACCAATAGTTAAGATTATAATTTATCATTTATAAATTTTTTTTTGAAATAAAATATATTTTCATGCTGCCTCAAAATATCTGATACATATACATTTCTGATGTTAATTAAAGGTTATCTTAAGTATCTGCAGATATCTGATGAAAATGTTTGTATGTAGTAATTTTATGTACCTCTTCAGTTTATTAAGATATACTCCTTAGTACTTCAAAATTACTCTTAACACTCAAACTGTGGTATTATATTTATTGCTCATCAAAAGTATCTCAAGTCGTCGCTATAATTTCTGTAGAAGACTGCTTGATATTTGATCATTTTTCTTACTTCCCCTTCCAGCTCAAAAGTATCTGAAGTATCCACCTGATACATATTTATACTGCTGAGCACTCTAAGCTAAACTCTTTGCTTGCTACAGCATAACTGCCAGTCGCACATACCCCGCCAGGCGCGGAACTGCGGCCAATTGCATTTTCGTAATGTTTTGTCATTTGTTGTGGCAGCTGAGACGTGCGTCCTGCAGGACACTCTTCATAATCGTGAGGGGCAAGCGCAGTTTATAGTTCAATAAACTGTGCAGCGTGCATTGATCCTGGCCTAGCCGAAGTTACGAGCGGACAGGTGGACGGACAGCGGACAGACTGTGCAGCAGTTGAATGAACGCATGCAGCAGCAGCGGCAACAGCAGCAGCTTCTTCCTTCTACCTGTTTCAATTCTTCCCTCTCCCTGCACACACACATACCCTCGTACTGGCCCTCTCTGTCTCTGTCTCGCTGTCTATGCCCATTCTGGCTGCCGTTCTGGCCGAGACCGACACACGTTTTGCATTACACTCGAGCGCACAGGAGTCGCTGCTGAACCCCTGGTGGCAAGTGGCGGCTGCAGTTGCAGAAAGGTGCATCCTTGCATCATCCTTGCCGGGGCATCGTCATCATCCTGGCGCTGCACCTGTCATTGCGGTAACCGTTTTTCCAGCCGACTGTTGGCCAAGATCAGGCCTCAACGGATCATTGTCTGGCATCAAATTACACAGAGACTCGTCGAGCGAGCGAGCGAGCAAGCAAGCGAGAGCTGACCATGTCCTGCCGCTGTCGCTACTCCTGCCCCTGCCCTGGCCCCGACACATTTCACAGAATCGCCAGGACATCGACGAGGGTCGCTCGACGAGTTTAATCAAGTGGAAGGCGGCAGTTAAACTTCATTTGCGATCGCCAGAGCCGAGCATGACTCAGGCGCAAGCAGAGCAGCAGACGTTGCAGTTGCACAGTTGCACAGTTGCCGCCCCTCTTCCCTCGCTTCGCCCTCTCCCCAGCGCTGTGCCCCCCTTAGCATTGCTCACATTTCAGCAACATGAGACTCGCATCGGAAGTCGGAAACGTGGCGTTGTAATGCTTGATTGGACTTGCGCTCGTTCGCTCTGCTTCCTCTTCGGGCTCTACCACGGGGCAACAGGGAAGCTTTACAAGGTGCATATCCCATGTCACACCAGCTGAAGCTGCTCCCTTCTCCCCTTTCCCTTCTCCCTCTCTCTCTCTCTCTGTTGTGTTCCCCTTTGTGCAATTTGTCATTCGTCTCGGAAGGATTTTAATCAGGTCTTGCATGCCTTGTGTCGCTTCCAATTCGATTGAAGTGAAAGTTCTTTGACTGTGCTTGGGCTTGAATTACTGTAAATCGATTCGAGCTTATCGTTTATCTATTTGTTTTATTCTGGAAATTCTGGAATTAATTCTGGCTGGGTTTTCCTTGCCTTGCTTTATTTTCTTACAGACTACAATATGGGTCTATATTAATTAATTGTTTTTTTGTTTCTTTTAATTTTTCTGTTAATATATTTCCAATAACTTATATAAAATTTTATGCTAACTAAAAATTCAACCTAGTCATACGACTAGGTGATGCAATTATTACGATCTGATCTACAAGACTCCGAAATACCACCATAGACTAATATCCTTAATATAACTAAGCTTCTCAGCTCTTTATTTTAATTTTAAAGTTTTTTTTTTTGGCTTAAGATCCTGCAAAAATATATGCTAGCTGAGAAGCTTCCCATACAGAAAGGTCAGTTGAAAATATAAGACACCTTTTTTTGAAAAATATGATTATTTTTATAATTTATTAATTTTATTCCTATACTTCCTACCTGACAATTTCTAGTAATTTATTGTTTTTAGAGCTTTTCAAATATAATTAAATAAATTTTCAATATAAAAAAAAAATATATCGAAGCTGCTTTAACCTATATTAATGCAGATACTTTTTATGTTATATTTTCCCTACTTGCCCACAATTCCCAGCTGAAATCTTTGGTAAAACTCGTAGCCACGCCTGCTCAGTCGATTTCTTGGTAATGGCCACACTTCTTGCATTACTCCACATGCGACCCAGTAAACCTACTGTAGTTCTACTTTCGTACCGCTGCTGCAGGTGGAATATTTGTACTTTCATGCACCCACCATAGCGGGCGCGTGGCGCGTCGAGGTGCAAGTCGACAGATAAATTCTTCGATCGCCTCCGCTAATGGCCATCCATCATTGGCTAATTTCTACAATTATCATAATGAAACCACATACATGAATTGCTCATTTTTCCATTGGGCTGTAGTTTTTGGGTCAGAATCGTGTGCAGACAACTTTCACGGTCCACCAGTTCGTTGACCATAGTCTGCGATATCAATATATATCCATACTCTCATGCCCATGCCCATGCTCAGGCCCAGGCCCATGTCCGTACCATACCATACCATGCCATATACCCATACCCAGCCCATACATATCTATGCATGCTTAATTTCTCCGCCTTCGTCTCGCATAATGAATTTATTATTAAACAAATCTCAAACGCACCACACACACACACAAACGCACGCAGACTTACGCACACTCCACATGTACATGTAATTTTTTAATAATGCATAGTTTGTCAATAAATTTCTTTTATGATGAAGCCTCCCGCTCGCGTTCTCCCTCCCCCGCGCCGATCTGTGCGAGAGCTCGTTTTGTAGGGCATCTGTGGAGTCGATTGACAATCACTCGAGAGTTTGATCGCTATCGAAACTTATCATTTAGGTAATATGAAAAAGCATATGAAGAAAGCACTTACCAGTTATTATCGATAAATAGTTATCGATTATTTAATATCGAAATATTTAATACTTCTATTGTCATTATATTACTTAAAACAAATCTTATTTAGAAAATTCCGCATATTTTCGATATTTATCGCCCAGTTATCGAATTCATTAAAATGGAGCCGATTAACGATTAAATGTATTCAAGCAAATGCGAATCTTAGCACCTAAGCAATAAGACATTCTCAGCTGTAAGCATGCCATATATTTGTTAGATCCAAATTATCGATTTTTGGATATATAAATAGACTTATCGCTTTGCTATCGAAACATATAGTGTAACTCAATGTTCAATGTTCTAGAGATTTTTAAAACTATTTAAATAATTGCATTGACTATTTGGCAAACTATCGTTATCGTTATCGTCATCGATATGTATGTTCACACTTATCGACTTTGCTGCCAGCCTCTCAGTAGTAAAATAAGCTGCTCTTAATTGAATTCGTAATTAAACTATTGATTTGGAAGCACATTATCATCGATATTTATCGATATCATGCGCTTTTAGAGCATCTGCTGTTCGTTCAGCTGGACACTTGGCTTTCCATTCTGGTTTTCTCAATGCTCTGGCCAGAGGCGACGCGTCGGGCACGATTTCCAAATACATTAACATTGCGATGGGTGCACGATGGTGGGCATGGGTCTTTTCTCCTCCTCTCGGGGTCTGCGCGGTGCGTCTGAGGTCTCTGCGGTCTCGGGGTCTGGGGGTCTGGGGGTCTGTTGGTCTGGCCTCTCGGCTCTGCGGGTCTGTGCGTCTGTGCGGCGATCCGCAATTCACGATCGGCAATGGCGATGGCTGCTGCCGGTCTTCAAACGCCGCGCCAAATACGAAATCACATCCAAAAAACGCACGTAAAATTGCTCTCGGCGAGAGCTGACGACTAGCAGATACCCTAAGCAACATGAAGGCAGATAAAGTGGTTGAAATTTTGGCTTGACATTTTTCGATATTAAGAAAATTTTTAGTACATATTTTAGTACGTATTGTAAGTAAATCTTAATAATTACAGGGTATACACAGAGATTGCTTGCTTGTTGAGTTTCTTTCGACAGCATAATGGCAAAATATTGGAAATGTATGAAAATATATATATCGTATATAATAATTGTATGATGAGCAATACAGGGTATACAGTAGTCTGCAGACAAAATTAATTTGCATGTTGCAATCCTTCTAGTTCCTGGCTACTTGATTCCGGCGAACACACAGCTCCATTTTGATAAACCCTTTAGCTCTTTTTAATTACAGGGTATACCGACTACAGCAGCAAACAGCAATTACAGCAACTACAACAACTATTTGAATCTTACGGCTCAATAAAAGAAAATGTGCGGCAACGCATATGGTCGTGCCCCCGCCCAGGCCCAGTCCCAGGCCCAGGCCCAGGCCCGGACCCCCAAACTTGGTGATTCTTCATTAAAGATTCATGATGTGTGTTTTCTTTGAGGCAAACGTACGCCATGACAACCGACAACCGACAACCGGGCCCAAACGATGGCCCAAGCGATGGCGAGCCCCATTAGCCATTAACCAGCTACAACTGCATAAACCTCAGCGTGTCGATGGCGATGGCAACGTCGGCGTCGCCGTCGACTGCGGCTGCTGCTGTTGCTGCTGCTGCTGCTGCTGCGACGCCAATCTTCAATGAGTGATGGGCCAGGCCGGGCGAAGCCAATATCCAAAGCCCAAGGCCCATTCGAGTGGCGGACGATGCGACTAGAAGATATCCAGTAGTAAGTTAGTTTCAGAATGTTAAAAGTATGCGCACAGAGTTTATATTAAAGATACAAAAGTATTTTATAGATACAAAAGTATCTTATAGATACAAAAGTATTTTATAGATACAAAAGTATCTTATAGGTACAAAAGTATCTTATAGATACAAAGAATTTTGTGAATTCAAAAGTATCTTATAGATACAAAAGTATCTTATAGATACAAAAGTATCTTATAGACACAAAAGTATCTTATAGATACAAAAGTATCTTATAGAACAAAAGTATCTTATAGATACAAAAGTATCTTATAGATACAATGAATTTTGTGAATTCAAAAGTATCTTATAGATACAAAAGTATCATATAAAGACAAAAGTATCTTAAGGATACAAAAGTATCTTATAGATACAAAAGTATCTATAGATACAAAAGTATCATATAAAGACAAAAGTATCTTAAGGATACAAAAGTGTCTTATAGATACAAAAGTATCTTATAGATACAAAAGTATCTTATAGATACGAAAGTATCTGCAATATGCGAAACTAGTTTGAGCGTATAGAAATTTTCTTATAACTACACGGGTAACTTGTAGCTATTAAAGATCCATAATTACAACGCTGTGTTACAGATACAAAAGTATCTTGTATATATCTTACAAAATATATTGTACATAAGTATCTTAAAGATCAAAGAAAATATCCTACAAATTGTATATAGAGCATACAGAAAGTATCTCATAGATACAAAAATACCTTATAGCTTTGAAAGTATCTTGAGTGTACAGAAACTATTTAATTTGATCAATAACATTCGACAAATCGTTATCGAATACTTCTTATTTAGAATATTTAAATACAAAAATATCCTGTAGATACAAAAGTATATAGATATCTTGCTAAATGCTAGTATATCTACGCTTTTCTTTCGTTCTCTTCTTTCTCTGTCTCCCTCTCTTTCCATGCCAATCAGACACACTGTGCGCTTAGTATACCTCTCTTCTGCACAACTGCAAATACAGGGTATGCACAAGCGCGACAACGACTTTCTTTTTGACCAAATTGTCGCCGCTGTCAAGATTCAACAATATTCATGCAATACGAGGGGGGATTAGGGGGCAGCCCTTCTATGGACTGCCGTTGGGAGCGCGACTGCGCTGGGTGGAGTGGGATTTGACGAGGAGGGGAACAGGGGCAGACGACAGCAGCGAGACAGACACACACACACACACATACACAAACGCGCAGACTGTCGATGGCTGATGGCCGCGATGCCTGCTCAATGGCTGCGCAGCTCTCTGCAGAGCGCGCTGCTTGGCTCTCGTCTGATTGGCTTTGGCTTTGGTTTCCAATTGGAATTTGTTATTGGATGTTGCTGCTGCTGCTGTGCTTGTTGTTGTTGTTGCTGTTGCTGTTGTTGCTGCTGCTGCTGCTGTTGATGTTGGCACTCGTCGCAGTCGCAGTGGCAATCGCAGTCGCAGTCCGAGCCGCTGGAGGCCTCGGGGCCGTTGTAGGCCGTTGGCCTAAAATAATAAGAAAATTTCTATATTAAAATGCTGCGCAGCACCAGCCACTGCTTCTTCTTCTTCTTCGTCTTCTTCTGCTTCTTTTTTGTCTTCGTCTTCTTCTTGCTGTTGTTGGAAATCTTCAGCTTGTGTGGATCTTACCACAGCGCACATTACCTAACTGAACGCATTGAATATATAATGTCGCGTCGAGTCTTGTGTTTGATTCGATTGCTCGTGACACGAAAAGACATGGGAGATCATGGGATTGTAGAGGGGGCAGAGGTAGGGGGGCGAGTTAAGGTCTTCAAAGTAGACACTAGTTGAGACAAACAAGTCTGGCTTGACATTTCGAAAATAATTTAAAGAATTTCTCTCTTCGGTATATCGATAGTATTGCAATACAATTGCGACTATTTATAGAGCTGATAGAGGTAAAATTGTGCTAGCTTAAAATATTGATATTGATAGTATTGCAATAATATTGTGACTATGTATAGAGCTGATAGAGGTAAAATTATAAAAGCTAAAAATATTTATAGCATTGCAATAATATTATGATTCTTTATGTGGCTGATAGAGGAACAATTATAAAAGCTAAAAATATCGATAGTATTGCAATACTACTGTTACTATTTATAGAATAGAAATATCAATGCAATAATATTGTGATTATTTTTGGAGCTGATAGAGGTAAAATTATAAAAGCTAAAAATATATTTTACTATTTGAAGAGATAGTAGAGTATTGTTGTATCTTTCTAAGGAGAATGATAAGCTCTTTTGATCGGCTTAGAAATGAAAGTGAATGATCATATCATATATATGATTTAATGCGAAAACAAAAATATCTATATAAAGTTCAAATTTAACTCAGATAATATGGGAATTTAGGAAACAATAGTATACTTCTGCTTATGTCCTTATAGAGAATCCCTACGATCTGTTGAAGAATCTTTCGTAGAAGCAGCTTCGTCCCTTAGCGAAATTGTTGGATTCTTGATACTAGGCTAGTATGCCTTCCATACTAGCTATATAATATACCATCAATTAGTGCTATAGTAACTATGTAGAGAATCCCTGCGATCTATTGAAGAATATATATTGCGCAGAAGACTTGGTGATTTGGGGTTCTTCTGTGTACAAATCGACTTGAAACTCAAACTGTGCTTATCTCGCGAGCAGCCCTCGCGGCCATCTGCAAGTCGGAGAAGTAGCGTATGTTGCGGCTCGAATTTAGATAGGGGGAACTGAGTCAGCAACTGGACAATCCATAAAGATAGAGAAACAATCACAACACAGAACGGAAATTACCGGACCGGAGATTGCCTAATGAGTGACAGAGAGTGAGAGCGCTACTACCTGAGGGCTGACCGGGCAGATCCTGTTGCCGCTTGTGGTTGACATCTTTATCGAAGGTCACGGCCTGCATTTACATTTCCAGAAATTGACAACAGGAAGTACTTCCCGATCGGGCCGAGAGCAGAACTTCTGCGAGAGCAGAAGCACTTAGGGCCGCGACATAAACATCAAGAAGCAGATAAAAACGGAACGGAAATTCGATTAGCCGCAGACAATTGGCAATTCTATAATTCTATTTCTTTCGTGATTGTCGCTCGCGTTCGCTTTCGCACCGGGCAGGGGCAGGGGAAGGCCCAGAGGCAGGGGTACGGGTTCGTTTTGGGTTTATTTGGTTCGTCTTCGGATTCTTGCGCTGTTCTTGTTGTTCTGCGCGTCTGCATATTTTAAGTGTAGTATGTACATATACATATGTATATAATATCATCGCACTCGTAGTCGTACTCGTACCCCGTGCCCGGCCGCGATAGGGGAGCAGCGGGAGCGCGAGCAGCGTCAAATGGGGAGGCAGCGCGTATCTCCATAGGGCAAAGTGTCGCCTCGTCGTCGCGCCCCATTTGCATAGATCAGTCGCAGGCAACACGCGAAACCTTCGCCCAGCACCCATACAGAGGGGCGTGGCGTGGGACGGGAGTAACTAAAGGTGTGCGTGATCGCGAAAACTTCTGGAAATTGAATTTTAAATTTTCAAGAAAATCTTTTATTTAAATATCACGAAGCTCTACATAATTATGTTACTTTAAGATACAGAAGTATCCGAAAATACGTACTAGTATTAAATTTCAATGCATTGTAATTTTAATATCAACTATTACTACAGCTTTAATTCTAATTGCAGTTAATTCTACAGTTAACAATTAACATAAGCAGAAAATATCTCGAAAATTCGTACTTGAAAGTTTCGAGAAGTTTTGAAGTTAAACTATATCATACCAAAATCAATATTAAATTTCAATGCAGTAGAAATAAAATATAAAATATTACTACAGCTTTTATATTTCCTATAAGTATTACGAGAGAATTGTTAAATTCTTCGAATTAAGCAGAAAATACTCGAAAATTCGTAATTAAAAGGTTCAAGAAATTTTGAAAATAAATTATATCATGCCAAAATTAATATTTTAAAATTACTACAGCTTTTATATTTGTTATAAATAAAATAAGAGAACATCTACATTTTTTGAATTAAGCAGAAAATACTCGAAAATTCTTAATTGATAAAATAATTTTTATTATTAATTTTTTCGACTAAAGCAGAAATTTTAAAATAATTTAAAGAACCAAGAAAATTTGGAACTTTCATAAATATTTAGTTTACAAATCTGAGTTATATATAAAATATTATATTTTTCGTATTTTGCTCGAACTGTAACATAGCATAAGACAATGCCAAATATTTCTCACGCACACATCTCTAGCGGTTGCAGAATTGAAATACGTACACGCTTCTCTCTTTCGCTGCTTTGGGTCTTGTATCTAACGGAATTTCGAAATTTACAAACAATCATTTCACTTTTTATTTAAATTTTAATGATTTCAATTCTTCGTCTATTGACAGTTTGTAATTTCAAGGTGATTCCGACTGTATGTACGCACGATACGCGTATTGCTGGAAGGTAACCGTACTTTAGTCGAATAATCGAACAGATATTGATACTAAGTCTCTCTTTCTCTCTCTCGGTGCGACGACTTCCCAACCTTTTCGTCTATCTGTCACTCATCAATATTCAACGCATTACAATTGCAATAAGTTGCCACATGTGCCTGACAGTTCCAAACCATTCCATTCCATTCCATCCGATCCAATCCGAACCGATCCGATACGATCCGACCCGATTCGATTCGATCCACTGCGATCCGTTGAAATCACCAGCCCATCACATACGGATTTTTATGCTGATTTTGACCCAATTGAACCCAGTCAGTTGGCAGCCCATTAATACGCAACGTAATGCGTCAGCTAAAGTACTTATCGCCTGCTCTCTGTCGCTACTATTGTTGTTCTTGTTGTTGCCATTGATCGCCAATGCCATGTGATCGCACAAAGTCTTTATTTGCCTGGCGTTGGGGAAAATCTTTGAGAAAATGAATCAGAAACTGCAACTGCAACTATTTGTTTGCAGTCTCAAGTGATCTTCGGGCAGATCGCTGCGTCAACTGGCAGTGCCAGTATTTCCAATAGATCTTTTGTCAGTCTCATTTTCAGTTGCGAATGATCCTCGCGTAACTGATCTTTATATATAATATTTTAAGTCTTAAAGTGCAATTTATCTGCAAATGATCATCGATCAAGTATTTACTTTTTCTTATGTTTCCTAATGATCTTTTAAGAGACTCGCGGTCTCTGCGATAGCAACCTACGTCATACTTCCGATCTCTTTGCCTAATGATCTCAATTTTGCTAAGCCCGCAACTGATCTTTCTCTCTCTCTCTCTCTCTCTTTCTTACCTCTTGCCCAACCCAAACTCATTTCAGTACTGTAAGAGCCCAACTGATCTCCACATTGTTAGCTCCATTTGATCTCTATATTTGTGTATGTCAAACAGGAACCAACAGGCCATAAAAGACGTCGGCCACGCAATCGACTTGGCATGTGACAAGTTCCGGCCATAATGACGATCAACATGAAGCGCAACATCTTTACGATCATTATTATGAATATGGAGCATCAGAGTGCACACAGACAGCCAGATAAAGCACAACAAAGATCAAAACGCCGCCAAAGGTAAACAGCAGGAGAGCGAGAGCCAGAGAGAGAGAGAGAGAGAGACAGGGCGTGAGTGAGAGAGAGGTGAAGCAGCGGCGTCAAAGCTGGCACAAGAGATGTTTAATATTTGCCCAGAAGATGTGATAACCAGAGCAGCAACAGTTCCCAGCTCCAACATTGAAACGGCAAATGATCACAGGCCCCAGGGCCGAGCGGCCCGACACAGAGAGTTGTCTGTGATCTTCGCCTGATATCTACAAGTATCTGATCGTGGGCCACCCGTCTTGCCGGCCTCAAGATCCTCACTTGACCGATCGCCGGCTACTGGCTGACACTTTGAGACGCCGCTGCTTGCTCTTTGTTTTATGGGCTAATCATCTTCATAAAAGTTATGAGAGACCTGCTACCGGTCATCCTTTATGGTTTTATGTTCCCGTTTCTGTATGGTATTTTCGGGAACTTGTTACACATTCCCAGTCCCAGTCCCAGTCCCGGTCGCACTTTACACTTTACTTTTTTAATGGGTCAGTCTAGTGCACCACTGCACTTTGGTGGTCCTGCACAGCTCCATGCCGACCACCGCCCTCCCTCTCGCTGTGTGCTCATCTGTCTCTCTTGCCACTCTCGTTTTCGATTTCGCCCTCATTTCATTTCTCTGGTAAATCGCAGCAAATTGGTATGCAAAGTGCGCCGTCCGTCACAGCTACTTGGCTTAATTCGAAGCCGTTTCGTTTAATTGCTGGGCCACATTATGTGACAAAAAGCAGAGCAAACCCTCCAAACACACTCCCCCCTTCCTTACCCCTTGGCCACATGGGCTCAGCGCACAGCTGAGTCGGTTGATAATACGCCGCCAGGCAAATAACTCATGTAATAAAATGCCAGAAGAAAAACATGAAAGTCAGTGGCAATCGAAACACACCGCAGGCACAAATACACTCCTCTTGGCTTGCGCATACACCAGACTTAAATGGTTTGTTTCAAGGTTGAATGTATATACATTAAATAGTCCAGATACCAGATACCAGCTGTATATATCCATTAGTCGCAGAGATATATAACTTTCAGTAATAATTTTTTTTAGTATTTTTATTGTATTTTTATTGTGTTTATGCGAATAATATAATTTACTATCTCAATTTAGTCGGGTTTTATTATAGCAAATTTTATAATGTATATCAGAGATATACACATAACTATTATAGTATTTTTAGTAAAATGTTTAGTTTTTTAGAGTTTTTTTTTAGTTTTCTTTTGATTTTTATTAATTGTATATATATATTTTTTTTTATTTTTATATATAATATCCTATTTTTATATAAGTCTGTATATCTGTAGCAAAGTTTTTAAAATTTCAGAGAGTTTTTTTATGGTATTTTTTTTATTACATTCTAGAGTTTATTACAATTTACAAATTTCAAAACATTTTTTTTTTGTTTTTTTTTTTGACATTTTATTTAATGTGATATATAATTTCGTATTCCAATTCAAGTCAGATTATATGTTATATGTATATAACATTTTCAAAACCTTTTTCAAGTCGTGCAACTACTGCTTGGCCTCGCATTAGATAGGGTATAGTTAACCGTCGTCGACGTCGCAGCCACAAACGTTTTGATAAAATAATTAAAATAAAATTAATCTCGCCGTTTCCCACGGTCTCGCAGCCCATTTTGCTCCAGTTTTTTCAGTTTTTCAGTCGTGCTCAGTTTTTCGTCTTCGTCTTCGGTTTGTGTTGAGCTTTTTTTTCGTTTTTCCTACGGCGGTTTTAGGTTTCGAGTCTGAAGACTGCGGCGACAATTGGCACAATGATTATAAGTTAATTTTATGTTAATTAGACAAAGCGCCCAGCGTTCGCTCGAGTTCGGCTTGGGTTTACTTGGGTTTACGTGAATTGCTTTGCCTTGCTTTGGTTTGCGTTTGGGTTTGCGTTTGCGTTTGGGTTGGGTTCATTAAATGGAAACGCGCCTCCATTTTCCGATTAGCATGCAGCGTGTCAATTGTCTTCGGCTCTTCGCATAAGTATGTGTCTCGCTCTCCCGTTCCCCTCTCTATCTCCGACCCCCCCTCCCTCTCACTGTCTTTCTATCAAGGCATTCGGTGCTGGCCCGGTAACTGGGTCTCTTGGTAGGGATTGCGATTGCGGTGGGGCCCCCTCGTCCGGCCTTATCGCAGCACCATGCTTGTCACTCGGTTTTGCTCCAATTCCTAATAGATATTCTCGTACTTAGCAGCACTTAGCGTATTAATTTGAATAAGACAATGTGGTATATCAAGTGGAAAGCTTCGCATCGCTTCCAGCACTATCGCAGCGCGACAATCGCGTCAACCTTCAAGGGGGGTTTGAAGCACGAAAATCACAAGGAACAATTGCAATTCCATTTAGCAATAGCACAAAACTTGTGCAATTAATCAATTGAGAAGTTACGACTTATCGAACTATCTTTTCATATTTTCCCATTAGAAAAACTGTATTTTCGAAAATAATTTGAAATTCTCTGGCGCTTCGGGAAAATAACATAATAGTAATAAAATTCAATTAATAAATGAATACAAAATTAAATTTTATCGAACTATCTTTTCATATTTTCCCATTAGAAAAACTCTATTTTCCAGCACTGAATTCATTTAAATTTCACAGGGAAAATAACATAATTGAGAACATACTTTACGATTCATATGTGTGCCAAAACTTTTTTGATTCACTGTACATTTTATCGAACTTTCTGTAAATATTATCTCATCAGAAAAACGTTATTTACCAACACTGAACTCGAAAATAATTTAAATTTCACTAGCACTCCGGAAAATAACATTATACTTATTTAATCGAATAATTTTGTGAACTATTTTATAAGAAAAACTTCAAAAAAATTATAGAAACTTTCCCATAATAATTCAATATTTTCTAGAAATGCAGACATCCGATATTTCATTAAGCAATACCATTAAAAACGATCAATCAACCGACATATGAAATTACACTGCACTATGAAGTCTTACTTCCTCAAAAGAAGCTCTACAAATAAATTGAAATTTCCTACGCAAAATTCTAAAATAATCGAAATTTCTCTAGAAATGCTTACTATACCTCTGGAGGGAACCTGGTCGAACCCTACTCAAGTCCTGCACAAGGAAACTAGCTACTGAAACCCTATGCTGGCATATCAAAAGGTTACAACGCACTACAGAACCAAGAAGACGACGATGGAGAGGAAGAGCGCGAGCTGAGCTGAGAATCCTGGCCGTGTGAGAGGCTTATCAGTTGAGATCAGGTGTCGCTAACAAACCACACAAAGCGTCGCACACAGAAATCAATGAGAAGAATCAATGTAAAAAAACAAACAGCGAAAAAAAAGTGGGAGAAGAGAAAAAAACTGTGAACTGGCGACAATAAACGGAAACAATTAGGCACCTGACTTCCTCAGGATGCCCCCAAAACATCAGCTGAAACTGAGCACGTCCCTGCCGGGGTTGGGGTTGCCACCACGCACTCAGATTCGACTGCAGATGGAGTTGGGGGATGATGTTCGGATTCGGTTTGTCTGTTGGTGTTGATCAGTTACGATCCGATGCGCTGGCTGCGATGCGATGCGATGCGATGCGATCGGACAACGGTGTTGTGTCAGTGCCGTCGACAAGCTGCTGATGACAATGGACAACGGACAACGGACAACGGACAAGGGTACGGCAGGCAACGGACTATGGACAACGGACATTGGACGATCATACGATCATGCATACACAATGTGGATCATATTTCAACGGCGACGGCAGCGCACCTGATGAGAAAACACAATGAGATACTTCGCACAAGAGACCAAGGCAGAGTCGGAGACAGAGCAGCATTGGGCAATCACTTGACCTCTTTCCAGGATGTTGTTGTTGCTATTGCTCTTGCTGTTGCTGTTGCTGTTGCTGTTGCTGTTGTCGCTGTTGCAGCAGCAACAACGGTACTCGCATTTGTGCCTGAGGTTCAAGTGCGTATCTGAGCTCAATTGCGGCTCGCATACCCTATATGCAAAAGCAGAACACGCTGTAGTTTGGCCAGCAATCGCAACAGGCCGAGAACAATACCTCAGATAAATAAATTGCAGTATATATTTCTGTATAAAATATAATATACAATTATTATTAATTTTATTTAATTTTGCCTAAAGCTGCATAGACTTAGAATTAAATTATTTGATCTGCGTCTATAGTTTTGCAGTTAAAATATTAATTTTAAATTTAACTATGATAACTTGAGCTAGCTGCTTCTTTTTGATAATAGAGTAAAATATTATACACTTTATATATATATATATATTTTTTTTTATTTAAAAAAAAACTGTGCTAAAGTTACTGGCAAGCAAAATTTGGACCAGTACCTTAGAGTGAGCTGAGCGAACTCATAGTTCTGTAGAGCTAGAGTAATCAAAGTCGATTTGCGGATATATTATAGCAGTTGAAAAGTAAATTAGAATAGTTTTGACTATATAGTAAATTGTAAATATAGTAAATTGTAAATTGTACTCGTGTTTTATTTGTAGTTTTAAAGGAGCTATAAAATTATAAAATTATAATAATTCATATTTAGAATATTTTAAAAATAAAATAAATTACAATTATCCATTTAAGTCAACAAAATTATAAAATTATAATTTATATTTAGAATATTTTAAAAATAAAATAAATTACAATTATCCATTTAAGTCAACTTTGTTGTGTAGGAAACTATTGCTTCTGTACAAAGTTTTAATATTCTTCATAGTTTTCAGACTACCGTGAATAATAATTGAAATACCTCTGAGAATCGCAGAGTATCTGCTGGCCAAACACGCTCAGCTGGCGACACTCTCGCTTGTTTGTTTTGATTATGTCACCTGTACAATGCCAAAAACTCCGAAAGCAAATCGTTATCCGAATCTGAAACCAAATCCAAAACCAAATCCGAAACCAAATCGGAATCGGAATTGAAACTGGAATTGGAATCGGAATTGGAATCTGAATCGGAATCGGAATGGGAATGGGAATCCGACAGTGAATGTCAGTTGGCGTGCGCAATATGAGGGCCATTGATGATCCCCCCGGCATATAAATAAGCCCAAAAAGAGCGAGACGCAGACAGAGATGGGAAGAGACAGAGAGAGAGAGAGAGAGAGAGAGAGAGAGAGCACGAAGGCATCCTCACGTTTTCCACATAAAATACATTTTCGACCGAAATTTAGTTTGTTTTTGTTTTTTGTATTTTTTTTCAGTATTATTTTGGTAGCTGTTGTGCCTGCTTAAGCGATTCCCACGCAGCTACCGCGCGCGCGCTCGCGCGTAGGCGGTCCCCTGCCCCCGCCCCCCTTTGCAGAGATCTTGGCACAAGTCGCAGTCCGAGACGAAGTCGAAGTTCGAGTCTCACAGGCCGCTGGGCTTGCCTAAGCAAACGCATCACTCGGCATCGCACATGGCATCAGATCGGTTCGGCATCGGATGCACAGATCATCCGCACAAGGTAATTAGTATGCGGTGCGGCAACGCCTCACGGGGCCATTAAATTGTGCGGAGAGACGCGGACGCAACTGCGACGACCTCAAAAATGGCAACGACAGACATGCTGTAGAGGATGATCATGGCGATGATGATGATGATGATCATCCTCTCGCGCCTCGCATCAAGTACCAATTTAATGGGCACAGACTCATGTCGGCCGACAGCAAACCACCGCCTCCCGCTGCCCCTCCCACAGTTCAGCTGCCGCCCGCAGTCTCCCCCGCCTACCTTCGAGTCCAATCCCATATCCCAATTAGTATGCCGCTAGCAGCGCCATTCTGTCAAGTGGCCCGAAAGGAAATGACTCTCGCAGTGTCTTCCAGAGGATCATTTGATGCTCCCTCCCCACTCTGCCGCGATCTCCAGCTCTCTTGGCCTTTCTTTTGGCCTGATCCACGCCTACACCTCGGCTGGACTGTAGTGCTGCTCTGTGCAGGCATCTGGTACTGGATCTCTCTAGGTAGCTTGACATTTTTTTATGTTTGACACGTTTGACGCTTCGTACGCCTTAAGTGTCTTCTGGCTCTAATATACTTCTGCTGCTGCTTCTTCACCTCTGCTTCTTCTTTTTCTTATGATTATTGTTATAGCTGGTGCATTTTATGTTCCGCCAGAGATTTGCAGAGTCGTAAAGCGTCCTTGTCCATTGTCTAGCAGCTCTGCTCATCGATCTCAAGTAAACGTATTTCTCAGTCATTCCGAAACGATCTTCACTTTTGTTTTATACTCTTTTGATGGAGCTCGAAATGTGCTCGATTTTATAGCTGATAGGGATCTAAAGGGCTCGATTAAGCTGAAAATTGTAAGAGTTTCAACGAAGATCGTGATGATCTTCTGGATGATCTCTATCGATCAGCACACTGCCGAAGACAGCGCTTTGTAACCATGCAGTTTAATCCTTCTTCAGTTTATATAAGCTCGATCATCATATGATCTTCGAAAAGTTTTTTAGAAGAGTCCACAAAAGGTTTCACAATTTCTTCTAGCCAACTGTGATCAGTTTCTTTTGGGCACACACTCGCCTCTATTAGGTAGACAATTGATCTTCAGCGATTTCCTCCAGCAAAACTATTTACCCGCGCCGTGGGCTAGGCACAAATTTGGACTCGATCGGGCAGAGAGCCAGATTTGTTCAATAGATGAGCAGCCTATTTAAAATTCTGAGAGCAAATCAGAGACCCAGACTGGGCATGGGACACCGCACAGCAGCGGGCATTGGGCAATGGGCAATGGGCAATGGCTTGCCGCCAAAGTGCGGAGAAATTATCAAAGTGAAAGACGAGCCGAAGACGGGCCAAATGAAGAAAGACAAAAGATAAGCACACGGCGTGCCATATGGCTGGGAGGGTCGGGGGTGTAGAGGGGGCCTCAGCACGAAGGGAGACGAAGGTACACCACACTATGCGTACCCAGTGGCTACCTCTTAAAATGGACTTTGTGTGCGCAAAGTCAAAAACAGACAGACAGAGAGAAGGAGAGAGAGAGAGAGAGATAGAGAGAGAGAGGGACTGAGATAGCGAAGCAATGACAATGCGACAGGAAATGCTCTTTGCCGCGATCATTTTCCATAATTAAACGGACGCAGCTCAAGACATTGGCCACTTGTAGGTTAAATGGGTTTGTTGGCCCCCAGCAATAGACACACATATGATGTACCTAATAACAGAGTGCTGAGTACAGTAAAGGTGCTCTAAAGTGACTGTCGAGGGTACTGCATGGGCTTATCGCATAGTCCGTGGCTCTGGCATATAGAGAGTATCTTTCTATTAGTTCATGCTTCATTTGGGAAATTGGAATATATCTCCAGATAGCTAGACATACCTTTGTAGACAATGCTTAAATAATATCGGGATCACTTAGACAATTCTTCAAAGATTATTCCAAGATAGAGACATGCATTTATTCCTTAGCACTACTCGGCATCACAGCTCTACTCATCAGCATCGCTTAGACAGTTCGACACAATCGATAGGTATACGGATTCAGGGAACTTAACAAACGATTAATTAATTTATCTAATCAGCGACATGTACTTTGAATTGTGCTGTCATTTGGCTTTTAGTTGCAGGGAAACCCCCCCCAAAAAAACCCTATATGTATATAAAATGTAATGAGCGATAGATAATATCGACAAGAGAGCTTTTTCGTATTTTGCAATATAACTTATAAGCTATTCATCGAGTATAGCTAACAGAAACATTCGTTATAGTCGCGCCCGACTGTAGATCGTATGCATATATCTACATTTATTATTTATTGTTAATTGTCCGATTGAGTTGTCTTTAGCTTTAGCAATGACTTCGTTTTCCAACACACTTCCAACACTTGGGGCTCAGCGCTCAGCGCTCTAATAACTTTAACATTGATTCTTTCGCATATGATTTTAATTGAATTAACGCAAAGCCCAAGAATCCAATAATATAATAAATAGATATTGCGGGTCTGTAATTGCCATTCGGGAGGATGTGGCGGGGCCTTGACTTAAGCGCAGCTCGAGAAGCGACTCGATCGATTGCTTCGCTGGTTTCTCAAGGCGTCACTTCGGGCAGCTGGAGACCCCCCGCGTCTCGGGGCTCTCGAGCTGCGGGTGGGTGGGCGGATGTGCCCAGTTAGACTTGACTTGACTCCGACTGGCATTGCATGCGGCGATCGAATGCGAACGCCAACGCCAACGCCGGCGTGAAACGCGTTCAAGGAACTATTTGAGAAGTTAGCGCGAACCTTCGGATCGTGCAATTAGTCGAGCCAATCGCACAAGATTCTACATACACACGCATGGCAAATCAGGTTCTCAGCTGACCCTGAAAACGTTATAGCTCAATACATCTATAATAATATAATATAAATATTATAATTAATTATTTGCTTGATCGCCAGCTTGTAGGAATTTGATAATGATCAGATAAAAATCAAACCAAGCCAAAAGATCATACAATCTTCCATACTACCTTATAGAAAATGAAATTGAACATGAATATAATATGGGAATTTCACGTCTTTTAAAAAAAAGGGTTTTCTGCAAACATTCAAATTTCCGAAATAATTTAATTTTCTAAGATCTGATAAATTTCTTATAATCGTACTATATTAATAATGAGATCAATATGAGTTGCCAAAGTAACTACCTTGCGATCTATAGATAATGATCTATTTACCTGAAGATGCTTTGCTCAAAAAAGCTAAATTTTCGAAAAAAAAAGCCAATTGTTTGCCTATAGATTAGGCCAGATTAAAAAGTATGTAGCGAAAAGACAATTTTGAAAACCATATCCATTGATCTATGACGATCTCAAGACACTGATCAATATAATATCACATAGAATGACAATTAATTTTTTGCTTGCTCCTCAGCTTGAAAGAATTTGAAAATCACATTGAATCTCCCTACTCGGAAATACGATAGATCTATTATAAGTCCATATACAGGCCATATCCGATAAGTGATCTGTTTTCCTGCTGTTACTCGACGCCCAGTCAATCTGTTCAGCTAAGCAAGTAATACATCTGTTCGAATTGCATCCAGTAAAAGGCTTAACGAAACTCCCCGCGCTCTTAGCACCCTCTCTCTCTCTCTCTCTCTCTCTCTCGTGCAGCCCCCGCGCCTGCGCCACACCTTTGTAGCGCATAAAAAATGTTGATCTATGATAGGAATCGGGTTGGTTTATTGACAGAGTTGGGTTCTGTGTGGGTGCTCGATAAGCTGGCCAAATATTGAATCAACTGAGTCGCACTAAACTGGGGTCTGTTCTCCGGTTGCTCGCTCCGGCTTCCATTCCAGATGGTATGGCCCGGACACCTGCATCGTATCGTTGTATCGTCTCGCTTATCAGGCAGAAAGTCAATCGAATTTGTTTGACTGAACTCGAAAATCGAGCTGAACTCCGAGATAACTCTCGGCTCACTCTCTCGCGCGCTCTCCCTCTCGCGCGCTCTCCCTCTCGCTCTCTTTATAATTATCTATGCTGTGTAGGGCATCGGCATCGACATCGGCATCCCAGGTATATATGGCATATACTTGTAGTACGCGTCTGCAGTATCTTTATTTGATTTCGCTCAGATCGTGTGAATGAGGCAAAACCAAATTGTTTTTTCTTTCATTTTTTTTTTCTCTCTTTTATGGCGCTTTATCTTATCGTTATTACTTGTATTTATGACACTGTGCAATGCCTTTGAGAGGCGAGAACCGAACGAAAGTGTTGAAGAATCTCTCGCTCAACCCCTCAGCTCTCACTCTCCCTCTCTCTCTCTCTATCTCCATCTCTCTCACTGGCTGGCGGCTTGTTAATCTGAGCTGAACATCCCAACACGAACGCATTTCATCCGGACGGATGTGAGCATTACTTTTTATGGATATTTATGTAGGGAACGTGACAGTCGTCAACGCACACGAAAACCAAAGACACGGCAACAACAACAACAACAGCAACAGAAGACGACCCGAGGCCAGTTGAGAGACACTGAGAGACTCCCGAGTCAAGTCGATGTTGTTTTGGAAACGCCAGGCGATTGTTAATTTCGAGTGCAGGAAATCCTCACCCACCCGACATCTAATCAAATACGAATCTACTAAAGCGCGAAAGAGAGCGGGAGGGAGAGAGCTGCAGTCTAACTGTAAAGCGTATGCCTCGTGTGCGCATGCAGCCCTCCCTTCGTAGCACTTCCCATCGGATATTGTCGCTCCTCTCTCTCTCTCTCATCCGATTACAAAAGAACCGCAGAGCTCAGCACAACCGATGAATGCGACGAGCTTATTCTAAGGTATCATCAAAGCGTTTGCCCGCTTAGCAAATGCCCTTCCAATAATTCAAAAACTTTCTTGCTCCTAGATACCATAGCACATAATATCTATAATTCTGTATTTAAACAAGTTTTGTTTAATCTACAATTTAGTTTCCTTCCAATGAGTACTACACGCATACCAATTTTGCTGCCTATAGCTCTTCGACTTCCCAAGATCTAGCAAATAATTAAGCTGATAAAAGTAAAATAAAAAAAAAAAAAAAAAAACTGTTGACATAAAAATTCAACTGACTTCACTTAAACCTATAGTCTGGTATTTCTTTTAGCCGTAAAAAAGTAAAATTGTAACTAATTATTATTTAAAGAAATATGCAGGGCTTTTGCACGAAAAATTTAGAGTATTTAAAAGCCACTAGACCCTTCAAATAAAACTTAAGGTATTTGCAAATTATCCAAAGTCGTGCGCCAGCTCCGGATTTCATGCGGTAAACTAATATGCAGCTTCCTTATATAAGAGTCAGCATCGTCTTACCGACAAACCTCCTCGAAGTGGGTAAAGTCCAAGCCAAAGGGTGGAGCGTGTGGTCACCCGAGTCTTACGAGACAAATGAAACCGCAATCGCAGCGATTTAAGGAAGAGCCCCCAAAGGAAGTTGTCAAGGTGGAGAGCTTCAGGCACTGAAAACGATCGCTTAGACAATGTGTTAATTGAGATCAATTGTAAATATGAGGTGAGAACGATTTTTTTTCGAAATAATTATACAAATAAAGATAAAGAAAATGGTAAAGTTTTGGTAATAATTCAAATTTGTACTTAATACATAATAAGATGAATATAAGCTACCAAGCTAAATACTTTGCGATCTATAGATAGTGATCTTTTTACCTGAAGATCATAGATGCTAGCTTCAAAAAAGTTCATATAAACTGTTCGCCATTAAGATCAGGCCTAACTATAAAGTGTATAGCAAAAAGATGATTTTTGGAAATCATATCCACCGATCTCTGACGATCTTGAGACACTGAAATATCAAATTAGATATTCCTACAGGCCTGATTATAAAGTATATAGCAAAACGAGAATTTTGCAAATCAGATCCACCGATCTCCAACGATCTTAAGACACTGTACTATCGTACTAGATAGTCCTACGCTGAAACGCAAATATTTCCCAATTCGGCGATCTCAAGTAGATCAGATCAGTGCAGTTCAGTTATTTCACGCTGATCACTCGGAAGCGTGCAGATATTGCAATCTTTTACTGCAATTTGTTGTTGCTGTTGTTGTTGTTGCTGTAACAAACGGCGCCGCGAAATAGAGAAAAACCAAAACCAAAACCAAAAACCAAAAACTAAAAAAACAACATGAAAAACTGAAAAAGAAATCATAATAAAAATCTCGCGTAAATGCAACAAATTTGTGGCGCATGCGCAACCAAAAGAAGCAGCCGAACGAAGCTGCCTCAAGCGTCTCCCTCCGCCGCCCCCGTTCATCCCTGCACGCGTCTCTGTTCGTGCAGCCGCTGTTGCCGTGTGTAATTAATAAAAACAACAGGCAGCCCGCTGCCCCGCCCCCCTTTAAGCCACATTGTTGCCGCCTTCGCAGCCGCCTGGCGATGAGCTAACAATTTTCCATTTTTTTTTTTTGTTTTTACTATAATTTTTTTAACTGCCGTTTGGCGCGCACACGGCGCCGGCACGCGCTGCGCTGCGCTGCGATGCAATTTTTGTATCTACAAGATACAAACGCAGCTTTTGGCGTTGCTGATGCCCTCGACGTGAGGCTGACGCTGCAGCGGGAGGCTTGAAATCAAATGAGCGAAAAGTAGCAAATGCAAGTTGAGTAGTATTTGTAGCTTTAGTGGACTTTGTAACTTGCAGATACTTTTTGGCAGCAAGTGAAAATGATTTTCTAGTTTTTCTAACTGATTTGCCATATGGCTGAATCTTGAGCTCTATAATTTTTAAGCAACTTAAAACTTTTTTCTAGCTTTCTAAAAAAAAATGTGATTTTACAGGGTATCTATAGCAGCTATAACTAATTCAAAATTCTTAAAGCAACTAAGCAGTTGCAGTGAGTGCTACAGCTCCTTGCCGAACAACTTTCCACTGCCTTACAGGGTATCTACTGGTTCATCATTGAGCGCTCAACGCATTTGCTTTATGATTTACACTCATTGCGCTTTATATAATCCGCAATCACTGCACATGGGCGCACTCCCCGCCCGCCGCTCGCATCCATCAAAAAACAAGTGCAACAAAAATAATAACAATAAAAAGAAGAAGCAGCAGCAGCAGTGGCAGGGAGAGAAAACAACAACAACAACAGCAACAACAATTTCATAATTGAAAATGGTGCAACTATTTTGGCTGCTCTTTTGGGCCTAACTCCGTCACTTAGCCATCCATCCATCCATCCATCCGTCCGTCCGTCTGTCCGTCTGTCCGCGTCTGTCCGTGTTGCATGTTTGATTTTAGTTAATGCAATGCGGCATCTTGTTATTGTTGCTGTTGTTGCTATTGTAATTAAACAGAAATGCAGCTTTAGAGGAAGTATACGAAACTGGGCAAGCAATGCGGAGGCCGCCGTCTCCGTCGGGGATTCCATTGCATTCGAAAGTCTACCGGTCCAGAGTTTGTGCCACATGGCGCTCGATTTCAACTGACCAATAATCTTCAGCTATTAGCTATCTCTCTCGCACGCTGCTACGCTAGCTTTCTCTCTCTCTCTTTTCGAAGCAGTCTCGCCTTCACTCTCAAGCTATGTCTTTTCCTAGTGTAATCGGTTTCTATTAGAGATCAGCGATCGGCTCAATAAGCTATATCAACTTGATCCCGATAGCCTTTAGCCCGCTCACTTCCTTCGCCCGCTCAAACATTGCATTTAGTATATACCACGATCGTTCCGAGACACGTAGATCACGCGATCATATTACGATCTTTGCTTACTTCCATCGACAATTCTTTGAATGAAGTTGTAAACAGCAAAGATGCGATAAGATTAACTTTCGCCTCGGATCTCATGATCTTCTATTAGAGATCAGCGATCGGCTCAATAAGCTATATCAACTTGATCCCGATAGCTTTAAGCCCGCTCGCTTCCTTCGCCCGCTAAAACATTGCATTTAGTATATACCACGATCGTTCCGAGACACGTAGATCACGCGATCATATTACGATCTTTGCTTACTTCCATCGACAATTCTTTGAATGAAGTTGTAAACAGCAAAGATGCGATAAGATTAACTTTCGCCTCGGATCTCATGATCTTTATCTTCAAATATGAGAAGTCGACAAAGTTTCGGGTGTGGTACTGCCATTGGCCTTAGCCTTCACTTCGATGTTTGGCTAAGCAGATCGCGAGAGGAGAGATTTTATCTCTGGCATATTCCCAGACTTGGGCGCAAGTTCAAGTGCCTGCCAAATGGAAACACACAGAGAGACAGACAGACAGACAGACAAACAGACAGACAAACAGACAGACAGACCGACCGACAGACATGTGAGACATAATTAAGTTTCTTTTGTGATTTTGTCAAAATTTCTGCTGCTGTTATTGTTATTGTTGTTTCTCTGTTTCTCTGCTTCTCTGCTTGCTCTGCCTCTGTTACTGCCTCTTCTTGCTTGAGTTATGGTCAACGAGACGAGCTACAGCTACAGCTACAAGCCGAACAAGTTGAAGAGGGCTAACGGAAACTGTTGACCGAGCAAGCGACCGCCCCGTTGACAGTCGCTAGTTGACAATTGGTAGTTGGCAATTGATACACTCAGAGAAAAAACTGAAAAAACACACACAATTTTAGAGAAAATAGACAAAATGCTCTATAAAAATCTGAAACTTTTGTAAAATTATTAACCAACAATTTTAACTAATTGACTTTAAATACTTTTAAGTTTTTCTAAACATTTTAAAACAATAAAGCTGTGCAGCCCTTAAATTTGTGTTGGACTTCAGCTATCTATATAATATCTATATCTTCTACTATACTCTACTATAACGCAATGGTTTTGCAATTTTAAAAAAATTATATTAAGTTGAAATATGAACTTTAAATTTTATTTTAAATTTGTTGCCAGCTTCTAAGTAAGTTATAATAAATCTAAACAAGTTTAAAACAAATTAAGTTTTGTCAGAAATATATTTTTTTAGTTTTTCTTCAATTTAAGTTCCAATCTTGCTGTTAAAAATAAATCTAGCTGATCTTCTCTAAGACAACTGCTTTCAAGTTAAAAAAAAGTATATTTAAAAGTGCAAACTTTATAAAATAAATGCCTTTTAATTTTGTATTTTGAAGTTTAAAATAAAACTAGCTGATTTCCCAGATTTTGCTTAAGGCAGCTCCCCTTTTTTGACAAGTGTAGCTGAAAACGGTCGGAAACAGTTGGTCAGTTTCCCAGTTGCAGGGCAGCTCGGCTAGCTTTCATCTAAAATGCGTGCTATAGTGTGTGTATGTGCGTGTGTGTGTGTTAGGTGTGCAAGTGTGCGAGTGTATCTTTTATGGCTATAAAACATGTGGAGTTTTGTCGCTTCATTTGTCAGTCTGGGGCGCAGTTAAAAACCCAACGACACGGGTCAAAAGGTGCTGAGAAAGAACCAGAAAGCCGAAGACGACAGACGAAAGACCCCGAACGATGTCCACAAATGATGAAAATGATGCTGAAATTGTGCTAAACCCCGAAACTTGTTTCGTTTCAGTTGGGGGCCGGCGGGTAGCAAAAAGGGAAGTTCTTCGGTGTATTTTTTTGTTTTTGGTTTTTTTTTGTTTTTTTTTTTTGGGAGCTGACTAGGCGTTACTTTTGGCTCTAAATGTTGTTTCACAGTTTCCCAAATGAGTTTCTCGAGCCGCTTTCGTCGAAAGAGAGTTTCTCAAAGAAATTTGGACTAATTGGGCGACAGCTGAAACTCGGGTCGAGGCCGAAATGCATTGAGCATGGATGAGGCCAAGGCTCAGACTGCACGGACTGAAACTGACCTGAAGAGTAACCCAATTAATCGCTGGGCAAATCCCGCTAAGCCGTCACCCCAAACAAGGTATTTTAACACGCAAGATCTTGCGGCCAGCGAGCGCGAGCGATCGTCATCGTCATCTTCATCTTCATCAGGATCATCATCTTGAACGGATGCTGTGCGCTCTACTTTCGCCGCAGGGACCGCGTCAAAGGGTTGCGAACCCATAAATCAACAACGGAGCACCCCGAAAAAGACGCAGGCCAAGGGCCGAAACCAGTTTGGCGACTTAAGCGACCTTTCACTCTTCTTTAAGGGTTGCTCAAGTCTCGCCCCTTGCCTTCTTTGCCTTCTTCCCTTCGTGCTGCCCCTGCCACGGGTGTTCGTCACGCCAGAGTGATCCGGCGATCCGCTGGCCAATGTCCGGCAGCCCGGCAACCCGAAATGATGGACTTTTTAGCTGAAAAATTAATTGAATAGTTGCTGTTGCTGCTGCTTTTGAACTCTTAGATCTCTGATCTCTGATGCTTGAACCTGATACCGGACGGGAGATTTCATTAAAGATGTCCTCATGCCTCAACCCTCAACCCTGACCTCCCGCCCGTGAGGGGTTGCAAATAAAACAATTAAACATGGCACTTTTGGGTTAGAAAATGTCAGTTTTTACTCTTATTATGCCATGATAGCACCCAAGGCGACGATCTGGACCAACCAGATAAGCGTCTGCAGAAAATGGCGACTATTCACTGGGCTGACAGAGAAAGGCGTACGTACTATAAAGAACTTCTAAAATTTATATCTATAAATGGTTTCTTTTAAGATAATATATAAAAGAAAATTTGCCCTGCAAGCATGTAAATTATAGGTCTTAATTTAAAAATAGTTTATCGTATATCTCTGATCTTAAGGGAGTTCAAACTTATTTTAAATTAAGAAAATCCAAACTTAAGATTGAGAAATTGAAGAAAAGTGTCCCGTGAACCAGAGACTATTTGCAGCTGTGCGAGTTCTACTTAATAAAAATTTTTAGTTTATTTAAACGATAAAGACACAAACTGTGAGTTGGCAGCTGATGTGGCTGCACCTTTTTAAAAATTTGCATTTTTTTTTCTAAAGCAAACTTTTTATTTTGCCTATCATTCAGTTCTCTCACAGTACCTACTAGTCTTTTTCTCTCTTTCCCTATCTCTCTCTCTCTCTCTCTCTCTCTCTTCTCATTCCTTTACTCCCATTATATATTTCTGCTGACCGTTAGAGTTTTTTTCTCTCCGTTTTCGTTTTCGTTGTTAATCTCAGAGAAAACTAGTCCTGCACCTTGATCTAATTTTCGTTCCTTTCATTGGACATGTCCCGTTTCGGACCATGAGAAACCGTTACTTTAGCACACAATGCCCCAGGGAACTGCCCTTCGTACGCCTGCCCGACTATCCTGTCCTATCCGCGCCTTTGCTTCTTCTTCAGCCTCGTCTTGACGCAGTCAGTGACCTCATTTCGATCGGGTGCGGCTTGGGATTTGCCCTCGCTGCGCTGCTTCAAGCTGAAACTTCAAGGAAAAAGGGAGAGAGAGAGACGGAGAAGGAGAGTGATCGGAATGAGAATTTCATTATAATTAGTCGAAAGTTCAGTACAAATTTGCTATAGCTTTACTACGAAAAATATAGAAGAGAAATGCAGGAATATTTCGGGTTTTAGTTTCCCGGAAAGAGTAAAAGATTTTTTGGTTAAAATAAATTTACACAGATTTGTTAGTTGTTCTTGACAACATAAAGATGATATATAATTTATTAAACGCTCAGTTAATTCAAATAGTAACTGATCCCACTGATCCTCCCTTCATTAGTTTGCAATTTTATGTACGTTTTCAGAAGGTTAAAAATGTATTTAAATATCAGTCGAAGAACTTGCGAAAAATACTAAATCTACGGGCAAATGATTGCCTAAATCGTTTCATTATTTCCGGAGCCAGCCCCTAGGCTTAGGCTAATGAAGCGGAATTGAGGCGATAAACCAGAGATAAAACGCGGCCAAGGTTCAAAGTCTCATTAACCCAGAGGCAGGAAAACAAAAACAAAGAACTGCAGCAGGACCTGAAATATGGGCATGGGATGGTCTCGTATTCCCGAGGCCGGCAAACTGACCAATCCATAAATTAAAATTTTAACGGCCACACACACACACTCATAGACACACACACAGACAGGGGGACGGGCGCGAAATTACGCAGTCATAAAACAAATTTGAATCGACTGCAAGAATCGAGGATCAAATTGTAATACGCATGTCCACTGCTGGACCTCTTCTCCGCACTGCTCTGCTCGCATGAAATATGAGTTCAGGTCCAAGGTGCCAGGGGCCGAGACCGGGCCCGGGCCCGGGGCCGGGGCTTGGTCAAGCGTGTAATGCCAAAGGATGTGAGAATGCGCGCAAGACGGCAATTTCACAGCAGCAAATCGAGGATCATTGACCAGCCCAACTAATATTCAAATGAGGTCGACCGGATCAGTTCCGGGACAGGGCCGGGGCCAGGGCCAGGGGCAGGGGCAGGGGCCGTAAATTAACAGCCAACTGACCAGCAGCGGAATGCAACTGCGATCGAGATCGGGATCAGGATCAGCAGCGCGAAAGGGTGAAACGAGCGCAACTCATTACAATGGGAGCAGACGGCGCAGGGTCTAAGACGAGCTGAAGCACAAGACAAGGGCAAGGCCAGAGCCAGGGGCAGGGGCAGGGGCAAGGGCAGAGGCGAAGGCAGCGGCAAGGAAATTGCATTGACCCGACAGCAACCCCTTGCTGGACAGTGGTCAGCGCAGCGCAAAACCCTCGAGCAGCCAAAGCTTTCTTCGCATTCGCCTTCGGCTTAGGGTGCGGGTTCGGGTTCGGGTTCGGCTTCGGGTACGGGATCGGGATCGGGATCGGGTCTGCGTGCTGGCCTCGCACTCATTTGCATTTGGCGCCTTCGTCTATTTATTTATTTTTAGTTGCGATGGGAACCGCTGGTCAGTTGCTTCCACATTCCACCTCTCGCGCTGCCTCCTGCTCTGCTACTGCCCTGCAAGGCATGCACATAGCGCTGCTTTGTCCCACCATTGTCATTGTCCGAGCGCCGCCTTTTGTTATCTTATGTCATGTCGGACAGCGCACTGGAGAGTGCTACAGCGCTACGAGGACTCGAACTCGATCGCGAAATGAACAAAGCTCCTAAAAGAGAGAGAGAGAGAGAGAGAGAGAGATAGCAAGAACTAGTTTTGCCGCCCAAGTGAGACATATTTCGCGGCAATCGGCCGGCCCAGCTGTAGCTCTAGCCAGTCCCCTACCAATTTCATTCCACCATCCATCTTCCTGCAATTATACGCTATAATTTGATTTGGTTTAATTTTGGCGCCAAAGCTTGAAATCAATGAGAAAGTTTAAACTGATCGATTTTGTGAGAAAAAATGATATATATGTACTCCATTTATATCTTATATATTTTAAAAATTTTAGTAAATTTAATAAGCTGAAAGTTGCATTATATTACAATACAAATCAAGGGCCCTTTTTCCGTCACTAAATATAATTTCTTTAATAACATAAAAATTGAAGTAAATTATGATAACTTCATAAATATTTATATATTAATATATTTTAAAAGGTTGTGTAAAAAAGTTTACAGTGAATAAAGGAAAAAAGCTAATGAAAATAAATAAATATATTGTAATCAGACGAAGGCACAGTTAAGGTTGTTTGAAACTAAACTAACTTTAGTTTAATACCCGAAAGGTTCGTATTTTTTTTTTTTGTAAAAAATTAACCACTTGTAGATTAAGATAGTCTTCTATTCTCTATAGTTTCTCCACCTTTATCTCAAAATTTTTGCTCTGCTGTAGTCCTGAAAAATATAAAGAATCAAGTCTCTGTTATATGTCCCCCACATTTAACAGATCCTTTCAGTCCAATAAAATTTTAAAGTTATTTTAATTTTAAGTTTCATATTGTACTTTTTTAACAAATTATGTTGAATATTTAATATGTTATGATAAATCATAAGAATTGATTAGTTTCCCAAGTTTAAGTTTTTTATTCGACAAAAATTAAATTATTTTTGTTGGGTCATTTGGGATTTCTCTTAGAGGATTTTAAATATAATTTCAGTTTCGAAAATTGTCAAATTTTTAATTATTTGAGCACTATAAACAGATTTTAGAAAAATTGAAAATTACGAAACGAATTTTTTAGCTTATTCCAGCTTAAAATATCATTATAATTATTATATGCCATTTAGCTATTGTCAGTCCAATGCAGTCTAGTCTAACTATGACATATAATCGATTCACGTGACCTTGTGTCATCTGCTTCGCTTCCAACTGTGAGTTCTGCTCTTCTGAATAAATAATAGCAGCAATTTTAAGCGAAAAAAACCGAATATATTCGTCGTTAGGTTTATTTTGATGAATCTCTGAGCATTTATCAATTGAACGAAACGAGGGGGTTGGGCCCGAGCGATGAGGATGATGAGGTCGGTGATGAGTTGACCTGAACTTTACACACATTTAATTACTTAATTTCACGCAGTTTATGTGCTGAAAGCCAAGCCCAGAGCCTCGGACCATCCCCCTGGATTACAACAGCAACAGCAGCAGAGCAGAGCAAAGGTCAACAGGCAAAAGAGGGAAAAGTACAGGAAAAAGCAAACTGAAATTCGTCTGCTTCAGGATGTAAGCTTGTAGGATGTGCAGCATTAAGAGGAGGGTGTCAGACTCAAGAGAATGGGGAGTAGAGCAGAGCAGTACAGGAGAGTTGAGGGTGCTGCAAATGTTTACGCTTAATCGTGACTTTTAACGCCGCGCCAAGGGGTGTCTCTTCCCTTAGGGTGACCCGAGGTTGCACTGAGGCGGAGAGCATCGGGCTGCGGGGGCGGCAGCAGCAGGGTGTGGCACAAAAGCATCTGCACTCGCAGCGACTGACTAACTACTTAGCAGAGTGAACTGAGAGAGAGAGAAAGGTAACAGCGTCTGCAGTGGGTTGGGCCTCGGACTTTATCGTACAGTGGGCTGAAATATATAATATCTGACATAATATAAAAACATCATATATGACTTAATACTTTATATAAAAATATATTATGAAAGCTAGTAAAGACATATAGTCAGTATATCTGATGTATAGTATGTTAATGTTTATATACAGATCTATACAAAACAAATTATTAAAACTATTGAAAAGTGTTTCAGCAATAACTTCAGTCTCCGTATAGTCTACAAGTTCCTGGGGATTTTATATTATCAGGCAATATTTAGGACCTGTACATGCCGAGCTTGACAACTCTAGCTAATATAGCAGCAGAGATTCCAGCCTTAATATAGACAAATCTAAATAAAAATATCTACTATATAGATATAAGTATTGACTCTTTGTCTGGCATAGCTGCTTCTATTTTATTATATTTTATATATAAAATTTCCCTCATTTCGCCCATAGTACTACTCCATTCCAAGCTGTCTGTCTGGCTAATCCCAGTGGGTCTGGCATTTCGATGGCAGACTTCTCTCGTAATTGCATTTAGCACGGCAGAGAGCACTATCGCAGTATGTCGTCGCATCCTACGAGCATTCTTTTTCGACTTCAGTGCCAGACAGCGACTGGCATTTTGGGGCATGCAACAACAACAACGTGTGCTGCAACATTGGGGAAGTGGCATCTTCCGCTCAGCCGATAAACCCACAACTCGACCAGGAACCGCGTCGGCTTCCTCCTCGCTTTTCTGCAGCACTTTGCTTTACGCTACAAAGCATTTCGCATATATAGTATATATTGTATAGATATATAGCATACATATACATATTATATATATTATAACGCCCCGACATCTCTACATATATAATGAAACCGAAAATGAAAATGAGATAAAGCAAAACTCCAAAGTAATTTCAGCGGGCGGGCGGCAATTATCACGTGCAGGCAATGAAACTGCAGTCCAAAGAGGAGCTGCAGATGCAGTAGGCAGTGAGGAGGGAGGGGAGAAGAGAGCAGGAGGAGAATGAACAGAGGCAGGAGTGAAAAGGAAAAGTAAGCTGCAGAAAAACGTAATGAGCAGAGTTACCTAACCAAATGCGATCAGCTCGAGGCGTTTACTTAACCAATCGAAATGGGAATTGAAACTGAAACTGGAATCGAAATGGAAATGAAATCGAAGCTTGAAATTCGAAGAGTTGATTAAAAGGGAAGAAAACGTAAAATATGTGAAATTTCGGGGGATCAAAAGTTAGAGTTAGTATCGCTTCTATATTTGTTCTTGAGGTATTTGCGGAATTAGCTTTTACTTAAAAAAAAACTATTATTATTTTGTTACTTAATAATAAGTGCTTGTGGTTGTGGTACGGTATTAATAAAAATATTTGCGTCTATTATATTGACTTTCAGATCCCTCTACAAATTTGTTAAGCAGCCTTTGCTTATACTTCATATCATATAATATATAATATCAACTTTATTTATGTGTTTTATATTAAATTAGTTTTGTGCAAATTTCGATTTAGCCACGTCCGTCTGCCTGTCCGTTTGCCTATATGAACGCTTAGATCACAGCTATTAGATAATCTAGCAACACCAAATTTAGCATGATGAATTCTGAGTGCTATACGCAAATCAAGTTTACTTTACATTATAAGTGCCACGCCTATCGACCCAGCAAATGGAAAAATTGCTAATAACGCAATTATAATAAGAGCTTCAAGCATCAAACTTGGTAGGAAGATCTCTGAGAACATTACACAGAATGCGGACTTTCAACTTTTGGATGTCACACTTACTGTCCTCATAAATCTTTTTTTTTCAAATTATATGAAAATATAAAACTTACAAACTATTAACTATTGAGAATTTGAGATTATATGTTACTTTCAATATTAACATAATTTTGTTTGCATGGAATCAAGAACCTTTGCTCTGGTGGAGATGCCCCCAGATCTATAGCTATATCCTCATGCTCATGACGTATGTAGATAAGAAATTTCCCACAGTTGCTCGACGGATTTTCCCACGCAAAGTCTTAGCTATAGCTATAGCCTCCCCTCGCTTATCTTTGGAGCTTTGCACACCCGCATGTGCCCTTGGGACTTGGTGAATGGTGAATGAGTTGTGAGTACTGAGACTGAATACCAAGACTTAGACTGATGAGTGTGGAGCTGTGAGCAATTCGGCTGATAAGAGGCGACGGCTCATAAAGGTGGCCCGAGTCGGTCCGTCTGCCTGGCTGTCTGTCTATCTTTCTTTCTGTCTGTCAGTCTGTCTATCTGTCTCGCTGTCCCGCTCGCTGCTTGTAAAGGTGCTGCGTGGATTTTTCCCGCCATTTGCGCAGCGAAGCGAAGACAGCCGCCAAGACAGTTGTGCGCGCACTCATTCCCTCCCTCTCTCTCGCTCTCTCTCTCTCTCTCTCTCTTCTTGTCTTCGACTGTTGATAAGACCTCTGACATGGCCTGCTGGCTCTGATGTAACGGCTGCCCGTATCTGTGGCTTATTAAACGGATCGCAGGACTCGTCGCGACGTCTAACTCTTCCAGCTGACGCGCTGCGGCATGGCGCGTTCCATGCCAGATTAGGAGCATGGCCCGCTCGAATCAACTGGATCACTCAAGCGTTCCCCCTTTCGGCTGCGGCATGCCATGAGGAAGCACCACAAATTACCGCCTCAAGAGAGTTGACCAGCTGCAGGGCTCGCGACGCTTGCCACTTGCCACTGCCACTCGCAGCGACTCTGCCATTTCTGGTAAGGCAACATTGTCATCTTGATGGTGTCGTTGCATGTGGGCTGCACCCAGTTGCAGTTGCAGGGCGGCAGGTCTAAGCTGCTTAAATGCGTCACTCAGAAGCCTCAAACTGAGGAACATCTTCCCTCTCCATCCACCTGAGCGATCGCTCGTTCGATCAACTGATAGAAGGCAGATTACATGATATGCACACTCTCTTCCCCCTCCCACTCACCACTGCTGCGCTGCTCCTTGACCCGCAGCAAGAAGCGACACAACACACACACACACACACACACACACACACAAGACGCTCTGCTACGGGGTAGCAGCAGAAGTCAACGAAAACTGAGAAATTGTCATGTGGGTTCGCTTGAGATGGAGTCGGGGTCGGGGTCGTGGTCGGGATCGGGATCGGAGTCGGAGTCGGGGTGCGCGGGGGCACGTGCCCTCTCAAGCGCGAAATGCAGCTACAAGACGCGACGCGTATGACTAGCCAAATGCCAGTCCCTGCTGCACGAAGATGCAACAACTCGCCACTGTAATGAGCAGCCTGCTGGCCTGCTGTACCATTCGCTGCACTGAGAGAAAGGCGCGAGTGCGGAGGAGAAAAAACGAAAGAGACCCGTCAAATATACAAGTCATATACCAAAACATATCAAAGAAATTTGTTTATTGTCACATATCATATATCAAATATATTATAATAATATTTCATAAAAGCTTATTATGGTAAAAAAATGTGTATATGCACGTATAACTTGTTTTCGATTTCTTTAATTAATATGACAATAATATATTCCATAAATTTCTGTACATTTTGGCTAAAGAAAAAACTCCACACGATATTAATTTTTATTTCCTAAAATTTACAATGAGCTGCATTAAAACTAAAAAAAAAAGGCTTTTAATAAAGACAGATAAAGCTTATGATATTTTCTAGCAGAAGCATACATGAAGTCTTAAAAAACCGTATAAAATAAAAAACTACTTAAAGTGACATCTACAGATTTTCCTTAGTCAAAGATTTATTTATATATATATTTTTTTTTAAACTACAAACTTCATTAAATTCATGATTATTAATATCAAAAAAATACTAAAACCTAAAAAAAAACAAGTAAGGAAAGCTACAGTCGAGCGCGCGCGACTGTAAGATACCATTTACCCTATTCGAAGAAATAATACAAAATAAAATAAATTGTATAAAAATATATAAAAAAATCTGCCTGTTACATACATTTGCACAAAGTTAATATACCATTTTTTACCCATTTTCAATGGGTAAATGGTATAAATATAAAAAAAAAGCAATTTACATTAAGAAAAAAAAATCGTCCCGCGCCAGATTCGAACCCAAGAACTCTCACGAACTTTGTAACTTACGAATCGGACCTCTAACCACTAGACCACACAAGTTTACGCCATGCGATCGGCAAATTAGGCTTTTATTGACGCGGGCTCTCTACTGCGTCGATTTAACGTTTTGATTAGGAATCGCTAGCGCCCATAACTTTGTATGGGGAATTCGAACTCCTATAACTTCTTTGTTATTAAAAAATAAAAATTGAAGAAAGCTACAGTCGAGTGCACTCGACAGTAAGTTATAATTTACCTTTGGCTGCTAAAAATAATTCTTAATATTAATTACTTTTATTCGAATTAATAACAACGCATCGCATATTTCCGAAATTAAATACACATGCATTGACGCTAATGGCACATGCCGACTGCACGCCGATTGTGCGTGCGCAGTCGGCACAAGCATTGACGCCGAGCCTCTGCTCCGTCTCTGCTGCTGTATGCAAAACTTCTCGCGCCTAGGAACAGACCATGTGCTTCAGTGGTTTGTTGTTAGAGTTGTCAGCTCTTTAACTAAATGTTCCCGGTTCGAATCCAAACGCAGTCTTCTTTTTTTTGTATTGCTTAGAAAAAGTTTTTGGTTTTTTTTATTTTTTTTGCATAATATATTTTTCATATAGCGCAAAATTATTAAAAAAAAAAAAAATTGCCCAGTGCAGGATTTGAACCCGCGACCTCACGCATCAGAAACTTGCGAGCCAACCATCAAGACCACACACAGTTACGCAGTGCGATCGGCAAAAAAAAAAAAAAAAATTGCCCGTTGCTGGATTTGAACCCGCGACCACACGCACCAGAATCTTGCATGCAACCATCTAGACCACACACAGTTACGCGGAGCGATCGGCAAATGAGACTTTTATTGATGCCGGCCTTCTGCTGCGTCAGTTCAACATTCTAGTTGGAATTCTAAGCGCCCACAACTTTATATGGGAGATTCAAACTCCTATAACTTCTTTGTTTATTGTCCGATCGGATTGAAATTTATAGGGTAGATCTGTACTATGGTAAGCTACAAGAGTGTTAAAAAAAATGTTTTGTTATTTCCCTACTTTTCTTAAAATTCAATAGTTTGGGGGCGGTGGGCGTGGCATCCAAAAGTTGAAAATCAAACATTCTTCGTAATGTTACCAGGCACCTTACTTTCAAATTTGGCGCTTCTAGCTTTTCTAGTTTTCTTTTAAACTATAAAAATGTGTTTTTTAGAGGCGGTGGGCGTGGCATCCAAAATTCTAAAATCCAACTTCTGCATAATGTTGCAAGACACTCTCCTACCAAATTTGGTGCGTTTATCTCTTTTCGTTATTGAATTATTTAGAAAAAATCGAAATACGCATTTATCGATTTGCGGAGGAGGTGGGCGTGGCACATCAAGTTTGAAATAAACTTCTTGTGTGTATTGAATACACGCACACTCCCACCAAGTCTGGTGCCTCTAGCTCTTTTAATAGCTGAGATCTGTGTGTTCATACAGACGGACAGACGGACAGACGGACAGACGGACAGACGGACAGACGGACAGACGGACAGACGGACAGACAGACGGACATGACCAAATCGACTCGGCTATTGATGCTGATCAAGAATATATATACTTTGTATGGTCTGCCACGCCTCCTTCTGCCTGTTACATACATTTGCACAAAGTTAATATACCATTTTTTACCCATTTTCAATGGGTAAATGGTATAATTAAACAATAAGCGTGAAATATGTTTCTCATTAACGAAGAATTTTCTTTCCTCAACAAGCAGCATACTTTTCGCGCAGTGCACTCTTTTTCTCAGTAGCAACTCCCTCTATCTGCCCATCTCACTCCCTCACTCGCTCCCTCTCTCTGTCCCACTTCCCCCGACGCTGCGTAACCTGCACTTCCGGCGCTGCGGTTGAATGTGCTCCCGTGCCCGCTCCTCGACTCCGACTCCGACTCCGACTCCGACTCCGACTCCGCCACAACGTCATCGTCAGCGTCGTCATCATCATCATTTTCTTCTTTTGTTGTCGCTCTTGACTTTGTTTTCCTTAATTGCTCTACACTCTTCACACAAACACACGTGCGCACACATACACACGCCGGCGCATATCTTGTCCTGTCCCGCAGGTTTTCCCTTATTTTCCCCTGTTTCCCGCTCTTTTTTTCCTACGAAAACGAACCCCGCAGCCAAATTAGATTAAGAAGTCATGCACATGTCTCCGCTCTTGCATTCGACCCGCCATGGGGACACTTTTGGTCCAAAAAAACAGGCAACAGCCGGCCCCGAAGACACTAGGAAGCGGCTAAAACAGGGCTGATTGCCGGGACTTTGCTGCGCCTAATTGATAATCCTAGAGAATGCCGCGTGTTGTGTCCACCTGGCGCGAAAAAGTGTTAAACAACAGATTGGAACAACAGATCGGGGGAAAATTGAGCTCTTAGTTGGAGAAAATATATGTAGTAGGAGAAACTATAAGTGGTACGAGAAAACCCCAGCTTCATCAAAATAAAATAATCTTAAACACTTTGAGATGGTTATTTAGATAAAAAAAAAATTTCAAAATAAAAAAACCCAAACTTAAACGCTTGCATATAAAGTTTTGCTTATTATTTCAATATTTTGTTCAAGCCAATAAAATTTTTAATTTGTTTGATTATTACCTTATAAAATTGATTTCAGCCTATTAATGATTTCAATCTATACTTATTTTTTAAACAAATGTAGGGCATTGAGTAAAAGAATTTCTAAACACTTAAAAAATAAGAGTTTAGAATTCCAAAACATAAGAAATTAAAAATTTCTTTCTTAATAACTTTTATTATTTCCTGTTTTTAATTTACTACAAACTGTCTTCTGTATCATATTTATTTCATACTAAAGAAACAGTCGAATTACAACTCGTAGCTGAAATTTAATTCAAAGCTTTAGAAATTCTACTTTTTTTTTAAATCAACTTTTATTTTTTTTAAGTTTTTTGAAAAAATTTGTTCTACTATATGTCATTTTTATTGCATATCATAAAAATATTTGAATTTTTCAATCCAAGCTTTAAGATATTACTGTTTCTAAAGTCAACTTGTATTATTTTAAATGTACAAAATACTTAATAATATTTAAAAATCTATATATACATACATTTATTATCTCTTTATAATACAATAACATTTCATATATTCATAAGGTTTCTGGTCATTACTACTCCTTTGTTTCGAAAGGTTCTTCATCGCATGACTTTTATAGATCCTATCACATATCATATTGTATATCTCACTTCAACTTGGCAATAAACATAAAACTAATGCAGTTAATGGCCGGCAGCAGCTTCTATCGCAGCTGGAAAGATCTTGCGCGCGCATAGAAGACTTCCCAGATGCTCAGATGCTGCTGTCGACGATCGATCGATCGCAGTGCATTGAACCGGCGCAGTGCATTGTCGATCTGGTCGTGGTCTGGCCCCGCTTAATAGGACAGCAGGAGGAACAGGTGCACTGCGAGAGCGATCGACCCTCGCGCGGATGTTGCAGGACCTGCAGTCAGGTCCGCTTGCATCCTTGCAGGCAGCGCATCGTAAATAAGGCGAGACACAACGGGCACGTGCCCTCGTTCTTGTGTTCATCTGCCGCCTACCCCTACTCTACTCTGCTCTGGCCTCCGATCCTACCCCATCATCATCAACATCAACAACAACAACAACAAGAACAACATCTTCGCGGCAGTTGCAACATCATGTTGCAGGCATCTCTCGCCTTTACCTGCTGCAAGCTGCATTTTGGCTCGTGCTTGTCCCCTTCGATCTGTGACTTTTTCTCGATCTTCATCTCCAGACTTGGCCCTCGCGATCGTTGGGGCTCGCTCGCGTCGAGCGTGTGGCAAGGACAACCAGCTGAGTTGAGTTGAGTTGAGTAGCGTTGCCGCCGCTTTATAATTAACTTGACGATCGGTTTGTGCAGATCCTTCTGCCTCTGCGACTTCTTCTTCCACTTGTTGTTATTGTTGTTATTGTGGCAGCATCCCGCAATGGCAGTCAGTAGCAGCTGCCAACTGGATCTCTCAGCCAAGGCCACAGTCGTTGATCAGTTAAGAGGCAATAGCTTCCGAAGACAATCCTTAGCAGTATTCAAATTGCTAAGCTAATATCCTTGAGCCTCGAAAGCTCTTTGGCTGATTAATTCGCGAGTTTGAGAGACACGATCTCTTCTGTTGAATTCAATTCAACTGCCTGTCAACTGATCAGTTGATTAACCTACTGCGATCAAACCATCGATCAATGAGGCAACTGTCTGCAGCAGTCTACAATTTTCGATCGTTCTACCTAAAACTACATTCATTATAGAATTCGAACTCAGCTGCTCAGTTGATCAACAAGAGAATTGATCAGTTCTTCGACGCGACCTGTCTATAGATATGGATCAGTTGTTAGATAAATAACAGATCTTCAATTTCGCCGTCTATTGGTTCGATTTGTTTTCTAGAGCTGATCAGAGGATCAATATCCCAACAGAGACTGATCAGTTTTTCGACTCAGAACTCTCTATAGTTGTTGAATCAGTTGTTAGATCATGCATATTAACCTGATCTTTCTTCTGAAGCAGCATGAAACATCAGCATACCAGCACAGATTTATATGATCAGTTCTTCGACTAAGATTCACCTATATTTATGGAAAAGCTGCAGAACTACTTTTCAATTTTTCTATTGCCACGATTTGATCAAATAATCAATAGCCAAAGGTATATTTTGGGCTGATCTATATTTCTATTGTTACTCGCGATCGGTTGATCAGTTTGATCACTTCGCTTAGCTCGCACAATCTGACCGCATCGAAAGCAGAGCCTAAAACTGTTATAGCCTCTATTAAATTCTTAATTCTTCACACCTCTTTTCAGCGATCGGTTGATCAGTCGATCAGGCTGATCAACAACTGCTTCGTCGGCTTCATCATCATCCTCCACACACACACACAGGCCCAATTACGCATCCAATTATGACTAAATAGACGCACCTTTTTTTTATGCCCACGTCCACGTCCACGCCCACGCCCCCAAATCGCACAAATCATTGCGTAACTAGGCGCAGCCCTTGGAACATCTGCCGCCAGAGCACGCATCTCCAGAAGAACCCTCGCGGCAATCTGTCGACAACTGACAACTGGCGTAAAACAGCGCGTTGCGAGGGTTGAGCTGACACCTTGAAGAGTATAGAAAGAAAGAGAGAGAGTGAGAGAGAGAGAGAAGGAAATCTACAACGAATCAATACCCTGCCATAAATCAGTAGGCACTAACTGACTGCATCGAAGCGAATGCCTCACTTTTCACTCCCTCAACGTCGGCTCGTTCTGCAGTCTTCAGTCTTCTGCCTTCTTGACTTTGGCTCGTGCCTTGTGCCACGAATTGGGGCACATTTCATTCGTTCTCGTTTTCGTGTTTCTTCTTTTTTTCTGTCGTTTCACTCGAAGTGACCGCAAAAACAAATTAGGACCAGTTTCTGGCCGGGCATGCCAATGACCTGCTTGGCAGCTCCTCGCAGCTGCGATCCTGCTCGAGTCCCCCCCCCCTCTCTCTGCTTCTTCTACTGCTCTCTCCCTCACTTCTCGTGTGCCTGCAGTGCAAGGACCTCTTCGCAGTTATTAATTACATAAAGTAGCGAGCAAGCGAGCGAGTGAGCCGCGTCAAAGCTCAGGCCAAAGCCAAACAAACCCATAAACCAACAACAAACTAGAACCATTAAAGGGGGTCCCGTAGCTCCTGCTCCCCTCGCTGACTGCCTGTAAATATTTACAAGAAAAACAAGAAATAAAACACACGCCATAAAAAAATGAAACGCGCGCCAATAGCAAAAGTAACAATCATCGCACGATATCAATGACTCAAGACCCCCCGAAAATACGAGGCGGTACGCATTGCACCCCTCGCGAAACGGACGCCCCTGCAGGCAGCGTGAGAAAAACAAAGCTAACCTCAAAAGTAGGCATTAAATAGCCCCTGAGAACTGAGTAATAGATTCTCAAGCGAATTTCAGATTATTGAAACGATGCAGAGTCGGAAAATGGAAGTTATACGTATCAGATTTCTAGTTAGGAAAACGAAAAATTATCACAAAAAAGGATTGAGCTGAGATCTGATTCTAATAAATATAGTATACATTATACGTCTATATATTTACGTTTAAATAGTTTTTGTTGTAAATTATAAAGTGTTTTTATTCGATAATTTTACATTTTTGAAACGATTTAGTATCGGCAGGTGATCGGTAATGATTCCGATAATATTTGTATAATATAAGTACTTATGGTACACACTCCCAGGCGAGATAATTCACTGATGATCTTATTATGGTATGCCTTACTTATCAAAAGTAATTTGGCTACAAATAGTTTTTAATATCTTTTTTATTTCATAGTACTAATTAGAAAAAATATTTATGGCTCAAATAATTGCAATATATTTTTAAAGTACTAATTAGAAACAATATTTGTACAAATATAATATAATATTTACTTAATTCTCCAGTTAGTGAATAATAAATGAAATAAAAAGTAAAAAAATATTCAAAAATATTTACATTTTCAATTGAAATAACTTCTGAAATTATTATTTTTATACCATTTACCCATTGAAAATGGGTAAAAAATGGTATATTAACTTTGTGCAAATGTATGTAACAGGCAGAAGGAGGCGTGGCAGACCATACAAAGTATATATATTCTTGATCAGCATCAATAGCCGAGTCGATTTGGTCATGTCCGTCTGTCTGTCCGTCTGTCCGTCTGTCCGTCTGTCCGTCTGTCCGTCTGTCCGTCTGTCCGTCTGTCCGTCTGTATGAACACACAGATCTCAGCTATTAAAAGAGCTAGAGGCACCAGACTTGGTGGGAGTGTGCGTGTATTCAATACACACAAGAAGTTTATTTCAAACTTGATGTGCCACGCCCACCTCCTCCGCAAATCGATAAATGCGTATTTCGATTTTTTCTAAATAATTCAATAACGAAAAGAGATAAACGCACCAAATTTGGTAGGAGAGTGTCTTGCAACATTATGCAGAAGTTGGATTTTAGAATTTTGGATGCCACGCCCACCGCCTCTAAAAAACACATTTTTATAGTTTAAAAGAAAACTAGAAAAGCTAGAAGCGCCAAATTTGAAAGTAAGGTGCCTGGTAACATTACGAAGAATGTTTGATTTTCAACTTTTGGATGCCACGCCCACCGCCCCCAAACTATTGAATTTTAAGAAAAGTAGGGAAATAACAAAACATTTTTTTTAACACTCTTGTAGCTTACCATAGTACAGATCTACCCTATAAATTTCAATCCGATCGGACAATAAACAAAGAAGTTATAGGAGTTTGAATCTCCCATATAAAGTTGTGGGCGCTTAGAATTCCAACTAGAATGTTGAACTGACGCAGCAGAAGGCCGGCATCAATAAAAGTCTCATTTGCCGATCGCTCCGCGTAACTGTGTGTGGTCTAGATGGTTGCATGCAAGATTCTGGTGCGTGTGGTCGCGGGTTCAAATCCAGCAACGGGCAATTTTTTTTTTTTTTTTGCCGATCGCACTGCGTAACTGTGTGTGGTCTTGATGGTTGGCTCGCAAGTTTCTGATGCGTGAGGTCGCGGGTTCAAATCCTGCACTGGGCAATTTTTTTTTTTTTTAATAATTTTGCGCTATATGAAAAATATATTATGCAAAAAAAATAAAAAAAACCAAAAACTTTTTCTAAGCAATACAAAAAAAAGAAGACTGCGTTTGGATTCGAACCGGGAACATTTAGTTAAAGAGCTGACAACTCTAACAACAAACCACTGAAGCACATGGTCTGTTCCTAGGCGCGAGAAGTTTTGCATACAGCAGCAGAGACGGAGCAGAGGCTCGGCGTCAATGCTTGTGCCGACTGCGCACGCACAATCGGCGTGCAGTCGGCATGTGCCATTAGCGTCAATGCATGTGTATTTAATTTCGGAAATATGCGATGCGTTGTTATTAATTCGAATAAAAGTAATTAATATTAAGAATTATTTTTAGCAGCCAAAGGTAAATTATAACTTACTGTCGAGTGCACTCGACTGTAGCTTTCTTCAATTTTTATTTTTTAATAACAAAGAAGTTATAGGAGTTCGAATTCCCCATACAAAGTTATGGGCGCTAGCGATTCCTAATCAAAACGTTAAATCGACGCAGTAGAGAGCCCGCGTCAATAAAAGCCTAATTTGCCGATCGCATGGCGTAAACTTGTGTGGTCTAGTGGTTAGAGGTCCGATTCGTAAGTTACAAAGTT